>OZ020608.1:111581246-112242119 GCA_963971545.1 Philophylla caesio | reverse complement strand
ACAGCTTTAACTTGTGTACGATGCACTTAAAATAATTTTGTAATTTTTTGTTTATGTTTTCATAAGAAAATGTTACAAGTTAATCCCGTCTCGCTGCCATTTTTAAATTAAATGCCATCAATCAAGACTGTAAAGTAAGTGAATTAAATAATTGTGATGGAGAGTGAAACATTTACTACACATTTTTTTTTTTTGCATAAATGCAAATTATTACTGCTAAACTTCTGTAAAAACTTCAAAGTTTAAAGCTCTGCTGCTTACTGGCGCTCTAAAAATGCTGAACTTGACTAAGTTCTTCTAAGAAGTACCTTTATGTGTTTGTGCGTAGGTGTGTGCGTAGGTGTGTGCGTGTGCGTTGGTATGCTTGTCTAAAAATGTCCTTTGATGGCATACGAATTGTTTTTATTTCTTCTTAAATATATTTTTGAATTTTTACAATTTAATTTTGAAAAGTTTTCCCATAACGGACGGTCAAGTTGACTACACAAAATTTTTAAGTTCGTGGTAATGGTTGTTGAAAAGATATTACATTTGTTTGTTTTTCTTTTTTTTTTGTTTTTTTTTTGCTGCTGTGCAGATTAAAAAGTGGGAAATAATGGAGATGAAGCATATTTCAAAGTAATATTATAGTTAAAATATAAGGATATTGTTTTCGCTTAGAATTTTGACAAATTAAATATGTATACACAAAAACATATGTATGTATGTATAAAATCCAGAAAAGGTAATCAGGAAATGGTTGTGGTTATATTTTTTTATAAGTTAAACTAAATTTCACTTTCTATGAAGTACTTTGTCAAAGTCAATCAAACTGATTTAAGCTTAAGAGAATAGAAACTAAATGGAGCGTAGGCCGTTGGCATTCGGAGTACGAGAATGTGTAAATATATTTGTAGAAGAATGTATGATGAGCTTGAGCTATCACTGACAATAGATAGATCAATCTCACTTACCAAAAACTTGCAACTAAATGAATTTTTTGAATTTCTCAGCGAATAAAATACGTAATGTCAGCAAACATTTTTTTTTCGCCTTTAATAAAGTTTGGCGTCCAAACTTGTTCTTAATTATACCATGACTTGCTTAAGGAATGAAAAAAAAACCTTTTAGAATAAACAAGCACATTTACCCGCCCTAATGTACATAAATTTCCCACAAAGGCGGATCAATGTGTTCATTAAAATTATAACCGATTTTTATTTGGTTATTTGGGTAACTTTAGACAAAAAAGTTAATGGATTTTAAATTTCGCTGTTTACCCCTAAACAACGTATTTTTTATATACGAGTATGTTTATATTTGCTATGCATTTGGCATTTACATATTTAACTTGTCTATGTATGCTGTTTTTGGGGATATGCGAAATTCAGGCTTGATGTTGATTTTGCTCTACAGTCTCGCCTAATGATCATAGGTGGAAAAGCATACACCCAAGGACATTGCTATTGCAGCACTAAACAAAAATTGGAGGGACAACTTAAAGGGTTAGCGCAATAGATCTTGTTAGGTCGCAGCGCCACTATGCCCTAAAAATAATAATAATAATAATCATATTAATAAGTATCTATGTTATAAGTATCCGCAGTCGGTTAGGGATGTGACTCCGAGTCGAAAAATCTATTATTTAATAATTGATTTTTTTTTTCTTGAAAATAAATCGATTTGTAAAAAATCGGCTATCGAAGAAATAATCGATTTCTGTACATACTTCGATTTTTTTACACGAAAAATTCTTATTCCACATATTAGTGAAAGTATATTATGAACAACGTATTCAAATAAAAATCGTTTTAAGATAATACGTATAACAAAATAGCCAAATGGAATACTTTTAGATTATAAATATAGATTAGAATTATTTAAATACGCGTTGCAGTAAACATAGTACAAAACCTTAAGAGAGAGAAAAAATATAACGACAATTGTTTGGCCTCAAAACTAAAATACAAAACATATCACATCACATCAAAAAAGTATAGAGAAAAATAAATATTTCAAAACTAAAAAATTCTATAAGTTTTTCCTTAAACTTTGAGTTTAAATAGTAAAAAAACTTAAAACAATAATTGCCACAAATGTTTGACTAGAATCAAAGTAAACTAAATCGATTAGTTGAAGTAGTAAATAAATTGATAATTGTTAGGTATAAAACTTAGAAAATAAAGCTTTCTTCAAACATTGAATTAACATATATACAATAAAAAAAAAAAGAATTTTGAAATAATAATTTTGGTAATCGCTTTCCTAAAATACGGGCAATAAATATGACAGTTCGTAGGCAATAATATTTGCCTGTGGAGATGTGGCGTTACTAAACTTACCCAGTTTTTCATTCAACTATGGCATTATTTACAAAAATATTTATTTATTTTTTTATTTTTATTTTTTTTTACAAGCTAATATAACAATATAATTGTAATATAACCTACAAGTAAACGCAGCGCTAGCTACAAAGGCTTTCGGCTAAAAAATCGATATAAAATGGTAAAATTCATATAATCGATTTATTAAAAATCGATTTTTACTTTAATAAAATCGATTATCAAAAATCGTTAAAAAGAAAATATAATCGATTAAAATAAAATCGATTATTTTTTCACATTTCTAATCTAGATAGCTTATACAAAAAGCTTTTTAGAAATAGACTTAAACTTAACGTAAATAAAACAAAATCTATATTTATTAACCGAAAAAACTTTCTGCAAAGAATAATAACGAAAAAATAGAGCACGTGGATTCTATCAACTATCTAGATATTGCAATGGACAACCAACTAAAATTTTATAAACATATAAACTTTTGTGAAAAGTACTTGAACATTTCTAAATAGAAAATTTAAGTTAATTCTCTATTAAACGCTTATTTAACCACATTTTATTTATTTTCCGTCGATTTTTTAATTGAAACAGAAAAAAAACTAAATAGTCTGCAGATATTGCAAAAAAAAAAAGTCAGAGATTAATTTTTACTGAAAAGCGAGATGCGCCGACAAGTGGCATGCTAAAGAAATTAAATTGTTTAAGTTTAAAGCAAATAATTGTTGATCAAACTATGCAAATAGTTTTTAGTATTAGAAGTAGTAATGCACCTTAATATTTAATAAATAACTTATTATATATAAGTGAAACGTGAAATTTTCATACAAACAGTAAAAATGATTTTAAACTACCAATTGAAACTACAGAAATTGATAAACAAACATTTTTTATAAAGTTTATAAGTTCTCTAAGAGTTGGTAAACGAAATAAATAATTGTGGAAAAACAGCTGAATTTAAAAATAGACTTTATGAACACTGTAAAACTCTAACTATAAGATAAGATCTACAAAATTTTATGTAAAACATATTTTTAAAATTTTAAACAAAGCTTTCGCCGTAATAAATAAATAAACAGATATTACATTAAAAATTGACAACTATGTATAATTTTTAAAAATATATCTACCAAATACCACCTATATTGCAACTAAGGCGTCATATTGCTAAACGACTTCGAAACACTCGAAGATGCATTTTATGTTAAGCGGAGTGCTTTTTTCAAAACCAAGCTCAATAAGACTGTAATTTTGGTTCCGCGCGAAATGAGGATATTTTACAATGCTCTTTCACGGGTTTGGATGGGGTTTTTTTGATATTTTTTTTTTGTTTATGTACTTCAAGTTTTTATCAACTTTATTTACTACAACGAGTTAAATATGTCAGGAATTAAACCATATGAAATTATTGCATTGGTTGGCCATTATCCAATATCATTAATTTGAACCTTTCACGTTTCCGACTTCCCAATTGAAAGTATTCTTATCTATACCTCAATATGGCTAAGTGGCCTCTTTATCATAGAAAGGTCTACTTAACTTTGATAAACATAGCTCACAATTCGTTTCACAACCATATTGAATAACTAGAAAATTCACGAAATTTCTTTGTTATATTTTTTAATTTATATATTCAAACGGATGTGTGGGTAAAATGTTCGTCTGCTTCAAATTAAAATTAAAAAACAAATTATTCGTGCTTTCTGCACCGCTCGCTCCTAAGTATTTGTACAAAACTTTCTATGCGTTTGCGCTGAAATATGCAAATAAGTTGCTTATTCCTAGAACCACAATAATTGTAGTTTTAGAAACAAACAAGGCTACGCACGTGCAAACAGGCATTTTAACCCATTTTCCAATTTATAATCTTTTAAACTGTACTGTTACAGTAACACTATATTTCAAACGAAATGCGAATATTTTCCTAAATAAGTAAAAGTCAGACGTAGAATCGAAATTGCAGTCATAAATTTGGTAGTCATTGAAAATTTACCTTTTCGAAAATTATAAGCTACAATAGACAGCAACATTTGTAATTTATGAAATCCACTCTGTCATCCGTATTATCACTGATTTTCACGTTAGAGAGCTGGTTTTCATTTCAATTTATGATTCAGTAAGTACAACAACATTTAATGAATGTTAGTTATTATTGTTGCGGTGGGTATTGTTAGTTACGAAATTATTGCGCATCTACATAGTTGTGGTGGTAAATATTTATCAACGAAAAAAGAGTTATACAAATAAAAAATATTTGAAAATTTCTATATTTCTGGAATTTTAACACCAGCTGTACATAAGTGGTGCAACATTAAGAGGCATCGCGCTGATGACAATAACTGCCGAACACTCAGCTATATACATAGTGTAAGCGCCAAATTATTATAACATTATTATTAAAAGCAAAAAATATGTATATAAATTCACAGAGAATGAATTCAACCTTCGTAATTGTTTGATTCTGTTATATCTTCTTAATTTTTTTTAGAAATAACTGCAAATGCACCTGGAAATTAAGTATGTGTTAATATCTAAAAAAAAAATTTTTTGAAAAAAATAAATTAAGTTTAATAGCTACATACTAGGCTGTTCGATTAAACGACTTTTTTGTAAAACCGGTTTTCGAATTATTTGAAAAACAAACGGTTCATAATTTGTAAATCAATAAAAAATCGGGTAAACCAATTCCAAGTAAGAAAAAAAAACCATCTATAAATGTATATACTAAATGCAATCATTTCTAATAAATAAATCTTAAAGTTGTGAGTGGAAAGCAGGAAAAATAACAACAGGTCACACAGCGTAAGCTCAGCTGAATGCGTTTAGCTGCCGGCTCAAGTATTGCGCATGTTGTTGCGGGTTCGACTCCCGCAGAAGCCAAGAAGAAAGAAGTCTGATGAGGAAATGTGGTGATTTCCGAAATAGTACTATAACTTCTACCGCTTTGAGTATTGTTGTTTTTTTCTTAATAATTTTCCAATAAACCAATCGGCCTTAAAGCTCAAAAATATTTAAAATAAATCTTTTGTAGCTTAATGCCCGAATGTAGGAAGCAGCCTCATGCTCGTATTCTGCAACTTGGTATAATCTCAAATCTCGAAATTTAAGACTATAAGTTAGAGATAATTGCCTTTCCTCGCTTTCCCGTTTTTCTTTTGTGACCTGCTCATCACCTAATCACAATTTAGAAACTTTATTGTGCGACTGGAGGCTTTATTTTGAAACTAATGAATGCCAACTGGTCTAAAATTAAGACCTTTGTCTCTATTAAAGACTGAGACTGCTTACTAAGTTCTGCCATTATTGCCGATTAGCCGTTATACAATTTTTCAAAGTTTTGCCTTCCTTTAAAGATATTTGTCTAAATATATAAAGTCTTTTAAAATACCTTTGTTGCATTGTTTTGGTTTGATTTCGGATTTAGAATATCTTATCTAATTGATTAGCAGATTGTGGTAGTCACTTCAATAAAAATACAATGGATGTAAAATAAGTCGATGTACTGCCGTATTTCTATTATTTCTCAAATCCTGTATCTTTACAACTAGGTAAAACCCTGGTTTTGGGGATTATAAGAAACCGATTTATTCGATATTCGAAAATTGAAGATTTACAATTTTTTTATCAAAATTGGGAACTTATAAATAAAAAACATAGATTTTTTTAGGGTAAGCAGATTTGTAGCTCATTCAATTTTAGTACAACAAATTGCAATTTACTAGTGGCTACGAACAAACATTGATTTTTGGCAATTTTTTTACTGACGCTCCTTCGCAATTTCTTCTATATGCAAAGAAATTGCGGCTTTGCATTGTATGGAGGAAACTACCAGTAAAACAAATTGTTAAGAGTCAGTGATAACCTGGAAGCACTGGAAATTTTCACTTTATTGCAATAAAATTGAATGAACCAACAAACTGCGAATTCAAAAAAAAAATGTATTTTATTTTTTAAAAGTTCGAAATTTTAATGAAATTTTTTCTTAGAGAATGAACCATATGTTATATGAGAATTAATTTTAATTTATCAATAAGTGGTTGTGCTATAATTTGTGGACAGTTTATATGTGTTAGGGATCTAAATATATAATATTTTTTTTTAATTGTTTTTTTTTTTTAGTTTTAAGGTCGACCGATTTTTAGTAAAATTATAAGAAAATTACAAGAACACTCAAACCGGTAAAAGTTATAGAAGTTTTTTCGGATATCAATTATTAGACTTCTTGCTTCAAGGTTTAATTTATAATTATTTATAATTTTTGTTAAAACGAAATTTAAATATTTGTTTAAATTATGAAACACCCTTGAAAAACCCTAGAAACACTACAGGTATTTGCTGTTGACAGATGTCACAAGGAATCGGTGCTTAATTAACTATCAATAAAGTTCCTTCTTCGGATCTTCATATCTTCAACTAAATAGAACGCATGTTTTATTTTTTAATTTCACTATCTGTGGCTGCACGCTCTAAGGAGTTCCTCTACTCTCGCGGTTTCAAAAAATTTATTTTTTTTCTATATGTATCCCAATCCGAGAGTATTTCATACATATCACATTCCTTTGCATGCTTTTGGGCTCCGTAAAGAAGCCGTCTCCATCAAGTTATACACCGTAATCTATCTTTAAATGCATTTTTGCGAAAGTAGTGTTTTTATTTAGCTGCCGTGTAAGACTTTTCATAAAAGTATGTGTTAGATTTAAAATTTTTTTTATTGTATAATTCAGTGAACATACCGCAATGTTTTTCCGAGTACGATTGACAAAATTTTATTTTGTTCTATTTTCAGAGAAAAATTCTTTCTCGAAAAAAACATAGCCAACGTAACTGTGATTATAAGAAAAATTAAATTTCTCATTTCAGATTACCCAACTGGCCAGAATTTTACTTAAGCGGGACCAATGCAGTTTCAACATTAATTTAGTCAATGACGTTTCAAGGTCGACAATATTTTTATTTTGGTATTCAATACAACTATGTTAAAGTCAAAACATGTACCTTTAAAATTTAAGAAAAAAATGCTTAAATCCATTCAGTGGATCCTTCGCAATTTATTTCCAAAAAATCGCTCGATTTTAGGCTTTTGGAGTAGAGGACGGACGCCGTTAAGATTTTTAATGTATTTCTATACTTCTAATATCTACTATAGGATAGGATTTACTAATCGTTCCAAAATTCAGTGAAAATGATATCAAAACTGAGTTAAGCTAGGTATTTTACTTACAGGAAGTATTAATCGCATTTTATTTGAGGTAGCCGTTTCTAAGTAAAGCCGTGTTTCTCTTTAAAATCAGAAATAAAAAAATCGTAGTTGTAAACTCAAATAATAAATTTCACTCAATATCAAGTTTTGAAGTGCAGCGTGTTTTCCTTAAATAAACTACCTTGTTTATACATCCTTAAATTGTTTAATGCACGATGTAATCAGTCTTACTATGAAATATGTGTATGTATGTAAATGCAGAAAGTAGTAGTACACCGCTATCAAAACGCTATCAGTGTCTGTAGACACGAAATGCAAACAAAATTTGCTATAAAGACAAAACTTCATGCACTTTATCCATAATTTAGAGCAAACTTTCTAAGTATTTAGTGTTTAATAGACGAGATCACAACATCATACGTTTTGGGAAACGTTTACATACATACATACATACACACATACATTATAACCTTAACTCAACTTTCAGCTTTTTCATGTCTAAGCAGAAAACCAATCTACAATTTTGTATAGGCGAACAAAATTTTACGCATGCATACATTGTAGATGATGTCTATGTTTGCAAGCACTTATAGATGATTTTACATACTTAGATACATATATTTGTATATATATATATCCTGCAGTGCAACACGAAATTAGTCAAAAAAAGTACTACTTTGCAAATAAAAGAACTCCTGAATAAAATCGAACTAGTCCGAAAAAGATATTTGTTATTGTATTATTAGTGAGTGGTTTACTTCTTTATTTTGAAACTTAACCAGATTTTTAAACAATTTTTATTTTTCAAGCTCGAGGCCCCCAAATTAAATAAACTTCGATGTTTGTTTATTTTTGTATTTTACTGTCGATATTTCGACCTCAATTTGAGATCATCATCAGGAACTCTTGTTTGTGCCTGTTCGACCAAACATCGAAGTTTATTTAATTTGGGGGCCTCGAGCTTGAAAAATAAAAGTTGTTTTAAAAATTTAAATTCAAAGGCCGATTTTTAATTTTTTACAAGTTTTAAAAAGATAAGACTGAAGTGTGCTTTCAAACCAAGTCTAAAAATTGTGTTGGTCAAAAAAATCTGAAAATTTTGTATTGCATTTTCATAAAGTATATCCTTTTATTTTTATTTTCAGTTTATTTCCTCCAAATTGCATAAAGATCTGAGCCATAGAGCCAAAGTTACAGCTGTCAACAGCGCTCCTCCTGAATGCCCCGAAGTACGTGCAAAACTTTAAACGCGATTATTTCAAAATGATGTTTTTCAAAAAGTCCCGTTGCGGTGAGCAAGGTTTCTCAAGAACCTTGTGACCTATCGACCTAATTTTTTGCAGGCTACTTAAAAACTGCAATATCTCATACTTGAATGAAAGAATTTTTATTTTAAACAAAAGTGTTTTTTTTTTTTGGGATGAAAAAACTGAATTTTTAGACCTTCAAAAATTTTACTTTTCAGTAAAACCATCACCATTTGTGTAAAAATGTTCATATCGCTAAATTGTGTGTTCCAATACGGCGTTATGATATAAACTAAAGAAAAATGTTGTTTTTTTATTGCAAATGGTCCATTGCTTATGTATCATGCTCACTGGTAAGCGTGTAAGAAAAAAAGTGTATCAGCGCAACAGCCGTAGTGCCAACAAATGGGCACATTTTTAACTCAATAATTAAATTAAACATCTTCAGACATTAAAAAAAAATGCCGTCTTTGCAAAAAAATCCTTCAAAAAACCGATTTTTTCAGAGAATAATTGTATATGACCCCTCAATTAAATTTAATCAATAGTTGTATTTTTATTAAAGTTAATGCAATAATTAACTAAAGTCACAACGCAAGAATATTAGACGTAGAGAAAAAAGAGAGAGCAAAACTAACATTAGAAAACTTACGTATACAACAAAAAATACGTAATGCGATGAATTACAAGGAAGATGTGGACAATATAAACTGCCCGTATAGATCAGCATTGACACATAATAAACAAGCTGATCAGTGATGTGGTTGTATTTAAAGAATTTTGTATTGTTTAAATGTTGTTTTTCGTTATTTTTTTATCTACTTTGGCTGTTTGATTTGTTTGAAATGTAAGGGTAACAATTGTTTGTGATTTGCAATCTTATTGTTGTAATTTCATTTTAATTGTCTTTATGTTCTATGTACAAATAAAATGCAGACTCCCTGAAGAAGGCGCGAATGACGCCGAAACGTGTAGGAGAATAAAAGAAACTTTGTTTACTTTATTAAAAAGCTACCGGCCGAAAAGCTCCAAAAACATTCCAACTAAAGTCATTTTACTTCTAATAACATTTAATGAAAAATGCTTTTATTTCATCTTTAGAATGATACGCGCTTTGAGGTATTAAGTTTTTTTTATTTTTTTTTTTAATCAAAGCTTGGAAAATGCAAATCTAATACCATGTTCAGACCGACATACAAAACATGTTTTCATGGCTTAAGCTTTTGTTTTCATCCATGCAAAATCTGTCAAAAGAAGTAAAAACTAAGTTTCACTCATTATATTCGTTTTCTTTACTAGTTTACTCGATAAATTTGCAAAGGTAGAAAGCATACTCTGTCATCTCTCATATTTAACTTTCACAAAATGACTGCCAAATAATAGTATAAAAAAGTGTTTTTATAAAAGTTGATTGAATCGAATTTTAAAATTTAATCAAATAACATTTTTATTTAAGTTTTGGTATAGATGTGTAAGCAAAGGCTTTAAGAAATGTTGGTGGGAACACCTTGAGTGCACAATCTGTGAAACTCGTTTTTGAACTTATTTCTTTGTGTGTAATATTAAAATGTATACAGAATTCATCAATTTATTTTATTTAACTCCCCTTTTTATTCACAAACTAGTGATTTGGCTCCCAAACTGGACTAGTATCTATTTGCCTGTTTTGAATTAGTAGGCGACTATTTTGTTTGGCCTAAAATTCGACTAGTTATTTTTTTGTATATTTTGAACTAGTATGAGACAGCTACATTTCGGTTCTAAATCTGATAACTGGCATCTCGTAGAATATATATATAATTTATAGCTCAGGGTTTGGCCGAGCTTCTCCTACCATTTATGGTGTGCGTCTTTATATTTTACCACAAATGGAGGGACCTACAGTTTTGTGCCGACTCCGAACGGCAGTTATTTTTTATGAGAAGCTTTTTCATGGCAGAAATACCCTCGGAGGTTTGCCATTGCCTGCCGAGGGGTGACCGCTATTAGAAAAAACTTTTTTTTTCTATGATTAAGATTTTGCTTGCCCTGACTGAGATTCGAACCTCAAACTCACCGGCATATCGAGTTATAGCACGCACCGCTACCAACTCGACCACAGCGGCCACAATCTCGTAGAATATACCCATGTTTAAAATACCAGTTGACTGACTAGTTGGGCTTACGTCAAGCATACTAGTTTTGAAGTAGTTTACAACATTTGACTGCATTTTTGTCTACAGGGTACTAACGTGTGAACGTTTTAATGGCGATTACTCTCTCTAAAACTGTTGCTTAACAGCCTGCCATACATGCAATTTTTGGGTATAATCACTTCTGCTCCAGTGTAGCTTTACCACAAACGCTCTTAAGAAACAAAAAGTGTTTTCTCTGCGTCTCACTTCATTTAGTGCCATTGTTGTGCTCACCAACAGTATGCACAGTTCCCCACATAAATATTCATATGCATACATATGTATGTGCATATACATATGTACTATTTACTCGTATATATGTATATATGTATATATGTATATGAAGAAACGGGATGTGCCTTAGGTGCTCATGTCGTTACGAACACACCTTCATGTCAGCGGGCTGTCTATTTACCTGTATATTTGTGTGAGTACCCTGTCGGAAATCAAAGTATTTTAAAAGCAATTTAATAAGTACTTTTTTCCAACTACTAGTTGTTTAAATTCTGCCTATTTTCTCGTCATCAACTAACTTTTTTTAACATGGCGATGTCCTAGAAGCAAGTCAATTATTCGACTCTGCATTTGATTATAATTACTTTCAAATATATTTTAAAGAGAGATGCAATAAAATGTGTTTATTTCTAGCTATTTGGAAACTGCTTTGTTCAAAATTATTTTAAAATTTATTTGTTTTTAACTTCTTTTATTTATACCTTATTCCAAGCTTGAAAAAACATGTTTATTTTATAACTATTATAAAATTTATTTACATATTTGTTTTATGTTTCAACTGAAGTTGTATGAATCTTCAGCTCATTTTTGTTAAAGAAACTAAACATAGGTTAACATGTTTTTTTATTGCCTTTTTTAGATTTTTTTTGTCAAGGGTAGTGTAACGTTCTTCCATATAACGAACAAGCATAATTCATTTTTATGTGGAAGAAAGTCCCAACACTCTTGCAAAAAAAAAATTCTAAAAAAATTAGCGGTCATTCCTAGACACTTAAAACTTTCACGTTTTTATATTAAAAATAAAATGGGCTACAAAACCGCAAACTCAACAAAAAGCTAACTCCTCTGAGAAAGATGTTAAAGTTTAGTTTTCTTCAAAGCTGTAAACTTTGATTTAAATGCTTTATGTTGGCGATTGAACTGAATTGTAATTGAAAATTCTTTAAAGTAAGCCGTGAGTTCAATAAAATTGTGAATTATTATTCATTTATAAGGCCAATAAAAATCTTAACAAATTAATAAAAGTAAATAAATAAATATAAATGGCAAGCCAGATTATTGCTATTAATATGCACAACGCTGTATATATGAATTATATTTTTTTAGATTTATTGTATTCATCGATTGGTTTGCTAAGCGAAATGTGGTTTTAAAAGTTTCATAAGAGTTCTGGGCAAAGTAAATTAATTAACTTGCTAAATAAATGAAGATTTATAGATTCGCACGTTGCATTTCTTTCATACCAGTTGAAATCCAACTACCTTCAAAATTTGTTAATATTTCAGACTGTCTGCGTTTGTCCGACAGGGTAACTAAGTAAGCGTGCATATGTATGTGTGTGTGCGGCTGTGACTGCGCCTTTGTCTATGCATGTGTCTGCGTCTGTATTTGCATAACAACGAAACGTGCGATAACGGCGAATGTTTAGCTCATTTTGGCACCTCGCATGAATGCTTGAGTGTGTGTGTGTTCGTATGCTAGCTGTGCCGTGTATTAAATTTCTTAAACCATGTCATGTCAGCGAAAGCATTAGACACGTATGTATGTATGTATGTAGCTCTAAATATGTACTTAAGTTACGTGCATATGTCTAATGAATGGGAAAGCAGTTAAATGGTTGTTTAAAGCACTGAATTTAAGTAATTCATGCTTCTTCATGCATTTCTTTGATTAATTATTGGTGTTTTAAATTATAAATTAATGACTTAGTAGTAGTGTAACGATTGAAATTTAGAAAAATACAAATTTTAAAAGTAATTTTGAATTCTTCAATTCAAAATTTTGCAAATCTTAAAGTACGCAGTTTTATGGCGATTTCAATTCTAAGTCACAAAAAGTAAATTTGAGGAGCTCAAGAGTATGCAAGTACAGGTTTGAGTTTGTAATGAAAAGTTCAAATTTTTTAATTTTTTTTTGAATTTTTGCAAGTTTTAAATTTGAATTATTTAGTTTTTGTTAGAGGCTTTACTATATTTCTGAACACAAGAAAATACTATTAAAATACAAAGTATATAATTGCAGTGTATTTTTGTAAAACAGCAACTGTCCTACTCAAACATTTTGCCTAAACATTATTCATTCGATTTTTGAAAAACACGTTTATTTAAGAATTTTAATTGTAAAGATAAATGACTGTTTTTATTCAAAACCACATCTTGATGAAAGCATTGTTAACAATAACAACCAATGTTGAATAAATTTATTGAAACTTACTATTTAATAAATATTTATAATAAAAATATTAAAACATTGCACATAAACACCAAATAATAAATTAGGTATGAGAAACATACTTAGGAATTTATGAAAAAATTAGAGCTTGGTAATTTTTAAAAAGAAAAGGTTTGTTAGGAAGGAAATGCAATCAATAATTCAGGCAAAAAAAATCAGTAATAGTTGAAAAAATCGTACGCAACAGAAAAAATTTGAAATGAGTGATTAACTGGCATTGAAATCAAAAAAATGGGAAAAGTTTTGAAAATATCAGAAATTAAGCAACGCTTCAAAACATTAAAATTACAAAATTTGCATGACTAAAATTTAAAGACAAAGATGAATGAATAAAATTTCAGTAAAATTTGAGAAAATTGGCATCGATTTAAAAATGAGAATACATGAGAAAATGAAATGGAGCGAAAAAAATTAAACTCCACGATAAATGGGAAAAATGTCAGTGCAATACTGAAAAATTTACAGCGGTTAAAAATATGAAATTGAGTGAAAAACTTGCAATAAGTGAAATACTAAAATTTGGAGACTGATTTTCTCTTATAAATTAATAAAACAATTTTAAATATGGAAAAAATCGTTAAAAAATAGAATATCGATAAAGATTGCAAACAAATTAAATTGCGCTACAGGTGATTAATAGCTTTTTAAAAATAACTAATAATAACAAGTTCGAATTGTGCTCAACCGTTGTGTCGTCTGAATGGCAACTAAGTACATTTAAGCCATAAATTCAAAATCCTGAATTAAAAAATAACTAAAATTTCTTCTATATAATTTGGAAGCTATTATTGAGAGCTTTTGTCATTATTTGGAAAGCGAGGAAATATCATTTACCTTCGATGCGATCAATAAAATCGCTGAGCTGCTCAAAGAAATCGAAGAAAAAGTCAAACAACGCCTATTAAGGCAATTATTATAATAAAAAAACTTACTTCTCAACGTCATTTAGGTATTATTATATCTGCATTCATGATTTCACTCCGGTAATCGTTGCTTTATTTCACGCCACAATTTGCGCATTGAATGCTAAAATATTATGCGTCCTATCATTCGATGCCTTGAATCCTATTACGTCAGTTTTAGTGAGAAAAACTGCCTTCAGCATATCAACCACACAAAAGATGACGCCGTTGATTTCATTGTTTACTGCTCAAGGTTGGTAAGCAGTAAATAAACTTCCTAATGACTGCCGTCAATTAAATGAGAAAACAATAGGTGAAAAATAAAATAAATGAAATAACTCAGGCAGCGCAATTATAAAGGAAATCATTATGAATAAGGTCATAAGGAAGCTAATGAATGATACCGTTGCAAACATATGTGTGTGCGTATATCTTTTTTTGCTTTTCTTACCTTAAGGTTGTGCAACGGCAGTGTGGTTCGGACCACGTGTAGGGAACCAGGTAATGTAGATTCATATGTGTCAAATAATTATATTGTTACTCTAAAGCGCAGTGATGCCTTTATACCTCTTAGAATTTTTATTAAATTTTTATAAGGTTTACATTAAAAATTTGCCAATATATGTAGATGAATGTAAAATGGGTAGTATTTAAATAAATTAAATGTTAATTTAATATGAGTGTCCAATAAAAGGTATGCCAATACATTTATCTGTGTCCATATAAAATAACAACCAAACTCAATTCAGTAAGAAATATATAGAAGAAGATGTGAGACTAAATTACGTAACTATGTCTTTTATTTTAATTATGCTTTCAGTAAAACTACCTCAATGGTCCTAATTTATTAAAGAAATATAAACTAAGTCCTGAGTTGTTCATTTTAGTTAATTAATTCACATTTTAAGTGGTATTAAAAATACTCAAAATCGGGTTTACCTGTTATTCCATGCGACCACAGATACATGAATGTGTATATGTATTTGAAAAGCGTTGTCATCTTATTATTTGAAAAATTTCTGAAAATTCTTGAAACAAACGTATATCTAATGTTCGATGAATTGTGGCGATAAACGCTTTATAAAAAATTATCAAACGATAAGATGTCCAGTTAAATTTTCGTTCAGTAGGGTTGCCACCTAGTTTTTAGTTTATGAATTCCTATTACGTAATCATTCAAAATTAAGTGTCTAAACCGGAAAATAAAATATTATAATAACATTTATTTTTTCATATGAGAATTTTCATTTAAATTTAATGCGAAAGAATGCGTCTTAAAACAGCCAATGGACATCTGATGAAAAAAAAAATGTATACAATTTTTTTATAATTTTTGTAATATTTCCTTTTTTGTATTCGATCAAATAACAAAGTTTTTAAATATCTGCTCTTTTCACGGCATTTGGAAAAACTATAAGCAGTTTATAGCAGTTGGTTTTTTCTTTTGCTCTGTTGTTTGTTTAAAAAAAAATAATCCCCAAAATATCGCCAAAAATAAAAAGAAACACTCTCTTCAGATGATATTTTTGGCAATCGAA
This sequence comes from Philophylla caesio, assembly GCA_963971545.1. NCBI lineage: Eukaryota > Metazoa > Arthropoda > Insecta > Diptera > Tephritidae > Philophylla > Philophylla caesio. The sequence continues at coordinate 112,226,277 of OZ020608.1, read as the reverse complement.
TGTTTTTTTGAAATGAAGTAAGAATGAATTTTTTTTGTAAGATTTCATGAAGAAACTACGTATTTGCAATTTTATAAATAAATTTAGCTGATTCCTTCAATAGGTGGCAACTCTATAAAAATTTACTTTTTACATAAAAATTGCTTACACTTTTTTCGCTGCTTACCAAATATTGCAGTATTTGATTTAAAATATTAATGCAACTGAACTACGTTTTTAAAAACACCACTGCAGTCCGGACCCCGTAAACGCCCCCTGTATCCACGCCTGTGTACATAACATACTCACAATCTTTTATTTTATGAAACAATAGGATATCAAAAATGATATTTAAATTCTTTAATTTAAAAATTACCCGGTCAGCTTAGTTTTTCACTAAGCATTATGAAAATAAATGAAAAAATTAATTTAAACGACCAGCTAGTTAATAATTAGTTAGTGAATGCAGGTAATTGCATTTTGGTCTCAGCAGAAGGCAATCATTTCAAAACAGCTTCGAGGCTGCGATTTATGTGCAGAAAGAACTTTTCAATTGCAAGACGCTGATCGCTTTTTTATTAACCGGAAATGCTTTTGAAGGAAAATCAATTAAACGTAATAAGCATACATGTGTGTATATATGTATGTATAGGAAAGATTGAAATTGGTACATACATACATACATACTATATATAGTGAGTTAATTAATTGAGTGCGCTTTTGAACGAAAGCAAAAGGCCAACAAATAATCCAAGCATTGTAAGCATAAAAATGCTGCAGAAGGTAAACAAAATGTTAAACACAATGAAAGTTGCATAAAAGAGCGGAAGTTTGCAAGCAAAAAAAACCATCAACAAAAAAATTTTTGTAGCGTATTAAACATCTGCAAATTGCTAACACACACACACACATGTGAAGGTGAGACAAAGGAAATCAACATACTCACACAACATTCGCGTTGTACAACAAAGCTAACTGCAGCTCAATGCATTTTATAGTTTTCGAATAAAAACCAAATTTGCAATACTTCATTTTGTTCAACATATTTTCAATGACCACAAATTTAAATGAGAATTTCTGCACGTGAATTTATAGACAAAAGAAAGAGAGAGGGAAAAATGTATGGCTAAAATAAACATCTTTTATGTATTTTTATTTATTTTATTTCATCTGCACAATTTTTGAAATCCCTGTTTTTAATTTGTTTACAAAAGAGCTTTCGGTACTCGCTTTAGTATTAAAAAATTAAAAGTCTTTGCTAGCATACACATTTTTTCACAAACTCCAATGAAGCATTTTGTTTTTTTTTAAACATGAATGGCAGCACATTTATTAGATCAAAAATATCTTTTTTATACTCAGCCTAGTAGTGTTTCAAACATTCTTTAAGCGTTTGCACTTTAAGCAGAGAAAGAAAATAAGACTTATTATTGAATTTTTGGATAAATATCCGAAAAATAATTGGCAAATTTGACACTTAAATATAGCAATGTGAAGCTTGTTAGCTTACAAATACAACTAATAAATGATTTCAATATTTTAAATATTATTATAATCGCTTTCAATCAAAGTAAGGAGAAAAAGTTTTTTTTTATTTTATTTTTTTTATTTAAAATTTACTTAAATTTTTTTCTGTTAAATATATCAATTGGAAAATCAATTCACTGAAATCAGTTCAAAATTATTTAAAACAGATTAAAGAATAGAAAAATCGGTACTTCACAAAACGTTAGAGTTCTATTTATTGGCATTTAGAGTTCGAATTCGAAACAAATATTTAAAACACTCGCTGTGAACTCAGAGAACACGAAACGTTCTAGTACCAATAGTGCTAGGAAATTCCTGGCTACAGCCGTTTCACACATTAATAGCAAAAGTTATCGACACAAATATTTTACCTTTTCTCTGAAATAAATATTTTAAGCTACACTCTTTTCACAAATTGTAATACAAACACTTATTGACACGTTCAGACAATTTTTTATACTGCAATTATTTCACAATTTAAATATCGTTGTTTCTCTAACAAACAACATAACGACCCAAAATTCATTTAGATTTCGAGCCTTTCTTAGGAAATAATTGCAGAAATTTTTTTGAGTATGCAGATATGTAGGACACTCAATTTAATTAACAATTAGCAACAATTAGTGGCTAAGACTTAACACTAATATTTGACAATTTTTTTACAGACGCTCTTTCGCAATTCTTTCCGCAAAAAAAATAATCGCGGTTTTGCGTTGTATGGATGAAACTGGCAGTAAAAATTTCAAAAATCAGTGATAACTTGTAGGCTCTTGAAACTCACACTTTCTCAGACTAAAATTTAATTAATAACTACATACTCAAAAATATCTTAAAAAAAGTTCGCAATTGTTATGAAATTTTGTTAAATCATTGTCCAGTTCGTAAATAGTTAAAAAAATGAGTGCTTTTCTCATATTTTATTTTAAAAATAGTTTTAAAAAATTAGAAGAAAAAGAAGCTAAAATTTGTGAAAAGAGTATACAAAGATTCAACTACGCATCTTTTCATTCAATCGTTTTTCATTAGTTTCGTATAAAAAAAAATTATTCTCATTTTCTAATTGGGCAGTTACAGTTATATAAAAGTAATGTTTTGTTTTTTAATTTGATTTCTACCAATTGCATTCTGCATATTTAACAAAATACTGAAATAAAAAAATATCAAAGCGGCTATCGAACTGAATTAAATAGATATTCAACGCAATGTTATTGTAATTTAAAAAAAAATACACTGACATTTGAAATAAATAAATAAATGTATGAATATGCACGTAAATAGAAACATAAACATATGCATACATATTTATGTACATCATCATGTTTACAAATAAATTAATAAATATTTTTGGAAAAGCCTCATGTTAAGACCAGTTGACAATCATAAGCCTCAGAATAAAGTCTCTTGTCTCAAAACAAATTTCAAATGCCATGCGATTATTGCCTTTCCTCGCTTTCACGTTTTTCTATTTTGTTTTAATTTTAATTTTTTGTGACCTGCTCATCACCAGGTCACAATTTAGAGACATTATTTTGAAACTAATGAATACCAACTGGTCTAAAATTGTGACTTTGTCTCTAATAGAGATTGAGACTGCTTACTGAATTGCCATTAGGTGGTTATCAGGTAATAAGAAATACATTACTATAAATAAAGCCAAAAATAAAAAATATAGAAAAATAACACAAAAGCGGAGAAAGGTAACAAACTAAAATGCACAGCATCTCTGAGTGATGTGAGCTCTCTCTCTTCATATTTGCTAAAGCCTATTTATCTAAAATCAGTAAAAAATAGTCAATAAGTTGGCTTATCAGTGGTTCAAAGTTCGAATCTCGTTGGGTGTAAAGTTTTTTTTTAATTTCTGATTAAACTTAATAGTTTTATTGTTTTTCTTTTTCTATCAGAGGCTCTCAGTCACAGGCTCCGACATTTCATTGCCGTCATTCGTCAAGCACATATAACATATTCCCATACAAATGGATTGCCCATTTATATGTTCACACCGACGTATTTTAAGGAACTAATATAACTTGATTTTATAGCGTTTAGTTTTACTTATTATACATAAAACTTGCTTTTAAATGCAGACCATCGGTAAAAACACGGCTTGTAAATTTATTTCGAATTTTTTTAATATAATTTACACTTTACGAAAAACTCAAATTTTAATTTAAAAGGGTTGAAATTGAAATTTTACAATACAAAATTTTGCTTCCATTCAAGTAAATATAGAACAATGTACATAAATATCAATTTAAAAACACATATACACGCACCTAAATGATTTTTCATTTGCCTAACCCATGAACATACATACATGCACATTAGGGATGCCAATTTTGGGATATTTGTTGATCCCGGGATTTTCGAGATTTGAAAACATGAAGCTTTGTTTTGTTTGTTGTTAAATGCTCTCTGTAGGACATAAAGCGCACTTACCCACCGACGTAGAACGGCCGTAGGTCTCAGCTGACACGACCTATCTTATGAGAGCGCCTTGTTAATGAAATCTCACGACCGTAGAATTTTCGTGTTGACGGAGAACTTACGTAGAAAATCCAAGCGAATTTCATTTCTTCCGTAGCAACGTATCAGCTGATTGTTCTCTCTCCCATCATTCTCGTACAAGGTTGCCACAGCGTACTTTTTGAAATCATTAAAAAGTTAGTTTCCAAATACTTGAAATATTCTTAAATTATTAGAAAAACACTACTGAATATAGCAGATTATAGCATAATATATTATTTAAATAGGTCAGCATTTCGATTCGATCATTTACATTATAAAAATGTTAATAAAATTGTAATTTTATGCAAAAACACATGTATATATAAATCAATGGCAACATTGTATAAAAGTGAACGAATAAAACAAATTAACCAAAAAGAAGCGAGTTTGTATGCAATGAGAGAACAGCTGATTTCTACGCTAAGGCTACGGTAATGAGTTTTTTGTAAAAATTAAATTTTACCGCCGTCTACGCTATGCTATGTACACGTTCGTGGGTAACTGCGCTAATAGCCTTTATCGCCTCTTTACAAAAACTATCAATTTCCTTTACCAAGCCTTCTGATAAATTGTATGCCTCTCGATTATTGGACAATTACGACCTGCTCGTTCAAACTTGATGCAATTTATCTTTGAGGCATTCTGCCTTATCCACTTCAGGCACCTCGTTGTTAGTTCTATTAACATCGCTTTCATAATGAGGCTCATTTTCTACTCGAGTAGCTCATTTATAATGGCAAGAACAAAACAAAGCCTTAAGGGAGTGAACAAGCTGTTTTGTCGATTGTGAACTTTCTAAAGGCTTTGTTTTACCCTTGAAAGGGGAATTTTTAAGAATGATACAAGATTTAAAAAACTAATGGCTATTAAATTCTTTGTCTTCTACATTTACGGGATTGGAATAGACTTATCCCGGGATATTCGGGAGGAGGTAAATAAGGCCGGGATTTCACGATCCCGGGATTGACATGTCTAATGCACATACATCAGCTCCAAAGAAACAGCTGAAATATTGTAAGAATAATTTACAGCCTTTTCGAATTTCCCTTCGTGGCAGCGCGTAACGGTCATAAAGGAAAAACAATGGAACTCAAATTATTGCCGCACCGCCTAGCATTTATAAAAATGATTTGATGCTGATTGAGTTTGGCCTATTTTGGCAACATTCATATTCAATTGTATTGCCTGGAGGTGAATGATCAAAGCAATAGAAGAAGCGCACTTACACAGAGCCACCAGTTATTAATTTACGCTGCGTGAACTTTGCATTCAATACACAGAGTGTACATACATACATATACATTCTCTATTTGTTTTCCTTCTCTACTTCACTTGAATTTTTGATTTTCTACTTTCGTTTAGCTGCTTCGCAAGTGCTCCGCTGGCGCTTTTGTCGATAAGCTTCGATTAGTAAATTATTAATTTGAGATTTCATTGATTTCGCATTCAATGTGAGCTAATTTGAAATGTGATTATCTTAAAGTCGCTTAAGAGGAATTCAAATATTTAGTATTGCATACAAGTAGTATTGCATCAATTAATTTAATAAAATATAATTTTTTTTTTTTTGAGAGAATAATAATTTGCAATTAATGCCAGATGCCTTTAAAACTTATCTTTGCTATTATTTTCCGTTGGTGCGTCAAGACGTATACGTAACAGTAAAGTTATAGGACCTTCAACACACATACATACATTCGTTCTTCGCACCAAACCAAATCTATATTCTCCAACTTTCTTCTACTTATATGGAAATATTAAGCTCCTGAATATCTATTAAAAATGTTTTCAAGTAGTTCAAATGTAGGATTTTTTTCAATCCTAAATATTTGTGCCAAATGGATTGTATGTGTGCAAGTCTGAGAATGGAAATTTCCCTCCGTATGATATTATTACAAATAAAAAAAAACGTTTTTCAAACAATGGGCTTTAATTTGTTTTCATTGAGCGGAAAGCATCACTTAACGGAAACAGAAAATTATCTATGTCCAAGCTTACACCAAGCACGTTTTCCTGCAAAACCAATATTTCCTCATTTTATGCAAATTTCACATTTTCACACCAACTAAAAAAGGGTTAAAATAAATTACTAACTGTCCATACTTTTCACAGTTGCTTACTAAATTTTCTATTTTCATATTTCTTATCATTATTCATTTGCGCATTTTTGCATAATAACATGAGAAATAAAACACCTGAAATGCTAAACGGGTGCCATAACCTAAACTACTCCAAAAATTTCATAATAAAATTTAGCATTCATGGAAAATCAAATAAAAAGCAAAAATAAATAAATACTAAATATGAATATGGATGAGGTTATGAAAGCAAGGCGAGGCCAAAAATTGAACAAATATCTAGTAGATATGTATGAGGCAGCACTCCAGCGTTGGTAAGTCCTGATGCAATCCCGCGTAGGATAAAGTGCAAAAAAGAACTAGTCTGGTATTAGACTTAGCTAGTTTGTCTCTTTTTTCTATGGTTCTCGTGGTGTCAAGACTTACATATGAGGCATTCCATGCCATTTCAGGGAAAAATATATATTTTTGTTTAGATGAAAAAATAATAAAATAAATAAATAAATTAAGTATGTTGAAGAAAAGCGCATAAGCTATGACAGAACGACCGAAAAAAAAGTTCAAAAGTAATGCAACTTTAAAAAATTTAAGGTGTCTCGGCATAAGCCACTGTTTATCACTTCATAGCTCGCAAAATATTAGTTTTATCAAAACAATTATTAAGTACTTTTTATAGACAAAAAGTCAGAGATTTAAAAATAAGGTTTTTGTTTTTTTAAAGTAAAATCGTTGATACCTTTGTTAATAAAAAAGGAATATATTTTAAAAATATAGGGCCTAAAATATTTATTTTTTCGTGAAGCAATAAAAAATTTTACTTTAAAAAAAATTTTTGTATAACGCTATGACTCTTTGTCTTAATTATGACTTTTGAAAAAAAAAATTGTATCTTTATTTTGCGTTTACAGCCATTTTAGGGCCTCCTCTGTAACATATGGAAAATTCGCGCAAAAGTAGTTTTTGACCATTTAAATTAGTTCGGAATACCTCATATGGATGGTGGATCAGCAATTTTATAATCTCGTATTAATTTAAAAAATAATATACATAAATTTCCCATCACATTGAGTAAGAGTTGAGAGGAAAATTTTTTAAAACCTCTAAATGTAGCAACTAAGCGCCGCTTCTGAGAATTATACTTGCAATTGTATATACCTTCGCCTATCTTACCATGGGTATAAAATCAAATATTCTAAAAATTCAAAAATATTCCTTAATTGGAATTGCTTACATCGACAAAACGTGAAACGAAACTACGTGTATTATACAGTGAAGCGATATAACTATACGAGTTTTGTACAAAACCACAGTAAAAGTGATAGATCAAAACTACTGCTATGCTGGCATGCTGGTGATAAAATATTTTTTTTTCTGATATAAAACTCTTTGTGCTAATAATAAGAAATATGATTTCGAAGATACCAATATCCCTCATCTGTTATGGTTTGGTTATGATATATCATGTAAAAAATGGTAGGGATAAAATATTTCAAGCACCCCCTGGAGAATGAAAGAATCTTCCAAACATTTAATTTCATGGTAAATCTTCAGATCGTCTGCACAATCCTTCGTAAAACTTGCTAAGTTGGTTAACGTAGATTTACCCGGAATGAACTAATGCTGATTAGGACATAAAAAAATGTTTAACATCAAAGTAAATTGTATTCTTAAGGATGCACTCAAACAGGTTTGACACCGTGGTTACAATAATAATAAAGTATATATATTAAGTCTTCAAGAAAAACACCCGCAGGAAGTGAGCTGTTAAAAATATGTCTCAATCAATTTTGAATAAAATTACCGAGAAGCCATTCTCAGCAGTGTGAGTGGATAGCTTAAGCCGATTTGATACCGTTAGCTACATCTTCGTCTGTCAAACTTAATTTCTTAAAATTGGTCGGACGGTTTAAATTTTTAAAGATGTTATTCTGATATTTTGTTGTTGTTGCTTCCGACAGGGTGAGAAGTGAATGGTTTTGGAACGAATTTTCGTCATCCCTTGTCAAGTTTGGTTTTAAGACAAACCGGTTTCGGCGTTGTGCCATATTTAGTGTCATTTTTCGGAGAACGAAATTTGTTTAAAAGATGTCTTCAGGAACAAAACTATTATCAGTGTTGCCATAAATAAAAATTGGAAGAAAATAACATAATTCAGCGAAATGTTTAACCGCTTCACAGATGGAGTTAACTGATACTCCATTTATTTGAACCAATGTGGGAATATTTGAGCAGCTCTTCTTTAATTTTATGTAACTCTAAAATAACTTAGGATTAATATTAAATATTGCTTTCTATCCCACAAATTTAGCCACGATATAATGATTTGTTAAGCCTGTTAAATTTAGCTCTATAAAACGCGAAATACTATTTAAAGAAAGTGATGTAGAACCATTTACCATAAAGCCTAATGCTGAGGAAATGTTTCAAAATGAGTATTCGAGTTTCCAGCAAAATCGAGTACTCACACACACAGCAAAAATTTGTACAAAACCTGGCTGCAATCCCTTGGAATTTTACATTTGAAAATATATGTATGCTGGAAAAACTCAGGGATTACAAATACAGCGATTAGTTTGATTTAACTCCATAAATTGGTTACCGACTTATGGAACAATATGCTGATGGATGTTGTAAACAAAGACCAAACAATGGAGTAACTTCCTGACAAAACTTAAATCCTAAATCTGCAGTATTATAATTGTTAGCCACTTTAATTTATTTTTAGTAAAGTTTTTATTACTAACGACTACTTTATTTATTTATGAAAATATACTGTATCACACTGTTTTTTTTTTTGCATTTTCTATGCGTTTTCTGTGCTTTTTTCGAGGTGAACATAATGAGTTTTGTTATGTTTTGTCAAAAGGGGCTATTCTTCAAGCATTTAGTCGTACAGCACCAAGGCTTCTCGACATAAAGTCATTTGTATAAATCAAATTAAAATATTTGAAACAACTACTCATCGGATATCATTAGCAGAAAACTTCGCAAATTCCCTGTAATTTAGTATTCCATTGTATTAAAAACAAATTTACTGTGAAATCAAATAACAAATTTAAAACAAAAAAAAACGAGTATAAAAACCTGCATGAAACAATAACAAAAAATGGAGCTGCGCATTTTCCTTCTGTATACTGCGTAGTTGTTAACATGGAATGAAATCTAATTAATACTTTGATTTCGTGCTTTAAATGGAAAGAGTTTTTCAGCGCTCTTTTGTTTTGCAATACAATTTAGCTGAAATTAATGCAATTTGCTGGAATTAAATTTTACTACTCAGAGTAATTAGATAGTATTATACACTACTTTCAGTTCATTGTTTTAAAGTAGAGATAAATCGATATAAATAACTATAAGTATGTATTCTCAATTTACCAAATATTTTTATACACGATACTTTTGACTGCGATCCAAGAAGGTATTGAAAGAAATTACTCTGCTCAAAAAGAGGCACATTTACCTACACATCTACAAAATCTAGAAGGCACTTAGAAAAGCAACATTTTTTCGAAAAAAGAAAATATCATTAAGGTCCATACACATCAGAACTATTCGGAACAAATGCCAATCAGCAACTTTTAATTTATATCTATGCACGTACATCCGTATTTGCTCACCATTTCAACTCAAACTTGTGATGGACTAAGGTCAGCCCATCAGTGAAATGCACAAAAAAAAAAACAAAAAAAAACAACAGCGAACTGATGTGGAACGAAAACTGAAGCTGCACCAAAAAAATGGCCAATGAGGTGGCTGTGTCTGCACAACTTGGGAGTATTCGAAATTGAGGCAAACAATACTTTACTTTTTTTTTTTTAGCCTACACTGGTACTGCACTGATATGTATATGCGCAAACTATCAATTTTTATACCTTTCATGGAAATGGTATATTAACTTTGGTCCGATGTTTGTAAGTGCCACAACGATAAGAGTTAGACCCATCAAAAAGTATACTGAAATGATCAGGGTGACGAGCTATTTGAATGAAACTCGGCAGTCAAATGCCTTTTTATAATTTATTAGACATTTGTCGGAACCGGCCAGATCGGACGACTAGAATGTTTAAAGGAGCCGATTGTTCATAGATTAGATTTTTCTCCATATCTCCTTCATTTAAGCAGCAAGAAAAAAGAAATTTTGCTAATCTAAGCTCTATATAAGCAGTAAAAAACATATAGATCAAAGATATGTAACATATAGCTTCCATACATGATTGTTCTGATATTTCATTTAGCACGAAAATCCCGCCATTTAAGCAGTTAAAGTTTTGAAATTTTGCTCAAATATACCTAATAGCTAGTATGAGAACTATTTGGGCAGTCAAAATCATTAATATCGAATTTTTAAACTGTATATTCTGTGTGCAAAAATTTAGTAAATTGTCATCCCAATTTCTACTGCTTTAAAATAAAAATTCATAATTTATTAACCCAGGAGGGACTGACGTTACCGTGTGGTAACACAGAACATGTGTTTGAAAAAAACGTCTTTTTGTGGCATTTAAGTTTTCCCAGTAGAAACCAAAGCTTTTATTAGAAACTTAAAGCTCCAAATTTGGAATTCGCAAAGATTGCTATTCAGTGGTTAAACGCAGTTAATTGTAAGAGGTCGTTCAGAAGTGCATTTTTATTTACGAGCAAAAAGTTACAAAATGGCATCTGGGAGAAAGTAAGTTTCATTGCTGCGTATTTATTTGTAAATATATTCCATAAATAATCACATAAATCTGATGTTAAAATACCAGAATTTAACTCTCAGTAATTAGTTTTAAATATGTATGCACTTTTTGCCCTATTTTTGGTGCTTTAATAAATGTGTTACCATATGGTCACGTCAGGACCTACAGGGTACAGGTAAACAAATGAGTTTCAAATCAAGTGCACTACTGAATCGCTTTTAATTTTGAGAAACATTTTGATTAATTCGCAATTTCGTTGTAGAAAATTCACGCTAAAAGATATTGCAGACTATTTGGATGAGTTTGACGACAATGACACATCATTTAGCCAACTCATAGACGGAATTTATATTGGGCCACCTAAAGAAAATGGAGAACTAAGTGGCGAAGACGATGCTAACTAAGATGATGGTCGAATTATTGACAATGTGTGTCGAAATCAATTGAACGAAGGGTGTGAAATTGTGAATAAAACTGGTGCGCATGTAGATTCTGCTTCAATGGTGGACTCATGTGACGTAGAGGGAAATATTGAAGCAGCACTTGCGGATCTATTAGGTGATGGATCCCATAATGTAGAACAGCAGTTTTACGAGTATGTGAAATACACCTGCCCACAGCTCATAAGCACACAGACTACCAAGTAGAGTACAGAAGGAAAACAACGACAGCTATCTGATGAACATATTCCCATAGCGCCGTCTGCAGAACCTCTTCCTTTAGCGAACAAGAACACTGTTCTTAATTGGGCGGAGGATTGTCGAAGTGATCCAATTCCTTTATTTGCGGAAGTAAACTACAATGATTGTCGCGGCTTGCAACCTCGCGAGTTGTTTGAATTTTTTTTTTATGACGCTTTATTAGAGCATATGTTCAATGTTCAACATTGTATGCCACAAATCAATTTGAAAAACCTGTGTTGAATATCAATATTCGTGGTTAGTTGGTAACCTTATACACTTTTTCCTCTTTTTATGACTTTAAATACATGTTTACATTTTTACAGAATTGCGCACATTCATTACTGTACTCCGTCCGGATACCTAGTCAATTTCGAGATATACCAAGGAAGAAATCCACGTTCAAACACGGAATACGAATAGTGCTTTGGAAAGTGTGCAGCACCTCTCATAAACATGATAAATGATTTTGACGAAAACAAAAAGAGTCTACCATAATAAATACATGTGCATTGTTGATAGGCTCAATCAAAACGTAAATATGTACCGAATAGCATACCGGGGAAAGATGTGGTGGTCTTCAATATTTACTTGGCTTATTGACGTTGCAGTATCCAATGTTTGGAATCTTCAACAAAGTTCGAAGATGCTATCGCAATTAGAGTTTAGACGTGAAATTGCTTTATTTTACTGCAAACATTACGGCGAACCGCCGGTTCAACCTGGCCCAAAACGGCCCCGACTGCATGATGGCGTATACAGAAACATCCGCATTGATCACACCAAAAATAAATATGTTTTTTTTTTAACGATTTCAATAAAGTTTATTTTATTCACATATCCTGGCTTAATTAATTAACTTTTTAATAGCACATTACATTTTTAAGGTAAATGTAAACCTGTACCCTGTAGGTCCTAGCGTTACCATATGGTCACAGGTCTTTGTACCGTTATCTGATAAAGTATGACCACAAAAATACAATTTTTTAATACATTCCAACAACATTAACAAGCCCTTAAAATTTCATCTTCCGACTAAAAAAAAATAGTTATCGTCCCTGCTGGGTTAATATTCAGTTTGGTAGCAAACAAAATTTATTTGATAATTTACGTTAATAATTTCACACTTATTATTCATTTAAATAATAGGTCAAGGTTGCACTGATTATTTAAGTTTTTTTTGTCAGCAATGTAAATCAATGTTTTAGGAAATAAATATACATTTTTGTAATATAAATTTTGATTATTGCTGATGACTTCCCCTCCTAAAGATTTTTTATAAGTATTTTAGTTGGTTGCTAGTTTTCGTTTATTTTAAAACACAACTGCCGCAACTTTGAATCAGTATATATCTCTTCCACGATATCTAACGAATTTTATTTTCGAAAAAATAATGATTTCAGTCTTTTTAAACATAAATTAATATGTGTATGATTTTATGAACCTAAATGTCACTCAAAAATGTGTTTGAAAAAATTGATAATTGAAATAATTAAATGTGAGTCTTTATGTTGTGCCGCCTCCGGAAGGGAAATGTTTTTTAAGAGTAATCCAATCGCTCTTAGAAATAAACGTTTTCACCGCTAAACACTCGATCATTGCCGCCATCAAACAAATTCGTGGAACTAAAAAATAAATGAATGTCAATACATGAATTTACAATAAATGTATGGTGTGAATATGACGTGTTCAATGTCATGAATATGACACAAAACAAATTTATATGCATTAGTACATTTTGATGAGGGTCAACAATTTAAGTCCATGCAGTTTGGTTGGAGCAATATTATATCAAAATCTTACATACTTCTTTTTAATATTCATAATTTTTAAAAAATCTTCGACATTTTATGTGTGTTTGTATATGAATGTAAAAAAAACATACTAAGATACCTTGAAAAAATGGTATAATCTAAGGAATTAATGAAGTGATGATATCGATTTTTTTAATTAGAATTAAATTGAATCGAAAAAGGGAGCGAAAAAATGCTTATGGATGGTGGATATCAAAAAAATGTTTGCTTTTTAACTGAGAATAAAATATGATTATCATATTTTTTTTTTGTAATTGTTATTCAAAATTAAAAGGGGAACAGTTATTTTTGATTATTGCATTATACAGCTTGTGAGAAATGTAACTGAAGCCTATTTATGGCTTTCATTTCTTAAGTCATACTACTTAGAAAGGTCATTACTGTTAAGTTAATCAATAAAAAATATTTTTTTTCTCCATTTTTTTTCTACAAACTCTGATAGTTGGCGGTAGATATGAACGTATCTTCATGCGTAACAATAATGATGCTGATAATAATATCAATAGCGATAATGATATAAATATATAATGATAACGATAATTTGTACGATAACGATAACGATACGATATAGATCAATGTAACGATGAATATATCAAAAACCGTAACGATACAATTATCGATGACGATGAAGTTGACGATAACGATTGTGATAACAATACCGATAACGATGACATTATCAATAATAATGACAATGACGATAACAATAATTTTAACGAAAATGATTACGATAGGATATAGATAAATATAAAGATAAATATATCAAAAACCGTAACGATACAATTATCGATGAAGTTGACGATAACGATTGTGATAACAATACCGATAACGATGACTTTATTATTAATAACGACTATAACGGTAAAAATGACAATAATCATTTTTACGATAATGATTACGACACGATTTAGATAAATACTGATAACGATAACTTTATCCACAATAATAACAATAACGATACATTACCAACATCGATGTGGACGATAATGGACGAAAAAGCAAAAGTAAATTTTTTACTAAGAAATAACCCAAACTTTATATGCATATTTACAAAATCAAATTTAACGCAGCGCATATTTCCTAAACATTTTCTATAGCACAACTTAAAGCACACGTGGGCACATGGAGAATTCGAAAGCTTGCGGCAACAACAAAAAAATACCAAAGTAACTTACCCAATACTAATGTTAGTAATCACTTTACTTGCGCCTTTATCAGAAACGCTTTTACCCATAAACAATTAACACCATAAATTACAAAGTCACATTGTGTAACATTAAATGACGGTACTTTTCTGGCCATATTGTTCATTTCGCTACTTTCTCTCGACGATTTAAGCCACAAAGAATTACGTATGTATGTCCTTTAATCAAGCGAAGAAATGCCAGGAAATTAAAAGAACAAATCTGTTTTAATTTTTTAGGTCAAAAGCGGCGTCAACATCTAACTAATACACAATGAAGTCAGACGCAACCAAAAAAACACAAAAAAAACACATAAAAAAACAAAAAAAACAACAACAAAAGGTACACCAACTCGCGCACATTTTGTTACCCAATATTATAAAGCATAAATAAAATAAGTTTCCACTGTTTTTCTGGCAGACGCTCGCAAACGTTTGTGAGCGAAAAGGTTGCAGAAATTGCGAGTGAAAAGTGAATTTATTTTCGCCAACATCTAGGCGCCCATAGTTGAACACGTGCGTAGTTGTATTTGTGTGTGTGTGTGTGTTTGTACTTTCTAACATACGTTTATACATAAAAGTACATAGCATGAATAGCTGCTGACTCTAATTTAGTGCGAAAAGTCTAAAGTTAGCAAATTATTTAAAAAAAAGGTAACATAAACCCATGCGAACGTGGTCGTAGGAAATGAAATCAAATTAAAACCTCAAATATTTCTAGACATTGAAAAGAAAGCGAACTTTTGCCAAAAGCATTTTGACTTTAATAGACAATAAATTATAAAATGAAATGTGACTAGTGCATTTTCAACTTTTTATATGCATACGTATGTCTTTAAGTAGCTGGAGTTGATTTGAATAGGAAATGGCGTAGCTAAAAAACCTTTTAATGAAAGGATTGCAATTTGTTGGAAAAGTTCGTAAATTTAATAGATTTTTTGTAGAAAAAGTAAGCAAACCTTTTTGAATATGTACGCTCGACAGCTAACTTTTTAGTTAATGAGTAAACCGTACTAGTTTTAAATAATTCTCTTCTCCTTTATCAATTCGATGAAAGCTTTCTAATTCAAAATTTACTTTGCATGCAAATAAAAGGTATTTCAATAATAAAAACCTTTATGTATTAGGGTTGTCCAAAAGAATTTAAAAATTGTATAGCTTTCACTTTTAAAGATTGTGCTAAGAATTTGTCATCAAAAAAGTGTCGCTCTTACGCGTTCAATAACACAGTACAACACATGATTTGCCAACTCAATTCTGAGAACTGTGTGTGAAATTAGATCCAAAAAGAATAATTTCTGCATCATTCGTTTTGTCTTCTTACCTGCCAAAATATTTTTAATATCGATTTGAAGTTAGTACTATCGTATAGGGGAATTTATCACGTTTTAGGCCCTGTTGTTTGACATAGCTCGACAGCTACTAGCCCGATTTAGTTGAAATAAATTTTAATAAATGTATAATTACAATTCCCTTAATCTGTTCATATATTGTTTTCCTATACAAGCAACAGTATCCAAGTTAAAAATAAGCGCATGAAGAAAAATATTTTTTTTTTTTTTAATTCATAAAGAATACAAAACGGAAATAAGTTTCAAGTCTAGTTACTTTTTCGCAAAGTCACATAACCTATGAGCAAAATGAGACAAAGATCATGAAAATCGATGCACGCGTTTTGCTTTTATTCGCAATTGAGTAAAGGTATGAATGTTGTGCATATGTCGAGCAAATTTTTTAAATGAACTGAAAAATGTTGTACTGTGTAAGGCTAAAATGAAATTTTGGTGGAAAAAGTGTAGACGAAATAAAAACCAATATTTTTCAATTGCCAAAATTTAGTTTTCTTCAGGAGATTTCTATTGAATATATGTATATATAGTAATTTTTTACTAAATTTATTTTTTAATAATAAATATTTAAAATATATAAGCACATCAAAAGCAATTACCCTTTAATATTAAATAAAATTAAATTAAAAAAAATCTAAGTTCCCTAAAGAAAACTGAAAGATTACGTTTGCAAATTATATTCTTATCACTTTGTCTCCATGATTTCCGCGACAACCAATTCAAGAACGCGTTCAAACACAATGAAGGAGCAAAAGCAGAAGGAGTATTTTTTTGGACTCTGCTCAAACTACACCTTTTCCAACAATATTTTAGAAAACACAAATATTTTTCAGAATATATAAATTGAATTGAACATTTTATATTAAAAATTAGTAGGGGTTTCAAAAATGTGTTCATTTAGCAATTGTTTAAACAAAAATCTTTTTTTTTGCCTGAATTCATATATTTATTTTATTTATTGAAAGATAAAATTATTTTTTTTTTAATTAATAGTTCAATTCAAATATGCATTTCATATGTTTATAAAAAAAATTTCATTTTTAGTAAATATATGTAGGTGGCAACCCTATCCAAAAGAGGATTTTTTATTGTAATAAAAAAAAACTCCTTTTTCGAAAACTGCGTAAAACATTTTTCATTTGTTACCTGAATTTCACTATTTCATTAAATTTTTATGTAAAACAAAGGAATAAGCCAAACTCATGCAAAATTCTGAGTGGCAACACCTCGACAGATATGTAAGCTTAAAAATTTGCGCATTAATTACGTGCAAAACTTAATTAAAATCGTTGGAGTATATAGCGTCGAACACAAAAATAAATATACAAGAAAAGTTTGTTTTAAATTAAACGATTTACAATCTAAATACAAATCACCTTTTATAAATGCACCCGAGAATCGATTTCTTAATTAAAAAAAAAAAAATTATTTATCAAACTAAGAATACATATATTGAGAGAGAAAAAATTAAAAGAAGCGTATTTGTAACATTGCAATGTTATCGTTATTTATTTCTAAGAATGTAATCGTTTCTCATACTCATATTCTCATACAAATGTGTCTACTTACCTTTCTTACTGTTTTCAAATGCCTTTCTTTATCGCAAGCAATTCGCAGCAAATGGTTTATTAGATATGTGCCATTTTCACAATTGATGATACTCTTCCCCAACGATTTCGCTTAAAGATACACACATAAATGCATACGAGGACATATGTACCTAAGTGTACACGTACTTCTTCAATTGCTTGAGAATCACTAAAACAGTTCCCGAACAGGAAGTTACAAATCTCAGCATTTCAGTTATTTACAATGCGGGATTACATTAATCCGCTCCATTAATCTTTTATAATGACCTCTATTGGACTTCAGCGCCAACATTTTAACCACTTTCTATTGGCTAATTCATACAGTGTGCTTAAACGGTTTTGTATTTGACGTTTATAAAATATTTTTGCTTTACACACAAACACATCTAAAGAGTATTAACTATGTATGTATCCGATTAAATCTGTCAACCCAATAAACATTCATGTAAGCTGGCTTATAAATAAATGTTTTCCAAATATTTTATTCAATCTTTTCCAAACTAGTTTGCGAAAATTACGTTTTCCAAACATTTGGTAATGTATTTACAAACACTTTGTTAAAGATTTGTAAAAAAAAAAAAATTACAATGCTTTTGTAAATTCTGTCAACAACAGTTATATTTTTTTGTTTTCTTCACATATTGTCGCCTGAATTTGTAAAGAATTTTGTAAAGAACTGCTGGCTTAAAATATTTACGGAGAACTACGCGGAAAAATATTCGTGGAAGGGAACAGCAAATAAAAAATCTATTCAAAGCTTCAATATTACACTCGCCATAAAAAGTAAGTAATTACAACACATAAAATTGTATGGTTTATAATATAATAATTTTTTTACTTTCGAATAGATGCTGCAATAAAGCGTGGCTTGGAAGAGGGCCATTTCGCTCAAGAAACCAAATCATTTTTTCAGTTTGCCAAAAATAGGCAAAAAAAAAATTCACAAAACCACATGCATTTTAACCCGAAATAACTTTCATTCGTATTTTATAAAATAAATATATTAAAAAATAGCAATTGAAATTATTTTTTTATTTACTTTCAAATAGTATTTATTTCTAATTTGGAAATAAATGAAAATACAAATTTACCACAAGCTTTCCAAAATCTTTATTATGTATTGCATTATCAAGTTTATTTCCAAATATTTTCCAAACATCAATACAATTGTAGAATAAGGGATCCCTTTTGCTTATCCAATAATTGGATGTAAACCAGTTACAATGCTTGCGATAAATATTTTCCAAATGTCATGTTTACTAATGTAAGCTTATAGTAAATTTATAGTAACTTTATAATGTTTATTGGGAAGAGTGCCGGGGATAGGCACTGCATTCGCATAGTCTTGACACTAAGCTGTTATAGATTTATTTAAAAAAAATTAATATTTTATTCATTTATGGGCAAAAAGATTTTCAATAAAAGATATAAAATATATATAATTTTTTTTTTGCAAGTTAATATTCACTGTTGAGTGAGAGTATCAAGAGTGATTTTAAAATATCGCTTCAGGAAAGGCATGTACCAATAACCAAACGCCCAATTTATGCTTTTTTATATTGCAACTTAACATTTTAATACAATTTACTACGAAAAAACTGTTTTTCTTTTTTAATCTCTAAAAATTTTCAACTAAAGTATAGTTCATCAAACCTTAAAAAGCAAGCAGCAAAAATTTCTAATCTAAGTAAAAATGCAAAAAATGTGCCCTCCGTAAGTGTTGAGCATTTGCTTAAATAAAATAATATATTATATTCAAAAATTTTAGCGCAAGCACATATTGGCAGATTTGAGCACTATATTTTTCTGCTAATTAATTAAAATTGTTTTTCAAGTAAAATATGGTTTATTTTCTAAGAAAACCCATAACTAACCAATTTTTAAACTATTTACAAAATATACAATGATTTAACAAAATTTTATAAAATTTTTGAATTTTTTATTAAAAGTTTTTCGAATTTTTTTGAGTTTACAGTTTTTTGGCTCATTTAAGTTGTGTCTGAGAAAGTGCAAGTTTCAAGTGTCTACAAGTTATCACTGATTTTTATCAATTTATTTAAAAATTTCAAACGAGTGTCAGTAAAATAATTGTCAAAAATCTGTAGTAAATCGGATTCACCAGAAACTTACACATTTTTGTACTAAAATTTAATAAGCTCCCTATTTGGATAACACAAAAAAATTTTTTTTAGTTCGAAATTTTGATACATTTTTTATACATATTTTGTAAATTTCTTTTTGTGTTGAAAGCATTTATTCACGCAATTGTTTTTAGCAATTATAAAAAAAGGTTTTTTTAAATATACTCGTATTGCAAATTACTATAAATTTTACATAAAAATATCACCTAACGTTGTCTTTTTGCTCTTCTTTTATATTCGCATATTCATAAAATTAACCGCACAAACAATTCATAAAAATATCGCAAGTCTAGTTAAATACGACTTTTTTGTATTTATAGGCAGATTTTTTATGATTTTAGCAATAATTTTCTTAATAAATCATTGAAATATATGTATATATACATAAATTTATTTATAACAATACGGAAAAAAATGAGAATGAATTTAAAAAAATGTATTTTAAAATATATTATGCAAGCTTTCGCAAAATTATAGGGGTCATCCCTTTGCTGGGCATAGAAAAATGAAATGGACTCATTTTGGTAAAACAAGCTCGTTTTGATCGCTAAAAATTTAAAAGATATGATACTGAAAATTTGTTATATGCCGGATATCGTTCATTAATTTCAAAAATCTTATTTTTTTACGAGTTCCATTTAAATATTTAAAAAAAACTGCCACATCAATTTTACCCTTTTATTTTTGCAATAGACGCAGGTGTCGAGCTAACTTCTCTAATACTTTTCGAACTCGCTGTAAGTGTTGATTTAAATAATTTTAAAGCAGCCCATTCCATGTTACGCTTTCAACTGCAGTCACAGCTTATCGAGGAAAAATAACTAACGATTTATTACATTTAAAGAGGGGGAAAAGTCAACTTTTTCCCTCAACGCTGAAGAAATTTAAAATGAACACCGTATCTGATGCAGGTGTGCATGAAAACAAGGTAGCGTGTTACAAATAAGTAAACAAATAATTTTTTAGTTATTTCAAAACAAAAAAAAAAAACGAAGAAAAAACCAATAACAAGTTCCATTATGCAGCGAAGCGTTCAATTATACACTGCAATGAAAAGCATGAAGCAGAAATTCTGAAAAAGCCAATTTGTTAGCGACTGCGAAAAGCTATTTCCGCTACACTTGCGAACGGTAAACTAGTTGTTATTAAAGGGATAGAAAAGTCAGTTAGGGGATGTGCAGCAATTTTGCACTTTGTAGTATATTGAAAATTTTACTTTTTAATTTTTTGGTTACAAAAGTCATCCAATATTAAAAATTGTTAAAATTGACATTACGCCGTTATCATTTTAACATTATAAATATTATATTAAGGAATGTAAAATGTTAAATAAAACACTGAAAATATTTTTCTAAACAATTTTATTAATACAAATGGTTTTTATAAAAATAATTTAACTTAAAATATTTTATTTTTAATTAAAGTAGTTTCATCTGGAATACTATATATGTAAATGTATAGGTGAATTAGTGAAACTTTTTTTATTAATAATTTCAAGAAAATTATTTTTTGGCTCTGGGATATAAAACTGAAAGTGACCACATTAATATCGATTCACTTGGATAAAGTTAAAGACATTAAAAATCTTGAAACAAGTATCTAGTGCTGACACGAATGAGTTAAACTTACACAATAAAGTTCGTTTAGTGATAAAAAAAAACAATGGTCCTACCACTATTATATATGGCTGAATTGTAACTTTTCTATTCAAATATTTTCGTATATTTTCTCCTCGAATCATCTTAATAACATTTATGCATTTAGTGCGTACAATACTGCTGTGCATTGCTTCCCTTATTGCCGTTTTATTATACATAAACCTATTTCTATCGACGTTTATGTTATGACGAGAAGTTGGTTGTAATACAGCATTTAACAGCATCATTACAATGCAGTCTCTGGAATCTTAAGAAGCTTAAATTAGTAATGTAAAATAAATTTAATTTTGTTAGAATAAGCATCCTTAAACGACATCCGTACTCAACGACTGAAATTATATTTTTGCTCGCTATCGTCGTTAGATTCAATTGCCTCCAAATTGGATGCTCGATATCTTCTACCCGTGCTATAATATTAACGTCTTTCGAATTCAATTAAATGTGAATCAAATTTTCTTCAATTATTTAAGCTATTTATTACATTAAATACTTTAAAAATGTTCACCAAAGCATACGTTGTGTCAAACTACGAAGAAAGTTGTAGTAGAAAGCGCTTTGTAGTACTTACATTTCTATTGTTAGTGCAACAACAAATCATATTATATCTACAACTTAATGTAAAATTCGGCTGCCGAAGTTATAATGTAATTTTGACATTAAAATTTGATATTGCAATGCAATAACATTTTGATAATTTTCTTATAAATATGCAATTTTATATATGAAATTAATACTTTTTCGTTAACATTACAAATAACATTTTACATGGCAATATTTTTCTCGGTGTAGGGAATATTAGTTTTCAATTCATAATACTTGCGAATGAAGATATCGGCATTTTACTTTAATGGCGTTTTGCTGAACTAAGTCAACGGGACCTCGTAATGTTTAATCTCAAAATCCCTCATTGCGTTTCAAAAAGCTAAAGCTAACAGAAATGCGATATTTTGTGTTGTTTTGACCACTTCGTTTTCTTTTATTTAATAGCTAATATTTTTCTATTACAATTCAGTTTGTTCTCTACCATAAGCAATATTTGACCATATTTTAAATTTTATATAACATGTATAATAATTGAATATGTACTTAAAAAAAAAGCTGCTTTTACATACTTTATTAGATTTTCCCCCTAATTAACATATAATTGAATTAAATCACAAATTAACAAAAACCTCTCTATTATCTTTGTAATTACCAGCGAATTTCTGCTGCACTGATTTTAATTAATAAACTAACGCAAACCGGCAACCGTAAAAGTTATTACGCTCAGTAATTACACCGCGGTTGCCATTGAATATATAAGTACGTACATAAATACATCATATATATGTAGTGTACTTATAAACAAACATACGTACATATTATTTTTTTCACCATATTGGAAATGATATTATTAATTATTTTTTTTGTTAATTTATTTTAAAAAAATGTAGTTTGTTATTGAACAAAATCGCATGAATTATCTAAATATCTTAAAAATGCGAGTATGCATTTTTATAGCCCAATATATTTCAGCATGAAGTGTGTGTTATAAGCAGCTCAACTACGCACTGATTTTTTATATTTTTTTTTTTAGTGGATTTAAAGAAAATGTTAGTATAACAAAACTACATATTTCACTTAGTAAAAGTTTTTAAAATAAAATTTTATAATAAAAACACAACAATTTTTCAAAAATTCCTTGTCTTTTTAATTTTTGTCTAATTTCAATTCATGTGATTTTGATTGAGTTATGAATTATATTTAACGCTTTTGTTAACACAGAATCATCCTAATGTGTCCAACCTCTGTAAGCTACGTTACTTACTTACGAGTAGTTAAATATATGTATGTATGTGTATGTATTTCTAAGGTTTCCATAGCTACGTTTTATGTTCCAATGATTTTTTGGTTTTGCGGTAACATTTAATAATGCAATGAAATTAAAGTACATCGTTTTCATTTGAAAATTTAATGACTCAACAAGTAATGATTGAGAAGAACTTTCTATTGAAAACGTCAGAAACAATTTAAACACCCTAAAAATATGCGTGATTTCTTTTAATATATATCCTTAGATAAAATAAATATTCTAATATGCGGGATATGGAAAAAATAGCAGAAGATTTTTTGTTTCACTTCGGGACTCGTTCGGGACTACTTCGGGATCATTTCGGTACTAGTCACGTCATCAAAACAGTTTAAAAAATTAAGTTCACTAGTTCAGAAGTAATTCCAAACTGGTAGTGAGATAGTCTCGAATGAGTCCCGAAATGACGTCCATAAAAAGTTTCGAACTGTTGTCGAACTTGTCCCGAACTGATTCCGAAGTGGCATTGAACTGGTCCCGTCTTATATATTTAACAAAAAATTTCACATTCATAATTATTGTGGGAAGACTTTTATAATATACATGTTCATCCTGCAGAAAATGCTAGAATATTTTATTTAAGAAGATATTGGTGACGTGAGGTGAAAAGAAGTGAATCGAAGTGAAAGAACGAGAGATTTGGTGAAGTGAGTTTAGATAAACTGAGTTATGGAGAAGGGCGAAAAAATCAGATGAGATGAGATAAGCTGGGCTGAATTTAGTTCTAGCGAAGTGGTAAAGTGGTGGATTAAGATGTGGTGAAATGAAGTGGGTTAAGCTCAGATATGGTGAGCTTAAGTTTCGTGTGGTGAGTTTAGGTGTGGTTAATTGAAGTTCGTTTAGGTTAGGTATGATCATTTCAAACAAGGCCCAACATTTTTTTTTTTTAATTAGCTCATAACTAAATTTTCCAAAAAAAAACATAACAGAACATAAAACTGCTTGGCAACGTAATGTAACATAAGATGATATAATATAGCATTAGTTCAGGAGTGGTGAATTTGGGTGTGTTTACTTTAGTTATCTTGAGTTCTAATATGGTTAGTTAAGTTCTGTTGCGTTTAGGTTTCGTATAATTAGTTTTGGTGAGTTCAGATGTGTACCCAATCATTTCCGTTTTTTATTATTTTCTTTTTTAATAGGCAACCGCAACTAAAAATGTTTCACTTCAAGTAACCAAAAAAACATCAAACACAAGCTGTTATTTTTAATGAATTCTCTCAATGAAACCCATACACATTCATACTTAAAATAATTATTTTTAATATAACTGTTGTTTTTTCTTTTTTCAAAGATAAATTTCATAGTAATATATAAATGCGCATGAAATCGATCAGGGAATCAAGTTTATGCGCAATAAAAATAGACAAATAAAATACCTAAGTAAAGAAGTCAAAAGCTCAAGACTAACTAACGTTTCGTCGTACAATACAGAAATGAGATTTCTTTCGATTAAAGCTAAATATTTTACTATATTAGGCTGCGCTTAGATTTGTAAGCTCAATTTAAATTTTATACCTACAAAAAATAGCACATAAATTAAAAAAACAATAAAAAGAAAAGTGAAAAACGAAACACAAATTAAGCTCACCACATAAAACGCAAGTCATAAAAACAAGAATGCAAAAATGAAGCGCTAAGGTTAGAATAAAGTTTAACCATAAAACACAAATAAACGAGTTGAGACTAATCCGCATTTGGTGCTGTGAATGTGTGAAGAAAAATGCAAATAAAATTGTGGCAGTTAATTACTCTTGACATAGCGGCACGTAGCAACGCTTAACATAACAAACATACACGCTCGCACGCATTGCGCAATGGTCGGAAGGAATACTCTCAACAACAAATTACTCAACTTTTGTAAGTGCAAAGCAAAGTGCCTGACGGACGGCGAAGAGACGGGGAACTTTGTCGCACTTGATTTATTACAAACACACACACAAAAGCAAGGCGCCTATATAACTCGCTCGCAGACGCATGACTTTCTTTTGTGGGTTGTTATTGCAACTAAAACACAGTGGACTGCTTAGTAAACAGTATTGTCATTCATTTATTTGCTCAAATGTTAAGATATGCTATTTGGCAAACACGGCGTATACGTAACGCGCTGGTATGCTTTTGTACCAACATACATACATACATACATACCATAGGTATCGTATACATATACCATATAAATATGTTTTGTAATTTATGCGCTTGTTGCGCGCAGCTGACTATTTACAAGCCGTTTGGGTGCTATGTCGAAATAAAGAAATAAATTTGGCAGTAAAGAATATGCTGTTGACCATTTAAATTTCATTGTGTCTCGAATAGTTTGTGAAAAGTTGAGGGAAACAATCTTAAAGTCAATTAAGTTTACTTGTTTGCTCTTTATTGAAATTCGCCTCACACAAATTTATGCAGTTCACTTCGTCAAACTTGAAATTTTGCAAATGAAAAACACACTGCCCCCACACCACTCATAACAATGTCTTGAATAGTAGACAATTTTTCTAATTTTTTTATATACAAAGTAAGTAATAAAATTTACATTTTAATATCCTTTATTTGTCGAACTTTTGCTATAAACACTTTGCAAACAATGCCAAATGTTTGCTCATAATTCCACATTGATGGCTATATCGCTCAATGCAGGCAGTTTGGTGTTAAGCTAAATACGATCTTCGTGGATTGAATGCATGAGTTGTTAAAGTAATTAAAAAGATATAGCCATAAATAATTCATTGTTTTCTAGCCGTTTCAAAACAAACAAAGGATTTGCGGATAAAATATTTTGTGATTGCATGTAGCAAGGTTTGCCATGCAAATGCATAAAAAAAACAGCGCATGGTGTTTAAGGCAATAGTGGTATCTTTTATCTTCTCTTTCTTGTCCGACTCCGGGTGGAATGTTGTTGTATGTGGATCGAAAAATTCTTTCAACATACACGCATAACCATTAGTGGCATATTTATTTAACATTTATTTATTGTTTTAGTGCTTTTACTCCGACCAAGGATGAAACTATTTTTGATCAGAACCGCATTTTTTAACAGTGTTTTAAGAGTGTTTTTCTGAAGATAAATTCAATTTAACTTAGTTCACTGAAAATTTTCAATTTTTTACAAATTGAATGCTGTATAGATCAACTAAAGCAGAAGTAATAAGTTCAGCAAGTGCTATTTTGGACTGAGTTGGCAATTGTGCAGGAAAGTATTCTTCTGACGGGCAAAAACCACACCCTATAACCCACTCATTATGTCCGTCCTATTGTATGGCGCAAAGGCATGGACGTTGAAGACATCAGTTGAGAAAACGCTTGGTATGTTCGACAGAAAGATTCTTTGACAAATTTATGGACGTTTACCGCAGACAGTTGAACGATAAGCTGTGCGGCCTTTACAGTTTCCGTTTGTTAGGTCATGGCGTTCTAATGGATGAAAGCGCTCCAGTATTCCGGGTAAGGCCCCTTCTCACGACCTCATTTACGTACCTGTATTCACATTGTTCATTTTGATAAAATTTTACCATTAGTTTCTATGACTTACTTTATTTTTCCCCAATGGAATACAATTCATTCTTTAACAAAAAAAAAAACCTAAGGTTTCAAAGCTTATATAAAATTAATAATTATTTTTTTAACATTATTAAAATTTCAAATTTTTTTCTTAAAAGCATTGAAAAATTTTCATGTTTTCAGTTTTAATGCTAAATAAAAAATTTGCACGTTTTAAATACTGAAAATAACCGCTAAATTCTAAAACCGACCAATACCAAATTTTCTTTCTAAGCGATTAGGACACAAATTTCACTAAAATTTCGAACTCTTTAAAAAAGAAAATTGTAGAATTTTTAACAAAATTGTCAAAAATCAGTGATAACTTGTAGACATTTGAAAATTGCACTTTCTCAGATTAAAACTAAATGAACCAAACAATTTCGGACTCAAAATTATAAACATATTTTTAAGAAGTTCGTAATTTTGGTGAAATTTTGTTAAATCATTTTGCATTGTGTAAATAGTTTAAAATATGGGTGTTTATGGTTTTTCTTAGAGAATGAACCATATTTTACTTGAAAAATTATTAAAATTAATTATGAGAAAAATAAAGTGCCCAAATCTGTCAATATGTGGTTATGGTATTATTGTTATTATTATTATTAGGGTATAGTAGCGCTGCGACCTAATAAGATTTATTGTGCTGATCCTTTAATAAGTTGTCACTCCATCCTTAGGCTATTTATGAAATTAAGCACTTTGGAGGGTGTGATTGCCCAGTTATACTTTGGCATTCACACAGTATATGTCCAGAGGTCTTCACATCTACGTCACAAAACCTACAGTTTGCAACCTCCGAGAGTCCTATTTTGTAAAGATGGTATCTCAGCCTACAATGACCTGTCAAGTACCCGGTGAGAGTTCTTAGACCCTCTCTGCTGAGATTGACAAGTTTTCCAGAGGCTTTACGGGATGGGCTTATGAACCGCTTAGAATGTATATTACTCTTAGGCGATCTCCATTGGGCTGCGATTCTTGAGTTCTCCCACCTTCTTAGAAGCTCTACTGTGTATCCCTTAGAAGGACCGCAGAAAGGCTGAGGACCGTAAAAGATCTGTTGTGCCCCCGTTTTTTACGCCCTCATGACCAGGAAACCACCACATGGTAACTCTGTTGTCAGCTGCTAGTGAGTCCAGTGCCGTTCTGCAGCTGTCTACCAGCTTTGACTCCTGGCTGGTTATCTGACATAATGTTGAATGTGGCTCTATTGGTCATTCTGCGTAGATATTCGTGAGCGCACAACTCTATTGCCTATCGGGATCCTATTTTGAAATCTAGGTCCGAACATCCGTTCCCTCGTGCTTCTAGTGGATATGGTATAATTTGTGAACAGAGCAGTATTTATTATTTAACTAAACTGCTAGAAGACCCCTTTTAAAAATAAAAAACTACTTCAGATTTTGTTAGAATACGCTTCACTGTATAATCACGTTAAAGTAGATTCAACACTTTTATTTAATTTTATTTTTTACTCTAACTTTTTTGTAAAGCAGCAGTGAAATTGATAATATGTGCCAATTCAGACTTTTCATGCAGATAAAAAAAAGACCACTTTCTATAACAAATTTTAAGATGGCATCATTTTTACTGTTATCAAATATAGCTCATGAAAGTTTAAACCTTCATATCACTTGTTTAAAGTACTCACCAGCAGGTAACCTTTCACGCAATATTTCATGCAATTTTCGATTACACACGTCAAAGAAAATGTTTCTTCTTCACTACTTAGCAATTTCAGCTGCTGACTGCGTAAATAAATTGTGTCAGAGCATTAAATGATTCACGCCTTCTTCATTTGCCTCCAGCTGTGCTTGTTAGCCTCCCACGCAAATACTTCCGTAGCAACAAACGCTTACGAGGGAGGGCGGGGAGTCAGATAGCTGGTTGATACATTCACAAATACAATTTCAACATTTCTAGTTAAAGAATTTTCCTTTCTAAAACATTCATGTGTATCTAAAATATTGCAAATTGTCACACTTGCCAGTGTATATACATTTTATTGTTTTATAATTGCCAAAGCTTGCGGGAATATATATCTACATATGTATATATATCTATTTATACATGAACAGTGAAAGCAATAAAAACCTCACTATGCATTCGACTTGCATTGAAATTATTTTATTACGATCCTAGGGCGGATTATCCATATAAAGGTATGAGTGTATGTATACGAGTAAATGTACTAAAGAAATTTCAGCTTTACAAATTTTCGTTACTCATACGCAGTGTACGCCTGAAAAGACATACTTTTACCGATGAATGCAATTTTGAACAAATTCTAACTAATTATTTAAACATATTTTGGGCGTATGTTAAGGATCAACGGGGTCAATTGTTAGCTTTCTAGCAATTTACAATTTACAACTGTACATTTAATAAAATAAATAAATAAAATAAAAACAAGTGGAATATTTATTTATTTTTACTATGAGAGTAAATGCAAATTCAAAACAAAAAAATGTAACTTTGAAATATTAAAAACACTGAAACGATTTTTTAAATATCTTCAAATGTTGGTCGTTTATTTATAATTTATTTATTTTTTTTTTTAACTTTACAGCTACAGCAAAACGCCGATACATGTATTTCTTAGCGTATTTTCATATTCTGTTAACATTTCTCATGTGTACCAAAAAAAATTTGATTTTGTCGTACTGTATTATTAACGATTTTTTAAACATATTTCATAATGCATAAATAAATTTTTATAGTACCTAATTGAATTTTGTTTCAAAATTAAAATTTTTAATTCGCTTTTTTACTATATTTCGGCTGAAAATTAAAAATAATTTTTTTATTAAAAATTTTTCTTTAAACATTTTTTTTTTGTTTCTTTAAAAATTTAATTTTTCTTCAAAAAGTTCTTAAGTCTGTCTGAAGCTTTCAAAACAAATGCTAGTATATTTATTTATTCAAGAAAACGTATAGCAACGGGAAAGTACTTTTTCAAGCAACAGAAATAATGAAAAATATTTCTTGTGAATTTTCGGGAGCGCTGTGCACTAAGCTTGCACTTTTTTCGCCATTTTTTTAGCTAATCCTTATATTTAAACTTTTTTTGTTTTAAATATTTATTTATCATTGCTTACAAATATTTTTTTAAAAATGTTTTAGTAATAGTTATAATATTTACCTGACGCTAAGACTCTGAAATTTAAAACATTGTAAAAAATTTTGAGAAATTTAAAAAAAAATTCCAAGCAATTTCAAAAATGTTCAATAAATATTTTTTAAAAATTTTGAGAAATGTTAATTAAATTTCAAAATATTACCTTTTAATATATATTTAATTAAAAAGTAACCAATAATTTACTTGCACTTAAATTTTTAATTGTTTTTATTAAATTTTTTTTTCAGTTTATTTATATAACGCGTGTTTCAAATTAGTTGTATGTAGTTTTATTGCTTATTCTATTTTCAAAAAAGACTCCCTTTGTTTTTTTTTCTTTGATTCAAAGAAAACTACAAACTCTTCGATGCATGGATTCTTTAAAAGTTTTAGCCCACAGTCATCATCATCACTCGAATGCGTACAGCGTAAACGAAATCCCCGGAGGCAATAGCAGATTGTCAATGGAAATAAATAATCTAAACTGTCGGAAGAGGAAGAAATAAAAGGGAAAGAGAGAGGAAAACAAATGACAGTTTCTCCAATTTCTATTGCGACGCGTGACTGCCACCATATCACTTGGGAGTGCCTCAACTAAAAGCTAATAGATGCAACTAATCCGAATGGGTATACAAATTGCACACAAGAATAGTAAAGGAGAATGCATAAATAAAAAAAGTGAAGAGTTAGTGAAAATGTTTTATTCTTGAACTAAGGTTGTTGTTCTTGTTATAGCAGCATGAAATCTGTTGAAGCGACAGGCGTTCCGATATCGTAGACACATTCCATCTGTCGAAACAATTATTCTGTATCTACACTTTTTAATCAAAAGTAATTTAATGTCAAAACGATTCCATTTCCAAATACTTAAAGATGGTTAAACCAACGAATGATTATTATCCTTTGAAACTTTCTGAAGAGATTGAAAAGTATTGATTCTATACCAATACCATAAAAAAAAAATCTCATTTCAATTTCGCTTTATTATTGAGAAAAACTGCATAGCTTCAACGTAAAACATAATTTAACTTAATTTCAAAACTGTTCTAATTAAAAAAGTAATCAAAGCTACTTTCAAGCAATAACTACATATTTCGAATCCCTTTTGAATACAATTTCTACATACAATTCATCATAAAATAAAACCCAGAGTAACCTCGAAAACACTTTTTAAATTTACTTTGTGTCCATAGTGGTTTTTTATATACATAAATATAAAGCATTCAATGTAGTGTACTGGTGAGTCACATTCTTTTGGTTATGTAGAAAAGAAAAAGCAAATTTCCATTAACTTTTCGCAAGTCCATTTAATAATTAAATTAATATATTCGTACCTTTTAAATGCACATGCTTAACTATTTCAGTAGCCGGCATTTATTAACTCTACCGACAACCGAAAAAGCTCATTCGTGTGTTTTCGTATTCACAAAGCCAACTGATGCTACTTTATGCTCAAAGGTGTGTGCAAACATATGGATATGTATATGTATGTATGTTTGTAAGCAGGTCCTCATATGCTCGTGTGTGTTAGTAATTACCTTTTTCTTTTACGGTCACCTTAATTTCACATCCGGCCTTCGCTCTAGCGCACGTACACATAGAAACATACAAACATACATAAAGTAAATGAATAGGATCCTTTTTATGCCTGTTATCTTTTAGCGTCACAAATGTTTGTATAAAACATGGAATTAAGCGGCTATGAAAACAAATGAAGTGACACTAAAAAGTGGCCACTTGTCGTACGCTTTGAAATGAGTTTGAAAGTGAAAATTTGGAAGTAGGAGAACTTTTTAAAATGCCAGCAGTTATTGTCACTCACTTTTGTTTTTTCAAAATTTAAAAATGATTAGTTAAGCCACATAAATTTAGCCAGCCCAAAATAAATTGTGAATAAACAAATTGGTTTATTTGCTTTGGTTCTCTTAAATTATTCAAATTATATTGGAAGCATTTAATAAAATAACTCACACTTTTGCTAGTTACATAGATACTGAGAAATCTAATCAAATCCAATTTGTAAATAATTGCGCTACATGAGCCGCACGAAAGCCAATAATCTAATCTATCAAATAACTGATTGATGACGACGGTTCAACGATGAAAACGAATAATCAACTAAATATATTGCTAAATAACTAAATATGTGAATATGTATCGCTTTAACAGCATGCTGACCGATGGATTAGATGGAACAAAAACAAAATCATAGTGCCCTTAAAAATCTCAATAAACTTTTCACAGGCTGGAGGTATACAGAGAAAAAAAACTCAAATTCGTTATTCGAGAAAAAAAAACGACGAATGCTTAATCAAACGCCAATCTATGGTTAGAAATTCATCATACAAGTGACGTGGGTGTAATCTTTATTGTTGGATATTGCGAACGTCAATATAATGTTTAGTTTCCATTAGAATCAGGATACAATCAGAGCCTCTTCTCATCAGGCTGTCGTACTATCACAGCAAAGTAACTATAAAAATCATTTATGCAAATAAAGGCAGTTAGAATGATAAGAGTACCAGAGAGATTAATTACTTCTATGAAGAATTAAAATATGTATATTCTGGTATAAACTTTCTAAGAAAACCTAAGAGAATTTATGATTAAGACAACCGCAGTAAAAAACAGCTAACAACTTTTAATCTCAAACAGCAAAGAGTGGCTTCAGTAGTCGTTATTATCATCAAATAGAAAATGTATTTTTTAAGCTATTTTATATTGTTTAGCTATTTTTTAGCTCGATCCTTGAAGGAAAAAGAAGTCTGAGCAGCAATACTACTCTAATTTTCCAAATAAAGGAATCAATAACTATAAAACCGCTCGCCATATCAATACCTGTGATGGAAAAGCTTTATTGTTTTATGTATAAATTTATTTTTCCTAATTTTTTCTGCTTTATTTTTCATATTTCTTTCTTATATTTTAGTTCACTTTTGCCTACACTTACTTAGTTTATTTAAATTTATTTTATTTACTGTTATAATAATTCAGTTAATTTTCTTTCAATTCAATTTTTTTTTAATATAAAAATTTTTTTTTGTTATTTTATTAAACTTTATGTACTTAATTTTACTATTTAATTTTAATTTTGCTTTTTCTTTTTAACTTTTTCTTTTCTTATTGTTTTACCTTAATTTCTTTTCATTTCTCTTATTTTCTTTGCTTTGTTTTTATATTCTTTCCTTTCCCTTTTTTTTAATATTTTTTTCCCTTTCTTTCTTTTATTTTATTTTCTTTTACCATCTTTTTTTTTTTTTTTGTAACTAAAGTGAACCTTTTATCAGAAGCGTTATAAAATAAAGTTTAACACTTCGAACAATGTCTATACAAAGTCTTATACAAATTTAAAAATATCATCATTGAAATTTTAAACTTTTTAATCAGAATTTTTCGCCAAATTTTTATACATGCAATCTTTTAGCGCATTCAATTTACCAAAATGCAATTTGTTAGACGCTAAATATAACCCTTGATTTTTTAGAACTCTTTTGCCGAACAAAATTGTAAATAAATATTAACATAAAAAAATAAATATTAGTGGAAAGCAATTTTAATTTGAAATTTTTTACCTTTATTCCCAAATAAAATTGTTTATGTATATTTAAGTTTTCTTTTCTAATCTTTTAAATACTTTTTTATACTTTTCGTAGTTCCACAAATTTCCGCAAATTTACTTTCGAAATTTCAGAATCCGTAGTGGGAATCATTAATATGAACCGTGCGGCAATTTAAGGTTTCAGAAAAGCCATAAGGTGGCCCTAACTACACTTAGCAACATTTAGTAATTTAACCGTAAGTTCAAGTTTTCTAAAGCCAGCGAAACGAAATATTCACCAACAAACAATTCCCTAACCGAATTTTTGTGGTGGTAAAATGTACAATAAACTACGCTCATGGATACATACGAGTATGTTATATGTATATGCATATATTGAAGGCATATGTGCTTCTTCTTGTATGGCTTTTGAATATACATAGTTATATTTCAAACTTTATTCACATTAAAAAAAAAGCATCAAACCAAAGCGATTTCTTTTAAGGTGGTATACTCCACATATAAGTAAAAAAGTGTGTGTAGTTTGTGGTGAAAATGTCAGAGAAACTTAGAAAAACAAAAATAAACAAATTGGTGGAATTCCAAATTTTACACAAAAACCAAACGTACTGAGCCTTTATAGAAAAAATAAACAAATGAATTTCTTTATAATACTATGTGCTGCTGTAAATAAAAATTTAAAATGTAAACAAAATAACCATTTTGACACTTTCATTGCATAAGGCGTAGAACAAGCAATCAGCTGATGGGAATATACCCCTTCTATGAATTCGCCTTGCATCAAACTTTCATCGAAATTTCCAACTTTTTCGTAGAGTCTTGCGTTTCTTTTTCACTGCAGTAGCCCATCTTAGTTCAGTATAAAAAAGAGTTCGTTTCGAGTTATTAGAAATTAGTTTTGATTTTTAAATATATTTTTATTGATGGAGTTGCGCAGTTTTTTTTTTTTTTTGGTTTATTTTTAAACAATAATAGATCATTCATTATAAGCAAGAATTAAGGGGAAAGCGCTGGTAAAAAAATATTAAAATCAGCGATGGTCTTTCAACGCTTCAAACCTGTACTTTGTTATATATTAAATTTGAATGTTCGTTGCATTATTTTAAATTGTGTTCACAAATTTTGAGGTTTGGATTCTTATTGCTTTATTTAATCCAATAAAAGTGGTCAAATTTTGTTTGATTACCATTAAGAAGTGAAGTACAATACTAAATCTACCTTCATAGAATGAAAGTCTTCGTCTTTTGTATAGATTTTTAAGAACTATTGCATTGAATTGAACAGAACTTTTCGAGTACGTAATTTAAAAAATTGACGTTGGTTAAGAATATATCGCAAATTTTACTGCAAAAAGATGTATCAAACAAACACTTTTTTACAGTAACAAAAAGCTAAAATGTTTTTAAAATTCTAAGTACTTAATCAGTGGAACTATTTTGAATTTCGATAATAAAATCTCAATTTTTTTTACGGAATTCACTAAAATTTTAGCTCAAGAAACTGACTGAAAGGGTGAATATAAAGGCAAAATAACTGTACTTATGACAACGAAAAGAGATTATTACATTAAAACCTTTTTCGTAAATTTTAATTATTTAAATATCCACAAACCAGGATAAATAAAAAAATTCATCTTGACTGATTTACCTAAAAAACAATTAGTTTGAATTGGAATATAGAATTCTAATTAAAATATTTTGTTGGCCTTTTTTAAACAAATTATTTCTCAAAAAAAATTTCGAGCATAATTTTCCTAATAGCTTTCTTCTTTATTTCGGCATTACTAACAATTTCTGACTCGATGACTAAAGAATTTACCTCTGCAGATAGTTTCAATAAAAATTCTAACGAATTCTATGTAGTCTAGTGTCACTGTTAAGGTTTGCAGTCGGGCAAAATTATATAGAGGAAGCTGGTTAAAAAATGATAAACCAATATTTGATCTCTCAATGAAGCATTTGGCAACCAGCCGTCTTCCTGAGACCTCAAGTATTTTTTGGGCTGAGTCGTTAGTAAGCACTAAGGTACTATTATTTAATTATATTAAAATGTTTTGTTGCGAGTTCCACGCAGAAATCTCATAAAGCGCAGAACTCCTTTGCAATGATGACTATCGAAATAAATTCCATTTACTGTTAATTTAAAATATACGTATAACTGAGCAAGTGAGTTAAATAAGATACAATTTAATTTAAAATGTGTTGTTTTTTTTCTGCCAACTCACAACCACAAATGCATTGGCTTTTATGCACATAAAATACTTTGAAATCTTAACGAAATTCACCATTACTTTGCAACTTACAAATTACTTTACTTGAAGTTTTATGCTGAAATTGAATTTATAATTACCTCCGAATATGAAAACAAAGCACAACTCAGCCAAAAAAAAAAGGATTAAATTAATTATGTGCATCAATCGAGACTTTTCCTCAGACCCAAACGTTTCATTATCTGCTTGTTTTTCAGAATAATACTTGCAAAAGAACAACTTCAAAGCATTTTTGCGTTGTTAATAAAAAAAAAAAAGGTTTAGAAACTTTTTAGCAAAATTCTTGGCAAAAACTTTTTAAAACATGCGCTCAGGTATATAGCCGTCACTCCCACCACCACACACATACACACACATGCAAACCATGTGAACAAGGACAACAACAACAGCAACATAGGCAAGCGTATAAAAAATGTCTCATTATTAGGGATATCAATAGTAGAATTTATGCGTCAACTCTCAGAAGGAGCACGTGTGCCTACTCACACACACACTCATACATACATATGCAGTACAAATCTTTTTTCTTTTTGTTATCATTTCACCAACAAAATCGCAAAAAAAAATTTCGCAGATTGGTATGCCAAATGCGATGGCGAAAAAAAAAATCAGCTATTCCCCATACTGTAATCGGGCAACTTCTCACGGGACAAACAATCAGCAAGCAAAATCGGCAGGCGCATCAACCGCAACAAAGACAGCGTAATCAAAAGCGGCAGCGGCAACACGAGGTTGTGATGAAGGTCACTATGTATATACTAGGGATGTCAAATTAGGGTATTTTATTGATCCCGGGATTTTCGAAATCTTAATTTAACGAAGTTTTGATTAGTAAATTTTAATTTGTCAAAAAATGTAACATACAGACGTATAAAACGTATAACATTAATTTTTTATCATTGTTTGAGACCAATATTAAATATTAATATAATACCATTAAGTAAAAAAATGGAATACATTAAGTAAAAATTAAATACATCACCCATACACTTTCAGCTCGAGTGGGTAGTGAGAAAAAGTAATATTTACTTTCCTCCTTTCTGAAATTATCTATGAATCGCAAAATGTTTTCTATTCAAATGAGTAAACACTGAAGATGGCACAACGCCGAAACCGGTTTGTCTTAAAACCAAACTTGACGAAAATTCATTTCAAAACCAATCAATTCACACCATGTCGGAAGCAACAACAACAAAAGATCAGAATACCTAAAAAAATCTCTATTGCCTAGTAGGCGAGACTCATCAAAGTCCCCTCCATAAAAGCTTGTGATTTCCTTGACTTTGTAAGATCCGCTAGGACCTCTGATCGAAATTAGTAATACATAATCCGAGTTTGTAGGGCCACCTTTACTACTACAGGCTACCGCCGGCCATGCACCTATTCCATTTTAAGTGAGACAGAATTATTCCTTATTTTGATCAAAATGGAATCTGAAAGAAATAAAAGCCTTAAATGCGTTATCCTCTAACCTGGACCTAAATGTGTTGCATTTAAAATCTGCAGTGGAGAAGCACTGCTGCGCCTCAACACTTGTTGGTTGGATTATCGACAAAAAGTTAAATTACAAAAACTATAAATTTATTTTACCAAACCTTCTGATAAATTGTATGCCAATCAATTGTTAGATACTCGCTCGTTTAAACTTAATGCAATATATCTTTGAGACTTCCTGTCTTATCCACTTCAAGCACCTCGTCGTTGGTTCCAGTAACATCTATGAAAGTATGGCTCTTTTTCTACTCGAGTGGATGTTCTCCAGCTCATTTATAATGGCAACAAGCCATGTTATTTGTCGTATTGTGTTATCGTAATACAACAGTTGAAAATTTGTTAATTTTCTTATTTCAGTACAACTCTGAAAGTTTTATTTAGTGTGTTATTTGGTTATTTTATTTAACCGTCTCCCTTTCTGTTTTAAATCATTTGAGGTTTATTTTTGTTTGAAAAAAATTTAATTTAAAATTTAAAAAATAAATGGCTATTAAATTCACTGTTTTCTGCAATTCCGGGATTTGAATAGACTGATCCCGGGATATTTAAGAGTAGAAAAAGGACGGGATGCCGGGCTTGACATGTCTAGTATATACATACATACAAACGTAACGTGCGTAGAAACATACATATGTACATATGTACATCGATGACAAATGCACGCCGCTTAAAATGTTGCTATAGTATATACGCACATTAAGGTGGGTCATGAAAGTCATTACAAAGTGGTTTATGCATGAGAAATTTTATAATTTTTTAATATTTTTGTTAACGAAAATACTGAGCGCTTTCAGTGTGATTTAACACTCTAATGCACAAACCTAAATCAAAATTTTTTTTTTTTGCAACTTCGGCTCGAGAAAAACGAATTTGAAATCACACTACAGATATTTTTTTATAGCTTAGCTACCAGATGAGGTAAAATATAGGAGACCTTAGGACATCATAAATTAAATAAATAGGCATTGATCGAAAACAACAACCCAGTGGTTTTAATTTCTAGTGTTCGATGCTAGGTTTAGGTGAATAAGCACAACTACCTTTAAATATTAATTACTTACTTACTTGCTATTTAACAATTACCAATAATAATATATTAATTTTGAGCTTACAC
Source organism: Philophylla caesio (assembly GCA_963971545.1). Taxonomy (NCBI): domain Eukaryota; kingdom Metazoa; phylum Arthropoda; class Insecta; order Diptera; family Tephritidae; genus Philophylla; species Philophylla caesio. Next base: position 112,188,158 of record OZ020608.1, on the reverse strand, counting down.
TATATATGTAGCTCCCTGTTTGGCCGAGCTTCTTCTACCATTTGAGGTGTGCGTCTTTATATTAAAAATATGAAACTTCTTCACAATATGGATTCGTGATCGAAATATTAAAAAAAAAACAATGCATATTTAAGAATCGTACATTGTATAACATACTCGTACATAGCTATTTGGGAAGAACCGTGTATGGGTAACATGGATTAGAATCGACTGTGACGACGGCACATTGTTTTTCAATACATTAAAAATGCATTTTTAACCTTAGAAATCTGTAGCCGTTATTAGAAATTGGTTTGTCAGTTTATTATTCGAGCCACCCTAATGTTATACATGAATTTAGATATGTGCACACACTTTTACTTTTCAAAAGCATACACATGTGCCCGAGTATGTGCTACGAATCCTTAGTGATTGGGTGGCAGATACGCTGATTTCGCATTATGTGTAATCAGACATTAAGATCGCATAAAATAAGCTTCAAGGTAAAAAAAAAAGAAAATTCTCAACACATCATTTATGTGCGTATGTATGTATGAGTTACACATTTTATAATTACAATCATGGATTGTCGACGGCGTTTTTTACTTTTCATTTTTAATGCAAACTGTATACAAGATTTATTACAAGTAGACATTTTCTTCAAAAATTAAAAAAAAAAGTTGTTCGGTATGCAGTTTTGTAGCCTATTAAATTTTAGTAAATAAATTGCAAGTTTCGATTTTTTTACAATTTTCTTTTTCGAGATTCTTGCGTTTCTCCACATGTGAAAATTAACTTTTAGATGAAATTCGTTTAATTATTTTAAATCTTGTATAAAATTAAATTTTTTTTTGTTGAGAAATATATTTTCGAAATATGTAAGTGTGTGTGATATTTTATGTCGGGAGTCACACCACCCTAAAAAAACGCATGTGCTAAAGCTTCAAACTTTGTACGAAATTCAAAATAAAAAAAATCGAAACGAAAAACCAACAATTATTTTTTTGGGTATGCGTTTTTGAATTCCATTGAATTTTACTTTATTAATATGTAAGTATCAAGCGCTTGCACGTCACAGCATATTTTTGAGAATTTTGCTTGCTTTCGCTTCAAAAACAACTTATATTTGAAAAAAAAAATGTGATCAAAATATTTAAAGAGCGTCTTTTTCAAGAAAAACGATCCAAAATTGAAATTTTTTACGTTTTTTAACCAGCTAAGCGGTTTTCAAAGCGTATTTTTAAAATGGAAATAATGAAGTTAGAAATTTGCAGTTTTTTTGTTCAAATGAGCACTTGTGAAATTAAAAAAAAATATATACATATATTTAACTAATACCAGATGAATATAAAATTAACTACACTGTTTAAAACTATTGAAACTGTAAAATCTACTTCGGAATCTATTAAATGTAATTCTGAGTAATCATGTGTGCTATCATTTCAAGATAGGGCAGTGGTTTCAAATCTAAATCAGCATTAATTAATTGTTTTATTATCGGAAACAACTACTTGTACTTGTAATTTGCAGAATATATTAAAAATATTAATAAATATATTCCATGCTTTCCGAAGTACTTTAAGAAACGGTGTAAAAATCGCGAGTGAACCACTGTCGAAAATATTTGCAGCCCTAATACATTTGAGTATGTACGAGCACATATGTACATATAATTCTACGCCACCAAGTGCATGGAGTAATAATCCAAACTCAATGGTTGATGTTATTCTTGTGGGCTATTACGCAGTGCGGCGTGAGGCAACGCACAAAAGTTTGTTGAATTAAATTGTTTTGCATGTTTACTCACACTTTTTGAGGTGGTACAGCTGATTGTACCTGTCAGCAGTAATCTAAAATGACGTTCAAGTAGCATTGCGTTTTAATCCATTTTAATTAGCTCATCTCCGTTAAAATACCGGAACGGCTGCTTTTCGTTATATGTACATATGTACGAGCATAGTCAGTGCACATATGTATGTATTATAGCACACTAACATATTGACAGATTTGGGTACTTTTTTTTTCTATTTCTATTATGTTACAACGGAATTCCGCGTTAAATTTTTTAAATCGAAGAAAAGGCGAAAGGACGTCAGTAAAAATAATTTCTAAAATCAATGGTAATTGGTAGCCACTAGAAACTTGCACTTTGTTATACTCAAAATAAACGAGCAACAAATTTGAATACCCCAAAAAGTTAAATATAAAAATTTTAGTGAAGTTTTGATAAATTTGTTCTATATATTTTATAAAATGTTCGAAAACTATTTTTAATGGAAAATAATGCTAAGTACTATAATTTTTTAACAGAGTTTAAAAACAAGTTTGCTTAAAAGGCACAGAAGTCGATAACAAGGTATTCCACACTAATTCCATTGGTCAAAACTTACTTTTGCGCAAATTTTAAATTTGTTGCAGAGAATGTTCTAAAATGTCTGTAAATGCAAAATAAAGCTAAAATTTTTTTTTTTTTTCAAAAGTTATGCAACTTAAAAAGTAAGGTATCCCGGCGTAAACCATTGTTTATTACTTAATAGCTCGCATGATATTAGTGTTATCAAAAAAATTATTAAGTACTTTTTAATATACAGAGATTAATAAAGAAAAAAAAACATTTTATGACTTTGTTAATAAAGAAAAAATTAATTTGCTCAAAAATCATGCTTGCACAATTTAAAAGTTATTTTAAAAATATATGTATGTGATAGAACGTAAATCAAAGAATAAACTGACCGGTATTTTTTTAATTTTTAAAATCGTGTAAACACGATTTGCAACAAATTGTTATTTTTTTATTAAAAAAGTATGAACAATTTTACTTAAAAAAAAAAAAATTTTGTAAATTTCTGATTAATTAATTTTTTGAAAAAACTAATATTTTACGAGCTATGAAGTGATAAATAATTGCTTACTCCGAGACACCTTACATTTTTAAAGCTAGGTATCTACACAACTTTTGAAAAAACAAATTTTTAATTTTCGGGCGTTCTTTCATATGTAATGAGTTTTTCTACAATATACTCAATTTATTCGAAAATCTAAAATAAAATCGATTTTTCACAGAAATGTGATTGAATGCCTCTTACACGAAAATGAGATAATTTGATTTGCACAAATATTAAAGCCTTAAATTAATTTATTGTATTGAGCGTTTATGCAGCCAAATACAAAACCAAGTAAGCTTAATAATATACTACTTACTTTGTGCGTACATGTATAACAATAATTAGCCACAATTTTACAAAGGAATGTTTATTGACTTGCAAGTTATGCCAAAGTGTAGTCTTTAATTTAGCATAATTAATTATTTATATGGCGAAGTCTTGCAAAATTCGCTGGAATTCACAGTCATGCTTAACCATTCCAATTTTGTAAAAAGCAATTACTCAAACTCATTAAAAAATGGAGAGAGTTTAAGCATAGCCAACAATTTTTACACACAGGAAAGCCGACGTTGAAAATCGCTTCAGCTAAGTAGCTGTATACATACATACATGCATGTGTGTGTACATATGTTTGAAAGCGCGTATGTATGTATAAACACTTCGTTTCATAACTATAGCACAATCATATTGCACAAATATTGGCAGCCAATTTTTTTTATTTATTTAATTTCTAATATTTTTCAATTAAAAGTCAATTAATATTTCAATAAAAACTATACAAACCGAAGTTTAAAAGCTTTCACAAATTTCGTAAAAATTTAAAAAAACTTTGAAAGTTGTATGTTAATCACAATTTTGAATTTGTTTAATCAAAAAAAAAAAACCTAGTATGCAGTGTTTTTGCATATCCAAGTTAGGTATAAAAAAAATGGAAATTGGTTACCGTTGATTTTTGGAAGTTATTTTTTTGTGGAACTTATTGCTAATTTTCTTTCACACAAGTCATGAAGAAAATCTATTTTTAAGTGCTAGAAAATTCGCAACTTCCTCAAAAATTAAAAGAATAACAATTGTTTTAAATTCGTTTAATTTTTGTAAACTTTATGCAAGGTATCCATTTGTTCGTTATTAAAAAACGAAATTAGAATTTAAAAAAATTATAAATAAATTAAAGTGACAACTTTTATCCATTTGTTTTTGCTATGTCTTTGAAACGCACTGTAAATTTGTTGCCAAAAGCAATTATTACATAAGACGATTTATAAAATATTATGGCTCGACTAGACCGTCTGCAGCAAAAAACTGCAAACGACTACTTAAATTTCAAGTCATTCTAAATTTTTCTTTGTTTTGCCTTCGCTTAAATTTCAACAAACAAAAAGATGTAAAAATTTCAAAGTAGAAAGAGTACATGCGACTCATTACTGGTGGCATGTTTAGGAAAAATATATAAAAAGTAATCCCATGGTAGGGTCAAAGAATACGACCTGCTTGGAAACTTTTTATTAAAATGGATAGTCAAACATTTTTTCCTTTTCCCCACAACTGTCACTACAACCTACAAATAAAATTACAAACCAAAAAATAAAAATATTTGTATTCCTTGTTATTGTAAAAATACCTAAACAAATAGTGAATTGCGTGATGTTTATAAAATGTATACATAATACATATATGCCAAAAATGGTTCTCATCTTGGCTATTCTATCCCCTTAATTAAAACAGATTGCGCCGTTGTCTCCTAAAATAATTAAATATGTATACCATACAATTTAGGTGTAATGGCTTTTATCAATTTATTTATTTTAAGAAGGCGTATTCTATCCACAAAGAAATTATAAATTTCACCTTTCGTTTTCATGAAAATTAACTCGTAAACATCAAGCGGTGGCAATTTAATATTTTGCCAATTAACAAGCATTTACGTTGCTTGGCTTTAAAATACTTAACGCACCTTTACAGCCACGAAGTATTCAAAATAGTAAGCGTGAATAGCTGACAGCAGGAATTTAGAAAATTTTGATGTGCATTTCTGAATTAAAGTGAATACAATTCAATGCAATAAAATTTGCATAAATACTCGAATTATTAATATTCACAACTATGAAAGAGCACAAGCTCGAAAATTATGATCGTAAAATGTACTAGAAATACTGAAAAATTAACAAAACCAGCATATTATATCGCTAAATGGTATTGAAATATGAGCAGCTTATTAAAATTTACTACACTGAAGCAGATTTTTTTTATATAAAATGTATAAAAATAATCATTTGAGATTTACATATTCAATGATGCAAGCAAAAACTTATTAGCGTTTTTGATTTTTTTTTTTAAATAATATTCTTTTATTTGAACAAAAAATATAATCATACATTTAATATGGAAGGAAATGTTCAACACCTTCTACAAAGTTTTTTAACTAACACAAAAAAAAAAAAATAAAAACAAAATCAATTTTCATATTTATAATTAATCAAAGAATAATAATTCACAATTTTATTGAGCTCGAGCACAGTTTCTAGAAGTATTTGGGAAAAAAAACAGCAACAGTTTTAATGAGAGAAGTTAAAGCCGCAATTTCGGAGTTCACCACATCTCCTCATCCGACATTTTATTATTTAATTATATTTATTCTTCATCACCAGTTCGCAGACTTCGAACCAAGGAACCTCGGATTACAGAGCCAACACGCTACATGCTGTGCTACGCTGATTCATTATTCGTTTAAAGGCCAATAAAAATCTTAACAAATTAATTAAGCAAAGAAAATAACTTCTTATTTTTGATTTGAATACATACAAGACTAGAAGACCTGGCGCACTTCGTCCAGCCCAAAATGTATTAGAAGTAAATAAAACATCTTTTGAACGCTGTTGTAAACGTATTTAATGCGGAATTTGAAACGGCCACCTAAATTTCGCATCCGTTTTCGTAGGTTCCTACTTTTCTTTATACTAAAGCAGATTTTCCATGTTGAGAATGCGGTTTTGATAAATATAAAAGCAATATTTCGTCGTCCAAGTTAAGATATATAGTTTTCTGTATATCTCTACTCCAGCGCTACAACTTTCATCATGCGTGTAGAATACAACATGAATTTCATTAAAATCGGTTCAGAAATATGACTTTTATTAATAACTCGACTCCAGCGCCACCTATCTTGTAATTTTTTCGAAGATATATTTTCCTTCTCCTTATCAATACAAGAATAGCATATAACTGCAATCGGAATATAACTACGATTTTTAATTTATAACTCGACGCCAGCGCCACCTAGCGAGGTTTTCTCTTTGTAACATTTTTCCTTGGTCAAATACAAACACAACTAAAGGGAGTTTTTTTAGACGTGTGATTTTCAATGAAGCAATACTTTTTCGAAGTTGGTCTTTTTGACAGCTGTTACTTGATTTATACTTTGCTTGGTTTACCATTTCATAATGAACATACTTACTCCGGAACAACGTCAACGTTCGGTGAATGGGCCCAATTTTCACAAGAAAATTTTGTTCAGCGATGAAGCTCAATACATTTATTAAAGGAAACTTCTGGTGAGCGCATTATATCGCGTCGTGGGCCTGTGGCGTGGTTCCCAGATCGTGCTATTTAACACCGCTGGACTATTTTTTGTGGGCTTATGTGAAGTTGCTTGTCCACGCAGATAATCCCAAATCGATTGACACCTTCGAAGAGAATATTTGGCGCGTTATTGCTGGCATACTGCCCCAATTGCTGCAAAAAGTGGTTGAAAATTTGACCTCTGGAATTTATTCGAGCTAGAAGGGGCGGTCACTTACACGAAATCATTTTTAAAACATTATGACAAACCCTTATTTTGATAATAAAGCTAAATTCTTGGCGATGTCAAAAAAAAACAATATTTATATAGAGCTGATAAATTTTCAAAATGGAATATTTCAAAATGCTTAATAATAAATTATAATTTATCAAGAGTATAGAATTTGGCAGTTTTTAGTGTTTTACTTTTTGTACAAAGTTTAAAATCAAGATACATATATTTATACGGATTTTGTTAGAGAATAAAATCTATTTCTGTCAATAAGCAAATATTTTATGCACCCAAGATATGTAGTAAATATGATTTTTTTGAAATATGGGGTTTTGTATTTATTTATAAGAGATTAAATAGACAAAAATAAACCTTTTTCAAAAACGTAAATACCGTATTTTAAAATCATAACGTTTGTATGATCATTATAAAAAGCAGTTAACGCAGAATTGCAGGTAATAAAAATGTGGTTTTTTGCTACATTCTTAAAATGGAAAATGCAAGTTAGATCAACGATATATACCATACATTGATATTAATCTGCACTCACATAAAATATTTATATACATATTTAAGTGAAGCAAAACTTTATTGCACACAGTTTTTGTGTGTGCAATTTATGTGCACATTTGCTATTTGTTTTGCGCAAAAGTTCTCACAGTTATGTACATTTTTTGTATGCACTCATGCGTTCTTTAAAATTATAGAGACACAAGTCCTGTCTGCCCTTACGTACACTATTTCTGGATATATTACAGCACTTTTTGTTTGCCTATTGGCTTAAATTAAAAAGTCATCATAGCGCGATATGACGAGAGTAGTGCCAAATTTCGCATAACTGAATTACAGGGTGAGTTCTAAATAGTAAAAACTATATCAACATCTGCAAGCACCAAACCGAATTTCTCAAAACGATGATATCCTTAACAAAAGTAGTGATCAAAAAAGTCAAGAACTTGGTATAAAAAAGATTAAGCGAGAAAATTTCAAAAAACGCTGAAGTGATTTTTGATTTGTTACTTACTTTTTGTAAAACTTGTAAAAGAGAAAATTATAATTATCAAAAGTAAACTTTTTTTTTTGACAATATATCAGTTTACACTGCAAAAGGTTACTTCACTGTACTCTGATTTTAAAAGCTTACGATCAGGATATGGCAACTAAAAACGTTCATAAGAAATTAGCAGAGAGATGAAAGCATATTCTAAAATGTGGTGGTACTTTGAAATCTTTAACTACATATAAATGTATGTTTATGTAAATCTAAAAAACGGAAGATGGCATTTCTTATGAAAGTGATCATTCAAGGTCTAAAATGATATCTAATCATTCAAAATTTGTATTAAAAATTTGAAAAATCTTAAAAAAGGAATCGCGGTTGTTTATTTTGCAAAAACTGTAAGGTCAAGAATACACAGACAAATTTTGCATACCTACTTACTTAGTTTGAACACATTTATGTATGTACATATGTATATATTTTACTTTCTATTTTGAAAAAAATTTAAATTTTTTCGTCCTTTTTTGTTACTTTATTTGATTTAGTTTACTTTGTTTTTTTTTTGTTCGTTTGATTAGAACAGCATGACTTGAAATAATATATGTACATATATTTGCATTTTATTCTGCTTTTAGGTTTATTGTACTTCCTGTCGCGGTTATGCTGGCCTTTGGTCGGCTTGGAGTTGAGACCAACCTAATTAAGTTAATCTCTTATACTTTCTCTGCAACAGAGGGTGTACAGGGGCTCCCTACAAAGAGGGTTAGCTATAAATCCCGACAAGACAGAGCTGGTCTTGTTAACCAAGATATGTAGTGAAGATATTGGAACGGGTGCATAGATGCGCACTAGCTCTTAATATAACGCTTGGTATCATTCCTGTGGATAAGGCAGAGAAAGTTGCTGAGTTCTCTCTAACCCCGGAGTATGAACTCCAGCGATCTTCAGATACCTCGAGTTAATTCGGTAAACATCTACTCAGACATTCAAGCCGCAATCAGAGCCCTGAGATCGCTGACGGTGCGGTCGAGATTGGGTTTCCTGTTTCAGAAGACTCCCGAATCCGGTTTATTTGGCTCCTTGGATACAACAACATTGGAGAAAATTGCTACGTTGATGAGCTGGCTCAGCAGAGCACAATATGCGGTCTGCTCCTGGAAAAATTAATTTACAGTCGGCTCAGCAATCGCTGGGCGGAAACTAATGGAAACATGCAAAGTTGCATAGTCTTTTTTGCCAGTTGTAGACTGCAGGCGCTTTGGGCAATTGCTTTATGCAGCCAGGCCACTGCTCTCAGCTTTGATTGGAGTCCCGACTGGGTACTGCTCGATGGGATTCACGCTATAGGGTTAATTCTCGTCTTAGATTTGAGTGGTGAGTTCTGTATGGAGAATAATGAGGTGGCATCATCTCAACACTACCATCTCAGCCTCGCTGCTTTCGCAAGGACTTTTTTAGACACTCCCGAGAGGTTCTCTGGTGTGGACATTGGTCAGCTAGGGAACTACATAACGAGCACTCGGCGCTTTCCGTAATACATACGTCTACCGAAGGTTATCGTTGTTTCAGGGAAGGAAACACCGAACTATCAACAAAAGTCTAAGCGGGCCTCCTGTAGGCTGCCACCTTACCTAACCTAACGTTGGTTTATTGAATTTATTTTATTAATTATTTATTCTTCGAAAATGAGAATAAATCATAAATAATATAAATATCAATTGATAATTAAAAAAAATGATCGTCAATCGAATTCGCATTAATTTTGTCTCTTTTTGATTACTTGCTTTCGGAAGTACGCTAGCCGTACCAAAATGTTGTGCTTCAGTTTTGTTCTTATTTTGGCAACAAAAAATTTTAAAGCGCCACTTCAATAATTGCCTTTCTATAAGTATGCCTATGGTCATCACAAAAGTTTAATGTGTGTTTGTATAAAAATACAACACTCGCCATTTCATTTACTCAATTTACATATCCATTTAGCTGGCTCAATGTGCAATGCATTTTTACATATGTACATACATACATACACTCTGTTCACAAATTATACCACAAACAAATATTGCTCTTCGGACAATTTTTTTTAGTTCCGCCAATTATTCAAAATAATTTTTAAAGTAAAACAATTTTTTTAAATTGTATGAAAAACAAGAAAACATTCATATCAATATCATCAAAATTTCGAACTTAAAAGATCTTTTTTAGAATCTTTGGGGTATGCAGATGTGTAGCTTATTCAATTTTGGAATAATAAAGTGCAAGTTTCTAGTGGTTTTTTACTAACGCTCTTCCGCAATTCCTTCCACAAAAAAAAAATAATCACGGTTTTGCGTTGTATGGGTGAAACTGCCAGTAAAAAAATTGTCAAAAATCAGTGACAACTTGTAAACAATTGAAACTTGCACTTTGTTACACTAAAATTGAATGAGCCAAAAAACTGCATGCTCAAAAAAAAAATATGTTAATGAGTTCAAAATGTTGATGAAATTTAGTTAATCATTTTACATATTGTAAATAGTTAAAAAGTGGTTGTTTATAGTTTTTCGTAGAGAATGAACCATATTTTAATTGAAAAATAATTTTAAATAATTGTAGGTTAAATAAATTGTCCAAATGTGCCAATATGTGTTTGTGCTATAATTTGGGAGCGGAATATACTCGCATAATATGCCGCGTAAAAAGTAATTCCAGTTAAAGTTAAAACTGCAATCGCCAACGCCTGGAGCAGTATTTAAAAATCAATATCAGTAATGGATGTGTTTTCATTATCAATTAAGCACAAATTAGCGTAATGCTTTAATAATATCAAGCCGATTATGAGCACATACATACATATGTACATACATATAACATTACACCGGACATGATGCAGTGTTTGTCCATGTTCCTTGTCTCCATCACAAATTCCTCACTAACGATTGCGGGCAAATTATGTAAAAATGATGCGGTCAGTTGAACTGAAGTCAAATTAAAACAGTGAAAAAATTTACGAAAATAAAATCTTTGGATGGGGCAATAATTATTTAATAAATATTTAAAATATTTGGAACACATGAATATCTTGACTTTATATTCAACTTAAGGTAACAATATTTATGCACATACATACATACGACACATAGTCTGTATGTTTGTTTAAGTTCTTCTTTCCAAGCCACCGTTTAGTCTTTAAAAAAATCAGCAAATGACAAGCGCACATCAAACAAATATTTTATAAGCACACTTAAAATGGTGTCTAAAATTAAGAAATTTTTTAAAGTCTTGTTTCCTTAACCTTAAAAAACAAATTGAAATAGTTGACTAACATAACAGCTGTTAACTGTGGAAAGGCAAAAGTAGCAATAATAAAAGGAAGAAATCGCAAGCGATTGTGTCAATGTGTTTAAATGTGTGAGTATTTACATTCTTCATTACGCCTTTGTGCAAACAGTGGCACCCAGCTGAATTTAATTGAATATGCACGATTACAGAAGTTTTTATACAAAGCAATCCGCTGTGAAATTGCTGCACTACTAATAAATTTGTTACCAATTCTAAGCGAATTGTTATATGCTTCAGTTGATTGTAGTGTCAAAGGGAGTTTCAATTAATCCCTTATTGCCAATTCATTCAAAGTGTTGAAGCAGATAATGCAAAGTATTGCTAGTTGGAATTTTCCATTTACAGCTAAAAATTCGTATAATAAAATACAATTTTCTTAATTTTCAAAGTTCCGTTGATATTGTGTTAATCAAATACTCGTTTAATATCAGCTTATATAGAATATCACCGCAATCAGCTCAGCAGAGAGTTAAAAGAGTATGATATATATGTAGCTTTGGAGTTTTATTCGCTGTCGAGATATCATTTTGGACATCAGGTTCACCACATATTTGCCTCCGCAACAAAATGAAGGCTGATAAAGAAGAACTATGGGTAAAATTTTCTGAGAGCTTGGCCGGCGAAACGTGTTAAGCCCAGGTGGTTGTTTTGATGGCCGCGCGGAATCAACGTAAAATATAAATCGAGCGTTTTGTTATTATTTATAATTTAGTATTTTGGAAGTATCTTCAAACTTTGTACACAATTTTATTTACAAGAATAGTGTTACACCTTTTATTTTTTGAACTTACAGAGAGTTTTCTGGTTCTACACAGCAAACAGCGACATTCTTTTGGAATTCTTTCATTAAAATATCTATATCTAGCTTATCGACTGAATCAGTGTAAGAACGCTATATTGCCACATGGTGGAGTCGTTTTTGCTGCATTGTTGAACGCAAGTGATTTTTCACTCTACGTAGCACTGAAGAGCTTCTCTCGTTAGAGCGAGATGACCCTGGAAAGGTCAAAAGTAGTCGAACGAAGCGCACATACTAAAGTACAAGTCCCATATATAATTAATTTTCGCGAAGGAATTGCTCAACATCTTTTAGCGAGACCGGATTTATGTTACTCCTTTTCATGATCTCGAGAGCCATATCTTTATTGCTTTCTAATCTCAATTCGTCGAGTGGGTAATATCCCATGTTCAGAAATTTCAAAACAGGTAGTTGTACCCACCGTACATAGAGCTTTCGCCGGCCCTGACTCTGAGAGCAACTAAATGATTTAACCTTACAGTATTTTCAGCACGGATAACCCAGATTGCTGCATCGATACTATGGTCACGGACAAACATCAAGAAATGTCTATACTCCACCTGATACCCAAGCGGCAATTAAAGCTGTGAGTTCTGTTACGATTAAATCGAAGATTGTACTCGATTGTCGCCGATTTCTACAAGAGATCGCTAGGCAAAAAGACTTAACCTCATGTGGGTTCCAGACCTATTTGCGAGGAAGGGAACAACCAAGCAGATTCTTCCCGGTAAAAAACGCATTGGTATGCCCTTTGGTACTTGCTAGCTAATTTTTTTTTAAATTTGCACAAACTACGACCAGTAGGGTCTTTGGGCAGACTTGGTTCACCTACCAACCAACCAATTTTCACCATAGACGAAAAATAATAGTTCACAATTTTATTGAGCTCTCAAGGCCAGTTTCCTCAAATTATTATTAATTTACAAGGCCAATAAAAATCTTAACAAAATTTATAGAGAAAAAATAACATAATTAGATTCTAATTTTCATCTTTAACTTTTTTCAGTACCATTTTGAAAATACAATTTAATAGCCCATTTAACTTAAGTTAAAAACGTACAAATGTCAATTGATTAATATCTGAAAAATTAACTTATTTTTATGTGAAAGTGAAAAATCAATGGTTAACTTTAACCATATTAAACGTGTTTTTTTAGATATGTGGTTTTTAAGAAGAAATAAATCGCATATAATTTAATGCAATGGCCAAGAGTTTAGCTTTATTATAAACTTAAGGGTTTGCCATTATGTTTTAAAACTGATTTCGGACAAGTGACCGCCGCGGCTGCCTCAAATAAATACCAGCCGAGAAGTCCAATTTTCGACCACTTTTTGCAGCAATTGAGGCCGTATGTCAGCAATAACGCGCCAAATATGCTCTTCCAAGGCGTCAATCGATTTGGGAGTATCTGCGTGGACAAGCAACTTAACATAAGCCCACAAAAAATTGTCCAGCGGTGTTAAATCGCACGATCTTGGCGTAACGGCATCTCAACAATGGATTGTGGAGTATCATCACCCCAAATGCGACAATTTTGTTTATTAACCTACACATTCAACTAAAAGTGAGCTTCATCGCTGAACAAAATTTTCTTGTGAACCGTGCGCGAACCGAACCATTATTTCGTTAATGAATATGCACGATTTGAATTATATTTTCAATTATAAAAGGTTAGCTCGATAAACAGCTAGCTCGCTCACTTTTTGTCAAACGGCTCCATTTTTTTTTTTTTTGTTTCTTACATATATTTATTTATTGAATCGCTTAAACGGTAAAGCCTAACAATAAGTTTTCAAATCTTAATCTAATGCTTTCTGCTTAAAAACCCGTGAACAGGGCTCCGTCCATCAAAAGGTCGGACGATCTCTTCTTTGCAGGCGTGTTTTTTGAGTTGTGTCTGCTAGAGTATTTGCAAGAGGATTCGGGTGCGATTGCAACTTTTCGATGTATTTTGTTCTAATGTTACCGATTTCTTCTTTCACTGTGGGTATTTCAAGATCTTTGTGAATGTTTGAATTCTTTATGTACCATGGTGCTGCTGTTATCACACTTAGAACTTTTGATTGAGACCTTTGAATAATTTCGACGCTACTAGTACAGGCAGAGCCCCAGAGCTGTATACCATATGTCCATATTGGTTTTATAATAGCCTTATATAATAGAATTTTATGGTCTAAGTTTAATGCAGACTTTCGGTGCAACAGCCAATTTAATTGTGAGCTTTTCAAGTTTATTTGTATTTTTTTCGCGAGCATGTGTCTTTTCCAAGTGAGGCGTTTTTGGCTTAAGTGTAAAAGTGTCATGTTTCGATTTTTGCTCGTTTACTTTAATACGCCAGATCTCTAGCCACTTCTCGATATCTTTCATATGGATTTGTAAGAATTTTGATGCTTCTACTGGGCACTTATTTCGGCATATTATAGCAGTATCATCGGCGAAGGTTGAAGTTAACAACGAACTACATGTTGGGATGTCAGATGTGAATATAATATATAGGGTTGGACCAAGGATTAATTTTAGATAATAAAATTTTTTCAAAAAGCTTCGAGATGCAGGGCAGTAAGCTAATTGATCTGTATGATGATGGCAAAGTTGGGGTTTTGCCGGGCTTTTCAATCATAATAATTTGTGAGCTTTTCCAAGCTTTCGGAAAGTAGCCAAGTTTTAAGATGGAGTTAAAAATAATGGATATATAGGTGATAGCAGTACTCGGTAATTCAATTAACATTTTTGGAGTAATTCGGTCATAGCCAGGTGATTTTTTTGGGTCTAGCGTTTGTTTTACTTTTTCAATTTCTGATTTTGACGTAGAATTTGGGCTTATACTTCTACTATTGGATTGAAGTGGGAGCATATAAGATGTTGATGCCGAATTGGGGTGAAATACCTTCTGCAGATGTCGCGCAAAACAATCAGCCTCCCCTCAAAATCGTGTTGCTTCTTAAAAATTATAATAGTAGTAACCTTAAAATTTTTAATACCAAAAACTAACAGGACACTTTTTGTTGCTTATGTGCTTGTAAATAGTAAGTTTAAGTCCGGATTTTAATGACAGAATTTTTTCTGATTACAAGTTTGACCACGTCTCGTAAATATTTCATGTAAATATGTATAAATGACGCGTTTTTTCTGTGAATTCTTTTCACGCGCATATAAATTGGATGTGACAGAGTAAAAAGTTTTGTTCTTTCTAGAAGAAATGAGTTTAAACATATTAAAAATAATGTGACATAATGGTCATTAAAATGCCAAAAACAAGAATTTATAAGAACTAAATTCTTGAGTAATGAAGTTTGTTTTACATTTCTTTTAATATATAAAGATTTCTTTTTAAAATTTCGAATTATTGTGGTTTTATTACAACTCTATAAAGTCACTTACTATTTATCGGAATTAAATGTTTGGTCCTTTCACCATCCAGGGGTTCATCACAATATTAAATAAATAAAAGGAATAAACCGAATAAATAACTTCTTCGTAGTAAGAAAGCTATACTTGTCGCAAAATAATGCAAATAAGGCTTCATTGACTGGTGTCCGGGAGCACCTTGCCCTAGCCATCCAGCGAGTTTTTGGGTATAATCAAAAGCTTGAAGCTGGTTTAGGAAAACTTTAATGGCGCAGAAATAAAATCGTGCCCATGTTCTATAGAAACCCTCATTGAATGTTCCGAACACATAAGCTCCAGCAATGATGTGAAAAAGTTTCTTTATTTTATAACTCGGACTCAGAACCACTTTGTGATTAAAAAAATGTTAGAGCTTTACATAATTTAAGCTTGCAGTTTTACCATTCTTACTAAATAGCATATTGTATTCTACCACTATTTGCAAACTGTGCATACTATGCTACTTCTAGTTGCACAAAAAGGGAACGGATTATTTACCCTTTTTCCGTACTTCGTACATGCAACCTTTTGTAAGGGAGTGTCAAAACTCCCTTGTCAATATTGATCTAACCTTTTATTATTGAATCATGTTTTCATTATGAAATGGCAAACCAAACTGAGTAGAAATCAAGTAACAGCTGTCAAAAATACCAACTGCGAAAAAGTATTGCCTTATTAAAAACCACACGTCTAAAAAAAGACCCGTTACTAAAATTGAAAATATCTATTTTGTAAGATGTGGTTAAAGCAAAAAACCTTTACAAATTCTTGAGAAAAATTCCTAATTATCTACAAACTTTAAACTTTTATTTTTTTATTTTTTTTTTTGTTAAAGAATACACTGTATTTTTATTTATTACAGCAAATATATTGTCCTTGTGAATATGTGCCCAGAGCAAATTGGTCCCTACATTCTTCATTCATAAGACGCCCCTCCAAAAAAAAAAAGTATTCATATGCGTTTTTGTGGCAGCAAATCTACACTGTTCACTTGTTTTACACAGCTGTAACAAAGAAATTTGCTTACCCACCTTACTTTCCATACTAACTATTTAATTACATTTTTAAATAACTTCGTAGATAACATTACTGTGCCGTAGCAATATATTTTATTGAATCCTTGCTGCTTTCGCACAACAACAAACACACATACATACGCTCATAAAAGTACTTTCGTATGTCTTAAATCACAATCGTAGTCATTTAATAGCACCGCAGAGTATTCAAGCCGACAGAGTGAATATACATAGAAATGTTTGCGAGTGTGTGTGTGTGAACGTAATTTAATGTCTGAAAGTTTTTGCACAAAATCTTTATTCATACATACTTATATACTAGCATATGTATATACTTTATGTAACTATATGTACATGCTTGTAGATCAAACTTTAGAAAACTTACGCCAAAGTAATTTACTGTCATGCAAAATGACATTCATCTGCTTAAGTTGTCATGCGGCATGCAGCATGTGGCATGTGTTACGTTGGTGTTTGATATACATATGTACTACTCAAGTTTTGTAACCTAACCTAAACGTTGGCACAAAAACACTTACTCGTAAATATGCCTGCTCAGGCACTCATCATGTGCTTGAAGTTTCACCAAAGGCACCAACACTATTTATTACCATGAAACTACAAACATATGACTTATTAGTACTTGTATCCTAATGTATGTACATATGTACATATAGTGCGCGAAAAAATTATAAGGTCACCTTATATTAGTTGGTCTTGCAGTGAACGAGGGCAAAACAAAGTACCTTGCGACAAGAAACAATAAAATTCGTTGTGTATTGGGACACGTCACGTTTGAAGTAGTAAAGGATTTTGTGTACCGTTGATCCAATATTAATACTGCAAAGGATGATAGAATTAACGCAAACTTACGTCCCGACATTAAAAAAAAAAAAATCAACTCTAAAAACCGTAAAATATGAAAGTCATGCTTGTCACCATGTCACTCATGTTTGGCAACGAGTAATATCGTATGAAGGCGGTTTATTGCATGAAAAGACTATTACTACGTCATCGAATGTGAAGATGCTGTCAATTCGACAAAAAACGGACTAGCGGTGCCCGTATGTCGTAACTTCTATTTTACTCGGCCGTGTAATGCCACCAATAATGTCAGCCCCAAAATCAGGCGCAGAATAAAACTTGCCAAGACGTGTTACTTTGGGCTCAGTAGGCAGCTAAAAAGTCGAGCCCTTTCTTGACGAACGAAAATCTCGCTCTACAAATCCCTCATCATTCCCGTCCTTTTTTATGGCGCAGTAACATGGATGATGTTGATCAGCGATTAGCAGGTTTTGGAGGTTTCGAGAGAAATGTTATTTGCAATATTTTTACCAAAGAAGAGTCAAGCGCATAAAAAATTTAACGACTGCGATGGATGGCCATGTCGTTCGTATAAATGATGACGTCCCTTCTAATCAGCACCTATGATGAGTCAGAAAGCTTCAACAAACTTTCCTCAAAATTTCAACTTTTTCAATCCGCATATTTTGGAAAAGTTTCTAAGTACTAATAATACATGTGCAGTTTTGTTTTGGGTTTTTTCATACGCGCTTATCTCGCGAAATTCATTAAACTTAAAAATTTGAAATTCATAAATATGCAGCATGGAATGACCTAGATCACGAAAGAAGACTAAATTAAAAAGGAGATTCGCTTTCCAGTTGTTTTTTTTTATCGAAACTTTGCATTCGTATAAAAGTCTGTGCAAGTTATTCAGTAATTTGAAACGCATTCGCTTTGCTGGCAATTAAATTACTCGATCGCTTGTATTTAGCAGCTACCACCATCGCACGAGCCAGCGAAGAAATTACTACCAACGCATAGTACATTCATGCATTAATTTTTGTTTCCCCGGTAGGAAAAGTTTCTAGCTCTGAACCGATGCGCTTCTGGTACATTACTAAAGACTACTAGTTTGCGAAAAATATCTGAAAGTAAAAATGGCGCTATGCTACCTTAACTTTTCTATAGTTCTAAATAACAAAGTTGCGAGCTAATTCGAAACTTGAATTTACCATTCGCGAAAAATAAAACAAAATGGTTCAATGTGGTTGAAATCGTTCTAGTTCGGAACTAGATATGTCGGTGTTCCCCTGCAGCGTTTAGCTGCATTAGCGGAAACTCCAATATCTCCTTATACACAACTGATCATATCTAGCAAATGCTCAAAATACTTCAATTCGGAAGAGAATTAATTCGATAAAAAACGATAGGAGAGCTGTTTTAAAAATGTTGCATATGTAGATGTGAAAGCCAGCTGAAATGCATTGCTCGTTTAAGCCTTGCAAACATTTTTTCATAGCTCAGAAGCATGTCCGCCATGACATTTTTCGTATAGGGTAGTCTAAACATAAGCACTTGGGTTTGCACTATAACCCATATGATGCATAAATACATACAGACATACATAAAAGTCTTATTACATTCGCCTTTGTCATGAAACTTTACAGCTTGTGTGAGCGACAAGTGTAAATAAGAGTATTTAAAACCAGATGTGTTATGTAAATGTAAACACCTTATAAATCATTGTAAAATATGAGGAGCTGGCAAAGCCACCCCGTAGAGTCAATAGCGACCGAGAATGCAACAATTAAGACATAACGCTAGAGAAGGAGTAAGAAGAGAAAGACGGTTTATCAGTAGGTACAATACGGGAAACCAAGCAGGCGAATCAGCGTGCGTTTATAGAAATACTCTTAAAAAAGTGTAGACAACTACCGTTATAGAAACAAAAGAATCTGCTTAAAAGCATCATGTGAGTAATGGAGAGCATACTTTCGCACACAATTACATTTGCAATATTGAAGGAACTGAGCTGAAATCGCACAGCTAAGAGATGGTTTCAATTAATGATTCCAGAACTTGCAAGTACAAAAAAGATAAAATGTTCGTACAATCTTGAAAAGATTTGAAACATTTAAAACTAAAGTGTGTGCAGCCGCAAAGCCTTTTTATGGTTAGTGAAATTCTGAAGGATCTGAAGCTTTAGCGCAACATTTCAATTACAATACACGATGTGCGTCTTAGCGCCACATCAAATTTATGTGGACGTAATAGTTTGCTGATGGTGAGGTGTAATCATTTCAACACTCTTAAGATTTTCAAAATTGAGGACTAAACATCAAGAGCTTCATTATAATAATAATAATTTGGCGCTTTCACTATATAGCTCAGTGTTTGGCCGAGCTTCTCCTACCATTTGTGGTGTGCGTCTTTATAATATACCACAAATGGAGTGACCTACAGTTTTGTGCCGACTCCGAACGGCAGATGTATTTAATGAGAAGCTTTCTCATGGCAGAAATACCCTCGGAGGTTTGCCAGTGCCTGCCGAGGGGTGACCGGTATTAGAAAAAACTTTTTCTATGATTAAGATTTTGCATGAGCTGACTAAGATTCGAACTCACCGGCATATCGAATTATAGCACGCACCGCTACTAACTCGACCACAGCGGCCAAAAGCTTCATTACTGACATCAAAATGCACAGAGCAAAGATAGGCGAGAAGACGAATGAAGGGAGGTATAACTCTTATAATATATCTCTTTTATAGTTTGAACGTAAACTGGTTGAATATGATCGACTTAAAGCTACTCATAGATTACATCATAATCTAAGATCATAACAATTACGTTTCTACAGTACTGAATTTGTCTGGAGCAAGACTCAAGTTTAAAGAAAATGTAGAGCTAAATCTTTCAAAGTTAGGAGTACGGCTATCCTTGTACCTTACAAATAGGTAGTCGCAGAGGGTATTTTGTCATTGGGAAAGTCATCAACGATAAATCAAACACAACTAGATATAGTTTAAACAGATTCATTATGAAACTTAGCGCTTACGTTATCAAAATGTAACACTCATAAAATTCTGTTTTAGCTACTTAAATGTAAGGAAATTGTTTGTAAAACTGGCATCGTTCAAATCTGAAATAACGATTAATGCCTGGTCAGGAATACCTCAACCTACACACTCTGGTCCTCTTCTCTTTTTATTATTTTTAAATGATTTACCAAACATCTTCCATTCTGCAAAATGCTTAACGTTTGCTTATGATGCCATATTATTTATGAAAATCTAATATATAATCGACTGCATTATTCTTCAACAGGATCTTAGAAGGTTTCATGAATGGTGTACACTCAACCACCTTTATTTAAATATTGGAAAATGCTGCTTCATTTCGTATAAGAAAAAGCTTACTTCTATAGTCTATGATTACTATTTGAGTAATATTAAGCTAGCTCGCAAGGAAGAAATTAGGGACTTGGCGTAATTTTTGACGCTTACGTTTTCTAAACATAAAGACTATATTGTCGCGAAAGCGTTTACCATGTTGGGATAAATACGTCGCAACACAGAAGATTTTTCTGATACCTTGACGCTAAGGCACTCTACGTATCATTAAGCATAAAGTCCAAAAAGTTTTTACCAAGAATGCATTAAATAAATTGCGCTGGCCTAATGGTCTCCCTAGTTATTTAGGTAGACGCAAATTGCTTCGTCTGCAAAGCCTCGAAGTTAGACGAATCTATTTTTCAGTAATTTTCAATTTATGCGTTGTGTCATTTTTTTTTTTATTGAAAAATCATTACAATTACACAAGTTATTTTCAATACTTTTTGCGACTTTGTAAATACATTTTTATTGGAAACCCTGAAACTCCGAAGATGTGTTGCAAAGTGGTGTTGAATACTTTTAAAGTTTTCATTTTTGGTACTCATATTCTGTCACAATTTTCCTGTCATACATAATTCAAAAACAAAAAATATTTAATTGCTTTGAAAAATTCTTTATTTCTATATTATATCTTTAAACAAAAAATTTCAAAATTCTAAAAAAATTGCATTGATTCTCCAAATTATTTGTTAATCTTTTTTTATATTGCCAAACAATTAAAAATGTCCAGACCGAGCAGACCATTATCGAAATCGGCTACCAACACAAAAGAGCCACTGCGAAAAATTTCGAAGCAAAATGGGCAGATATCGAAAGTAACAAAATCTATTTCCATTATGCCAAGAACTTCCGATACCAGTAAAATTAGAAATAAATCTGCAACTGCAAAATTAGCAAGAAATAAAAATGTGTTGAAAAGTGAAAGCGCTAAAGAGTCAGAAGTTGGAGCAGCGTCTCAAAATATTAAAGAAGATACAACTCAAGACCAATCGGGCGCTCAAGAGCTCACAACTCAAAATCAGGAAGGCAGAAATGAGGAAATAGAACAAAAAACTTCAAACGCAATACCAAAGCTGACGAGAGCTTCTTTCAAAAGCAAAGTAAAAGTTAAAACAGCGAGCGAAAAAAAGTCATTTCGAAATGAAAATATATTAAGAAGAAGCGGCATAACAGCAACGGAGGTGGGAGCAATGCTGCAAAAGCCAGAGCAAATAGCTCGACAACAGGCAGGCACGGATGCCACAGATGAAATAGAAGAGAGCAGAGAGCACAAACGCGCAACACAAGAATCAATTAAATGCTTTGACGATTGGAAGGATTTTTACTTGCAAATTTTTGGTTGCGTGAAAAGTAAATCAGATTTAATTGTGGCATTCACACATTATGTACTCATGAAAAATGGATTCAGATGTTTGGGGCTTGGTGATGATGTAACTCAAACGCTGCGCTAATGAAATTACCGAAGCACGCTAAAAAAATATATATATACTTATTTGTATTTACTTTCAGAGAACCTACACCGAAGATGAAGTGGGTTCCATTAGCTTGCCCGAGGGTTGGAATCATTTTCCCAAGTATGCAATTCGATATATAAACAATCGTATGCTACATTTACTATTGGCAATACATTTGGATCATCGCTTGCTCATCAATCTGCTGAATACACGCACAAATGTGGTGACGAATATTACCGTTTTCCCCGAAATAACAGTACGCGCTACCTGCGGTGGACCACTTGATGTGCTTATACCACATCCTGAAAAACTAGCACAAAATCTTTACTATAACTTGATGCAAACTGTAAGCAGCTGTCGCATTTTATTTGCTTATAATTCACGCACTCACTTTTCTATAGTTCACCGACACAACGGCTTGTGGTCCACCACCGAAAATCTTATCACGCGTCAATCAACAAGACAATCCTTGGCATGAACTCGAGGCGCGTCATAGCAAAAATGTCTATCCGATAGCCGAAGAGGACAACGTTTTACAACTCGAGGAGAGCAATGATGTGCAAATGTTTGAAACCGAAAACAAACATTATGGTTCGCTAACCTCAAAACAATCTGGGAAACACACAAGCTGGGCTGATATCAAACCGTTTATAGCAAGTAATTTTTTGTAAATATTTGTACACTTAAATTTCATATCTTCATAGGCGCCAAGAAACTCAAACCCTTGAAAACTGCGCTCGATGAAGCCGTACCGCCACTAAAGGAAGCCATCGCGAGCTATATGGAGACAATGGTGGATAATTGGTGTCGCATCTATGGCAGAGAGGTTATGAAAAGTGGACAGCTGGCTATACAAGACTTAACCGAACAACGAAAAATGATTGAAAAATATATTGATTTGGCGAAACCTGTCACAGCACCCAAAGGTGGTTTCATCATATACAATACAAAGGTGACTTTGGATGACAGCAGGCAGAGATTGTTGCATAAGACATTTGAAAGAGACTTCTTGCAATTGAAATCGAGTTTGAAAAGTAATCAAAATGATTTTGGCAATGCATACACGGAGGTGGCGCCCGAAACGAGCTTGACGCAACACAAATCGGATAGCAAAGCTCAATCGAAAAATGTTTGCTCAAAGGAAGAGACTGGTATCGAGGAAAAGCAAAAATTTAAGAATCGTAAAAATTACAAGCACATCTCGCCCAAAGTTTGTACTGGTAGACGAATGGAAAAAATTAATTTAAAACCATTGCTTAAGAAGCAGAAAGGCTCGCGAGTAAAAGAAACAGCCAAAAAAACTGAAAATAGTGGCAATGCATTCCAGAATAGCCGATTAGAAAAGGCAATCGAAAATGCTACTGCGCTACTTGGTCTAAGAAAATCCATAGCTTCTGCAAATGTAAATAGGAAAGAAGGGGTAAATATTGATTTTTAATATTTTAAAATTGTATATGAATAGATATTGGAATTTCAGTACTGTTTTTATTTTGAATATTTAAAAAAAATAGCATGTTGTTGTTGTTGTAGCAGCACAAATTATGCTGATGCGACAGTCCTTGGCCGGACATAAATCCGGGTCGTTCCGGTATCGTAGACCCGACTGTCATGGGAACGAAAAAAAAAAAAAAAAAAAAAATAGCATCAGTCCTAGCGGTAAGGGTCCTATCCTGCTCGGCTACGGCGGCCGCTGCCGAATCTATTGTAAAATTTTCTATTAAACTTTAGCTTTTCTTCAAGATTGTTTATTCCACTTCTAGGGTGCATATTGCCTCAAGTAGGAACTTTCTAGCGACTTCCGACAGCTTTTAGAGTGTGAATATGTTTACGCTGCTTGGAACAAATTGTTCGCCAGAAGTTTGAAGCACTTTTTCGCATTCGTCATTCACATAAGATGTGCAGCAGTTATATTACCAAAAGGCAGGATGTTAGTATCCTTATCGAATGCTTAAGCCTCAGATAGTAAAAACGCAACTGGGTTCGTACTCCTCACTTATCGAGCGAAGTCCAGAGCGAACACCTCCAGGATGGTCCATCTGGTATATGTTAGCTTTTGCTCGGGCAGTTACTTTAATTTGCGAAAGCAATAATCTAGGAGGGGATCGTATACTTGGATAACGGTTCTCCTTTCGCGCACACTCGTTTTCCCTTATTTTCGAAGCATCAAAACATATATCACGTTACTCGTTAAAGACTTTATGTCCTCAAGACGGTGAATTTTTCCGCAATGTCTATTCTGAAGATGTCAGCTTGAAATATGTGACCTTATGTCGACAGGTCTCAAGAAAATGTCGTTTTTCTAATTCAGTTTGTGTTATTTCGTAAATAATAGTAATCGGATTCAACCCTACGACATCTACGAGTGGAGTGAATATATTCTAAAAGGTACTCAACCAATATTCACTCCTGGCAAGCAAGTTCAGCATCGCTGAAATTGTCCCTTAAAAAGAAGCGATGAAAGGTCTTATTGGGCCATAGTCGTAGGCAGTGGCGTGACTTATATTTCCTGTTTAATGATGGGCCTGTAACGGGGCTTCGAAACTTGATAACTTCTATTTTCAGCATAACTATTGTTAGCTTAACTTAGAACTTTGGACTAAGCTACAGCTTTAGTTATAAACCTAAAAGATAGACCCCGAATTCCGGAGATTACTAATGCCGCCATAATTAATTTTTGCGCAAGTACAAAGCTATTTATTTAAGAGCAGAAGAGTTAGAATCTGAATCTTAGTTTGCATAAATAAGGCGCGTAAAATTGTGTAGCTTTGATTGTGAAGACTTTTTAGAACATAGCGATGAGTGTATTAAGAAGACTTTGTCTTGCAAAAAAGCTATGCGGAAAAGCACAAAACCTTTGAAGAGAACTATCAATACCGATCTATAGTTCATCATTTTCGTTAGCGGATTGGAGAGGCGCAATAAGAAATCGTAAAGGTTCACTGAAGGTTTGGGAAGATAAATCATAACAGCTTCCTCTCCATTACTTAGTTTGCCATTTATTGCTTTTATAAAATTTCATAGTTTCATTTTTATTTGGTAGAGGTAATTACTTGAATAGTTTTGTAGTTAGGTTGGAGTATGCCAATCTCCCTTTTGTACGATATTTCATTCCACAAAACCACTTTCTGCATCAGTGATATACCTCACAATCAGCCAGTACTTCTATAGCGAAGAGACTTCACAGTTTTTTGTCTCTGAATTGCAATGATAATGGATCTATCTTACTCAAAGAAGTTATTTCAAACACAGTCAGTTTATTCCTAAGAGAAAATACCTTTGGAAACAATTGGAAGTTTCAGTTTGTGTGATCTTTCTGCATACTGACTTTACTACATTTCAACCTTGCAATATTTTTGAAAAATATTTATTTCTTTAACTACATTTAATTTTTCTTTCATACAGGGATCCGACACATATTCATTGCAACAAAATTCCTCAAACAATTCAGAAGCAAAGACAAGACGAGCACGCTTAAAACTCAAGAGCGCCACAACTGTGATAAATAATACAAAAAGTAAAAAAGGACATGCCTTTAAGCTTATAAGTTCTGCAGGTAAAGGCAAATTTGGCAAAGCCGATACGCAAATAAGACTTTCAAGATCGAGTCCCATTAAAAAAATTCATTTCAATCTACCAAAGTTCGGCACACAAACTTACGTTTCCAATAAGTGGCCAAGCACTTATAAAAGTGTTGAAAACCTCTTAAACAATTCATTTCCATTCCGTGTCGAGGAACAAGAACGCAATTGTGGCGGCTCTGAACAATCCCAGGAATTTTTAGATCATTATAATTTGAGCGATCTCTTAACGATTAAACCTTTATCCAATCTAGACAGTGCAATCACTGAAGGTAAGAAGCAGCAAAAGTCAGCTCGAAGTCATCTCGATATAGAAAAATCGCCAGGGTTGCATAATAATTCCTTCTACTCGCTGCAATCAATAGAAGAGCATTTTGCCGATCAAATTGAAGCAAAACGTCTAGAATTATTGGAAAGAGTTAGAAGACGAGATATAGAAAGGATAATGGAAAGTAGTGACAACATACAAATGAAACAGAAATTCATACAGCCAAAGCGAGAAGTGGATGTGGGATGTTTTGTGCAACCGGCAGATGATTGGTCGCAATGGGAGTTCAAAAAAAAGCTCAAGGAAATTCGCGACAAAGAAATTTTGGGTGTAAACCTTAAAAAAGCGAATTTTAGAGAATAAACATGTTTGCAAATAAAACAAATGAAATTAGATGAAACTAAACTGACTAAATAAATTGCATTCAAATAAAATGTTGTGGAATATTGTTGAAGATTTGTTGTTTTCATTAAATTTTGTGATTTATAATAATTCATAAGTCAATTATTCGGTGTTATAAATGATCAACATATCAGGCTTAAAACCGTGAATTGTTTTACTATGTGTCTGCGTCATCGGTCTCTTCGTCCACTTTTTCAGTCACCATAAAAAGCGAAGACAAAATGCCTCAGGCAAACATATATTTTTGAGCCATGAATCAAACGAACGCGGAGCACTTTTTCGCCGATTTAGCTAAATTTTTTTTTTTTTCAAAGTACTTCAAGTTCTTGTTAAAAATGTTTAGTGTCATTGATACATTTTTTTTTTGAGTGTATTTTCTTTACTCAAAACTTTCAATACTAAACCTGAACTCAATATGGATTCAAAGCATTGGGTAATACAAATTTGTTTCAGTATTATTCATAAATACAAATAGGAACAGCGAAGGCAGATCTAACAGGTAACCGAAGTAGAGAAATTGCTACCCTGCCTTGGTTTTTTTTTTTAATTTTTACAAATAAGATAAATGAAAAAAATCAAATTAGTAACTCTGCAGCAGGTAAACTTTGGTACCAAGGCAATTTAATTAGAGACCCGATTCTTCAAAAATTCCCGATTCCTAAAATAATCAATGCACATGTGCTCAATTTTCCAAAGTACTCGATACTATTTTTCATCTATAACCCAACCTTTTTATATATTAAACCTTAGAATCCAGATCTCAAGATTAATGGGTAGAAATATTTTTCAATATATGTATATGTTGCTTGAAAAAGTAGTTTGCCGTTGCTGTAAAGAAATATATAAGCATTTTTTTCTTGAGAATTTCAAATTGATTTAAGAAATTTTTTTAAAATAATTTCTTGAGTGTCATTTTAGATGTATTTTACGATTTTCTGGATGGCTCTATTCTAAGCTTAACAATTTCTACTGAAGTATCTTGCATTATTTCAAAAGTATTCGATACTTATTATCACTTATCGATTTTGAAGCACTTGAACCAAATTTAACTTGAAATAAACTGGTGTTATTTAACGTCAATTCAAAGAGGTTCAAAAGAAATTTTGCCAACCCTTTACTATAGTAAAATTAATCGATTAGAACGATTGCTTTTTTTTTTAGAAATATAGTAAATACACGATTTACTCCTCTATTCAAAATCTTATTAGGAATATTAAAAAAAAAACATTTGAAGACTGCGATTAAACATACAATCGAAATAGAGAAGAAAACCAGTAAAGGGAGTTAAACTAAAAAACAGATAAAATATATATAATAATAATATAATTTTGGCGCTTACACTTTATAACTCAGTGTTTGGCCGAACTTCTCTTAACATTTGTGGTGTGCGTTTTTATATTTTACCACAAATGGAGGGATCTACCTGACTCCGAACGGCAGTTGTACTTTATGAGAGACTTTTCCATGGCAGAAATACCCTCGGCGGTTTGCCATTGCCTGCCGAGGGGTGATCGCTTTTAGAAAAAAATGCTTAAGATTTTGCTTGCCCTGACTGAGATTCGAACCCCGAACTCACCGGCATATCCAGTTATAGCAAGCACCAACTCGATCACAGCGGCCACGGATAAAATACCAAACGAAAATTGACACTCAAGATGACACAAACATGAAACCCGTTTTCGTTGGTTCTTTGAGAGCGACTCTGGTACTTTAGCAACAAATTTTATATAAAAGTAAAAGGAAATGGTTAATCTGTTTGTTGGTTCAGCATTTTTAATTTTTTTTTGTTGCAGCTTTTTTTCTGCTGTAAAAGAGATTTTATAACTTTTTAAAAATGTATAACCAATTGCAGCACGCGCACCGACTGCTAAGGCGACAGTTTTTGTTTTACGAATTCTGAATAAGCAATAAATCTGCAACGCAGGAGATTTTGCTTCAAAGTAAATGTTACTAGCGAATGCGTAGAGAATTTTCGTAACCGAAGCGCATTCGGGAACAATTCGAGGATATTTCGGTGGTAATTTGTATACCTACCTTCCGAGTTAATTTGAGCTACATATTTATTTAAGCTCAGATGCAATTTTGTAATAATTCGGGATCGATTTAGACCAATTCGTGACCAATAAAAAAAAAAAATTCTTCAAATAAGGTCAATTTATCACGGATCTATATATCGATGGCATCTTCTATACTGGTTGGGAGCCAATACTTCATCTAGCTTTAACGCCGTACGATAATTTAGGGCAAGAGTTGATTCTCAACCTTTTCAAACATGTTCCATTTCACTTTATTCTCGATTCAAAATTTAATTTCGCGGCCCTCAATTTACGAATATACATAATACAAAAATGTGTCATATAAAAAGTATTAAATTTAAGAAAAATTTAACCGAGTTTTTCTAACTTACAGCTACGAAGCAACGTTACTGTCATCATCTTACCACGCAAATGCTTACAAAATTGTTTAATGTAACTTTGTGAGTGTCAGTGTTGTTTAAAAAGAATTGACACTGAGTGGGAAAAGGAACTGTGAATGTTGCGTAGTGCAAAGTTTTTGTTTGAGCGCACGAACACTCGGAAGTGCATACATACATACATACTTTTACATATATATGTATGTATGTATGTATGTACCTATGTATGTGACAATAAGTAGCGGAATTACAGTGACATTTGCAAAAACCAAAAATTTAAATGATATTTGTACTCGTACATCGTAATTTTCAGTTGTCACCAGCATGATTTTTAATATACATAATACTTTCGAGACGACACTAACAACTTTAGAATGTCAACGACAATTATACGCGGCATAGAAATTATTTGTACAATTCATTTTGAGCGCGAATGTAGTAGCAATTTGAAACTATTTTTTCCGTGTTGTTTTGGAAATTTTAATTACACCTTATTCTTTAACAAACGCAAGTTACAGAGTTAATTTTTATTCAAAAACAACTTGAAGAATTGTTTTGTTCGCTTCCAAATATAAAAAATGGAAATCATTGTATAAGTGCTTACTTGAAATATCATACTAAGGGCCGTTTACACTATCTCTGGTGCCGGTTAGCTACAATGCAGCTTACTTTTCAGCTCTTGCTTATTTGATGGATGGTCCTAACCGGCGCTTTGAGTTCCGATTAAGCGCTTAACCGGAGATGGTACAAACGGCCCTAAGTAAACTTAACCAAACGAACATTTTCAAGCTCCTTGCAAACAAATTTATAATTTCACCTTTAAAATACCAAACAAAAATTTCTTATTTGTCTAAATTACAATAAGCTGCTTGAGGTCAGCTTTTTTATTTGCGGCAAATTGCTGGTGCGAAAATATTTCCAGCAGAAATCAGCAACTTCAAATTGTATCTACTCTTAATTAATGTTTATTCTTTGAAATGATACCAATGTTTTTTTATTTCCTTTCTATCAAAAACTAATAATAAGCAAATCAAAAACTGTTAAATAAAATCGTGTAATATTTTAAATTATACTTCATTCATGCATTTTTTTCATTTAATCTTCCACTTTTAATGCCAAAAACCAAAAGCACTAGGGTTCACAATATGAAAAGAATTTCTTTGTCTCTTTTGAACTAGTTGGGCGGGAAAGTGGGTTTCCGTTGGGTTATAATAGTAGGAGACTGGTATGTTTTTTTTGTATATTTCGTACTGGTATGAGACTGGTACATTTCAGTTCGAAATTTGACAATTGTCATCTCGTAGGATATCCCCATGTTAAAAATACTAGTTGTTTGTTTGGACAAAAAAAACAGTTGGCCGATTAGTTGTGAAATACTTTACAACTAGTGCATTTGACTACAGGGTATCTGTGTAGCTATCCTTTACTCCTAATTAAATAAATGTCAGATGCATTAATATGTAATGATAAATAAAGACATACAAACAAATTTATGTTTTTGACAAACCAAATCCTTTGAAGTGCCCGAGTTCAAGTGCACGCGTAACAAGTTTGACATCGAAATTTGAACTCCAAAGCGGAAGTGCACGTAAATATTTTGTTAAAGACATTTTACATGGATAACCGAATTTGTGGTCGCTGCTCAGCATACATACACACATACATATGTACATATTTACTTACTCGCTGGTGCTTATTTTCGTTCGTTGAATGGTTGAACCTTGGAAATGTTTACGACATTAACGAAATCATCAAATCAATTATGCTCACATCGCCTTGCGCTGCAATTGCTCCGGCTGTTGGAATAATAAGCAAATTTTATGTTAGAATAAATAAACAAGTAGTAAATGTAGTCAAATAAACCTGCGCATGTAAAACACACACACATACACGCGAATGCATGGAAGCTAACAGCAAACGGTAAATGGGGCACGAAAAACATTTCGCAATGACGTGTGAAACGTAAATATTTATGTGCAATGTTTGTGAGTTGTTATACGAATGTGGTTAATCGTTCAGTGGTGTGTTAGAGAGTGTGGTAAGGATGTAATGCATGTGTGTGTACGACTGTGTAATTTAACAAAATTATATTACGTGAAATCGTAAAGAGTATTTTTCATGAATCGGAGATGTTTTCCTAAGAATTATTGTTGTGTTTTTGTTTTCGCAAGGTGTTCTTCCCAGGAATAAGCAATGCAAAGCGATTTTGAAAAACTTGTTTTGCTTGCTGGAACTAACAGCGTGATTGATAGTCTTTCTTGGAATTATCAATGCAAATTTGGTTGTGTATAACTTTGCGTTTTTATTTTCTATTGTTAACAAGGTGCAGATACACTTGCCGCACTTCAGTTTGCTGATTTTACTGTAAAAAAAAATTCATAAAGTGTAAAGAAGAGAAGGTTTTGCTAAATTTGTATAACCTGCCCACTTTTTAATTTCAAATAAACTAAAATACATCCACTCTGTTCACAAATTATAGCACAAGCAGATATTGATTTATTTGGACAATTTATACATTCACCAATTAGAACCAATTTTTTAAATTTTATAAAAAACGTAAATCAAAAACATTTATCAAAATTTTATAAAAGTTTAAAACTTATAACAAAAATTGTTTTTGGGTTATGCAGATATGTAGCTCATTTAGTTTTAGTACAACAAAGTGCAATTTTTTAATAGCTGCAAATTACCGCTGATTTTTGACAATTTTTTTTTTGCATTTTCTTTCATATAAAAAATAATCGCGGTTTTGTATTGTATGAAGGAAACTACCAGTAAAAAAGGTGTCAGAGATTAGTTAAAAACTTTTAGACACTTGAAACTTGCATTTTCTTACACTAAAATTCAATGAGCCAAAAAACTGCATACACAAAACAATTCTTAAAAATTTTTTTAAATGGTCAACTTTTTTATGAAAATTTATTAAATCATTGTATGTTTTGTAAATAATTTAAAAATGGGGTTTTGGCGTAGAATACGTCTTACCTTACGGTATGGGCACCCATGTCAGATTGTTATTGTTGTAATCTCTATTTCTTTAATTATAAGGAAACGGCGAGATAAATTTTTTTTTAAATTTTTTTTGTAGTCAAATGAAGATGTTAGCTTTCGTTTGACATACATTTCATATTGGTTGATATCTTCCTAATATTTAAATTTCTCAAATGAAAATTTTATAAACACATCCAAACAAATATGAGTGTGGTGTTTAGTTGAGTGTGTAGTAGTGGTGGGTAACACAGTGCTGCTGTTTGTAGCGTGAATAGACGTTCATTTTATTGCATAATTTTAGGCGGGAAAATTTAAGTAGAGTAAAGGCAGAGAAAGCGCTGCCAACTACTGCAAAATAACAATGGTGATTGATGCTGTTTGACAACAGTTGAAAGTTGACTATTGACAACACAACCATTGACTTAGTTTTTGAGAGAAATTTAAATGTTAATTTCAAAACATATTTATCCTATTTTTCCTATCATAAGCCTATATTCTCAAAGGTAACTTTCAAATAATCAAATAGATTTGGGTCTGTTATTTATCATTTATCTTTACTATTGATAACTACCATTGACTTCGTTTTTGCGAGAAATTTAATTGATAATTTAAAAACATTTTTATCCTATTTTCCTATCAAAAGCTTATGTAAGTATATCATCAAAAGTAACTATCAAATAAAGAAATTAATTTGCTTGTATTATTTATCATTATAAATTATCATTATACATATGTTTTCTGTCTTATCGGATGGCGTATTCTACGTTAAACTTAATGGCCGTGTCTCTGACACAGCCTCCTTCGTTTATGGTTTTTCTTAGAGTATAAACTATATTTCACTTTTAAAATAATTTTAATTAAATTAATGAAAAATTAAGTGCCTAAATCTGTCAATATGTGAGTGTGCTATTATTTGTGAACAGAGTATAGTATATACATACTTATTTTCCAAAATTTTGAAAGATTTTTTTGTCTTTAGACCTAGCACAACATTAACGAATCAGTAGCACATTTGTATATAAAAATATATTAGCTTAGAAACTAAAGATTAATTTTAATTAAACCTTCTCTCATGACCACTTCGGCATTATTTTGAAATTATTTCCGAACCTTTTAGGGCCTAATTTCAAACTACCAAAAAACCGTGTGAAAGTGGTTCTGAAAAAGTCGTGAACTTGTCACAAAATAACCACGAAGAAGTCTTGTAAAGCCGCCAAAATGACCCTTTGTTAGCTTTAAAAATATCACAAAATAATTCCGGAATTACTACTGTCGCGAAATTATTATAAACAATTTTCGAAATGTTTCTGAAAAAGTCTTGAAATTGTTTAGAACTAGCTTCTGTGCACCAATCCCGAAATTTACTATAACTGTCTTATAAACGGTCCCGAGTTGGTCTAAAACAATCCTGGAACCAAGACCCGAAAATAGTTCCGAAAAACATCGAAACAAGTATCGAAACGGTCTCGAAAGTATTCCCAATTACTCCCTTAATTGTCCCAAATAGTCGCAAAATAGTTCGGAGCTTTTCCGAAACGATTTCGTTTTAGTCATGGAATAGTCAATGTTGTCTCGCATTGGTACTGAAATAATCCTGAACTGTTCCATAAATGCTTTTTGCAGTTCTGCTGGGTTAGCGTCTATACTAATCATCTAGTAGCAAAAGAAATCAATAAGAAGTGTTGCCAGATTTAGCTTTCGCAAAAAACTGAACCAAAATCGAAAACCTAGTTTATTTTAGAAAATCAAATTTTTTGTTTATTTTATTAAATATAAATAACAAAAACCAATTATTTATTTGTAAAAAAACTTTAACTGTTTAAATTATACTTAATTAAACAAAATCAGTCTTTATATACTGGAATATTAAAATCACACTTTGTTTTAATGAAATTCAGTTTCATTAGTTTTCGTTAATTGTTTTATTAATTTCATTAGATACCCCAAAGAGAGAACAATCTGAAGAATTATTTTTAAGAAATCATAAGTTCTTCAAATACCAGAGAATGCTGAAATTTTTTTATTTATTAGTAATTTTAGTTTTATTTGAATTGATTCCACATTTTCTGTAATTTATTATTATTATGTAATTTAATCGTTCAAAGCAGAAATTTTAGAAAAACTGTATTTTATACTAAAAGGCAAACTGCAAACTTGTCTAAAAACTGTAATTTACTTCTAAAACTGTGAATCTGGCATCCTTGCTGGTGGCAAAAGAAAAACGAATTTTCTTCTAGTGTCCGTTCCCGAACCCAATTTCCGAAATGTTCAGTGTTACGAATGTATTCGAGTGAAATAAAACTGTGATCTGGTAGCAAAATAGTTGCTCATACGCCCAGTACGGTGTTTCGTTTATTAGACTGTATCCGAAAGAAAGTTCACTATACCGAGTGTCGTGGTAATCTAAGGTATTTTTGCAAGGGCATATCGAAAAATTTATAATTTTTTGTCACCGCTGGGGACCCTTTTTCGACGAAACGAAAATATCGATTTACCGAAAATATTAGCACCAATGATATGGCGAAAAATATATGTATAAAGCAAGAAAATATATATTTTCATCTACCATAATCTGTAGTCGCCATTTTGCTATTTCTTTGTGTTTTACTATGTAATTTAAAAAAAATGAGCTAATAATATTACTTACATACTTTTCACCAAAGTTTACAAAATTGTCAACCGCAAAACTAGCTGCTACTTTATGCATTCCACTACCCTGTTGTAAGTGCAACAATACTTAACTGTAAAAGTTTCGCTGACTGCCATGACAGTTCGACTTAGCACTAAGCTGCATACAATTCGAGTACGCCGATAACAAGCGAGCAAAGTTTTTTGCGAAATGCAGCTACTAAAGTTTGAAACAAAAAATGTCTTTGTATACACGAGAAAGAAGCAAAGTTGTTTAATTTTCAACTTATCGTGCAAAATTAATGCGAAGCTTTGTAAAAAAAAAGATATATTAAATTTAGAAAACTAAAAATGAAAATAAATAATTTATATAAAATGTAGTAGTGTTGCTGTGAACTTTCTCTAACACTCACTTATAGAGCCAATGGTGAATTGTTTTTGTCTTGTGAAAAATACTGAAGAATTCTGCATTGGCTTAGCAAATGGAAATAGCGCAAGGCATTGCCCTTATTGGAATTTATTATTTGGAACAGCAGGTTTTTAATACCAACATGTGCTCAAAACTATTCCAATTCACGACTGTGCTCAGTCTCAACTT
This sequence comes from Philophylla caesio, assembly GCA_963971545.1. Lineage (NCBI taxonomy): Eukaryota > Metazoa > Arthropoda > Insecta > Diptera > Tephritidae > Philophylla > Philophylla caesio. Next base: position 112,153,471 of record OZ020608.1, on the reverse strand, counting down.
TTTGAACAATGTTTAAAGAAGTATGCAGTGTTTTCAAAACCTTTAGTACAAGTTGGCTTCAAACTCTGATTTAGAGCCCATGCAGCTCTCGTTAATTACGTAGTCCGATACTTTAAATACAGTGGAAAATTTGTGTCTCATAGTTAGTTGTCAGCCAACCCGAGTTCATTTTTAGTCTAAGAAACCGTTTATTTAATAAATGTTTAACATATCCTTTGTGAAATTTCCTGAATTTAAGAGAGAAAACCCTGAAATACAATTTTAGTGGTCGCCAGATATCGGTTTCTCACCTATAGCTATTCTACGAGAGAATATACAATGATCGGTCTGACTAAATAAAGCTCTGTCCGAAAGTTTTTTGTTTAGGTTTAGCCTTTGACTCGTCGTGGGTTTTGTTAGTCATTTTTCGTATCGAGTTACGCACATTTTACTATTTTACGAAAAAGTGAGAAAAATGTTGTTCTTACATATCTTTTGTTGTTTTTGTAAGAGAATGAAATTAAAATTATGTGAAGCTGAATTACCAAGTACTTATAAAACTAAAAAGAGTACCTCAAAAATATGCAACCCAAAACTATAAAAACTATTACTTTACTATTTAATTGAACTTTCATTTCTGCCTGATAAAAAAAATTAATGCAAATCAACAATTGTTTCATTTTTTTTATGAAATTCTCTTTCAATTCATCTTCTTCTCTACTTTTCAATTAAATGGCTGCCAATATTATTTTCTCATTTTCCAGTAGCTTAAAGAACTTCCGATTAAAAGGGAAAAGAATTAAGGAAAGGCAAACAGTGGTGAAGCCCCCGGCATTAACTGATAAATTGCAAGGAAGTGGAAAAGGAAAAGAAAACAGAAAAACTAAGAGAAAATCAATGCGATGAATTACAAACGCATTTAAGGTTTTTTTTGAAGAAAAAATTAAATAAAAAACGAGACCTGCTGGCGCATAACAAAAACGAAAAGACCAAAAGTACGTTTGCATATAATTTGATGGTTAAATAAATAGACAAAAGCAGAAAAGGACAAAAGCAAACATATTTGAAAACAATAACAAATGCAATGTTTAATAAATTACAAACAAATAATGGAAAAGTATTATTTTAATTTTTCACATCTTTGTACCCTTTTTTATTGCACACAGTTCGGGTGAAATGTGAAAATTGTTTGGTGACAGTCGTTGAAAAAAAAATAAAAAACTCTGCGCTAATTTAATTGTATCTTAAGTGTTTTTTGTTTTTTTAAGTCGACCAAGTGATATGGATGCATTTGAGGGACTAAAAGCTTAATTTGTGAAGATGAATTTTAGCAGCAAAGGAATGTAAAAAATAAAAAACAAAGTAAATAAAGTAAAAAAAATTAATGGCATTTGACAAAAACCAAAAGCTAACGAATTTGTTATAAATTTAATTGCGTTAATTGTTGACTTAAAGAAGACATTTTTAACGAGTACACAACACCAACTTCTGCTGCAGACGCTCGTAAATGCCACAACATTTTTGGAACCAATTTGAACTTAATGAAATAGAAAACTTAAAACTTGCGTGTTAATGCACGTGACAGCTGTTGCCACTGCTTATTATGTAAATTCATAGCACACACTTTTCGCAGCGCATACAAACATAGAGAAATATCTACCATTGCATTCAAATAAATGTACATTCATATGTGTTTGTGTGTATGTCTACTTAAATACGGGTATTCCCAAGCGAACCACTAATTTGTTACGAAATTTAATTTACTAACAGGTTTCGTATAAATTTTGCTTTATACTCGTACTGTACATTGGTTTTTTTTTTGTTTAACATTTTTTATATACTTTTCTACTCGTACAGCTGTTGTTTTTATTTTATTTTTCAAATCCTTACGCCAAGTCATTCAACGCAGCTGCGCTCACCAAAGTTGTCAATTTTCAAGTGATTTGGCCGCAGACAAACACGCTCTCTGACTCCTTTAAGTACACAGTTATCGACGTACGCGCACATCCCATTGAATAGCTTACACAGTCAGGGTTGCCATTTTTGCACACACAAAAAATACTTGCGCTGCTTGGCCTGCAAAAGGCAATTCATTTTCTAATTTAACATACAAGTTACAAGAAGTATTTGTTTTTCTGTTTTCTGTTTCTTTTTTTTCAAGTGGACCTCAACACCGATGATCATTACAAAATAGCAATTGTTATAAAAAATTACAAAATTTATTGTGGCCACATCGTGGTTTATATCTTTTTTTCTAATTCTGCTTCAGCAAGAACATTTTGTTTTGACTCTTACACTCTGGTTCCACTTTCTGTCTTGCAATTTACTACTTTTTGTATTCAATTTGGACAGGTGAAAGTTCCATTTAGAATTTGCTGCAAGATCCAATTTCTGTTCTATCCCAATATAAATCATTAAGAACGTCCTGCCTTTCCCTGTCCGAAACTGACATTGTCAACTCTCTCATCAAATAAAGTTTAGACCGCTTTATTTCATATTTATCCGCAATAACTTTTAACTATTTTATTACCAGTTCAGCTCAAAATCCAAACCCGGCTTCCAAGCTAAGAGTTAGTTAGCTTTTTAAAACATTCACTCAGTAGCTTTGAGGTATCCTGATGAGGTCTAAAGTCCTTCAAAGCCGCTTGGCTGTACAAAGTCCAGCGAGAGCTGTGGTTAAGAAGGCATGAGAAATTTTCTAGATTACCTTCAAATCACCATTTTGCGAGACGACCCTTGCAATTGGGCAGGCCATCTATCCCAGAGGGAACAAATTGGCTCTTTCGGCGCTGGATAACACACTTTATTGTGTAGAAAAATATTTTATCACATAAAAACACCCTGTTCACAAACACATACTGACACATTTGGACAATTTATTAAACCTTCAATTATTTTTTAATTAAAACATCTTTAATTCGCTAAAAACACTATTAAAAGCAATTTTTTAAATTAAAAAAAAAAATGTAGCAAACATTTGTTGAGAATTTATTAAATTTACGAACTTTAAAAAAAAATGTTTTGATTTTTTTTTTGATATGCAAATATGAAGCTCATTCAATTTTAGTACAACCAAGTACCAACTGAGTTTCTAGTGGCTATAATTATCACTAATTTTTGACAATTTTCTTACTGCCACTTTTCAAAATTTCTTTCATATAAAAAATAATCGCGAAAACTGTCAGTAAAAAAATTGTCAAAAATTTGTGATAATTTGTAGACACTTGAAACTTAATCACACTAAAATTTAATGAGCCAAAGAACTGCATATCCAAAAAAGTCTAAAAACTTTTTTTAAAATGTTCGAAATTTTGATGAGATTTATTTAAATCATTGTACATTTTTTAAATAGTTTAAAAAATTGATGTTTATAGTTTTTCTTAGAGAATTAACCATATTTTACATAAAAAAAATTCTTTTAATTAATAAGAATAAAAAAATTGCCCAAATCTGTCAACAAGTGGTTGTGCTATAATTTGTTAACGGAGGGTAGTGTAAGTTTTAATTTAAGTCAAATCGGAATATAAATCGGATACCAGCATTATCTACGGAATATGGTTTTTTATAGAAGAGGATCCTGCTATGTTTTCAATATCCATTCTGATGTTTATGAACTGCCGTAAATAAATCTAACTGAATTCGAATGATCGAATAGAAGATTTTTTCCGAAGCAAACTACAAAATAAGGGCGCCGAGCAATTCATTAATAAAGGATTTCTCAATACATATATCGATACCTGCGCCATCTAACGTGTTCCACTCTTGCAGAGATACTTCCCTGCAATTACACAAAGTCGAACTTAAAATAACTCGATTAGAATTATTGCAAATATATTACTTTCCACGCAGATACATACATTGTTTATGTATTTTAAAGTGATCGCACTATAAAGAACTGTTTACTTAAGATCACGATTAAAGCGCCATCTAGCGGCTGAAAATTATAGCTTTTCTTAAAACCAACGTGTCTCAGTAAGAAACACTGAGAGTGCGTTGAAAAAGGCATCAATTAGTTATAAATTATTTTCTTAAAAGCGAAAACTATCTTAATTTTATATGGAAAAAATATTTTACACTAAATAAAACAAACGACCTTTTTCCATACAGTTATTTTGATTGTGATAATTCTTTTTATCACCAATACCTCGCATCTTACTGGTGGATAGGTTGGCAGCTCTTCTCATCTCTCTCAACTCTCTCACTTACATTACGTATACGCCACGTACAACCGGTTGTAATATAGAATTCGGTAGAGCAGTGGCCGACTGTGATTGAGTTTACAGCAGTGCATAATTTTTAAGTCATAAAATATGGTTGGCGCCATAAACTTACGCAAACACACATACAAACAAAGGTGTACAGACGTATGCATGCATGCATGTATACAAACATATGTCCATATGTACATATAATAAGAAAAAAATAAGACAGCGTATATAGGCGGCTTACGGTTTTGACGAATATGATTGATTGCAGATGAATAACGAAATGTGTAAAAAAAAAGTAGCTTAAGTTGATGCTACGCAAAGCTACTTAACTACGAAATTCAAGTTGCAAAAATTGTTGCTTCTCTTCTCGCACGAAATGGGAGCAAGCTATGAAATTAATAGTAGCCCAAGCAAGTAATGCGAACGGTTTTGATGAGCAAAGATGTTTTACCTGCTGCAGAGGTAAGTATTTTTGTTTCATACTTCAAAGTAGATTAAATTGAATTGAATTAATTGTTTTTTTTTTTGGAATTGATTAATATGTAGAAGTTGTGAAGTTTTAAAAAAATAATTTTCCTTGAATTGCGAGTATATACACTTCTGCTGGAGGTGAGTGGATCCTTGGAAATAAGTTTTTATTTCAGTTTAGTTTTGTTTGGGCAGCTGAAGCCTTATAATTTCTTTTGTCAGCTTCTGGCGAAGCTATACTTTTTAATTCAAGTTTTTAGCTTACTAAGCATTTACACAGATTTTTTTAACATTGTATTATTCGAATATTTTAATCAAATGCAAATACTTTAATAACGATAACCGTTGATTTAGACTACAGTTATCACAATTAATTTCACAAATTTCTTAATAATTAAAAAAATATTTAAATGTGTACTAATGATATAGTCTAGAATTAAGAAGAAGTTTTAAAACAAAGTTTAAACAGCCGATTGCGCGCGGTTAAACCTAGTTTAACTTATCAGCTGTGTGCTGACTACTTTGTTTTAGTTGCAACAAATATAATTGAGCGCAAGGAAACTAAGTTTAAATTAAAACTGAGTTTAACTAAACTTAGTTTAAACTAAGTTTAAACCAGCATTGAAAAACTGGCACTAAGAATTGTTTTAATATATGTATATATTCTATTCACAAATTATAGCACAACCACATATTGAAATATTTGAGCACATTACCCTTCTTCTAATTAATTAAAATTATTTTTTAAGTAAAATATGATAAGTTCTCTAAGAAAACCTATAAACAACCTTTTTTCAAACAATTTAAAAAATGTACAATTATTTAACATTTCGTCAGAGTTTCGTGCTTTTTAAAAAAAGATTTTAGAATTTTGTTGAGTATGCAGTTTTTAGCTCATTAAATTTTAGTCTGAAAAAGTGCAAGTTTCAAGTGGCTGCAAGTTATCTAATGATTTTTGAAGGTTTTTTACAGGTATTTACTAAGTTACCTCCATACAACGCAAAAACGCAAATATGGAAAGAATTGCAAAAGAGCATTAGTAAAAAAATTGTCAGAAATCAGTGGTAATTTGTAGCCACTAGAAACTTACACTTTGTTTGCTGATTTATTTAATCAGCTACCTATCTGCATACACTCAAAAAATTTAAAGACTTTTTTTTCAAGTATGACAAATGTTTTTTTTGTTTTTAAATTTTTTATAAAATTTAAAGAGTTGTTTTTAATGGTGTTCGTTTAATTGAAAAATAGTTTTTAATAACTAGAGGATTAATGAAATGTTCAAATGTGTCAATATATGATTGTGCTATAATTTTTGCACAAAGTGTAGGCATCGGCTTTCGAATTTAAATGCGAAAAGCATCTTAAAAATATTTTTTTTTCTTATACTTGTGATTGTACACATTTTTATGCTTATTTTTATGCATAAAATTGGATGTCTATTTATATATTTTAAATATTATCCAGCTTTTGCGGAATAGATATAGGCGCTGTTGTAATGACAATCGATTATTCTTTTCCAAGCGTTGCGACGTTTAATCATCTTTCTATTAAATATAGCAGCCCTTTAAATTTGCTCCACTTTTCTACGCATAAAAAGTGAGCTGGCTATGCCTCACTTTAAACACGAACACGAATTTAGAGGGCTCATCAACTGTGCCATAAATTTATTGCCGTAATAATGTAGCAAATTGGTTAGATGAGGTGTTGCATACTTTAAGGCGCAGTAACGCATGCAGTCATGTTTTCTCCCTATTTATGATAATTCAAATAAAATTAATTTAAATCGATTTAACATTCAACAAAAAGTATAACTTTCAAAATTTTCATTAAATAACATTTCTTGATATTTTTTCTGCTCTAAAAACTCTCTTAATCCAAGTCTATGATTTTTTATGAATTCGTGGGTATTGTTTAAACTAAAGTACATTTTTAAAATGATCCAAAAAATGTAAAAATAATTCCTCCAATCTTACCCCAAATTCGAGTTTTGAACAAAAACTAAGTTCAGTAAATATACCAGTTTATATAACCAATAAAATCAACAAAGCGCAGCTGAGTTCTCGTTAAAAACGTTATGTCGCTAAGCATTCTAAATTCTCTTAAATTCGTATTCATTACTCACCTTATTTTATTTTATTTTTTGCTATGAATACAACTTTGTATCAACTGCTCGTATTATAGTCTTTATTGCTCCTCGTTCTTCTACTCATTTCAATTGTTTACTTTTCATCTGCATTAAATTTATCGCAGTTTTCTGCTCACTAACGGCAAAATATTTTTGATGTACGAGCACATACAGTGTTGTGCATATCTATTTATTTATTAATTTATTTATTTATTTATTTATCTATTTATTTATTTATTTATTTATTTATTTATTTATTTATTAATTAATTTATTTATTTATTTATTTATTTATTTATTTATTTATTTATTTAGCCTATGAACAAAAGTTTCTTATAGACTATTTACAAAAATTAAGATTTAAAAACCTAGATAGCTAAATTTAAAATACGAAAAAATAATTTTTTTGGAATTGAAAAATCAAGTTGGATGGAACTCGAGAGTGAATTAAATTCAATTAGCGCTCAAATAAGGGGAGCATTTTGCGAATATTTTGTTTTACATTTAACTCCATAGAAAGGTAAAGAAATACGAAGATTACGTTGAGGGATGTTGAAATTAATTCTTTACAAAAGAAAGGAGCAGTCAATGTCCCCATTGATGATATTATGAACAAAAGAAAGTGAGAGTACCGACCTTCTTGCTTTCAAAGGCTTAAGGTTAATCAAAAGCAAGCGAGATTTATAAGAGGGAATTGCCTCATTAAAACACAATGAACGTAGTTCATATTTAAGAAAAAAATGTTTGACCCGTTCAACTCTATTTACATATATCATTTTTTTCACTAGGCCTCCAAAAAAAGGTAGCATATTCCTAGTTGGCACGAACAAAAGCCGTATATAATAACTTAAGAGTATATGGGTCAGAAAATTTGGAACTATTTCGACTAACAAAACCTAAAACCGTGTAAGCTTTCGAAATAATATGACAAATATGCCTATTAAAGGAAAAGTTACTCGAAAAAATTACGCCAAGATCTTTAATTTCGTCCAAACTTTGTAAAAAATAATGAGAAATCATATAAGACGTCGGCAATTATTATGAGTTTTCGCATACGTCACTTTTAAGCACTTTTATATGTTTAAAGAGGGCTGAGAGTTAACACACCACAGATGTAAGCTGTCAATGTCATTTTTGTAGATCGGTGAGGAACAAAACCGTGCTGGTTAGGCGAGATTAGACTCTTAGATGCTTAGATGATAATCTCAAAAAGTTTCAAAACAGTTGATTACTTTGATTACAAACGTTATTCTTACTACCACTTTTGTGAATAGGGATAATGGAAGTGAATTTCCAGTCATCAATGAAAACTCCAGCCGTCAATGAAACTTTCACATTGTTGGACTAAAATTTAATGGGCTATAAAACTGCAGACTCTGAAATATAACACTTCTGAGAAAAAAGTAGAAAATCTATATACAAATTTGTTAAATTTTTTTTAGTTTTCCACAAACTATCAAACTTTGATTTTTATGGTTTGTGGTAAACAATGGACTAAATTTTAATTGGAAATTCTTAAAAATAAATAAATAAATACGTGGCTAGCTATGTCATTTTGAATGCTGTTGCTTTTGATATGCACAACACTGTAGTTGAGTTTAGTTTATTTAAGAAGAAGAAAATATAAATTTTCGCTAAATACAAGGACGTGATCATTTTACGTAAACTAAAAACTTAAAAAGTATATACTTATCATACATATGTACATATCAAAATGAATAAATGAATTTATCAACGCTTTTTTATGAACTGATTGCGCCAAAATTAAAAACCACTAAATGTAAAAGCAAAATAAATTGAATAAAGAGAAATTTTTATAAGTGCCTGAGTAGTTGAATTGATTACCTAGCAAGAATGACTTCAGCAGATATACTTTAACAATTTACTAGCAACTTTTGGCCATTAAGCAAACTTTATAATTAAGCAATTTTAAGTATTTATGATTGCAATTAAACGCTGCTTTTGAAGTGAAATTTTCTAGGGCAACTTTTTTGAGTAAAAAATATACACAGGCGACGTGTACTATGGACGGTCAGAAAGTTTATGGTCCCTCCCACAATTTGACTTAAATCATATGCAAATTGCTGACGCCAAAGCTATTGTCTAATAATATACAATTCTCATTTAAAAGTTAAATTAGTGTATACAAAAAAGCACTCCACAAGCACGTTTCTCATTTTGAAAATATAAATAACAAATTGGCAAGGATATCACAAAAGCAATCACAAAGCTATCACAAAATAAATATGTATGTACAAACCATTCCTGAGCACGTATCATTTGTATGGCGCTTATTTGAGGGCGAGTGAGAGAGAAAGAGAGAGGCAAAAAGTGCCTGCAAATTGTCATAAAGAATAGGCAGCAAATTGCAGTGCACTTGAGAAGCGATGAAGAGCAGATTGTCAACAGTCAATGGATCCTCCATTCAGTCAGTATTACTATTTAAGTACTATTAGGCATCAAGCAATTGACAAATGAAAAGTCAATTTGATGGCTGTCAAATTTGTCTGCGTATGGTCAAATTTGCGTACATCTACATCTACATAACATATGTATGTACATACTTATGTGCGTATTTGTACTTCATCATACCTGCAAGGAGATGCGAAGGCGGTTTGATAAGTAAGTGACTTTTTGAATAGATAACCTCTTGACTAGACAAAAATAGCAAAGAGAATTTCATGTGCTGATTAAGCATTAATTTTTGCGTAAAAATACCATCATCGAAACCAAGATAATTGCTCTTGGGGCACTGCATCATCTATTTGAATGGTTAAGAAGTGGTTTACTAACACAGTACAACACATGATTTGCCAACTCAATTCTGAGAACTGTATGTGAAATTAGACCCAAAAAGAATAATTTCTGCATCAATATTTTTAATATCAATTTGAAGTTAGTACTATCGTATAGGGGAATTTATCACGTTTTATATGTCGAGCAAATTTTTGAAATTCATACCTTTACTCAATTGCGAATAAAAGCGAAACGCGTGCATCGATTTTCATAATCTTTGTCTCATTTTGCTCATAGGTTATGTGACTTTGCGAAAAAGTAACTAGACTTGAAACTTATTTCGGTTTTGTATTTTTTATGAGTTTAAAAAAAAAAAAAAAAAAAAAAATAGATGTTTCTTCATGCGCTTCTTTTTAACTTGGAAACTGTTGCTTGCATAGGAAAATAATATATGAACGGATTAAGGGAATTATAATTCTAAATTTTTTAAAATTTATTTCGACTAAATCGGGCTAGTGGCTGTCGAGCTATGTCAAACAACAGCGCCTAAAACGTGATAAATTCTCCTATACGATAGTACTAACTTCAAATCGATATTAAAAATATTTTGGCAGGTAAGAAGACAAAACGGATGATGCAGAAATTATTCACATAATTTCACATACAGTTCTCAGAATTGAGTTGGCAATCAATGAACTGAAAAATGTTGTACTGTGTAAGTTTCATTGTGTTCGTATGAACATAAGTTATCCACACCTGACCATAAGCGCAACCGTGTGACCACTTCGAAATCATGTCAAAAATATATGAATTAGGCTAGCAACTGCTATCTCATCCAGCATATTCTCCAGATTTAGCGCCATACGACTATTGCCTATTTTCAAAACTGAAGAAATGGCTGGGTGGTAAGAGGTTTGTGTCAAATGAAGAGGTCATCACAGAAACCGATTTGGAGAGTCTTGAGACAAGCTATTATTTGGAAGGAAGAAAAATTTGAAAAACCTGGGCTAAGTGTATAGAGTTAAAATCAAGTTATAAAGAGAAATACGAGTAGAACGCTTTTTTGCCGAAAAATGTTATTTTTTATTCAAACTTTCATTGATTTATCAAACCACCCTCGTATTTTACAATGTTTTCGAAATACCATTGCAACAAGTGTGCGTGACTACCTTGCTTTGATGAAACTTTGCTAGTATATGTGTGAATTTTAGCTTGACAAACAACTATAGATATTTCTATTCAACTTTTTGGCTTAAAATTCAAACTAAGAACCTCCTACGTTCATCTAGAAATTATTGCGGAATTGATCACCTGCCAAAAGAGCATTTCTGCAAACTCTGTTGCTTATGAAACGGTCCGCTGACGCGATGTAAACACCAAATACATGAATAACATATTATACGCTATGAAGTCTAAAGTGACTGTTGCTCGACTTCCCACAGTGGGTGGCGTAATTAAGAATTTGGACTTGATTCTGGAAATGGAGTCGCTGCAAAATGGGTCACATATTAAAATAATTGGGAGTAACTCTTAAGTTCATGGATATTTTTTGCAACTTTGCACCACATAAAGCGGTTCGGGTTTCGGCGCTTGGAGCTCTGTACAACTCCTTCTCAAACCACACCTTGTCAAATGATGTGTGGGTAGTTATGATCAGGTGAACTTCTTCACTGTTGGGTTGAAATTGATGGAAAAGGTAAGAGGAGGTGTATTCTGTCTGATTAACCCAATCTGAAAAGATTTGCAATGCCAGAAGTTCTATGTAAGGGTCATTTCATCTCAAATCATCCAGGCAGTTAAGGTGCATGCATTGGCCGTATTCCTTTAATTGCCGCAAGATTCCTCCATGGAGGGCCAAGAAAACCACAAAAAAACCTATATGTACTTCGAAAGAATATGCCAACACGAATGGACTTTAGAGGAATGAATTTGAGTGTATAAAAATATTTCTAATACCAAATGTACTTAATAAATTCAATAAATCATAATTCCTAAACAACAAACTTAAGCTAGTAGAGACTGCTATATAATTTAGTATATATATATATATATATATGTATGACTATAAAAAAAAATATGAAGGCAAAAAAAAATGATGCAATTCGAAATTTTTTAGGTGAAACATTTTTTGACTTTTTTTTTAAATGACGATATATAAAATATTTGTTTGAAACGGTAGCCAGTCAGAAATTTGTTGCAAATTTTAAAACAGCTAAAATGGAATAAGCTGAAATGGAAAATATAAAAAAATTAATAAATGCCCAATTGAAAATGACAAGCCGCACGCCTTCGATCTATCACCAACGAACGAAAGCTTGAAGAGAATTAAATCAAGAGAAACTTAAAAATATTTATTTATAAAGATAAAAGTAATTGCTGGGTGAATTGCTTTATTTTTGGGAAATACATTTTTAACTAGATTTAGAGTTCTTGATTTTGCTAAACCTCGCCTTACTATAAATATTTATAAATTAAATGTCACTGACTCTAGAAATGATGGTTTTGTATTAAAATACATTGAATTAAATTAAGTTTACCAAATTAAATTTCTTTGAATTTGGATTGAGTGAAATTGACTAGCGTTGAATTAACAATAGTTGAACTAAACTACTAAATTAAAATTAATAGAATTAAATTGAATTTGATAAAATTTACCTTAATTAAATAGAGCTGAATTAAATAAGGATTGAATTCAATTGAACTAGGATTGAATTCAATTGAATGAGGATTGAATTCAATTGAAAAATTTGGCGCTTACATTATAAAGGGTGTTTTTTTTTTGACGTGTGGTTTTCAATGAGGCAATACTTTTTTCGGAGTTTATTTTTTTGACACATGTTACTTTATTTATTGGTTTTCAATTTTAAGACGCCTTGGAAGGTAATATTCGGCGCGTTATTGCTGACATACGGCCCCAATTGCTGCAAAAAATGGTCGAAAATTGGATCTCTCGGCTGTAATTTATTCATAGCCACAGCGTTAAATTATATATTCTTAAAAACTACATCTCTATAAAAACACCCTTATACTACATACATACTCGAATCTGAGTGCTTGGCTGAGTTTCTGCAATTTTTTTATTTGAATTGGATTGAATTTAATTAAAGTGAATTTAATTTAATTGAATTGAGCTGGTTTAATTTCACACTTTTTACTTTTAGAGGAACCCTTTACCTACAAATACAAAAAAAAATTCGAAGATCGGTCTTTCTTTCGCAAAGTTATCGAATTTTCAAAAAAAAATTACATGCACCAATAGAGCAAAATCGAGTTTTTAGACTAAGTTTCAAAAATCCCCCACGACGAAAGAACTCAAAATGAAGCAAAAAGTAAAATACGAGTCTCATAGATTTCGATGTAGAAACTATTACAACAATCAAAAAAGTAAAATTAATTCTATTATTCGGACATATTTTTAATAGTTTTCAAATATTAAACAGATCCAGTTTCAGAAAGTTAACACTTTACAGATCGCTATTACAATTATAAAAATTTTCTCACCGGATGAATTAAATATGTATTTGCATACCAACACACATGCGAGTCCCATTACCAACTAACTAACCAACACACCGACGCTCTTCACATACACATTCCAAATGCCAATTGTGAACGGCTGCTAACAAAAGCTAGCAGCGTTCAAGCGCGCCGAGCATAGTCGATCGTTTGCATCGAAAGTCAACGCTTAGCGATTAATTAACGTTAAAAATTTTGCTAAAGCTCACAAATTAGAAAAGTTTGTCAAAGTAAATGCATTTCACTCAATATGTATCGCTTGTTTCATCGTTCGAGGTTAGAGTTGAGTGCAAAAAAAAAAAAAAAAAAAAAAAAAAAATCTAATTCACTTTGGCGGTATGCAGAAATTAGTAGAAATGAGTAATTTCGGCTGAAAAATGTGTTTACTTAATGTTTGTACATTCATAGGTGTGTATGTATGTATTTGCTTTGCTTTTTGGTTATTTTCATTGTAGAATGAAAGTGATGATAGAAATGACCCTTGAGACGACTGATTTCATTTGTTAAATGCTAACATAAAGCTTACAAATAACTTTTTCCAGTGATGTGTCACATACAAATGTAGGTTTGTATAAATGTACAAGTATCTTCGAGCATTAACGCTTACTTTGCAATGTCAATGGTTACGCACACGATTTGTTGATGACAATAAAGTCTCGCAGACGCTTGCAATTTTTATAATTGATTGCATGAAAAATTTATTTTGAAATCATATTTTGAAATGAGTAATGGATCTTCTGAAGTAAGCAGATTGTTGCTAAAATGTGCCCAACAATGCTACAAAAAAAAAAAATAAAAAATAGAGCAAACAACTTAATGGAAACATTCATTTGTCGTTACCTTTCCATGACCGTATTTAGGCCACCTCACTTACTTTTCTAACCTCTTAAATGGTGTAAAAGAGAATTCAGAGTTGTGAAGTGCTTTTCGAAATTGTATGCATTTAATTTAGTTTAAAAATGTGGTATTTTTTGCTGCCTTGTAAGACGCTAAACATCGGCTGAGCCATCAACTTCTTCTATGGCATTGTTTGATAATCAACTGAGTGATTACCTTTTGGTTTTTTTATTTTTTTAATTAGTTTAGAAATAAAATCAAAACGGCGTATCTTCTAATGAAACTCAAAACTTAACTTGTGATGCTCATTGTGGTTCTTTATGAACACCGTTTTTTAGCCTCGACTGATCACTGCTGAAGCAGTGGTAAAACCTCAGTTATTACCTCTCTGCTGTTCAGCTTTCACGAGTCTACGCAGAGCTTCCACGAGTCTACGAAGAGCTTCCATCCACGAGTCTAGGAAGATCTGTCAGCGCTGAATAACAGACTTCTGTTGGTGAGCAAAAATTCAAACACTTTTTGTATTTCTAAGTTTCTCCACTGGCCCTTCTTTTTGACACCCACTTCCCTATGTAAAAAATAGAATATAAAAAAAACCTGGTACAAGCTGGGTCAATATTAAAAATTTAAATAATTAGGCTATAACCTAATCCACTCTCTTCTTGTAAGAATATTTAAAAAACTCAAAAAATTGATAGTACCTTGACTAAGAAAGATAAAATTCAATTATGAATAAATGCGCACAACCAATGCGTACGAAGAAATTCGCCCGACGTCTTTTCGTGGCGATACATTTATTTCCAACGACAGCGACAGAGTACGAACAAATGTGATCATATGTTCAGTATTCTTAAGTTTAAAAATAAAAATTAAAAATAATTCATTAACTTTTTTCGCTGAAAAGCGTTTATTGCAAAAACTTAACTTTAGTAAATGCTATTTTCAACATTTTATGGATTTGTTTAATTGCCTTTTTCTAACGTCATGTTTTCATATTTTGCAGAGACATAACTGTTATAAGAGAAATGAGTACGAGTGAAGAAATAATTATTATAGAAAGAAACACATTTGTGCGAGTTATCTATAATCATTATTTAAAGAGTTATATTATAAAAGCCATCTCATAATAATTATCAGCGAGGACGGGACTTACTCAGCACCAAATTGGGGTTAGTTCGATACTTTTTCGGGATTATTTCGGGACTAGTTCGGGTTCATTTCGGGATGAGATCGGGATCATTTCGGATAAATTAGAGACTAATTCAGAATTCCATAAACTAAGTTTTTTTAATTGTTGTTTGAGGTGAATTATCACGAACTTATCTCAAACTGGTCCTTGAACCGAACTGGTCCCGAACTAGTTCTAAACTAATCGCGAAATGGTACTGAAATACGTAGTCCCGTCCTACAAGACATTAACAAGTTTTTCTCTCATAATTATTTTCAAATGTCTTTTATAATTCTTACGGAAATTTTAATGACTCTTTTGAAACTCCACCATGTAATAAATATTATAATGGGTTTTATGATTTTATGTGGTCGAATTGATAGCGGTGCGTGCTATAACTTGATATGCCGGCGAGTTCGAGGTTCAAATCTCAGTCAGGGCAAACAAAATCTTAATAATAGAAAAAGTTTTTTCTAATAGCGGTCACCCCACGGCAGACAATGGCAAACCTCCGAGGGTATTTCTGCCATAAAAAAGCTTTTCATAAAATACATCTGCCGTTCGGAGTCGGCACAAAACTGTAGGTCCCTCCATTTGTGATATACATAATATAAAGACGCACACCACAAAATGGTAGGAGAAGCTCGGCCAAGCACTGAGCTATGAAGTGTAAGCGCCAAAATTATATCATTATATATGATTTTATGATCTTAAAGTTGTATCTGTTCAATATGGTTACTCTATTAGCTGAAATTCAATCTGTTTACGATGTCGCCATAATTGTGTTTTAGAGAGCGAAATTTTAAGACGAGCATCGCTGAGTATGACATTCTGCTGGAGTTCGCAGTGTTTAAGCTATTATCGTGTTCTACGTCAGTTGAACTGATAGTTAAAATCAATGTGTATTTAACAATGTGTGCTAAGTAATGAAGGGATGCTTATTATGTCCAAACGGCAACTTTCAAAACTTATTTACATTGCTTTAACACATAAACATACATTTGAGGAAAAAGATCCAATTATGTTAAGAAGTAAAAAATACGCAAATAAATAGCTAAAACGTCAACAAAAAACATTGAAGCCTAGTCCGTGGAAGGAAAAAATATCAAATTTTTTTAAGTAATAATTTTAAGCATTTCTTTACTTCGGCAGAATTTTTTTTCCAGCTTTTGGGTTTTAAGATGTTCATTCAAATGCTTAATTCTAAAGTGTATCCTACACCTGAAAAATAGTTTCTTAACTTCTTTAGACAAAGATACATCTTTACTCTTTTCCTAAAGATATTCCCTTAAATTTTTGCTTGTGTTAATATTATTTACATTCACTAATATAAAAAGGTTTTCTAAACATTTCCCCAAAAATTTTTGTTTACTTTTTTCTTTATTTTTGAACACATTTAGGGGTTAACAAATTTCATAAGGTTTGACATAATAACGCTGCGGAATTCGGGAGTTGTCAGTACATAGCACACTTTGTTAAATACACTTTGGTTAAAATTTGCTTTCATCGGAAAAATGTTCAAAATTCGTAGAAAAAATATTCCTCGTGTTATAAAAATATCGAACTTATTCACTTTACGCTTTTTTTTTTTAAATTTCTTACACGACAACCCTCCCAGCGATCGCTTTAAAAGAATACAACAAAATCATCAAAAAACTTTTACTCAAGTTAAAACCTTTATTTTTGGTTTACAAGTCAATCGAAGTGTAATTAACACTGAAAATCTCAGCGAATAAAGCAAAGCCAATCACTAAAAAAAAAACAAATTACATAAATAAAAGTTAAAAAAAAACACTGACACCTCAAAATAAAAGCCAATGCCCGTTGCAATTATCCGGAACTTTTTCAAAGAACTGAGGGAAAAACGATAATTACCGTTCCGTGCCCAATTAGCGAGTCAATCACGTTTCGCACCAACGACGCTAAAAAGTTCGCGACAAGCGTAAAACATACTTGGCTTAAACAGAAATCAATATATTAGCCATTGTTTTCTTACTTAAATTTTACCACAACATTTTTCCAATTGCTTTAAGCTTTTGAATTTATTTTTTTTTTTTTTGTTTGTCGAGCATTTTCTGTTTTGTTTTGCACTTTACTACGAGTTATTGTATACGCGCGATGGATTTTCAATGAAGATGCTTGAACTTTGACTCTGCCTGCAGCCGCATTGATAAAGTGCGTTCTGTGTAATTCGGAAGCCATACTAAAATGGCTAAGCAATACTGTAAGAAAACTTTTAATTTAACCTTTGGTATGAGTTCGTAATTGAGTTGGATTTTGAACTGAAATTGTTGAAAATAAAAGCTTTAAACTTGTTGGCCTCACAACAATTGCTATCGAGCTCAAGGCCTGCGCTGGCTAGATCGTGTCGTGCAAATTGTTGAAAGCACTTAAACACTGTAAGTGTGCTGGCAATAGAAGAAGCACTTGCTGTTTCCGATTTGGCGCCAGTAAGTGAGAGACAGAAAAAATATTTTCTCTTTTTCTTAATTCTTTTATTTCATCGTAGTCCTAGGTTACCTAGAGATCAAACAAGTTTCCATCTTCCATTTGCAGTAGTATACACAAAAAGCTCTGAAGATTAGTTCGCAAGTGCTTCGGCACTACTAATTCGTTCTTTTCCATAGAGAATCTACTTGATTCTACCATCTCTTGTACGCTTCATAAGGCTAAAAATGATCGGCTTGTAAAGATCGCGGACATTCTAGTAAAAGTTTTTATTGAATCTCACAGTTTTAGTCGCTGTGTGGCTTGCTCAGATGATAAACAGAGACTCATAATAATACGTATTTCATCGTGGAATTTTAAAAAGGTCATCAAAATTTTCGTAAGAATTATAAGTCATTTGATAATAATTATGAGTGAGAACAAATGTTTAAAGTCATCAAAAAGTAATATAAAAGTCTTCTCATAATAATTACGAAGGATAAAGAAATTTTTTCTTTTTTTGGCATTATTTCGAGACTAGTTCAATACCAGTTCGGAAATATTTAAGGATAAGTTCGGGGCTTAATTACTTTCGAAATGATACCAACAAGTCCCGAAATGGTCATGAAATAGTCCCGAATGAGTACATAAAGAATTCCAAAAATGTCCCAAACTGATCCCCAACTGGTCTTAAACTAGTCCGGAACGAGTCCAAAAATTATGTCAAAAAATTGCCGAACTGGTACCGAACCGGCCCCGTCTTTCAAGACTTGATCAAATTCTTCTCACTCATAATTATTGTGAGAAGTCTTATAATATACTCGTACTAAAGTCTCAAAATAATAGTATTTGAAGACTTAAAAATCTGTATCACCCATGGATTTTTTCATCGGAGCATCGTCATCCTTACGAACGACATGGTCAAGCCATCGGAGTCGCTGAATTTTTCGTCTTCGGTATAAATCTGGCGAAGAACATTTCTGTCGAAAGTCCCCAAAATCGTTAATCAACATCGTCCATATTTCTGCGCCATAAAAAAGGACGGACATAATGAGAGATTTTTAGAGCGAGATTTTCGTTCGTCGAAAGAGGACTTTACTTTTCAATTGCCTACTGAGCCCAAAGTAACACCTGTAAGCAAGTGTTATTCTTCGCTTGATTTCTAGGCTGACATTAATGGTGGTATTAATCCTGGATTCAAGGTATTCAAAATCCTCGACTTCTTCAAAGTTGCAACTGTCAACAGTGACGTGGGTTGTCCAGAAGACGAAAAGGAGAAATTTTACTTCTGTACATACATCAGATTTGCGATTTTTTTAGAGAATGTCAATCTTGCGAGTTTCCTTTTCTAGAAGATTTAATCAATTTCGTTAAAATATTGAAGTAATATGTATGGGTGGTATAACCGAAACTCAATCCATATATGTATACATAAATATATTCATACTTCGAGTACATTTAATTTTACATTCAATTAAACTTAGTTTTCAACAACTGTATATTAATTATAAGTAGCCAATTTATCTTGACCCCGTCTGACTCATTAATACCACAAAATAAATTGCTTTAAAAATATTTTCACACTCTTTAGGTTTTTATGTAGACGGCAATTTTAAGTAAGTAATCACCGAATTTACTACAAGCAAATTGAAAACGAATTTCGTGCTAGCAACTTTTAAAATATTAGTTGTTGTACATATACCTAATCAATTTAGCTGACATTGGTAAATGGGCGATATTTTCTAATACCTTTTGTCTAAACATAGCTTAGTTACTGACTAATTTAAAATTCAGAGTATATTTTGACGCAACTTCTTAGTACAAACAAAAACAATAACAAAAACGACAGCTCTGACCACATTTGCGGCAAGCGACCAAATGAATTTGTTTGGCATTTTAATAATTTGAAAGGGTGGAAAATAGCAGACAACTCACAAATTGTTTGTGTGTGTAGGAGGAAGGGTAGAGAAGCCAAAGCAGTATAAAATAAATAAATTTAAGCGAAAAACTAGTTTATTGGGAAATTTAGTAATCTGAGCAGGTGCATTAGAAGACTCGTGGCCAATTAAAGTTTTTTATTGCAATTTGTAATATCTTAAACTTCAAAAGTGATTAGAACTTAATGAAAGTTTAAGAAATTAATTATGTCTGACAGCTACAAGTACGTACTATATCAAACATAAATGTGTGTACGGTAGCATGGTATGTATGTGTGTATGTATGTTTGTATTGCAGTGTGTGTTATAATTTAACGACTTGGAACATTTCCCCCAAAGCCGGAAAATAATGAAAAACATTATTATTTTTATAGCTTTCAATTTCAACTTTCTTTCTAGTATTTTGCGTTTTTTTTTTACATTGGAACTATAAAATTTATTTTGTTCTAAGACTTTCACCAAATATTCCACAAAAATATTAATATTTAAGTGTGCAGAAAATTTAGTTCTTCATAAATAAAAAGGTGGATTAATTATATTTTGAAAATAATCATCTCAGGCGACATAACATTTTGAGGTTAAATAATTTACGTTGTTATCAGAAAGGTAAAAAGACTTTTTACTTGCAAAACGGGCTTAGTCTACGTTTTTTTCTAAAAAATATTACAAAATTAATTCAAATGTTATATTGGATTTAAAACCCTTAACGCAGACTTTCACTTTTCGGGTAAGCGGTGATTATATTGTGAGGAACGATCCACTGAATTTAGTATAACTCGAAAATGCAACTTAATTGCCCACTTTCTAAAGCGTGGCTGATGAAATGGCAGTCGAATAGTCAAAAATTAAACAGA
This sequence comes from Philophylla caesio, assembly GCA_963971545.1. NCBI lineage: Eukaryota > Metazoa > Arthropoda > Insecta > Diptera > Tephritidae > Philophylla > Philophylla caesio. The sequence goes on along the minus strand of OZ020608.1, from coordinate 112,133,217 downwards.
GAGAATTTATTTTATAGATATTTTATTGCTTAATTAAGCTAAATTACAAACACGAAAAGTGCACTGAGATCAAATCAAGTAAAGTGAAGAAGAAGTTTAAGGCCGGTTGCTTCAGGACCGGTAAAGCGCTTTAACCAGAACACCATACCGGGCGTTTGTGACTTTTAAGGCTTTTAGCAGAATAAGCGCTGATTAGTCGATTTTTTTGAGGACCGGATAAACGCTAATAGAGCTGTAATAGGCCGATTGAGGTCATACGTCGAAAAAGTAAGGGTCTTCAAGTAACCGAACCTTAAATGGAACTAAAAGCACAGGCTAAGACCATTCCATTACCCGACTAGTAAATGTTGAATAAACGTTTGCGGCGCTAAGCGTTTTGTAAGTCATGAGAAATATAGGTGAATAAAGTGGTGAAAGCCTGAAAAGACTTCCAGTTCTGACTTAAGTTCATTTTAATTTCAATTAGCTTTCAAAAATCGGTTGTTATTTTGGGCATTTATTTTCATTTTTTTAAGCTTATTGCAGACTCTGAACTTTCGGTAGTGAATTACTATACTGACTTTATAAGAAAAAAAAAAGGTGGGGGAACTCCATTTATCGCAAATGGCATAACGGAAAACTTAACCGAGTTCTTAGTCGTAATCATAAAAATAAGTCGCTGAAGACCGAGGCACACACACCTCCCGCAACGCGAAGGAGACTTTTGGGAATTTAGGTCCAAGTTAACTAAGTCTTAATATAAAAATATGTCTTTCTGGCATCACGAAATTTCGTCTCCAACTGATTTTTTTAGAAATTTCTGCTCGTGTCCCTAATTAGCTTAGCTGTTTTTCCATTGGCTATTGACGGTGTCGCCTATCTGAAGCAGATAGAGTGCAATTTCTACCTTAATCATTCATAAATATTCCAGCTAAATTTAACAGTCTGCGAACATCCTCAGCCTTAGCCTTGTGTGTTGGTTTATTTTAATTTTTTTTTGTCTCATTTTTAAGCGTTTTCCCGTGGTGTGTTAAAACGTTTAGGTCCTGAAGACTATTGTAGCCGCAGCTTTGTGAGCTCTGGCCTATCTTCTTCTATGTTTGTATACACGGCCAGTGAGGGAATAGTCTTTTACAATGCTACTAGAAAGTAGATTTTTTCTGTCGGTCTTAAATCTAGAAAGTCCAGTTATCATAAATTACTAAGATCCAGATCTGATACATGCTCTTTAAAAGGTTTCTTTTTGTTCAATCATGTCGATTAAATCTAGGTATTGTTTTCAACACTAATTGTAACAGACGATCTTCCTGTAATCGTTGTTGTTTTAAAAGCATAAAAGTGGTAGTCGAATAAAAATTCCTATCGTTTTGAAACGACTGTCTTGAGATTTTGCCGAATTCGGTTTTTATAGTTGCAAAATCAAGAATTATATTTATGCCTAAATTAAGGGAGCAGTCTCAGTCTCTAATAGAGGCTCAAATTTTTAGAATTGAGATTATACCAACCCCCGAATTCAGTAAGCTGTCACAGTCTCTAATAGAGACAAAAGTCACAATTTTAGACCAGTTGGCATTCATTCGTTTCAAAATAAAGCCTCTAGTATCAAAATAAAGTCTCAAAATTGTAACCTGGTGATAAGTAGGTAAAAAAAAATAAAATAGAAGCAAAAGAGGAAAACGTGAAAGCGGGGAAAAAAATAATATCTAGCTCATAGACTAAAATTTTAAGACTTAAGATTATACCAAATTACTGAATTCCAGCATTCGAATTCAACAAACCTATAAAAAAAAACTTACCATTGAACGGCATTTAATCGTTTATTTTCTTAGATAAAACATTTATAAGTTGATTTTTTTTGTATTGATTTTTATTTGTATTTGTTGTCTTTAATTTCTTCGCAGTTTTAATTTTTAATTGTACTTCTAACTTTACATTACCCATACATATACACACACATATTTTATTCTTAATTGCAATCAATGCAAATTTCAGATAATTTTTTTTTTTTAGTTTTGAACTGAGTGAAATGAATTTAAATAACTTCGATTATGTGAATACATGCATACATACATACATATGTACATTAGGGGTGTCCACATTTGCGATTTTTTTATTTTTTTGGTTTCTATTAAATTAAATAAAAATGTGTTAAATTCAATTTTATGAGAAAGTCAATCAAATAAATGATATTTCTTCGCTTGAGCTTCGAAGTGGCTTTCTAAGTTGTCCACTTTTTATTCACACCTAATGATTTTAGGATACAACGTACATAAATTTGAGAATATGTTTTTCCATATTCGATGCGGTCTCCATTAATGTACATACATACATAAATGTTACATATGTATGCTACATAAGTGTGTATCGTCACCTGAAATGCGAAAGGTCTTAACTAACAAAAATGGTTTTTATAGAAAAATCTTAAATTATTGTAAATTTCGAAGTATTTTATATGGAAAGCTCTTTTGATTTTCGCTAATAAACTCGCTCATTTCAGGAAACGATATGTACACACAAACACACAAATTTGAATGATTGTATTTATCATTTAATATTTTTTATTAAATAATGCTTAGGTTAATTTTCATACTTCTTTATTCGATTTAAAATGCTATGTTAAAAAATATTGAAAATCGTTTTCGAAAAATATTTAAAATAATAACATAACATAGTATGTATGTACATATGTATGTATGTACATACATAAATTTGTTTTCCATGCGCTTAACTATTTATTTAAATGTACACATTATACATATACAGTAGACGCTCACAAATTAGAACTCTTAGTAATTAGAATTTCCAGAAATTAGAATCAACTTTTTGAATACATTACACGCTCTGAAATTAGAATCGAAAATTCTAATTTCAGAGCGTATTTGGTTTTTTTGTTGGAAAATATATATAAAAAAGGGAATCCCCAATTTATTCATATTACGCTCGGTAGTTGTTGGATTTTCGTCGCTATCTGTACAGTTTTTGTTAGTTTTTGTTTGAATTCGATACGCGTGCACGTGTTTCGGCATTGTTTGCTTAAAAGTCAAAGTCGTTCGCTGAAATGCCAAATAAACGTAAGAAAAATACTTTGTCTTTGGAAACCAAAGTGCAGATCTTGGAAAAGCTTGACCAAGGTATTCAAGGGAAGCGGTTAGCCCTAGAATTTGATGTGGCGCCATCTGCAATCACCTATATCAAATCTATGAAATCATCAATTTTAAGCGCTGTTTCTAATACCTATCATGAGGCTAACAAAAAATCATTGCATATCGCTGAATATCCAAAAATGGAAGCAACTCTTTATGAGTGGTTTTTAAATCAACGTGAAAAAAAGTGTACATTAACTGGGCCAATACTAAAGGAGAAAGCCAAACAAATATTCAAAGTGGAATATCCCGATAAGGATGAAAGTAAATTTAGCGCTAGTGATGGATGGTTTAGCAAATTTAAAAAACGACACGGGATCCGTTTTTTAAAAATTTGTGGCGAGATTCTCTCTTGTGATGTTGCTTCAGTCACCCCGTTTATTCACAGATTTCGTGCAAAAGTCGATGAGATGGGGCTAATGGAGTCACAAATATATAATGTAGATGAAACCGGATTATTTTACCGTTGTCTACCTGACAAAACATACGTCTCTCTTTTCGAGAAAACCGCCCCCGGGTATAAAATCCAGAAAGAACGAATTTCAGTGTTACTTGGTGCAAATGCTGATGGATCACATAAATTATTGCCATTAGTAATTAGAAAAGCAAAAAAACCAAGATGTTTCCAAGGATTCAATAATCCACTCCATTACAACTTTTCAAAAAATGCTTGGATGACATCTCGGATTTTTCATGATTGGTTTCACAAGATATTTATTCATGAGGTAAGAAAAAACTTTGTTTTTAGGTTCAGTAATTCCAAAATATTTTCAATTCACAGGTGATTCGTTTCTCTCAGGAAAATAATTTGCCTCCGAAGGCAGTTTTGCTAATTGACAACTGCTCTGCTCATGCACCAATTGAGAAACTTCAAAGCGACGATGGAAATATAATTGCATTTTTCTTTCCACCAAATGTAACAGCAACTTTACAACCAATGGATCAGAATCCTATTAAATTAACCAAGCTAAACTACAGAAGTATGCTTCTTTCTCAATTAATTGCTGAAGGAGGTGACCTCAAGTTTCGCTTAAAATCCTTTTCAATCCGAAATGCAATCATGCTATTAAAGCAAGCTTGGGATGATGTTCCAGAAAGAGTAATAAAAAACTCTTGGTCAAAGTTGAACAACTGGGACTCTGATCAGTATGAAAGTGACGACGATGATGTGCCACTAGCACAGCTACTGCAAAAAGATCAAGACTGCAATGGAGCTCTTCAGGCAGCTCAAGCACTTTTAACAGAAATAGAGCCAACTAATAACATTAGCACAGCAGACATTGAAATATGGAACAATGATGTGCTTGATGACGACCCTGCACATGATCTCAATAGTGATGATGAGTCTTCAGGTAGCAGCGAATTTGATGACCGGGAGGTCTTGCCAGTTGTCTCTACTTCTACAGCCATTGAAAGCGTCAATAATTTAATAAAATGGTGTTCTTATAGGGAATCGTTTTCCGCAAAGCACACAAGCAATCTACTAGCTCTTCGCAATGAGATTGTTATTGCAGAAACAAATAAAAGGAAGAAGCAAACACCAATAACAGACTACATGCCTGCAAATTAGTTACGAAGTTTTTGATTAATTTTTGGCTGTTTTAATGTATTTTTATCGATCTCTTATGTATTTTTGATAAAAAAAATATGTTTACTGTAATTGGAGTTTTTGTTTTTTGGACCTTTTTTTGACTTAGCGCATAAATACATATATGTATATTGGATTGTTACCTTATGTTTTCTCGTTTTTATGAATAAAATTTAATAAGACAAAATTTCATTGTAGTTTTTCAATGCAAATTGACTTCAATTTTAAGGTTTTATTGAAATAAAAAAACGTCCAGGAATTAGAATTTTTCAGAAATTAGAATTACCCTAAAAACAAAGTGATTCTAATTTGTGAGCGTCTACTGTACATACATATGTACATATGTATGTATGTACATATGGATGTACATATGTATGTATGTATGTACATATGTAAGTCTATTTACCTTATGTTGTTGTGTTATTTTTTATTTTAATTTCTTTATTTTTTTCTTTCAATTTTTTTTCTTTTAATTTTATTTTTTTTATTTTAATTTTTTGTATACATATATTTTTTTTTAATATTTTTTTTTTCTTTTTTTTCGATTAAATTTATTTTGACTTGCATTTTTTGTTTGCTTTTACCCCATTAATTCTAGAGATCCAAAATCGCCCTTAACGCAAACATATTGCTTAGCGCACGAAATACTCCGGCATTAAAATCACAACTCAAGCACGTATGTATGTACGTATTTCTTGCGCATATTAATTTTCTCTCTTTTCATGAGAACCATTTTCCGAGTAGAAATTAGATGAATGAGTTAAAAGCTTGGCGTTTATGAACAATTTTTTTCTCATGCTACTACACTTAGTCAGAAATCTCGAAAATGAGCGACTTTTACATAGAAATGTTTGGGTGGTGACCAAGGCACATTCAATAGGAGGCAGCAGTAGAAAAATTTAAAAAAAAATTTGAACTCTGTATATTTTGTTTTTGCTTTTAAAAGCTAAAATTTCAAAAATATTTTATCAACAACCTTGAATTGTACTGAAAGTATTCTTATCACAACGAAATTCAAAATTTGACAATTCAAATTAAAATGAAATATGAAAAAAGTTCAAAAAAAAAGTTTGCTGCGGCTACCTATTTGATGTGCCTTGGGTGGTGACTGAAAATCCAAATTCAATTTAGTAGTAGAGCTTAATTTTACGAAATGTATGCTTCTTACGGAAATGTTATATGACGAGGGGAGTTGAAACTGTTTTATAGATCTTTTTGACATTCATTTATATTATCGGCAGCCAATTTTTTAATTTAGCCTTATTTAAATGCGTGCTATATTTTTTTTTTGAATTAGCTGATGATTTTCAACACAGCAACAACAAACTACACACGGCGCAATACGCATGCGCCACTTATGAGCTAATTGTTGCTGAACTCTGATACGTGTTAAAATTTTAGGGGTTATGCAAAATTTTCTCAATTTTTTTCCGCCATTTTTTTCACATTCGTTCACGCTCAACATTTTCAACTCGCTCGTACGTTATTTCAATATCGTTTTTACTTCAGCATTTAATCTGAACATTCGCAGCTTTTTTTTCAACTCAATTCGATTTATTTATTTCCTTTTGTTCGATTTTTACATAATTTTTTTTTGTCATGACCAAGTTTGTCGCATTTACCTGCTGATTTTTAACTGTTACACATCGGAAATGGTATTCATGAGCGTATTAATAACAGTGTTAAATTCTTCATATCTTAATATTTATGTATGTAGTTGACATTATAACAAATCATCTCGCACCAAGTCCTCTACAAGCGCTGCTTCGCGACGACGCAATTCCAACTCCTCGCGCTCCAATATACTTGCTGCATTAATAGCAGCCTCCTCGGGATCATCTTTCGCCGCCTGCACGTTATCGGTGGTAGATGCAGCTGCTGCAGCCGCCTCTGCCGCCTCAGCCTCCTGCTTTCGTTTGCGATGCTCATAATTCACTAGACGTTGGCCCACCAAATATTTGTCCACTTTAATGGCGACATACAACTTCTTGAATTGCTTGATCTCGAAGTAAATGTATGCAATTATAACGACAATCATGAAAAACACTGGATAGATGACGCGCGAAATTTCTAGACGCGTTACAGAATTCTTAAAGAATATGGGTAGAAGAGAGTGCGCGATAACGTAGGGTACGGCGAGTGCCAAACCAAAGCAAGTGATCACGGGTGTTGCCAATTCGCGTATCAAAAATTTCAAATCGATATCACGCAATCCATCGCGATATGCGCGTTCGAGCGCGCGTTTCAAATGTCCATCCGGTCCCATCAATGTTAAAGCAATCGCGATTTTCGTATAGAGCACACCCAGTGCCCAGTCTTGCCATAAAAAGTGTATGGGTGTTTGGTAGAAGGGTACGCGCAACGGTATCACCACCACCAACTCGAGTAGTAGCCCAAACAGCAATGGTATAACGCCCAACATTAGCACAAAGATAAGTACTGGCAATGCGTAGGAGGCGCCAACGCGTAGCCAATGCTTCACCTTATCTACAACAGCAGCACGACCTTGAGGCAGCAAGTTGACTGCAATTGCAACACCGCGTGATATAATCCAACAAAGGTAAGTGCCCAGGGCTGCGGTGTAGAGCTCGTGTGGACGTGGCGATACCTCAGGCGTCTGCGCTACTACTTGATTGGTGAAATGGCCACCAACGGACCACAACGCCATCACTTGACGGCCAATCCAAACTGGCACCGTCAATGTAATCACCGATGCGATTACCAAAGAGACGCACATAAAGAAGAGCAGACCACACAAACGCAGCGGGAATAAAGTTGGCCGTTCGTATGGTTGAAAGCCAACTGGCACATCGCGCTGCATAATGGCCTGATGAACGGCACCCAAGTTATGCTCGCGGGGCAGAGGCAAAGCCGGTGCGGGTCCCCTCAAATTACGCGGACCATTGAAAGCGTTCGCAGCAGCTTCGGGTTGTGGATTATTGTTTGCATTTTGTTGCGGTGCTGCTTCATTGTCGACTGCGGCAGCGACGGCAGCAGCAACATCGGCTGCTGGTGCTTCAGCGGCGGCGCCACCATTCGCAGCATTATTAGCTTCAGCAGTAGGTTGTTCCGCACCAAGCAAGTAGCTGCGTATGCCAAGCAGCCAGGAAACACAAACACACCATATACGCAACAAACCTTTTAGCCATATACGTGTATGCGATTGCTCGAAGAAGCCAGGAAGTATTATCTGCAATTTATGTAGATGTAAATATTTGTGAAAAATTTGTATAAACTAGTTTGTACTGACCTGAAGCAGTAGTAGCTGCAAGCTAAGTTCATTGACTTCAGAGTCGCCGGATAAAGTGTATGGAAGAAATGAGGGCCAAATTGTTTTAAGCATGCGAATTGGTAACCAAAGCATTAAGAGCACAGCTGATCCAAAAATCATAGCCGAAGCAATTAGACGCCGTACGTGACGCAGTATGGGCAAATGAATCATTTCCTAAAAGATAAAGTTGTGATACAACATAAACGTATGTAAATAATGCGTTTTACTCTTTGTTCTCACCTGTATTGGACTGAAATCCGGATCGTTTAAATTTCGTAAAAACCAGAGTACGCCCGGACGCAAAACTTCCCTCAACAGCGAGATGAATGCGGCAAAGTAGTAAACGTACACCATGCCAAACATCCAATGGACAAAGAGTGATGTACCTGGCGCTGCCTTGAAGCTTACTTTGCGATCCTTAATGCTGGCATCAAACAATGGCAACGAACATATATCCAACCACCAGCCGCAAACAAGCGGTAATACACCAATTTCCACAACAGAAAGCAGCGATACCTTCACAACTATATAGCAAAGACCAATGAGCCAACGCACACGGCGCATGCGAAAAACGCGTGCAAAGAAGTGTAGCACAACCAGCGTTAGACCAATAAAGCAATAGCCAAAGAGTGTCGTTATGAGACCATGGAAATGTAAAAGTGGTTTATCTGGTTGCAGCAGGTCCAAAGTGCTAAGTATGAAGTTGCCAATGCAGTATGGACAAAATGCAAAGGTAACAATGAACAGCGTATTCAACGAAATAATCCAAAATACGTGCTCCAGGAATATCAAGGAACCATCCAATCCCAGCAAACGTTCCCAAGTTAGTTCTTCTGCAGCGCGATCCCATTCCATTGGATTCCAATTGGGTTCATCATTATCGTTATCGTTCTCCGCAGCGCCATCCGCACCACCAGCTGCAGCTACACCCCCTTGAACAGCGCCAACATCGTCGGCAGCTTCATTTGCATTGTTTGGAACGCCTGGTATTGGTTGTTGTCTAGGTCCAAATTCTAGTGGTATTTCACCTTCTTCCTCTGCCGGATTAACTGCGGCGGGTGCGGCATTGTTCATTGGCATATCGATAGGCGCATCCTCATTATCGCTATCGTTGTCACCATTGCCTTGCACATCAGCGGCTGCATCATCAGCACCAGCAGCATCAACACCGTCAGCAACGCCGACATTTTGATCGTCAGCACCAGCACCAACACCTCCACCTCCATCGGCTGCACCTACTACTACTGGTTGTCGCTGTTGTTGTTGTTGTTGTTGTTCGTCACCATCGTTCACAGCAGCAGGCGCATCATCGCGTTCTAACCAATCCGGCCCGCCACCATGCAATATCTGCTCCCGCAACCAAACTAAGCCAATAAACGAAAACAATGTACATGTTACAACAAAGCAACCACGGAACGCATCTGAAGCCAAGTTGTCGGTGGAGAAGACATCGAACGGCACCGATAGTATCGATTCAAAAGAAGATGCACGAAACAGATAGCGATATGTACGGTAGGCAGACAATGGTACTATGCCAAACCAGGCCAAGCCGACCAACGAATAGTGGAACCATGATTTGGCCGCCTTGGCAACAGCTGATAGCAAGCCACCTGCTACATCACGCAGGGGCAATACACGTGGCATATCCGGCGAATATATCGGTTGAAAGCTGAAGCGATGTCCGCATAGTTCGCAATACTCTTTGTGGGAATAACGCATCCATTGCATTAAGCAGTCCTGATGTATATACTTAATACTGCCGGTGCAGATGCATGGATAGAAGAGTGGTCGATCCGATTGTGCTTCGCAGCGACACACACGGCAAATATCTTGCGAATTGTCATCCATGACAGAAGTTTAGTTCAATCAGTGTTGGCGATTATTTCATTACAATTTGTACATTGCCAAGAGATAGGCGTAAAACAGCTTCTGCGAAGTCGAACAATTGAGTAATATTGCTCGCGGAGCACACGTCAATCCCTTTGTTTTGCTCGTTGTTGAGCAACTTCGCACTGTGCCTTTGCGTGACCTTCTTCTTGATTTCAAGAATTGCGTCGTTAAAGTGTGGTAATACCAATTGGTTTTGCTTTAATTACGTTCACTTTCTGATGTATTTTACACTTTTTTTTCCCAAAGTTTTCCTATTACTAAATTTGTTGAATTTTTCTGCGTGTGGAAAAAAAATCGAGCAGCTGCAATTTTCAGTATAGCCAACCGTAATAGGTAAACCAAAATTTCTGACAGCAAAGTGCTGCCACGTCACATTTAAATTCTTTTTATTTGAATTAATAAACATGTTAATTTTGATTTTTTCAATAAATTTTTATTAAGAAACTGCAATCTAAAACAAAATGAATTCGTTCCAGACACCAAACTATAGTCCAAATATTGCACATTTTTCAATTTCTTTACATAATTTTATATTTAATTAGGTTCGAAAAAATTATTTTTTTTTGTTTAGCAAGCATATAAAACGATGATTAATAATTTTTCCTAAATTTTACATTTCAGAGTTTTCACAAATGACGCGCGGCTTTTGCGAAACTCATAAATTTATTGTTTGTTTTATTCTCGCATATCGAAATAATACCAATGCCCGTATTCAGTAAGCAGTCTGAATCTCTAAAAGAGAGAAAAGTCGCAATTTTATACCAGTTAGCATTCATTAGTCTCAAAATACATGCCGGAATTCAGTAACCAGTCTCACTCCCGAATTCAGTAAGCTGTCTCAGGGCCAGTTTTTCAGTGCTGGTTTAAACTCAGTTTAAACTAAGTTTAGTTAAACTCAGTTTAAATTTAAACTTAGTTTTATAAACTCTATTTAAATTTACCTCGCGAGACGATGTTCTCAGATTTTAATTAGAACACGTCTTTATTCTTTTCTGATTATCCCGGAAGTGCCGGCCATCACCTTTTTCTCTGACACCCAGAGTTGTATTTTTAAATTCAATATATTACATTACATTACATAGAGCCCAGAGTTGCGCTTAAGAGCTAATATATTACATTACATTACATAGGGGCTTTACTTTCACAGTGCGGTGTTTATCATTGACTTATACTAGGTTTACAACTCGGCCAATCTGACAATAGATCGGCCTCGATCATACATGTTATTTCTTAATCTAGGTTATATCTAGCGGATCTTGTTCCGTGTCTTCGGTTTCCGCAGGACCATCACCTGGCTTAGCCAACCACTTCCTTATACGGTGAGCCTCAACGACTCCATCATATGGCAACTGGGTTAACTGACAATTCGCAATATCGCGTATTACGTACCGGTCGTTCCCTAGCAGCTTATAAATAACGTACGGTCCTTTGTAAAATGGTACAAATTTTTTGTTAACCCCTACCGTGTTATCTAAGTTCCTTATCATCACATAGTCCCCTATTTCGTAGTTCTTGCATTTGGTACCACTAGCAGACGACCGTTTTGATTCATAACTTTGTCTGACTTCGATAGCATCAGCGGCATTCTGGCGCACCGATATTAAATCTCGTGCATCATTGGCACATAATTTTGCTTGAAAATATTCAGTGAATTCATCTATTACCACACCGCGTTGTTCGACCCCGAATAAGAGTCTACTAGGGGTGTTCCGGCAAGTACTATGGACTGAGTTATTTACGGCGTATTCAACTTCCAGCAATTTTTTGCACCAGTCGGCATGGCTAATTGGATCAGTTAGCTTCCCTAACATCGTTTTAAGGACCCTGTTCACTCTCTCAACCTGACCATTTGCTTGAGGAGAAGCGACAGCAACTTTAACGTGGTCGATATTTCTTTTAGAAAGGAATTCACAAAATTCCAAAGATGTAAAGCACGTTCCCCTATCACTTATTATGCGTCTTGGTCGACTGTAATAACTGAAATACTTTTCGAGAGCAGCAGTAACTTCACGCGTACTGGTGGAATTGGTTGGATATAGCTTGACAAATTTAGTAAAGGCATCAATAACGACAAGAATATGCTTTCTTTTCGAATTAAGCGACGGCAATGGACCGAAGTGGTCAATATGGAGGGTGTCGAACGGCATTGGGTTCTTAGGGATAGAGTACAGATTCCTTTCCCTAGCCCTAGGGGGCGTGGCATACATCAGACACTTGAGGCAGTTTCTGGTAAATTTTTCAACTTTCGCTCTCATGTTGGGGAACCAATAATACATGTCTACCTTGCTTACAGTCTTATCGACAGATTGGTGCCCAATTTTTTCGTGTATCAGTCGTATAACATTAGATTCCATTTCACCTGGCACATATAACACCTTCTTACCATCCGATCTCAGTCTATAAACTAAACCGTCCATTAAGTCAAAGTTTTTAACAGGTCCGGTCTCCAGCTGTTTTCGTATAGAGCTAATAACCTCATCCCGCTCTTGGGCTATCTGAATTTGGAACTCAATATCCTCTATATTAACAATCAAGGCGATTTGTGCCCTACTTAATGCGTCCACATGTCCCATGGAGGCTCCTTTTCTGTGTTGCATCTTATAGTTATAATTTTCAAGCTCAAGCGCCCACCTAGCGATCCTGGAATTCAATTGCTTCTTCTCAAGAGTCATTGCTAGAGAATTGCAATCAGTTACTATCTTAAACGGTATTCCTTCCAAATAGGTCCTAAATCTTCTTAAAGCGTATATGATCGCAAGAGTTTCAAGTTCAAAGCTATGATACTTGGACTCCGCCGTAGAAGCAGTTTTGGAAAAATAAGAAACGGGGTGTAATTTATTGTCTTCCTGCCGCTGCAACAGGACAGCGCCAAATCCTATTGAGCTGGCGTCACAATGCAGCTCAGTCTCTCTATCTTTATTGTATATTGCTAGGACCGGGCCATTCGTCAATCTAGATTTTAACTCGTTGAAAGCACTAAGACACACGTCATCAAAGTCAAAGCTAGTCTGTTTCTTCAGTAAGTTTTGCAAAGGTTTGGCTATTTGTGAAAATGACGGCACAAACCGACGGAAATACGAAAATAATCCTACGCAGGACTGTAATTGCTTTTGGTTATTTGGTGTTGGGAAATTTCGAATACTTTTAATATGAGAATCATTAGGTCGCACTCCCGCTTGACTCACTTCATATCCCAAGTAATCAACCTCTTCATACCCGAACTTTGATTTATTTAAATTAAGCTTCAGTCCTCGTCTCGATAATCTCTCTAACACTAGTTTTAATAGAGCCTTATGTTCCTCGAACCCATGTGTCGCGACTACTATGTCATCCATATATATTATGATCTGTCTTTCATCAATTAAATCGCGGAATATGTTATTAATGAAACGCTGAAATGCAGCTGGAGCATTCTTTAACCCAAATGGCATCTTAAGATATTCATACTGACCACTAGGGGTAACAAAAGAGGTATACGGAATCGACCCGGGTGACATCCGCACTTGATGAAACCCGTTCTTCAAATCCAATATGGAAAAGAACTTCTTATTTTCAAGGAATTCAATACAGTCGTCAATGAGCGGCAAAGGGTAATTATCCCTGACTGTTATTTTATTTAATGCACGGTAGTCAACACACATGCGAATCTTCCCACTTTTCTTTCTCACTAATACTATCGCCGAAGCGTATGGGGAGTTACTAGGTCTAATTACTCCCTCTTTCTGCAATTGGTCTACTAATGACTGTACATCATTTCGTTCTGAATAAGAAAGTCGTCGGGGAGCACAATGAAACGGCACGTCAGTTGTTAAATGTATTTTCATTTCGTACAGAAATTCTTCAACTGCAATGTCTGTTTCCATGTAAGCACTATTTATTACTTGTCTCAAGTCGTCTCGTCGTCTTTCCGGTAACTTAGAGTCAATATCAAGGCTTTCACTCGGAATATCTATGCAAAAAATATCTGGGATATTAGTATCGTTTAGTTCGGCACAACCTGCATGATTACTTGTGTTACCGCTATGGCCTTGGTGGCAGTCTTTCTCCACTTCGGCAGTAGCCCCGCGAATGCCGGAGACACTTACAGGATTAACCGGCACATTTACATATTTTTCTTTTGGCATTTTTGCTTTCGAGTAGTCTCTATCTACACTAGCTAATTTTATATTAAATAACCGCAGAAAGTCGCGTCCCAAAATAACCGGCCAAGACATATAACTATCGGCAACAATTTTTAATTCAATTCCATGTATTTTATTATTAAATTTAATTGTACATTTCACTGTTCCATACAATGTCAAAATTTTGCCCCCGATTCCTCTAAATCTAGAGGGGTGGCCTCTAGAAAAACTTCTGCCCAGCTCTTTTGGGACACACGACACCCGGATGAAGCTAACCGGACTACCAGTATCAAAAAGGGAAAAATAAAAATTAGAGACTACTCTCTTTTCAATCTTACACTCTATTCTTACGTAATTATAGGCTCCTACAATTTCGGCATCGTCATCTAGGTCGGCAACGGCAGCAACTTCGTCCCTCTTCTTCAGTATCTTCTTCGGGTTAGTGCACATTCGGTGATCGTGTCCCATTTTCCAACAACGAAAACATGACCCGTCGGGTCTTAGTGTGAAAGGGCAATTCGGTTTGATGTGCCCATACTGTGAACAGTTGTAGCAGAGAGCGGTAAGCGCCTTATTATTGTTGTCCACTTTCTGCTTAACCGGAACCTGCGGTTTTTGTTTCACGACAGTACCGCTCACGGCAAAATATTTATTTTGGTAACGGCTTATAATCATCTTCAACTCAGCAATGCTCCGAGCCGTCATTAGCAAGTGAGAGTTTGGTACGCTGCTGCCGATTCCGTCTATGACAAAGTCCACTACTTCCTGTTCCGCTATGTCCGCCCGTTTCGCGATTGCTTGCATTGACAAGACATAGCAATGGAGCGACTCATCATTTCTCTTCCATCGCCTCTGTGCCAGCATCTTATAAATATCATGCCTTGCCACAGAAAAACTGAATTCGGCTAATAAGGCCTTCTTCAATGAATCGTAATTAAGAGCAGTCGTTGTGGTCAAGAACACTCTCGCTGTGCCCGTTAGAGAACGGCGAAGGGCTAGCAACTTGAAATTTTCGTCCGCCTCGGTTGACAACATTATTTCTTCGAAGTCTCTTACAAAATGGCGCACAGAATAAGCCACGTCATCGCCGCTGAACCTTGGTAAGGCGTGCTCGATATCCCCAAAGTCAAGCCGTCGTTGATGCTTGGTAGGTAAGCAGCTCTCAAGCCCTTCTATTTCGTTTATTAATTTCAGCATTTCGAGTCTTTTCTTCAATGCTAAAACCTCTTGGTCTAATTGGCCAAGAGTCGACCCTGGCTTTGCAGCACCACAGGAGTCGACGGCAGCGTCGGCCGCGTTATGACCAGTATCGGCAATGACATGATCGGCATCGGCAACAACAGCAGCATCATCGGCAGCATAAACGTCAACAGGGCAGTTTGAAACTCTGGCCGCAGTAACCGCAATGGCAGCCGAGGATGTATTCAAAGCAACACCAATATCGGCAGCGGCATTGACATCATCATTTATGGAAACGTTGCAGATAGCGTTAGTATTGTGGTTCTCCGGTCCACTCTCCATTCCGCCCACCACATCCCGTAGCAAATTACGGAGTTGGGCTGTAGTAGCAGAAGGTGGAAAATCCACCTGGGCGTCACTTAACACATTTATTATTTCTTGCCGTGGATTGGCCATTTCGTACAAAATTGATATAGATCTAGGATAATTGTGGTTTTCACCTCACACCTGACGTTATAAACTCTATTTAAATTTACCTCGCGAGACGATGTTCTCAGATTTTAATTAGAACACGTCTTTATTCTTTTCTGATTATCCCGGAAGTGCCGGCCATCACCTTTTTCTCTGACACCCAGAGTTGTATTTTTAAATTCAATATATTACATTACATTACATAGAGCCCAGAGTTGCGCTTAAGAGCTAATATATTACATTACATTACATAGGGGCTTTACTTTCACAGTGCGGTGTTTATCATTGACTTATACTAGGTTTACAGTTTCTTTGCGCTCAATAAAATTTGTTGTAACCAAAACGAAGTAGTCAGCACACAGCTGATAAGTTAAACTAAGTTTAACCGAGCACAATTGGTCGTTTAAACTTAGTTTAAACTCCGTTTAAAGTTGACTGAAAAACTGCATACTGAGTTTAAACTTAGTTTAAACGACAAACAGAGTTCAACTTGCACTGAAAAACTGGCCCTAAGTCTCTAATAGAGACGAAACTCACAATTTAAGACCAGTTGGCGTTCATTAGTTTCAAAATAAAGCCTCTAGTCTCAATACGATTTCTTAAATTTTTTGTGGGTTTGGAGGATATGAATTTATGCAGTCCGAAAGATTTTCGCAAACTGCTTGGCAAAAATCCACAACAATTTCACCAACAGTACAGCATCCTATAGACTTGCAAAAGTTCTATATTCCAAAGCGTACAATGATATAGCCACTCTTTTATAAAGTGGAATACATTGTCTCATATTGCTGTTCACCTTTACAATGCCCACTACTTTTCCAAAATTCTGCTAAATGCATTTGTATTGAAATTAAAAATTTTTTCAAACAATTTTCGTCTTTTGAAGAATCGTCTTGTTCCCAAAAGTAGCTATAACGATCATTCATGGAATAGTATTAATGTGTAAAAAAATGTTTATATCGTTCACAGCAAATAAAATATACCCACAAATTTCCACAATTGCCTTTATCTAATGCCGGGAAGTGTAACCATACAAGGCTTTGGCATCCTGCTAATAATCATACGTAATTCTGCCAAGTTATTGGTTATTTTGATTTTATTAAGCAACTTTAAGTTAATAATTTTAAGCTTGTTTTGAAGATACGATGATGCTTAGAATCTCCTCCATTCCGACATCATCAGTAATAAAATACTCATCGACAGAAATTGCAAATGATATAAATGTGTACTATCTCAATGAAAATGTAATGTAAAAATTCGCTTCTTTACTTATAATACGTTTTAGTTTTTACAGTAAATATTGCACCTAGTAAGTTAATTTTTTAATACATACATATGTATCTGTATGTTATACATGTATATTTGTGAAATTTCAGGTCAACAGACCGTAATAAATAATTAAATATTATGCAGATATATGTGTCCGTTTATCTGCGTAAGTACGTCTGTCAGTAGTTTTACGAGGTAACTTATCTTGCTTTTTTTGGTTTTTGTATGTGTAGCCCCCAGTAAAACAGACATTTCGGATAAACTGGCATCATTATTATCATTTAAATCAGCTGTTCACATTTTTCAAAAAAAAAAAAATATTAAAGAAATATACAAAAAATTAAAAAAAAGCCAAGGCGAAAAAGTCATCGAGAGACTAGATTTTTCAACGATTCAGTAAAAATTCGTCGCAGTTATTTTTTCCGGCTGTTGTATTATACAAATTTTATAGTGTAGCTTAAGCATTTAGTTTCAAAATTTTGAAAAATCATAGAATTTAATAATCATAAACATTTAAAATGTATCTTAACAAAATGATTATGGGATGTCAGCTGGTGCAACCAACACTACGAGCAGCACAGAATGCCACACGCTCAGTTAGCACCACAATAACAAACTGTGAGATATTCCAGGTGCAAAGTGCTGAAGATTTCGATCGTAAGGTTAAGAAGAGCGATAAGCCGGTTATTGTGGATTTTTTCGCAACGTGAGTATAATTACATAACTTAAGTATTTGTTTAAATTTACATCATATCGTGAAATAGATGGTGCAACCCATGCAAAATGTTGACTCCACGGATTGAATCAGTGGTCGGCGAAAAAGCGGGTGCAATAAATTTGGCCAAGGTTGACATAGATGAGCACAGTGAGCTAGCGCTCGATTATGATGTTGGTGCTGTACCAGTCCTACTCGTTATGAAAGAAGGCAAAGTGGTCAATCGTATGGTCGGCTTACAGGACACAGATAAGATACGCGCCTGGATTGACAAAGCTGTGGAAGAAGCTAAGTAATTTACGAAAAAAAAAAAACAATTTGGAAATATGCGCGGATTCGTTGTTGGTTCAGCAACCAACGATTTCCAGATGTTAAAAATAAAATAAAAACAATTGTTGAGATACTAGCAGTATAAATTTGTTTTAAGAATTGTGATAAATGGACAACTACTGATTTTTTGTTTTTTAAAAATTGGGTATATTTGATAATCTAACTAAATGGAGTACCAGCCAGGCGTGCCGGGACGTTTCTTATTGCGGTCAAGAAAACGCTTAAAGCCTTCTTTCGAGTCATCCAAAGATTTATCTTCAGCTTTCTTTTTCTCATCTTTATGTTCGAATAAATCGGGGAACGTAAACTCCTCGGTTCTCGACTGAAAAAAAATTATATGAAATATTTTGATACTTGACTACACTGAGCTTGCCTCACCAGTGTTACATAAGCGATCTTGACATCATCGTCCTTAGTAACATATCCCTTGGCTTGGTCGCGTTTCGTTTTACCCAATTGAATACGAGTGCGTACGTCTACTACCGGCAATTTATAAATCTTTTCCAAATAATTTTTTACATCAATTTTGGTCATCTGCATAGAAACCGAAAAGGTGGCGATATTCTTTGGCTGTTCCTCCTCTGGTCGAATCAATTTCATCCAGAAGTTTGGAAGGAAGATACGCAACTGCGGATTGCCGCGTTGATAAATTGGATACCAGCGAGTGGACATTTCTATGAATGTATATTAAATATTATTTTGTAAAAAAAATTAATAACTTTTTGTACAACGCACTGCTGTTTAATTTCAGAGCGGTCAGCTGTGCGGCTGTCAAAATAAAAGTAGTGTTCTCGAAGCCAATAGTTTGTAACAATTGTTCCAAACTATCACGTTTTGGGAAAATCGAGAGAGCGAATTGAAATTTCATTTGAGGGGAAGTTAATAATTTTTACTGGACAAATTTTTGACAGCAAAAAGGAAAACAGCTGATCTAAAGCAAACAAGAAAACGGAAAAATTCTATTTGTTCAGTGAAATTATAAAATAAAGTAGTTTACAATGGAAACGATGCATGCTTTGGCGGTAGTCCAGATCTGCGATTTTAAACAAACATGTGTTTGTACACTAAGCATATAATTGATTAATTGTAATTTTACACTTTCATACTCCTTTGAACCTTTCAAAATGCTCCAGGAGAACAATGAATGGTAAAATCTTTTTCTTTTTCCATGCTTAATCTTTATTTTAAATTTATCTCGCCACAAATGAAATTTGCTCTTCGTATAACTTGCAATTCTAAGTTCTTTACTGGATAATTCTTACTGGAAAATTACGAGTAAAAATGGGGCAGCGAACAGAGCTATACAATTTCTGTTTACGTTTTTCATGTAAAAGAAAAACTTAAATTTATATTTGCGAACAACTTTTCTAAAAATTTTATGGATATTTATATACATAGGTAAGTAAATTTAACTCATATTTATTTGCAGTTTTTATAATTACAATAATTACAGCAACATTTCTACTTTCCTTATGTAGTATTTTTTTAAACAAAACAATTGCTGCACCGCACGTGCTTCCTTTTATCAGCTGCTGCACAATTGAAAGTTTAAATTCCAATTTAGCATTCTCGCCAAGTACTTGAAAATGGGTAAAATTGCTAGAAAAAAGGGCAAAGGCAAAACCAAATACATTAAAAAACTAACGCGTAAAGAACTTCGCAAGCAAAAGGGCCAGAATAAGAAGGACAACAAGCGTTTATTCTTCTCGAGTAAAACCCAAGGCGCATCTTTGGTAGCCGACGCAAAGGAAACAGCGGCCAATACACTACGTTCGAGGAAGGCAAATAAGATCAAACCAAAAAAGGAGAACAAAAATGTATCACCCGAAGATATACCAATCAAGGAACTACTTTCCGGAAAGGTAGATTCGGATAACGATGAATCGATCGGCTCAGATTTCTCCGACGATGAAGTGAACGCGCGTATTCCAACAAAAATAGCCAAACGTGATCAAGAGGGTGGAAAGGAAAAGAAGCAAAAACAGCAGCAACCCACTCGTATCGATGCTGCGGAAGAGCGTAGACGCGTGATAAAGCAACAAAAAGATTTGGAAACTCTGTCACGAAAGCATCGCATCAAGCAGTTTTCCCTGGAAAATGAAGAAGAAGATCGCCTAATATCGAAATTGGAGAAAAAACTGAAGCTCAACAAAACTAAGGACAAAAATCGCTTGGTGCGCAAAATGTTCAGCGATGGATTAGACTATGCCTTGGAATTTTGTTTGGATGATGAGGAAGAAAAGCGAAAGCGTGAATTGAAACAAAAACGGAAGGAAGAGCAACAACGCCAAAATGATAACGGTTGGAGCGATGAAGATGAATTTGGTCTCGAAGACGATGGATCATCTGGAGGCGAAGAAATGAGCGAAGGTGATGAAGGTGTTGGAGAATTAGAAAGCGTCTATAGCGACGAAGAGAGCTATGGTGCTAATCAAGCAGAGAAGGTCCGTAACAACGAAAAGGAATGTAAGCATTTAAAAAACGATATTTAGGAAATAATTTTATATAAACCCATTTTATAGTTAAAGAAGATATTTATGGCAGAAAACATGATAAAGAAGGTAATATTATAAAAGACAATATAGCGGAGGCAAAGTCAGGCTCAGATGCTCAACAGACCCAAAAGTACATACCACCACATCAACGTGGTCTCCTCGCCGCCACACAGAATGATAGTAAACAAGCGCAAATTATGGAACGATTGCGTAAAAACTGCAAGGGTCTGCTAAATCGTCTGTCAGAAGCAAATCTACACAAGATCGCAACTGGTATTGAAGAACTTTACATGAAGAACTCCCGCTACAATATGAATGAAACACTGCGGGTGCTGCTGCGTGAAGCGCTACTTTGTCGTACCATGGTCAATGAACGTATGGTGCAAGAACACATGGTGTTGCTAGCCTATTTGCATGCACAAGTAGGCAATGAAATTGGTGCATTCTTCCTGCAAATGTTCGTTGAGCAATTCGATACATATGTGAAGGATATTCATGCACTGGAGATTGAAGATAAGCATCTAAATAATTTAGTTTTAATACTTGCATACCTGTTTATATTTAAAATATACGAACATCGTCTGCTACTGGAGTTAATCGGCCGTCTATCGGATAATTTGTGCGAGAAATCCATCGAGTGTCTGTTACTTATCTTTCAATCAGTAGGATTCAAATTGCGCAAAGATGATCCGCTTGCATTCAAGGAGATGATGTTAAGTGTACAGCGCAAGATTGCGGAAGCGCCATTGGAGTTAAAGGACAACTTGCGTCTCAAATTCATGGTTGATATTTTGAACGCAGTCAAAAATAATAACATAAATAAAATTCCGCAATTCGATCCTGAACTGGCAGAGAATTTGCGTAAACGGTTAAAAGCAATGTTGCGCAATGATAAATATGTGACGACACTCAACATAACCATGGATGACTTGCTGCGTGTGGACCAAGTGGGCAAGTGGTGGGTGGTCGGCTCTGCGTGGACTGGAAATATAGATGACATTAATGCTGCGGCGAAACAAAAGAAAGAGGAATTGGTCGTGGGAGGTCAGCGTTTCTCTGAAAAACTTTTGAAATTAGCAAAGCAACAGAAAATGAATACCGAGGAACGTCGGAATATTTTCTGTATTATAATGGGTGCCGAGGACTATGTGGATGCTTTCGAGAAGATATTGCATTTGGCGCTGAAGGATCAGCGCAGTATTGCTTATGTGATCATACATTGTTGCTTGAATGAGAAACGAACTAATCCGTACTATGGACACTTGGCTCTGAAATTTTGTCTTTATAATCGCAAGTATCAATTAGCTTTTCAATTTGCTACATGGGATCGTATAAACGATATTGATACCCTGAGTAAGATACATGTTAGGAATTTGGCAAAATTCCTTCAGCACCTCATATTGAACGGTGGATTGCAGTTGACGGTGCTGAAGGTGGTAAACTTCTTGCAGTTAGACAAATTAAGTTTTCTCTTCATGAAAGAAATAATGGTTAGCTTATTGTTAAGTGAGCACGACACTGAAATCTATCAGGCATTCGAACGTGTCGCGAAGAACTCAAAAGTTGGTCAATTTAAAAATAGTTTGCGATTGTTCATACAACACTTTTTGCTGCAAAATGAAGCTAAACTGAAACTGAACGAAGAGCAGATGGAAAGCTTAAAGAAACGTGCAAGTTATGTCGACAATATATTGGCCTATGTAGATTTGTAAACTAAAAATTTAATGTAAATATAATCAATGTAAGTTTTATAATTCATTAAAATTAATAAACAAAATCTTGGTTACTTTTAAAATAGAAGCTTTCTTGCAACGCTTAAAAAAATAATGTTTTAAAACTATGTACATGTATATGTGTATGTATCTTTGCACATTATGTTTTCGATTTTTGAATAGGTTAGTCAAAGCTTTGCAGCAAATCGCGGGCGCGCTGATACCGTGACGAATTAATAATAGCCTTTCGCTCCTCCTCGGTTTTTTCGACCCATTGCTTGTCGAGCTCGTCAATGCACTGCTCAGCCAATTGAACTATTTTCGCCTTGGCAGCTCCTTTGGTACCTGACAAGTACTCAAGTGCAATTGGCCACATTTCGGCGCTAACTTTTTTGTCGTCGAATACAGTGTTCTGTATTGAAATTTGTCGCAGCTTTTCGAATTTCCACTCTGCGCGAGAATGTTTCCATTTACGCAGGTACTCTTCGTTGCGTAAGCGCTCCTTGCATTTAGTTTGATCCTTGATCGATTCGAGACGTTGGTGGTGCTTCTGTTTTTTCTTTTGTCGCACTGTTACGACAGCGATTACATTTTCGGGCTTCTCACTTTCGCGTAGCTCATCCAAAGTGGGTTCTTGTGGTTCCTCTTCAGCATTTTTACCGGCTTCAGGGACATCTTGCGCAGATGCATGCTTGCTACGCTTCTCTTTGATGAGGGATTTTTCTTTATTTTTACGCTTTAAATTTTTACTTGTAGTTTCTGGCAAAAAGAAAATAAAATTACTTACAAAAATTTGTATTACTTTAGTCCCTTACCATCAACAACTTTGTCCGCCACTGCCTCGACAATTAAACTCTTGCTAGCTACTTCTTCGTCATTTTCTTTCGAAACAAATTTGCGTTTTTTCGCCTTGGGTTTATGTTGTGTCGCAGACGATTTTGCCACGGATTTTGTTTCTTTTTTTGCCATTTTTTCGATATTTACAAATTTTTATTTATAAACATTTCACAGAAATAAAACTTTAGTTCACATGTACGTGCTGCTTCTTCTACCACGACTATCATTTACAATAGAGCTCGCAACACAAAATTGATAAACTTGCAGAGACATGTCCGATAAAATGAGTAACTGGAGCGCCATCTATCGTCGAATAGAGTCTTATTCAATTTGCAACGGGGGAAAAAAGTAGCTCTATATTTCGCACAATAAACAGGGGAAGTTTTTCGCTGCAAAAGTAGCCCTTTTTTGACATCGGAAGCCGTCTTTTGTTTATGGAAAAATGCCGCAATCCTTTTAACATAAAAAGTGTTCTTTAGTGTTTCTAAAAAAGCAATAAATTGTTTTGTTTTACGTATCGAAGTTAAGTTATGTATATATGTAGTTATTAATTGAGTTAAAAAATCGTATCTATTGAAAATAACAAATGTTCCAGTTCCAGCAAAGCTGAAAATCGTGTTTAATTGTAATCTTTTTAATTGCACTCCTTGTATTTAATGTAATTTCTAAATTCTAATGAAAGGTAAGTGTTAACTTTAAATGTTTGTATTCTTGTTGAATTGGAAAGCTCAGTGTTCTGCCAGTGTATAAGCGGTGTGTTTTGCTGTGATGGTGGTACCAGCGGCGTTTCCCTCTAAAATTTCGCAAATTATTCTCGAAGTAAGTTTCCGGTGTTAAGTGAATCAGTAAAGTTTTTAATAAAAGTGTCGCGCCAATGAACCAACCGTGTTTTCATAAAATAACACATTATAAATATTAAACTTTACAAAGGCCAAAAAAGGAACGCGATTTTCACAGAGCAATATTCTGACGGAATTTCGGCAGCGGAGAGGTGAGTGGTGAGACACAAATTACTATCTTATTTTTTCTATTATACCTACTCGTATGTATAATGATAAATATTTATAAAATTTATAATGCGTATGACCACAAATTTGGTAAAACGACAAATCAATGCATGCATGAGACCATGAAAACAAAATTGTTAAAATTCAATGCAAATTGTGACCACTTCTGATATGCACGTTATTACAAAATTTAAATGGCCTATTTTAAATTTTCTTTCGACATTCAAAATGTGTGAAACATCTCTTTTTATGATATTCTGATCTTTTGTTGTTGTTGCTTCCGACAGGCTAAAAAATTATGGATTTTGGAAAATCCATCTTTATATTTATGCATGTGGAGATGTAAATTCGGACCGAAGGAGTTCATTTCGTTCCTTAAGCAGCAAAAAGGTCTCTTAATAATTTGTTTATAAACAAAATGAAGAACAAACTTAAGATCGATAATAAACTTAAATCGGTGAGTTGTACAAAATGTTTATATAATTCGCCACTGGAGACGCACAGAAATAAAGATGTTAGTAGTTAGTGACCCTTGTTAATAGTTAGACATATTTTAAGTGCAGAAATTAAACAAATTATAGGAAATTAAGAAGTTACATATCTCAAAATGAATGAAATTGATTGTAACAATAAACTTTGCAATATGTTTCTTTTGGCCGCTTAGTTTAAAAAATTGTTTAAATAAAAAAAAAAGAAAATATTTTATCTACATATTAGGGAAGTCAATTTTGGGCATTTTATTGATCCCGGGATTTTCGAGATCTGAAAACAAAATACCGGGATCCCGAATTTCACGAAGTTTTGATTCGTAAATTTTAAATTGTCAAAAAATGTAACACGTCTGTAATAGTTGTATTGTAGAATTATGCAAAATAACATTAATAGAACAGAAAACGATTTGTTGTAACTCATGTATGTATGTACAAATTTCTACGTATTGGTCTTTTCAAAAATAAAAAAGAAATAAACGTAAAATTTTATACACACAAAATAATGTATACTTCAAGTACAAATATACATACATATTTCGTACAGAAGCAAATTCACCTACATAAAGTAACACTATTTTTGATCACTGTTTGAGACCAATATTAAATATTAATATATATATACATACATATATAATTTTGGCGCGTACACTATATAGCTTAGTGTTTGGCCGAGCTTCTCCTACCATTAATATACATATAAATTAATATTCACAAAAAAAAGAATACATGAACTAAAAATGAAATACATCTCCCATTCCATTTTCAGCGAGGTAGAATTATTCCTTATTTTGATCAAAATGCAATCTGAAAGAAATAAAAGCTTAAGTGTGTTATCCTCCAACATTTGTTGCATTTAAAATCTGCAGTGGAGAATCACCGACTCAACACTTGTTGGTTGGATTGTCGACAAAATGTTAAATGATATCCGCAGGAATTAGCCTTTTTCGCTACCACTACAAAAACTATTAATTTCGTTTAACAAACCCTCTGATAAATTGTATGCCAATCTATTGTTAGATACTCGCTCATTTAAACTTGATGCAATTTATCTTTGAGACTTTCTGCTTATCCACTTCAAGCACCTCGTCGTTAGTTCTATTAACATCGCTTTCATAGTAAGGCTAATTTTCTACTCGAGGAGCATATTTTCCAGCTCTTTTATAATGGCAAGGGCAAAACAAAGCCATTAGGGAGTTAACAAGCCGTGTTATTTGTCGTACTGAGTTAAACCCTGTGCAGTTGATACCACCTTATGCGAATTTTAGAAAATATTATATATCGTTCGTTTGTCCATCGTTTGTTTAAAAATTATTTAAAAAAAAAAATTTTTCTTGTGAAGTTGGCACCACCTTATTCGAATTTTAGAAAAAAATATATATCGTTCGTTTGTCTACCGCTTGTCCACGTTTGCCCAGCAAAAATTTTCGTTAGTCCACCCTTTGTTCAAAAGTTATTTTAAAAACAAATTTTTATAAAAAAACCCAAAAGTGAAAAGTTAAACTTTTTTCAAGCTAAATCGTTTGTCCACGTTTGTCCAGCAAACATTTTCGTTTGTCCACTCTTTGTTCAAAAGTTATTTAAAAAACAAATTTTTATGAAAAAAGCATAAAGTTAAAAATTACGCCGTTTTTGAGCTAAATCGTTTGTCCAACGTTTGTCCATGTTTGTCCACAAAGAGTTTTCGTTTGTCCAGCAAAAGTTTTCGTTAGTCCACCCTATGTTTAGAAGTTATTTAAAAAAAAATTTTTTTTGTGAAGTTGGCACCACATTATTCGAATTTTAGAAAATAATATATATCGTTCGTTTGTCTGCCGTTTGTCCACGTTTGCCCAGTAAAAATTTTCGTTTGTCCACTCTTTGTTCAAAAGTTATTTAAAAAACAAATTTGTATGAAAAAACCCAAAAGTGAAAAGTTAAACTTTTTTCAAGCTAAATCGTTTTTGCTGGACAAACTTGGACAAATGGTGGACAAACGAACGATATATATTTTTTTCTAAAATTGGAATACAAAATGTTTTTTTTTTAAATAACTTTAAATAACTTTAAAAAAAAGGGTGGACAAACGAAAACTTGCTGGACAAACGAAAACTCTTTGTGGACAAACATGGACAAACGATTTAGCTCAAAAACGGCGTAATTTTTAACTTTATGCTTTTTCCATAAAAATTTGTTTTTTAAAATAACTTTTGAACAAAGAGTGGACAAACGAAAATTTTTGCTGGACAAACGATGGACAAACGATTTAGCTTGAAAAAAAATTTAATTTTTCACTTTTGGGTTTTTTTCATAAATATTTGTTTTTTTAAATAACTTTTGATCAAAGGATGCATAAACGTGGACAAACGGTGGACAAACGAACGATATATATTTTTTTCTAAAATTCGAATAAGGTGGTGCCAACTTCACAAAAAAGTTTTTTTTTTTAAATAACTTTTAAACAAAGGGACATTTTTGCTGGAAAAACGTGAACAAACGATGGACAAACAAACGATATAAAAATTTTATAAAATTCGCATAAGTTGGTGTCATCTTCACAGGGCTATTGTGTTATCCTAATACAACAGTTGAAAACTTGTTATTTTTGTTTCTCATGTTAAATTTTCTTATTTCAATACAACTCTGAATGGTTTATTTAGTGCGTTATTTTTGTGTTTTATTTGACCGTCCCTTTCTGTTTGAAATCATTTGAGGTTTAGTTTTGTTTGAAAAAATTTAAATTTAAAATTTAAAAAATAAATGGTTTAAATTTACTGTTTTCTGCAATTCCGGGATTTAAATAGACCTGTCCCGGTATATTCGGGAGTTGAAAAAAGACGGGATGCCGGGATTGACATGCCTAGTACGTACATACTCACACAAAGTAAGCGTACAATCAACACGCGACAAGGATAAATATATTCTTTACTCTTTCATTGAAATTAAAAGTTAGACTGACATGGACCTTGGATAACTAGAGTTTTTATTAATGGTTGGGCCGTTACCAGAATCTTGAGAACTAGTATTTCGCAATTTTTTTTTTATCAATTTCTGCTAAATGTGTTCTTGTTTAAGTAGCAAAAAAAACAATTAGCGTAAAGTTAGCTAAGCACCCATGGTAAATCCAAACGGTATACTATTGGTATTTTGCCGCTAATTTCTTGCTAATTAGTAGCGGACAATTTTTTATACCCGAGTGTACTTGTACACAAGGGTTGCTTCTAACAGCAAAAAATAAACGAGATAGATATAGACATATACATATATACCAAAATGCTCAGAATGAAAAGAGAAGTCGATTTAGCAATGTCTGTCTGTCCGTCCGTTCGTCCGTCCGTGCATACGATAACTTGAGTAAAAGTTAAGATATCTCAATGAAATATGGTACATAGATTGCTCTTTGGACAGGGTAAGTTGGTATTGAAAATGGACAAGATCGGTCAATAACCACGCCCACATCCCATATAACGAAAGTTTTTGAAAATGCAAAATTTTCGTTATTTCTTTTTCTGTTGGAACATATTAATTAAAATTTGTTATTTACATAGAGAGATAGTTAACTAAGAAACTTGATTTTTATGAAATTTTGAAAATTGGGCGTTACCACGCCCACTTATAAAAAAAAATATGTATGTATCTCAATAACGATGTAATATATTGACACAAAATTTGGTGAACATATTTTTCTTAATATCACTAGCATCACCGTCAATAATTTTTGAAATCGGACCATAACCACGCCCAACTTCCATATAACGGAAATTTTGAAAAAATGCAAAAAACTTCGTTTTTCAGTATTTATTGGAAGAAATTGAGTAAAATTTAATAGTATGTAGCAGCGATTTGAAACAAAGAATCGGGAATTTTATGATATTATGGGCACCGCTCATACAAAAATACATCGCGAGGGTATATAAAAATCAATTTCGCCCGAATTTAGCATTTCTTACTTGTTTTAATTTAATTTTACTTGGTATATGTACTTGTATCAAAAATCTGAAAAAGTTTAAAGCCTCCTTAAAACGATTTTAACCACTTTTATAATGTGTTGCTAATTAGTTGCTAAGTGATTACATAAAAATTTATTTTGTTGCTATTTTTGTTTTTGTTTTTTTGGGGTGCTTTTCTTTTGACGTCAACTTAGCAAAGCACTCCAAAAAATTAAGAACAAAAAGACCTACAAAATTAATTTTTGCGCCACTAATTAGCAACAAATTAGCGGCAAAATACCAATAGTATAACGTTTCGACTTGCGATGGGTGCTTAGCTAACTTCACGCTCATAAAAAAAAAACAAATTAATTAAAAAATCGTCGGTTATACATACAAACATATACATATGTATGTATGTAGGTAGGTATTTTTTTTACCATCAGTTAATACATTTTTATATTTCGCAATAGCAAAAACAATAGAAATATAATGTTTTTTTATATATTTTTTATCCTTTGCTATAATTTTCTTTTATCTACATGAACATATTTATGGATATATACATATATACATAAATTATGTTGCTTGTATTAACTTTTAAGCACAAATTAAGAAATTTCTTTATCCATGAAGCAAACACATAATTCACGAAAAACTATGTAAACAAAAACCAATGTACATACATATGTATACATACATACATACATACATATACATATATACACATGTATGTATATGTATGCACATACTTACACACATATATACATATGTTTACATATATAAATTTGTAACCAATAACATAAGAACTTACCTTTGCTGTTTTTCAGCAATTTGATGTCAAATAAACAGCGCGTCGACCGACGCTGCCATTTAATTTTAAAATTTCACGATTTCTATTTTTGCCGGCATTCACAGGCGTCTATTATGTACATGTGTATTTATACATATGTACATACATATTTCTTTGCGTATGTGCCACTCTAAGAATTAAAACATTAATATATATGTACATACATACATACAAACGTATCTTCATATGTCGTTGCATTTTCTGTAGATACATATGTATGTAAGTCATAAGTATGTAAATAACTGTTCATAAACAAATATGTACATATGTATGTATATATGTATAGATAAGTATATACCCTACAAGACAGCAGATAATCAAATATGTACTCATATGAAATGAAATGAAAATGAAAATGAAATATCATCATTATAAATAATTACAATAGTGCTTAGCAGAGTAGTCATCTTTGTTCAAGGCATGGGAAAAAACTGAGTAGTTTCTCCTTGTCGGTGTGATTTTATATTTCTTTCCTACCTACAAAAATTTTATATAGGTGAAGAATATATCTTTATATTTGCTCTAACAGACTAGCAAACTAATCATTTTTATGCTTATAATGTTATTAGCGCTGGCAACCAAACTACTCATTTTTGTAATCACAAAGTCCTCAGTACTTATAAACAAACTCCTAATTTTTGTATCTTATACGTTTTTATTTAAATTAACTACTAAATAAAAACAATAAAAACTGTTGAATAAAGTATTAAATAAAAAACTAATAATCAAATCGGTAAAGCAAAAGGGATGTTCGAGCATCAATCACTACTGCAACACTGCAAATAAAAGTCGTCGTTAACACTAAAGAAGATGGGAAGGCCTGGTTTTCATGATTAAGTCGGCCTTTGATCATACTTACGCGAACTAGATAATTCAATTACATAATTATTAACAAAAAAATGTTTCATGCATAAGCATAATAAAAAATTTGAAATAATTTTTTGAAATAAAATTTTTTCCTGAAATGCTAATTAGTCATAGCCAAGGCACATTCAATAGGTAGCAGCAGTAGAAAAATTAAAAAAAAAAATTTGAGCTCTGTATATTTTGTTTTTGCTTTTAAAAGCTAAAATTTCAAAAATATTTTATCAACTGCCTTGAATTGTACCGAAAGCATTCTTATCACAAATGTACTGAAAGCATTCTTATAAGAAATTCAAAACTTGACAATTCAAATTAAAATAAAATATGAAAAAAGTTCAAAAAAAAAAGTTTGGTGCGGCTACCAAGGCACATTCAATAGGTAGCAGCAGCAAACTTTTTTTTTTTAACTTTTTTCAAATTTTATTTTAATTTGAATTGTCAAATTGTGAATTTCCTTGTGATAAGAATGCTTTCAGTACAATTCAAGGTAGTTGATAAAATATTTTTGAAATTTTAGCTTTTAAAAGCAAAAACAAAATATACAGAGCTCAAACTTTTTTTTTTCAATTTTTCTACTGCTGCTACCTATTGAATGTGCCTTGGCGGCTACCTATTTGATGTGCCTTGGTCATAGCATACTTTGATAAAAATGTGTCTTATATTTTTCTATCTTTCTCCTTCTATCACATAAGATTCTTATTGGAGGACGGCATTACTGCTCTAACATATGGAAATTGTTCGACAGTTCGAAAACAAAATTTGTAAATGTGTAAGTGAAATGCGTAAAAGTTGTGAATGTTTGTGTAAATTTTTTGAATTTCAGGGGAAACTGCTTAGTCTTGTCTTGCAGGGTAATGTTTAATCATGCTGGCAGCCCCGCGAAGGCTTTGCCGCGCTTCAGAAGAGTGAGAGAGGCACGAATGGACAAATGTCGTAGCCCACACACACACACACATACACACACACGTGGGCTTACCTAATTGGTTATTCTAAAATAAAAAGAAAAGAATGTACATTCATTTTCAACAGCTCTTTACTCCATATATAAATATATATGTTGTATGTATGTACATATGCCTGCCTGCCACAGACTATAGAAACTATAGAAGACGCTGTGGTGGTTGCCTTACATTTCTCGTGCATTTTCCAAATCAGTTTGGCGTTGTGCGCGTTCTGAAATTGTACGAAATTTTTCACACGTTCGTTCTAAAAATTATTTCTGTTGCCACTGTACGGATGATTGATGAATTTTCGAATTTGTCGCGCGGTTTAACGGTTTTCCGAGTGAGTGAACCTGAAAATAAAATTTCAATATGTATGTGTGTGCTGTGTACCTACATATGTATGTAAATATACTAGAGTGCAGGTGCGTATGAGTAACCTTTAATGCCGGTGCATGCGATATTTAAAAATAATAAATCTTGAAAAAGAAAACAAATTCTAATTAAAGTTTGTGTAAATTGTCAAAAAACAAAAAATAAGCAAGAAAATTAAACAAAACATCTGTGCAATATAAAAAGTAGCGAATAATTCGTTTGCGTACATTGGCTCAACCGGCGTATGAGTAATGTGCGCGGGCGTTCGTGCGTCACGTCACTGCACTCGACTGCAATAACGTTGCAATTTTGGCAATAAGGAAATTAGTGCACTATGTAGAAGGTTACTCAACGAAAGCTAATTAAAATATTTTCAGTGCATATACTCATAAAAAAAATGAACATAGCATCCTTCAGTGAAAATAAATTTCAAAAAAAAAAAATAACTTCAATGAATTCTAGTGGCAAGCGAAATTCGAAGCGTTGAATTTTATTATTTGTATTTTCTTTATGCTAATTGGATTGTTGACAAGCGCAAACAAGCACAAAAACAAAAGCAAACATTGCATTACTACATAGCAGCAGCCGCTGCAGCGTTTACTCAACACACATTGCATTGCAAGTGGCTTGCAAAAGGCCAACAAAAATCATTGACTTAGCAGTGAACAGCCTTTACTCGGTTCGTTCGGAATTGAAAGCCGCCGTGCAAATAATCAATAATACAGAAGTTCTATACAGTTTTTTCTTTAACTCTCTTACTGTTAAATTTATGTACGTCGCGTTTACGTTTTTGTTGATCCACTCGCTCGTTGCGGTTACTGTGACAACTCACTTACAAAGCAGTGCACAAGGCTTTCGTTCCATCGCGCGTTACATATAAACACAAAAAAAAGGAGAAAGTGAAAATACTTGCAGACAGTGTGAGCGCATACCGGAAACATACTACCAGTGAATTCAATTAAAAGCAATCAAAAAGCAGCGCAATATTTTGGCAATTACTTAAATTTTAGAACGAAACGTATTTCTTTTTGCAAAAGATTTTCCTTAAGCTTTTGCGTATTTCCAAACGACTTTGGTTAGATTTACGTCAGCTGTGTGGCGCCTGCATTGGATTTTTTGGCACATCAGTACGCTTATTTTGTGTGAGTACATACATACATACATAGTACTCGTATATATCTTCTAATTTTATTTTATTTTAAAAAATTTCCAAACTCAGCGGTAAACAAAACAAAA
This sequence comes from Philophylla caesio, assembly GCA_963971545.1. Lineage (NCBI taxonomy): Eukaryota > Metazoa > Arthropoda > Insecta > Diptera > Tephritidae > Philophylla > Philophylla caesio. The sequence continues at coordinate 112,100,545 of OZ020608.1, read as the reverse complement.
ACAAACATAAACATTTTGTGCCACCTCTTACACCACCGATTTCAGTTTGTTATCGTTTGCAACAGATCTTTAGTTTGTTCTTCATTTTGTTTATAAACAAATTATAAAGAGGCTTTTCAGCTTCTAAAGGAACGAAATGAACATATTCGGCCTTATGTTTATATCTTCACATACATAAATATAAATAGAGATGTTTCAAATCATTTGAACTCCGAAAAAAAATCGTTTCCATTGGAAGTTTGCCCCTGCATTCGAATTTTGTCGATAAACGAGGTAAAAGCTAAAATTATTTTTTTAAAGTTTCCAGCAATAAAGTACGCAGGAAATAATAAAAGAAAACCAAAAATAATTCTTTGTACTTTACTTTGTAAACTAAAAAAAAGTTATAACCACTAAAGCGTATAAACCGGTTATATTGATGGCGTGAATAACCAAATTTTAAAAGTGGCGCTTGAAAATTACGAGTACATAAAATTACACAATACAAAAGGAAACTGCAACTTTATCGACGAGTCACCTTAATCTGTTTAGGTAAATTTGAATAAATAAATTTTAGGTTAGGACAGAATCTATACTTCTTAAAATATTAAGCACTCGACACTCTAATCGATTCTTAAGAGTATCGATTCTGAGTACTAAGCTGTGCAAATCACGAAAAAAATCGATGTCATCTCTAATTATAATCTCAAATTTATCGAAAATAGCTGCCAAAACACAAACAAATATCAAAACAAAACAAAAATTAAATAAGCAAAAAACAATTAAATGCTAAAATGTATTCAAACGTTGAATTTGTGAAGAAAATAGTTATGCACATATATCTAAGAGGTTGTTAAATACAATTTAAATGAATGACGAAGCAAAAGTACTCGTATGTATCTAAGTATTACAATAGCAAGAGAAATGCCAAACGAATCACGAAAGGCGTCATGTAAACAAGGTGATTCGGCATTCGTAATTCAAATAGCGAAACACGTGATTAACTTGTCGTGGAAACACCATAAAACTCGGTAGTATTAGGACTCAAAGTCGATACTTGTACACAGTATCGATATTTGTACTTGTACTCAGAATCGATACCATAACGTAGTATTTTTTGATTTCGACGAGCTCTGATTAGAATATGAAACAAAATAAAATAAAATATATTTTAGCAGTTGATGAAGTCAGTTCAATATGTTCTTCGTGAATTCGTAACTTATTATTTAAAGTACTTTTAGGATTTTGCGGGTATCAAAATAATTGCATACGAGTACTAAGAATTTCCGACAAGAATACTTCCTAATATACTTCGGCAGTTCCGGAATTTTCTTCCGTAGTAAACAATTTACCACCGAAGATTTGTTGCATATGAACATAATATACTAGAGTCGATCATAAAGGGCTGTTTTGGTCTTTAAGTGAAAAGTGCTGCCAAATTAACAAACATACGCGTATAAAATGAAATAAAATCGTACTGTCAGAGGTAAAATTTGGAATAAATCAAGGAGTATTTAATAGTTGGTTGACAACTTGAAAAACAAAATTAAAGAGCTCTGTGTATTTTGTTATTGCTTTTATAAATTAAAGCTTCAAAATAAGTTATCTACTACCTGTAATTGTACTGAAAGCATTCTTATCTAAACGAAATATTTACAAATTTTTATAATTCAAATTTAAAAAAAAAGAAATACAATTTTTTTTTAATGTTTTTAGAAATTTTAAAAAAAATTTTTTTAAATTTTTGCTGCTACCAATTTGATGTGGAATGAAATTCTTAGGAAAATACCCAGCTTCATAAAGTGTCGAGACTGAAGTACTCGAGAGTTCTTTCACTTGTAAATATTTAATGCATTTTTTTTACCGAGTAATTGTACGAAGCGTTCATTTTTAATTTGATAATATTAACTAAAAGTTGGGTAATTTTATGTACATATGTAGATAGGTATCAATAACTTCACTAAGGTCTCTCATAATTTGAATGCATGTTGAGAGTGAATGTTCGATATTAATTCCTTGATAATATGTAAGTTTTTTAATTTTCATTGCGAAAGAATCGTGCAAAGCATTAACGCAATCTTTGCTCAGAGGGCCCGAAATAATCCCTAGCCATTTCTCAAACAAAAAAAAAAAATAAATTTTACTGCCTCCAAAGTCTATTCAAAAGCATAAACAAACATTTTCTTTGTTTGCCTCACCGCTCTTCTCGTACTTTCACACTGCTGTGATCACTTTTACTCACTGTAGGTCACCGCTTGCGCACAATCTGCTCGTAAATGCATCAGCGGCACTTCTGTTCCTGCTATTTAAATACATTTGATTGCATTCAATTGTGCGCCACTGTTTGCAAAGGAAATTGCCACTGATGCAACACATACTATTGGCTGCAGCAATTACATATTTTGCTTTTCACGGAGAAATATGGTATGGTATGGTATTTATATACATTCGTGCATTGCAACTGTTGAATAAATTATTTGCCGCACAACTATTTTGCTCTCGTGTATACATTTGTCTGTACCTAAGTTTTATTTTTTTATTTTTTGTTTTGTTGCAGTAGCTATAATAAAAATAGCTGAAACAAATCTATTTTATTATTGCCACATGTTGTTCGATTAGTAAGTTTTTGCTGCGTTCTTGCCGATTGTCTGTATGCCATTCTTAATAAAAAATATAAAAAATTTCAGTAGTTACTTAAAATTTTATGTTTTCTCAAACTTTATGTTATCATTTATTTTTCTTGCGAATAATGAGTGCCTTTAGCGACGCACTTGCACTTGCAAGCCTTCAAGCAACAGTTTTGTTAAGCTTAATTTTCATTAAATGCCACATCTTTAGCGCAGGCACGCAAAGGTTGTTGTTATTGTTGTTGCACACATGTTGCTTTGGTTTGATGGTGTATCATATTTCTACTTGGATTCGTGTGCTTTAAAATTTCTATTTTGCAGTGCAATTTTGCCCATTCGCATTTGCTGTCTTGTCCGCATTCGAAATTTGTTTCTAGCGCAAATGTCAAATATTGCTTTTTGTAAGGGTCACCAGGCAATTTTGCGTTGTCAATGTTAAGCTTTGTCGTTTTTGCGTATTTTCTTTTGGCTGGTTTTTTTTTGTAATGTTATTTATTTAAGTTAAGTTATTTAATAACCGATTTTCTGATTTGTGTTTGCCCAGTAGGGAATTGAAGATTATAAACAGCTAAAAATCGAATTTTGTTTGATTTTAATTGTAGCAGTGTTTTTGTTAAAATGTTTATTATATAACAAAAACCATTTAAATAAAATTTAAAACTTTGTAGAAAACCGATAAAAAAAATTAAACATATTTGTATATAGTTTTTGAACTTTTTTCTAAGAAGTGTTAGAATTTTTTTGAGTATGCCGTTTTATAGCCCATTAAATTTTAGTATAACAATGTGAAAGTTTCAAGTAGCTATGAATAACCGTTGATTTTTTAGAATAGTTTTGGTCGCCACACCCTTGACAAAATAAATTTCAAAAATTAACGGTAACCACTTAAAACTGAAAATAAATATTTTGACTATGTCTTTAGGTTAAATAAAAATAGTCGCAAAATAATTAATAAATGCTTTAAAAGATGATATCCAACACTGAAAGCGTCTCACACGCTTATTAAAGGTACGAAATGTATAGCGAAAATAATTCCAACGCATCATCACATAAGCAGCTACTGAGTAAGAAATTTGATGTAAGAATGTGCCCTACAATCTCTTTAAAACGTCTTGGTCTGTCATAATAAGGTAATACATATAGTAAGATATAAATAAAAAAAATATTGCAAATTTTCTCTCCATTAAATACAGTTATTGAGGCTTACGTTTTGAAAATAAAAAATTTTGAAGGAAATTAAAAAATTTTTAAAATCAAAAGGGTGTGAGAGCAACATTTTTTCGATGGTTATGAATCAAGGTGTGCAGTATTAAATTAAAATTTAAAATATAGAAACCTGACTATCCTGTATTTTAGCTAATCTTATGGTAGGCATTTCTACGTCATCGTGTTTAATGAAATATATTTTTCTAAGGTATAAAATATGGATTTTAGATTAAGTGCTCTTACTTCGTTTTATAATCTTCATAAAACGTTTTCTCAATTAAGACAACCATATACCACACATCAAAATTATAACCGCACCACTTTGGAATATAAATTTTTCTTTAATTAAATTTTTATTTTAAAATTTTTTTTTCAATTAAATGTAGAACACTCTCTTACTAAAACCCTATAAACAAAAATTTTAAAAAATATGTAAAATTTTTTTTTTTCAAGAACTGTTTAGATTTTTTTCCTAGCTTGTCATTTTTAGCCCATACATCTTTCTTGAAATAAAGTCCAAGTTTAAAGTTGCTACAAATTTCCGGCGATTTTTGACAATTTTTTTTCCCTGACACCGTTCCGTAAATCTTTCATATTAAGTCGTATTCACACATATCAGTCACGGCACGTCACAGTTCCATCAGTTACGCGAAGTATCGATCAAAAAAGTTCAAATCAGAAACATTTACAAGGTCTGCGATAATTTAAAGCTATTTAAAACTTGTATTTTAATAAACGAAAAATACAAATGAGAAGCATCAAAGTAGTTCAATTATAATTCATTTTGTATAAAGTTGGAAACTTGCACTTTTATGGTTTTTGTTAAATATTAAAGTGTATTTCAATTAAAAACTAAGAAAAAAAATAACAAAAGAAAATTAAACTGTGAAAATGTGTCTATAAGTGTTGCGTCAAATTCGTCAAAATGTGATGCGGCTAAAATTTTGAGATAAAGTCTACATATGTATGTATTGTTGCATTGAGATTAATTGGATAATGCTTAAGATTTTTAATTCGGCACATTCATTCTTGTCCTTTTTGTTTTATAAAATTTGTTGAAGGGGCTTTATAAATTTTAATCAGTCTTCAGATGTCTTTTGTACGTACATTAACCATCATGCTACGAGTTCGCCACTACAATTTATTTACAATTTCCTTATTTAATGCGTAAATAAGTTACCCATTTAATGCAATTTAATGCCCATTTTATGTCGTCCCCTTGCCAAGATAATGTTGCTGTCACTCATAAAACTCTCTGCCATACCATAACATTTAAATACTGAAGCGTTGCATGGCTTTTAAGTGTAATAAACAAAGGTTAAGCAACCTCTAGCAAATGTTACGTCAAACTGAAATTTTTTCATTTTGAAAATATGCCAAGTACTCGTATTTTGACAGGTCGTTTGCGCGGTTGAATGCTCACAGACTTACATACATACATATGTATGTATGTATGTAGTACAACACTTACGAGTGAAATTTAAATACTACACATGTAAGTATTTTAGATATTTGAAAGATTTATGGGCCCTTAAGATTAACCCTTCATATGATGATTTATGACTGCAAGTGCTGTTATATTGAGTTAGTGCTTTCTTCAGATATAGTGCTACACTTATGGATTAAATTTAAACTAGAAGGTGGAAAACATCATTGGTTTATAATATTATTTGCGAAAATATGAAGCTATTACCATTTGCTAGAAAGTGAAAAAACCACATGACAATATTTCAAAAAAAAAAAAAAGAAGCTGAAATGCGACGCAATCCAAACAGTTTAAACATTTACAAAATATAGGCGGTGATATTTAATAAAAATCCTTACCAAAAAATATTTATTAATTTATTGTTATTATTGTTATAATTGCAGACTAAAAGAGTATAAATTAAGCATAGATGACTATTATGGTTAAGAATAGTTAAAAAAGTATTTAAAAGATTTAAAAAAACTATGCTTGATACTGAAAAGTTGTTCACCACTACATTTTTGATGGCGTTCAATTCTCGAATGTCACGAAAAATCGGGGCACTGCTGGCGTATTGCATTCTAACTGTACCACAATAAAATATATGAAAACTTCGGAGAGATCGCCTAGGAATATTAAAATTTATTTTTGCTAACAAATAAGGACAATCAATAAAGCTATTGATAATGTTGTACATGAAAGATAGACAGTGTACCGATCTGCAATTTTCCAGCGAGATTTCAAGGCTTTAAAGCATGAGGCGAGAAGAGTATGACTTAATAGGATCCATAAAGTTCAGAGAATGAAGGGAAAATTTTAGAAAAAATGTTCGAACACGTTCTACTCATATCTTAAGGGCAAGTTGACTATATGGCTTTCAAATTAAAATCGCATGCTCCAGATGTGACCGAACTAATGAGGTATATAGAATTTGAAGGGTATATAGATCTGAAAACTTCAGGCGCCTCATCTCAGAAACCCCTAGATAGACCACGACTTTGACGTAAAATAATTAACATGCTTGTTGATGGAAAATCTTTAATTAAACACCTCTTATTATATACATATCTACATATGTAACCATAACCTCAAACAAGTGTTTAACTTTGTTGTCCTTGGTATTACAATGGACCCAAAACTCAGCTTCAATTTTCACATCAATGTTACAGTCAACGAAGTTAAAGGTGTTTTTGCGTTTATAAACCAAAGGTCAAAAGAATTCAGTGACTCTTACATTACGAAGGCTCTTTTCACATCCATCGTTAGTGAGGCCAATACTGGAATATGTATTTGTTGTTTGGAAACCGCGCTATCAACTTTATTTCGACCGGATTAAGTTAATTAAAATAAAATGTCTGCTTTTTGCTCTAAGAACTTTTCGCTGCGATCCTCAGTATAATCTGCCACCATATAGTGACAGAGCAATGTTAGGCATAGGATTTATGGTCAAGTTGCTGACAGGCTTGATTTCTAGCCCATTTCTTCTTGGCGAAACGTTCCCTTCCGAGTTTCAAGGCATTTTCGGCCTCTTTTTCTGAAGCCATGTAAAAATAATTTTGAACTAAACGAGCCACTACGTGGTTTATGTCAGGATTTTGACACTCACTCCGGTGCTTTTGATATTTGAAATTCACTTTTTTACGTAAAGAAGATAATACTCAATACTCTCAATGAATGGTACACACATACGAGTATACAGGGTGCGGCAAATAAATCCGCACAAACTGCACTTTGTTTTAAAATATACCTAATTTATTGACACAAAATACCAATATAAAAGAAAATGTTTTCAGTCAATATTCGTGTGACATGTCAGGAGTATAATCACTCAATATAACCGTCTTTGGGCTCAATTACCGTCTACATCTTTGTCCTGCTGCGCCCGCACGCTCTCTGTAACGCAGCGCTGTCCATATTGGCGAATACTGCTTCGATAGCGGCGCATAGAGACGCGACATTAGAGTGCCGTGACTTGTTGGTAACCCGTTTAACAACGCTCCAAACATAGTAGTCGAGGGGGTTCAAATCCCTGCAATTCGGGGGCGAAAACTCTTTGGACCAAAACATGTCCGTATTGTCTAATAGCAAGTTTTGTATTAAATAGCTTGTGTGAGCCGGTGCATCGTCCTGTTGACATACATATTCCCTCCCCGCGGCCACAGTTACCATCCACGGTACCACAACATCCTTTAAAACGTTTAGGTAAACTTCTTTTGTGACAGTTTCTCAATTTACAAAGAAATGTAGCGGCATGACGCCACCCTCACTGGATACACCACCTATGACGTGAATACTAGCCGGAAATGTTGTTCGAGCAACCATCCTCGGACTTCTCCGAAGCATTGAATAATCACGGCTCTTCGATTGTACTCCGCACTTGAACGTATCATCTCTGCTATTTTAAGATTTTGACTGTTTACAAGACGCCCATGGCGTTCAAAGAACCTCAATCGCGACCTCTGACGGAACTACGATATGGCGGGAAATTCAAATTGAAATTTGTCCGGATTTAACTGCCGCATCCTGTATTTTATTATCTAAGAGATGTTAGGCAAAATATTGAAAATCTTCGAGTACATTATCTGAAAACATTAATTAAAAGCACCATAAATTAAGCCTATTAATATGTTCTTGAAGTTCGAGAAGACTTTTATGTAGATCGTCCGCGTAGAGCAAGAATTTTGCGAAAAAAAAACAATTACTAATATCATTAATAAAAATTAAGAAGAGAAGTGGACCTAATATGCCACCTTGTGGTACTCCCGAAGATAGAATGAACGGTATGGAGTTTGTCTAAATTAAATTTACTGTAACTCCATTAAAGATTTACCATTAAATTTCTTCCTTAGCCAGCTCATTCAATAAATCACTGCAAACGCTATAAGATTTGTTATCTAAAGTTGTTAAGCGCGCCATAAGTATTTCATCATCATTTGAACGTTAATCGATAAACGCTGCCATCATTAACTACTGCTTCATATCTACATAATGGGGAAGTTAGTCGAAAGCCAATCCACTTCATCAATCCATCCATACCACACTGCGCGGCAGTGTTGTCGCCACTAGGCAAGTGTAATTGGCACAACCAGCAGCTGTTCGTGGCTGATAAGCTGTTGAAACTAACAAGCCGATTGCCGAAGACATAGTCAACGGCAAAACTAAACCACCGTTACGCACGCATTTAGCACTGATTAGTCATTAACATATGTATTCAGGTTGAAGTTGCCACTGTAACGTATGTACATACATACATTCGTACGCCGACACGCAACTAACTACTGCAACCTGCTGGCGTTCACTCTACCAATTAAGTACTTACTTACAACTGATAAAGTTGCTGTAATGTCGTGTGGCGGTGTTCACAACAATTTCGTTTTACTCTGGCGCTACACAAGTTGACACTTTCGTCGCACAAACCGACACTTTGACATTTTGTTACTTGTCGTTAGACGTTGTCGTTGTAAAAATAAAAAATAAAACAATAAACAAGTTACACTAAATTTAAGTAAGTTCGTTGTGAATACCCTTAATATATTCGCATGCAGGTGTGTTTGCATTTGATAGACAATTAAGATCATTGATTTAATAATATGAACAGTGAAGTAAATGAGGAATCGCATATAAAAGCAAATATATAGTTTAAGAGATTAGCGAGTTTGGTGTGTATGTACTGAGGCAGATTGTTGACACTTTGTTATCCATAACGTAACGTAAATGTAGTTAGAGCAAAAACTCGTATGAATGTAGCTTGTTTTCAAAGAATTTATACTGAGGAGTTAAAAAAAATGAGATTAAACTAATTTTTTTTATAAAAAGGCATTTAAATCTATATCGTACAATTAATTGGGTTTAAAAAAGAAAAACTAATAAAAATTGATGGAGTTGTTATGTTTTCGAGTAAAGCCGTGCATTGGGTCAGCTTTGCAACCAATTTCAATATAAATTCGTTTGCCACTTAAACGCTGTTTACGCATTCTTCGTACAACTTTCGCATAACTTTTGAGAGCTTCGCACAATCTTACGTACTAAATGCTGAGTATACCTCTCACAACCATACCTATCAGCCCTGCCAAAACCATCAAACAACAATCAATGCGCAAAGCCAGCTGATATTTTTGAAGTATATGTAAATGCATTTTAATATACAATTTTAAAGCAGACTTATTTACTTTTTACTATGAAATAAGCAAATAAAACATTTCCTCAAATCAATGTTTTATGTATTTTCAAATCCGAATAAGGATGGGGTGATGTAGAATGCGTTAAAGCTACTATTAGATATAGAAGAAAATTTTAGTTAAATATGTATTACATAAAATAGAAGACCGACGAAGAGGGGTTGCATTAAAAAAAAAACCTAATAAATAAAGCTTTAGTCCAACTCAAGCTGAAATTTTTAATTGGTAAACTTTTCCTCTACATTACTTTCCATTTTAAAAAATGCTTCGTACTGTCAACGAAAATGCAAGTGGTCGACCTTATATTATTTGAATATATTCATATATGTATTTCAGCTATATTTATTTATAAGAATTCACATGACAACATTAAGAAAGTTGTAAATATCTCTAAAAGCCTTTACATAACACTCTGTAAAAGCATTGGTATTGGTAGCACTACAATTGAAATGTCACTTAAGAAAAACGCTAGCAAATCAAAATTTAACTTTTTAATAAATTGTGCTAATTTCTGGGTAATCAGATGCAAGTGAAATGCATTGAACATATTTTTATTTGGCACTTAAATTTATTGTGCGAAGCATGCATGGGCTGAGTATGTTCATTTAATTATTTTTAATAATTTTAAATTAAAATTTAGCTCATTGTTTAACAAAAATTGCATAAAACCAAGTTTCAAAGTTTGTACAAAACTAAAAAAAATTTACATTTTGTTAGAAATATTGGAATTTTTTAAAGTACGAAGTGTCCTAGAATTATCGTTGATTTTTTTTTTCATTGTTTAATACGATGTGCTGCGGTATTTTCTCATACAAAAATAAATTCAGTTCAAACGTTTTATGTCAGTAAAGAATTTCAGCAATCAACAAAAATTTTTAATACAAAATTGGAATGAGCCAAAAGCTGCATACTTGAAATAACTTATAATACTCGTATTAAAGTTTAAAAAGAATATATATTCTCGATATTTGTCAAAATGAACTACTTACAACGTTTAATTTGAACACAGGGCCCGAATTGATTTCAATTCGAAATTTGCATTTTGAGATTGCACGGCACTTAATGACATCTAAAGAAAAACTGTAACTTTTGTTTGTTTCGAAACGAGTAATTGTTCGTTGATGATGAACGCCGTGAATCGGGCTCAGGTATACATATATACATATGTATCTTCCAAATATTTGGTGAACTTTTTTTTTTTTTTAATATTTAATCTCGGAATTAAGAAAACCTGTATATTTTTACTGAGTAATCATTAAATTTGACGAGGCATATGAGAAAAATTTTTGAATATATTCGTACATGAAAATAATGAAGATATCGATAAGGAGGAAAAAATTTAGTTTAGAGCGCTTGGAGCACACTCTGAACTCCGATTAAATGCGATGAGCAATCATACAAGTTTTAAACGGCTTGAGGTTTCATTTCCTTTACAAATTTTCATACAAAGAAAAATGTTAGCATTTTTCTCGCCGATATTTTTAATGCTTCTTGTGTGGGTATAATTATATAAATAAAGAAAAATAAATAATAATACATTGTAGTTAAAATTGCGATACTTGCGCTTTGTGGCTTGCCAAAATGCCAATAATATTTATCACCTGCCCACCGGTGAACATTTAATAAATAAACTTTGCTCATCGCCTCTTGTTTATACAATTGGCTGGCATACACAGCCGACTGGTTGCGGAACGATATAACCTAAATAAATCAGTTTTAATTTCAATGTTATTACTCGGGGTGTCACGCCATGAAATTTGGCAGTTGCTCTTCTGACCCAGTTTCGCTGGTGTAAAAAGATTGTGGGAGCCCCTGCTGTTAATTTTGTAAACTGAAAACTTTTCAATAACTCGAAGTGAGATCTACATTACTTGAAGGCGGTATTGAAAAAAAACCTACAAAGAGGAGGTATTTATGTATTTAGAAATAAATTTTCTCATATGTACAACATTTTCCTCGGCTAATTTGCTCTTCGCTCTTTGATGCTAAAATTATAAATTTTTAAATAAAGTAAGTATACAGTGCATATCTAACTATAGTACAGTATATTTTGTGTGTTTATGTTATGGTTTGGATTTTATTTTTTTTGTTTTTTAATTTTAAAATTTTGCAATATGAAATCTTTAGCTGTGCTACAGAGAAATTAAAAAAAAAATTTTGTCGAAATTTTAATGTAATTTTTTTAAAATTATTTTACATTTTGTGATTAAAGTTTGAAACTTTAGTTTGTATGGTTTTTAGTTAGAGCCATTAACTGTATTTTAATTGAAAATTATAAGAAAAAAAAAATAAAATAAAAACACTTGTCAATTTGAGGGTGTCATATAATTATGATGAGCAGCATACTTTTAGTTACATACATACATCTGCATATTCCATAAATCCCTATTCACTATCGGCTCTGCGGTCATCTGATGTCGTCAGTGTTTATTTTCGTATTTTTACGCTTTATTAACTACTTGGCCGGCCGGTCGCCATCGTCCTCCTCTGCGACTTTTTTTTTATTATACATACATACATACATACATACATATGTACATGTGTATGTACGTACTTTCCCTCTCTTTACTCTCTGTGTGGGTGCTAAGATTTTCGCCTTCAAATATTTCGCATTTATTTTTCTTCAATATTTGAACCTGCTCCGTTGCTGCCAGTTGAGCATCATTTATTTTCGTTTGTCGCCAGCGTCATGTGCTTTTGACTATCTGCCTGTTTGTCTGTCTATCGGACGTGTGTGAATTATTTCACTGCTGCTGGGCGATTCTTCAGTTTTTCATCGAAAGTTTATATAAACTTGCTTGTGTGTTTTAGTGATTTTTTGGCACACAAATCATAAACAATTTCTGCATTAATGAACAGCTGCAGTTATACGGAATTTTGATTTCATGTATTTACTCTATATACATACATACATACGATTACGTGGCTTCTGTGTGATTGGTTCTTCGAATGTCGGAAACGAAAATCGCATTATATAATGATTCTATCTCACTCCAAAACATCAAACAAAAAAATGGTTTCGCAAGCGATGCTGAAAAAATTTTCAAAATCGCGGTGAAAAAGTCCACTAGGGTCCAGGTCCGTATATGTATGGTCGGTGCCAAAAAAAAAAGTTCACGACTCACCGCGACGGCAGATCACTTTTTTCGTCCTCTGCGTCCCGACGCTAAAGTAATCATTCGATAATTTACTGCTATCGAAAAAAAAACATACTTACATATAAGGACACACGCTTCGATGGGAAACTAGGGATACTGTGATGTGAGGGCTATGCTATAGCGCTACCGGAAGATAATCAGAAGTGAATAAATTGCTCTCAGAAGATGCTGACTGGCGACAGCAGTGAATATTATTACACATGGCTTAGAAGCTCACTTCGTCTCTAACGGATCTGAGAGACCATTCACTTCTTCAGCAGAGGTAAAAGTTATGCTTAAAGTCACTATCATTGGTTCGCGAAGATCAAACATACATACATTATACTTTTTTCTTAGAAGCAGCTTCTCTTCGTGTTTCTAAACAATATTTGATTAATTATCCATTGTGAAATTACCGGGATTTAATCTTCGCGGATAACGTTCCTGTTCAGGGCTTCAGTTTTTCGCAGTGTTTCCTCGATATCAAAAATCACTCAGCTGATAAAATATTGACACCGGTTGTTGCTCTTAAGTCATCTTTTTGTTCTCACCTCATATCGGTGGGGTGCAGTGACGTGAACGGCATTCCTAAATATTGTTTTAGATTCATTTTCTACAAACGCGCCACCAAAGTTTTACGTCAAAAGCTTATTGAGTTTTGTTCGTATCTTACCGAGATTTCCTTCCACATACATATATTGATTGCTGGTTTTTTTTTTTGATAGAGAATTTATGGTTCTTACCATTTTTCATTGAACCAATCGTAAAGTTCGAAGAAACTTCTCGGCTATCCGTGTTGATAACAGACTTTCGACAGCAAACTTTTAACATAGTAATGATCCGAGTTGAGTTAGCTTCTTGGATATAATGAATGTCAAACACACTCGAAGCGAATCATCCGTCTGTAATAACGTTAAAATCATCAAATATAATTTTAGCATCGTAGGTGTGGGAGCACTCATATGTTTCTTCTAGGCGCTTGTATAATTTCTATTTGGTCTTATCATTTCGTTGCTGATGTTTTCGAACTTAGCTTTGATGCGAATTTGTTTACTATTTGAGGTGAACTGGGAGGGAAGATCCCGCAGCTCAGTTAAGTTGGCACCACCAAATGTTGATTTTATTAAAAAAGTACATCTTTAGTCAAATAAAACTTTTCGTTTGTCCATTATATGTTTAAGGGTTCGTATAAAAAAAATATAAATTTTAATTCGACTTTATTTTTACTCAAAACTATTTTTCAAGCTTTATTTTATTATTGTCCAGCAAAACAATTCGTTTATGCAGCTTTAAAAAAGAAACAAAAAACGTTATCAAATAATCTTTTTTCTGAATAAAACTTAAATAAATTGTATAAACCAATTAAGGGGCAAAAGTGTATTTTTTTGTTTTTATAAAAATGAAATTATCTGTGGGACAAGACTAAAATAAAGCCGAACACACTTTTGATAACAATTTTATTTTGTAAAATTTTTTTTAAAATTTTAAACCTTCATGATCAGACAAATGCAAAGTAGCAAATTTTGAATTAATTTGAAGAGATCATCTACTCTTATATGACGTTAAATTAATCATCCTTACTTCAAACATGCTAAAAATCAAAATGCATTTATGATTTTTCTATTCTTCAAACCAAAATGGAATTTGTTCATTCGAGTTCCATTTTATGAACTAGTACAAAAAAAATTTTGCTGCTCAAACCGATATTATCTTTGGTTTTTCTGATGTTTTGGTGCTGAAAATTATTTTCGCCAAAAAATTTAATTTTTATTTTCTAATTTTCATTACTTGAGCCCAAAAAAAAGTTCTTCATACAAAAAAAAAACAATTGCCGCCAAACAGTAAATGATTTTTTATAAGAAACTGTTCAAGGCAAAACAAAAATTTAACATGGATCTCTAAGTGTGCACTAACTACTATTGATTTTCCATGCATCCCTAACATTGCATCATCGTCAAAGGTCACGGTTACCTGTCACAAAGTTTGGGTTTCAAATTTATTTTTTTTGTTAAATACACTCACCGATCAAGCGCAAAGGTGATTGCACTCAAGAAAAAAAAAACAAAAAAAAAAACTGACCAAGCATCCGTACAACTTTTCCTTTCATTTAACTAAATGGTCACCTGTGGCGCGTACAAGACAGCCCAACCACCGAAACGTGCCACAACTGACCATGGTCAACAACAAATCGAATGGTTGCCTATGTATGTACATACATATGTACATAGAGTTTGTTAACACAAAAGCTAATACAGCAAAAGAGCAACTGTGCGGCCTGCAAGTTGCTCCCTTTTACTTGCACGCAAGTTGCGAACAGTTGTTGCAACACAGCACAGTTAGATCGGCCACGACAATGGCTTCATTGCGCTGCGTCCGAAATGGCGGCTATGCCATTGGACAAATTATTTACGATCGTGGCGGTGGACAGAAAAACATTTATGCCAGCAGGCAGTTTGGCCACAATGCGGATCGATTGATCGTGTTGCAGACAAACGCGCAACATTGTTAGACGTTTATGCGGCAGGCGTTTTTTTCATGCGACTGCTTGTGTGCATGTAAGCATTGCAACAATTGATCACTTTATGCTGGCAGCTGGAGTGTGCGGGTCAGCGGTGGACAATATGGTGCTTGGGTGTAATGTGTTTCGTTTTATGTTTTATTTTAATTTTTCTTTCTTATTTTTTTTTGTCTTTCAAATATTTGCGCTGAATTAAATTTCAAGTGTAAACAACAGAGTTGAGTGTTGCTTGTCCGACGAACTGAGCGCATGCGCGAAAGGTTTGTTATTTCCGAAATGCAAAAACAAACAAATATATGTACATATTTGTAATATACTCGCATGCGCATTGGCATACATCTGTGTGTTAGAAAGATATGCACACACGTACGTACGTATCTTATTTTTATTCCCGTTGTGTATGCGCGGTGAAAGTTTTTCGGCGACGCGTCGCATGAAAACGCCTTTCCAAGTACTTAGTTATGTAGATAAGTAAATATTTTAGATGTAAGTATTTTTTTGGAAATGGGCGCTGCTTAAATATGCGTACTTGTTGTTTGAGAGTAAATTTAAACATTTCTAGGTATGTACATGATTCGGCTAATTGGCTCTTGGGGTGTGTTTAAAATTGCTTTGTTATAATAGCTCTGCCTACGCTTACTTGATTTATGTTATATTAGATTTGAGGCAGTTTTCGTAAAATTCAGTCGTAAAAATAGCAGTAGTAATATTTACAAAACAAATCAATTAAGAATGCTTCACGTCGCCTAAAATTTGCTTGGAAATTCGTTGCACCATAACTAATTATTCAATTCACAAAGTCGCCATGCGTTAACTTTCTTCGAGTTTTTGTTGAAATCTCTGTCCAAAAAAAAAAAAATATCGCGCTCTATTCAGCACTTAACCGCTGATAGAGAGCCATATTTTTGCAAAAATGTGTGGGACAGTCTGTGAACAGACCGCATTTGCAGTCGAGTCCTTATAACTTATCGATATCTTATTCGTATGGTCTATCAGCGAAATTTCTAACTTCATCGATGTGTCTACCGCTATTACCGTATTTTGATCGATGTTCTGATCGTTCTGTTATCGATATTTCTCTTGTTAACGATATTTCTGTTATCGATATTGCTGTTATTTGTGTTAATACCGATGTTTCTTTTATCGAAATTCTTGTCGATATTTTTGGTTGTTATCGATATTTCTATTGTTATCGATTAATCTGTCGTTACCAATACTTTAATCGCTACCGGTGCTTTAATCGCTATGCAAGTTTAGTTTGTCATTGCTAAATATAAAGTTATCGGCAAATTCTATAGCTTCGGATAATTATCTATATTGATATCTATAATTCTATAGTTACTTATAATTTTAGTTATAACGAAAATTCCATCACTATCGATAGTTAAATTGTTATCAGCATTTACTTCGTCATCGCTATTTATATGCTTTTCACTATTGCTATCGATACTTCTGACTGCATTAATATATTGAACGTCGAAAATATTCCTATCTGCATCAATGTTTCTATCGTGTTTGACATTTCTATCGTTTTTTCCCACTGTATTCAAATTTTTCATCGCTTACGGTACTTGCATCATTTTACATAAGTTACTCGATTAATAACACAGGTCTGCAACAAAAATGCTGTCTGGATATTTTCAACTGATTTCTATGTATTTAGGTGTTCTGAAAACTAAATAAATACTCGAAAAATTCCAGAACGTAAGATTATTTTACAAAAAGCAAAATTTTATTATAAAACATGGTTTTTTATGTTGGGCATGGCGCTCGGACAACAATCTGGGTTTACCAAATTCCCTTGCTTTTTGTGTTTATGGGATAGTAGAGACCGAACAAATCACTGGACCAAAAAGTGTTGGCCTCCGAGGGAGCTTAAAGTTTGCGAAAAGAAAGTCCTGCATGAAACTTTGGTGCCTCCTCATAAAGTTCTTCTACCACCGCTTCACATAAAGCTGGGATTGATAAAGCAATTTGTAAAGTTACTTCCAAGAGATGGAAATTGATTCAAATACTTAATATCGAAGTTTCCAGGCCTCTCGGAGGCAAAGTTGAAGGACCAGATATTAGACGGCTTATTGCTGATCCACTATTCATCACAACCATGACGGATCCTCAAAGAGAAGTGTGGATTGTCTTTAAAGAGGTCACAAAGGAATTTTTAGGCAATAACAAAGATCCTAACTACAAACAAATCGTCAAAAGAATGTTAAAGGCATTTCAAGCTTTAGGTTGCTTGATGAGTTTAAAAGTACATTTTCTTCATTCCCACCTCGACTACTTTCCAGAAAATTTAGGATACGTGAGTGAAGAGCAAGGTGAACGATTTCACCAAGATATTAAGGAGATGGAGAAAAGATATCAGGGAAGATGGATCGTTTCAATGATGGCTGACTATTGCTGGACGCTTCAAAGAGACCTTCCCGATGCTTCATACTAGCGAAAATGTACCAAAAGGAGTCTCACTGAGAAAAAGAAATGTGTTTAGTGCTTACTAATTAATGTATTTTACATAAATAAATTCGTTTTTTTTAATTTTTTATATTTTATTTTAAGATGATAACCTACATTGTTAGAAAACGTCAAGTTCTCTGACAAAATTAAATTTATTTTCGAATTCAGCACACCCGAAAATATAAGAATTACACAAAAAAAAACCAAAACAGCTCTCAATTATTTTTTTTTGCAGACTTGTGTAATTTTATCGTTAAATATATTTCACTCTTTATCGATATTTCTATCGGCATAGTAATAAACTTATTTATCTAATTTTTAGCTTAGAATACTATTACCATTGTTGATATCGGATCCTATTTATTTGTATGCATGTAAATGTGTCAATCCTTTTGCAAATCATTATTCAATTTTTGTCCATAGCAACCAAAGGTAAAAGATTTCTCTTGAAATGTCTTAAGATTTCCTAGACAAGAAACTAACCTAACCAATTGCCTAAGCAAAATTTACCGCAGCATACGCGCTATACCTCTCCTATGAAATCCACTCTCCTCTAGCATCGACTGAAACGCTGCTCAACTTCTAAATAGCTAAATGCTTACCAGGTACTATACCGCAAAGAACTATACTAAGCCAGTCTCGCTTGTGATGTCAAAGGCTCCCCGTCGAAAAATTTGATTTGAATTAAAATTCCTTCGGTAACGGCAAATGCAAATCTCGCCTTCCTTGCAGCGTCCCCGTGCATCTCGCGGATTTATCTGCGTAAATGTGATGGCTACTAAACTGATTCAGTTTTCTACTAAGTAGATGACGTTTACGAGTATGTTCTCAAGTAAGACAAGAGATTTCAACATAATTGTAATAGCAGCTAAGTTTTGGTTAAAGGTTGTATGCTTTCTGTATTGAAAATCGAATTAATATCTCAAACCAAGCTACGCACTTCAAAAATTAATTGCTGAGTTGTTATTTTTGCACTTACATTTTCTTGTTGTTTAAAACATAAAACAACACTTTCTTGCGAATGCCAAATCTGATATGCAATCAGCAAGCAACCGTTGCGCTTGAAACAATATTAAACAAATATTAAGTCAATGGGCAGGGGTTTTTCTTCTTAAAAACAAAATCGAACGCTCATACATACATATGTTAGTATGTATCTATTTTTTTTATTAACCCACTTTCTGTAATAATTTTCTTTAATCTTCTAATTTTTTTCTCAATTGGCGCTAGGCCTGTTTTATTTGTTGCCCCTTTTTGTTTGCATTAAAAGTGAATTGTAAAATTTCTTGGATTATCTCCAAATTGCCAATTGCCAATGCGCAAGTCTCAATGACTTAAAAACACAAACACATTAACCCAATTTTCTTGTATATCTGCATATTGATTTACTGATTGCTTTTCCAATAAAACCACATTGAGATCAATTTCTATTGTCTTTATAAACAATTTGCATGCAAATACATATATGTATGTACATACATACATTTATAAAATTATGTATGTGTGCCTGTGGCGGGC
This sequence comes from Philophylla caesio, assembly GCA_963971545.1. Classification (NCBI taxonomy): domain Eukaryota; kingdom Metazoa; phylum Arthropoda; class Insecta; order Diptera; family Tephritidae; genus Philophylla; species Philophylla caesio. The sequence continues at coordinate 112,081,463 of OZ020608.1, read as the reverse complement.
TGTACTTTTCAATTGAATTTCAATTTTGTAAGTCACCAATGATATTTTAGCCGAATAGAAAACCACTAAACTATTATATTCCTGCATTTTCACTATACACAAGGCTTAGTAAATATGTATGTATGTATGTATGGATTGTTCAATGGCAATTTCTTCATCTTTCGAAGCTGCCGAGCTGTCTTTAATTAAACCTTGAAATTAATGTGTGCTATTTATATGAAAGAAAAACTTATTTTCTACCAGAATTTTTATTGATTTTTTTTTTAAATTACAATTTGTTTAAATAGTCATAGCACAATTTGTAAAATTTTTCGAACAAAGTTATTACATACTTCACATTTACACACGAACCGTCAATGAAATCAAGCCATTTAAAAATACCTAGTCATAATAAACACAATCCTAAAAACAATGTAGCGTACAGTTAAATTACGAATGTAGATTTTTATGAAACAAAGGTGTGCCAGAAGACTGTACGTACATATGTATGTAACTCTAGCTGACGACTGGCTATCAGAGTCAGCAAAGTGCTGGTGGAAATGCTTGTGCAAACTGCAACTGCCAGCAAGGCACATGCTTCTCATTCACAAATATGCAGCTATAACTATGTACATATGTACGAGGACGTGTGTTCACACATCAACAATTTAACAATTTTCATTATAATTGCAGTAATTTTTATATTTTTATTATTTTTTCTTTTTTTTTGCTGCCACAGTCTCAGTCAAAGTTATAGCAAAAGGCGTGAAACAATTTGCCATGCAGCCCACATTCGAGTAGGACAGCAAAGTCAGTAAATACTACACACATATTTATATGTATTTAGACACACATATGAATGTAAACAATGTATGTATGTATATATGTAGCTATACATGAAACATACAAATTGGTTATTATTGTGTAAACAGTTTTGTTTATTTCCAATTGTTGCACATTGATTGTGTTTGGGTTGGGCGCATGCGATCTGCAATTGCTTATGTTGTTAAGTTGTTGTGTATTTGCTTTTTAAATCAACTCATTAAAACATATTTGCACTAATTTCTGTTAATTAAAAACTGGAACTTTTGAGAATATCAAAAGAAAAAAAAATATATGAAAATTGTGATACGAGTATAAGATGGAGAAAAGTGTGAAGCACTGTGATTAATGTAAACAAATTTAACAGCAAGCATCCTTTGACGACAATTATTTCGGGGTTTTAATACGAAGTGTTATTAACTTAATTAGTCGTTTTATAAATTTTAAAGAAAAAAAATTATAAGAGACCATAAAGAAGCAGCATCTGTGACCACAATCAACACATAACTACTTCATAAATTAGGACGTTATAGTAGAAAATAGCCAAGCTATCCAATTGATGTTTATTTGCAAGAATGAGTATGAAATATGTCATAAAAATTTTGACTTTAAACTCTGAGCTCATAGGCAAGTCTCGACTGTGATTGATACATTTTTCTGGGAAGTTAAGTATGACATTGCTATTTTTGTGACATCATACAGGGGCGCCCTGTGACGGCAGGTGAATGATGCGAAGAGACAGGCTTGAATGTCTCAAAAACCTCTCTCGTGCCATTCACCAGAAAAAGATCCACAACGGGAATGAAGGGCGTTCATTTGAATGACACGAGGTCACTATTAATTCCTAGGTAAAATACTTGGGGGAATAACTCAAATAGATTCAACTTTAACCAAAAGTTTGAAAGAAAGTTAAGAAATAAAAAAGAGTTTAAAAACTTATCTGAAACGTATCACATTGGGTAAGATACACTCGTTTGGTAAACAGATCATTCCAAAACTGCAGAAGGAACCGGGACTGGAATCTTTGCGTCAAGAATTTAATACTGGAAACCAATGGACCAACAGTCAAGCTGCGATTTAAAGCTTAGTCTGACCTGTTGTGAAATCTAAGCTAGTTTGGGACTGCATAGTGAATTTGAACTAACTATCCCTATTGTGGGTACCGGGCCACACGGAAATATAAGGGAATGAAATGGCGCATTGTCTTGCTAGGAAAGTAGCTGCCTCTCCATTCAATGGTTCTGAGCCCTTCTGTGGGCTATCATCCAACACAGTTGGAAGTTTTCTGAACAACTTTACAAAGGCTAGAAGTAGTCGAATTTGGAAATCTCTTCCAGGCTTAATACAGTCGCCCTTCTGGGAGATTTTAATCCCGAAAGAGCTAAGGAACTAAAAAGCATGCCTCGATGGAAACTGAGGATACTCACTTTGTTTTTGAGTCAGACCAAAAAGGGTATCATGATAGATCTTTTAGATCGCAATGCATACCATTCTTCGACATTAATCTTAATTTAAATTTTAAGTTTGACATGCCCTTAAAACTGTAAGGCATTTAATAATTTTAATTAAAAAACTGTTTCTCATTTTCAATTCATATTTACATATATTTATAAATCAAGTACAACCTCGTTAGTATTCGCCATTTGTCAGCGTTCATTTGATTTTGCAATAACCCCAAGTCGTCGAAGAAATGTGTCATATTGTTACACCATTACAATTTGCAAGATAGTCGCACAATTTTATGTAACATAAATAACAGGAAAAAAATACACAATAATTTTAATTGTTATGACTGTAAAAATTGTTATCAACGTTACGTATGCAAGTACTATTTATATTATTATCTGCATTTTACTCCTCTCAAAAAATATAAAGTTTTTCCTCTAATAACCGCATATAAGTAGTACTTAGTTTGCGCATTTTTTTTCCGTTGCTTTGTGGTTTCCAATATTTAGATATATGTACATCTTTTATAGCAGTTGCTTTCATTTATTCCGCCTCAAAAATGCATTTCACTGCAATGATTTGGGAAAAAAGTCTCACGGTGTTTATGTTTCTCTTACTTTCTTCGCGTTAAAATCGATTACAAACATTCCGAGGTAATGATTCAATTTACTTCGGTTTAAGTTTTCTTTTGAACGGAACCATTTCGCCGTTAATTACATCACACAAAAAAAAATAAATAAAATTGCATTTTCCTGTAATTTCAATCAAGTTTCTTTTATGTAATACAGCTGTAGGAAAAATATTAATAATAAAATAAGTAGTTGTAATTAATCAATTAAAAAAGTGTGGCAAAACTACATTGTGTATTAAACATTAAAATTCAATTGAAAGAATTGTTAATAATTTGATATAACCTTATTTCTATTAGTTTGCCCATATTTAGTGTTAAGTACTTAACGTGTGTTATAGCGTACGTTTTTTCATGCTTCAAGGGAATTTTAAATTAATTATGTATTTAATAAACATGTACGTAAATGCCCGTGATTTTGAAAACGCTCTTAGTCTTATCCTACCTATTCCAGTGAAAAAAAATTATTCAAATTGAAAAAAAAAATTCTCCAAAATCAACAATGTATTTAATCCAAATAAACTTATACATTTTAATACCTACACTGCATGGGCTAGAAAACTGTATAACCATAATTTCTGTACAAACTCTTATTAAAAAATTGAAAAACATTAATAACGAGCTTTTGGCATTTAAAAATTTTTTTGTAAATTCATTGCAAAATTGGAAACTTTTATTAATTCGTATATGATTTTACTTATAGAACGAACTAAAATTTTATTTAAATTGACTACCACAAGGGTTTTATTATGAGCTCAGAGCAAAAACGAACCATTTCAATAGCATAACCTTAAGAAATACTTCTATTTTGCTCTGAGCTAGTCATATGTTAGTGTCTATGTACAAGTTTTAAGGGGCGAGTAGGGTTCTTAAATTTTTTTTTTTCGAATTATTGACGAAGTTATCGCTATTTTTATACCTGTTGGATTTTTCTAACTGCCTCGAGCGCGCTATGGTTAACTACTTAGTGTTCAATACTTTAAAGCGTTTTTCCCACAACTCACTTTTTCATAGTCGGTGCCCATCATTTTGAAATTTTGAACACTATTTCTATACAAAATTTACGCAGGAGAGTTTTTTTTTTCAAATTTGTTAATATTTTTTATTTTACAATAACAAATTAACTGGTTTTTTTCGCAAAAAGTCGCGCTTTTTCCTTTTTTCCGTTTTTTTTTTCAAAAAACCCCCCAGCGTTACCTAGGCAAAACGATTATCTAACGATATAATTTTGATTTTTTGATTTTCTATGGTCCAGCACCGAGTTATAATGGGCACCGCAAATCAACTTTTTTCCGAGTCGCTCCAGAGTAATTGCTACCATTGCCGTATTTTTTAATATTTTTTCATGAAAATTTAATAGAATATTCTTTAAATGTCATACTATAACGTACTATTGGTTTTAAAAGTAGATTTTAACTGTTTCACGAAAAAAAAATATAAAATTGGGCCTTGTTTTACACGAATTAACCCTACTCCCCCCTTAATGCATACCATATTGCCATTCACGCTATCAAAATCGCATAAATACTCGTACGCAGGTGTGTGATAAATTGTTAAAAATTGTTAAAAAGAATTGTTTATTTTTATTTTCTTTTTATTAATTTTTTATGAAACAATAAAATGATAGCGTTCAAAGAAAAACGAGCCAAAGTCAAATAAGTTGTTTTGTCAAAATCTCATATGTACATATGCAGACTTCAATTAACCTTTTGTGCTCATATGTTACAATTCCACTATATGTAAGTAAGTAATAATAAAACAAAATATCATAAACAATCTTCAGTAAGTCATTAATGAGAAATGATGCAGCGTTTTGCTTTCAGACATTGAACTCGCGTCATTGGATCTTATCGATGATTGTCACGGCAACCAGTGACACACAATTACTTACTAAGTATTGTTTTTTTTCCTTTTTCACTTCACTTATATCACATCATTAAATTTCTCAATTACTACGTCTCCTTCTCTTTGGTTAACACACCGTAAAACCATAGAAAAACTTTAAAGCTTGCGGGGAGAAAAGTTAAAAATAGCATAAATCGAATTTACGATTAACTTGGTATATAATAAAATGAGATAACACAACGCAGAATTGTGTTATTATAAATTGATCAAATCATTATTGAAGAAATCTATTTTATTGATTCGTTTTCTGTGATGAGATGAAGTAAGTATAGTTGAGCTCAGGTGAGGTTAGATAAGGTAAGGTGAGGAAAAAGGAGAAAGATTAGTTGTTGAGTTTAGGAGGAGTAAGTTCAAATGTGGTGAGTTCGGTATGGGAAATTAAGGCGTGGTAAGTTAAAGTGTGGCAACCTGAAGTGTGGGGACATGAAGAAGCACTTCTTACCGTCTCCAAACATTTCCTTGTAATTGCCGTTACATATCATAGCACAACTTAACATAACTTAATATAACATAGCATAGCATAACATAACATAACAACACAACATCGGTTAAGCTGTGTTGGGTTTAGATGTGGTGAGTTCAGGTATAAGTATTCTGTGTAAAATTTCCGTCGCATTCGCCACACTCACTTTTCAATTCACTACCAACAATCTAAAAAAAATTATTGCAGCATTTCAAAAATTGATTTCTGCGATGTACAACGCTTGAATTATATAGTTACGAGTATAGTAGCAAGTGTGACAGGTTATGCAAGATTTCAAAGGTAGTTGGAAAAGTTTAAGTCAAAAAACCCAAAAAAGCTCTTCTTAATCGATTAAAGTGGTCCTTTTAAGAAGATCTCATATCAATTTGTGCTCAGATTAGTTAAAAAACATATAATGTATTTGAAATCGGGTAAAAACATAGTCAAGTGATTAATCAATAACCCTTGAAAATACAAGTTTTATAAAAGTATTGTTCTGACCTCCAACTTCTGCTACTTACGTCGCTTCTTTTAGATTAATTTTATTGTTATTGTTCAATTAAATTCATTTAATTCCAAGGTATTGGCTGCTATTTATTATTTTCTTTACATTCCTCGCATATGTACAATTTTTTTTTTTGTTGTTTTGCATGGATTTGTGTCACAAGTGTTATTAAAATTCATCACAATAGTGAAAGTATGCAAATCTTAACTGAAAATTTCTTGCGCCGCGCTTTAAAAATTTTTTAACAAAAGTCTTCAAACAAATAACTGCACGGCTCGTAAATAATAAATTTTTAATGCATACAAAATATTTGTGCAGTTTTAAAAGTCTTTTTGTTCGCAAATGCTTAAAAAAAATACAAAAATATATTGGTTGCAGAGGAATTTACAAAACGACAGCTAACAAATAATAAAAATATCAAAAAAAAAAAAGTTATGTATTTTTGAATATTTTGTATTGATTCGCTTTACGCATTGTTGTCAATCTCTTTTTGTCTACTTTTTTTTTGTTGGTCGCTATCCACGACTGGGCGCTTGTCGACGTTTAAACAATGTGGCACGTGATTTGCTTAGCAATTAATTGATGTGACAACAACAAAAACAACAGCAACAAATAATGCATTTAATCAATAAAAGCTATAAAATAAAAAAATATGTATATATTTCTACATGCTAGTATGCAGTAAGTACAGTACACACGTACGATGTGCTTAAATATGTGCATATCCCTGGAATCTATTATCTCTGTTGGCTTGTCAGTTGCGCAAGCGCGCATACTTGAATTGCATAGCACCACATACACATACATACACATACATACATACACATACATACATACATACATACATACGTATATACATATGTCCGCCTGGTTCATCACGCTTTGACGGCTGCCATCGAAACGCTACGCTTTGACGTTTTATAATGGAAAATCATTAAAGCCACTTATTTTTGTGCATAGAAAAATATATTTTATTGGCACTTAAAAAAAAACAACGGAAAAAAAACTCATTAACACGCGTAAAATAATAAAAAGCTGAGAGAGCGCAACAGATTTCATATTTTCGATAAAATATTTCTATGCACGCAACTCAATTAATTCCAAAGGCATACACATTTTTTTCTTCAAACACACTTTATTGAAATTTGTAAATCTAAAAGCAACTGGCTTAACTTACCTTAATCATAGCTTCACCTCAAACTATGTATGTACATCGCTGGGCGGCTGCTTAGCCCAGAACGTGACACATTAACTTAATAGCTTCTAAGCGAGCAACGTTCAACATAAAACTATAGAAAGTAGTGGCAGACATTAAGGCCAAAAATGGCAAGAAGCGATAATGGTTATGGGCATTTCTGTGTTATCGACATAATTCATAACAAACATACATATGTATGTATCTGCACATACAGATATAGATACACTGAGGTGCAAAACCGAGTGTTTGTTTGCTTTGTTACAGTAGTGTTCCCGTATAACGAATGATATATTGTTGAGACGGTGCGTTAAATTGAAAATTTGTTTATATCAGAAACAAAAAACATTTTTTTAAAGACCTTAGCCTTCTATCTTTAAATTATAGACTAGGTAAGGGCTATGGCTATATTAATATACATACATAAGTAGGTTTAGGGCTTTAAGATTTTTCTATTACCAGAGGTTTTAATTTCATTGTTCCCCTTTGCATTTGAGCTGGCAAGAAATGTAATTTATTCTTTGGATATCTTTCGGCCAGATGCTCTGTCTCCAGCGTGAACAATGTTTTGGTTTGGCAATATCCTTAAAAAAAAGGCAAATTTCATCAGCGTTGAAAACTGCGTCAGACTTAAGTCATGCCAAACCGTTTTTTAAATTTACAAAATCAATCATTAGTCGCTTTAAAATTTTCATTGAGAAATTGTTCGTTATGGATTTGCACATATCTGGCTTTTAAAATATTGCTGTTAATTTGTTTATTTCGCAGTGAAACAAACCATTTATACAAAGTCTTTTTCATCCTATGATATTCGCCTTTCTTGAATGATTGCCTTCTCAATGTGCCAGTATTATGAGTACTCTTTACAATCCTTATCACTTGGATATTTAACTGCCTGTATATTTGCATTATTTTTTGTTGTAATATAACCAAAACCAAATTCAAAGGCAAGGCATTCGTAATATCGAGTTCTTCCTATTAGCAAAATTTTTCATGATACAATTTTTGAGATACGTTTTTTTTTAATATATGTAATTCATTCTTTAAAAAGTGGCATATAAATTAATGTTTTAAACTTTTTACAAAATTTATGACAATTTACCAAATTTTCGTCCAAATTTCAAAGGTTAACAATGCAGTTTAATAGCGCATTAAATAAAGTGCTTTTTTTAAGTTACTCACACTTCGCGTTGAATTTTGATAATATTTTGAAATTTTGGAGTTTTTTTTTTTCATACAACATTCTTATTAAAATCTTTGCAATTTAGACGAAAGTTTGGTAAATTGTCATAATTTTTGTTAAAAGCTTAAAAACTTAATTGATATGATATTTTTATAAGAATGAACTATATTTTTATAATAACCTATCGAAAAAATTTTGTCATGCAAAAACTTTGCTAATATCTCAAAAAAGCAAACATTCACTCGGTTTTACTCCACAGTGTAGACACATATAAGTACCTGCCTTTGGGCGTTTTTCAATGCCGCAGTGTTGCTATATAATGACACCTGTAGTTTAAAAATATTTATAACGTGGATAGGTTAGTAACAAATTTAGGGTGTGCTGGGCATTTGTATGCGCAGTTTTTCAAGCTAATTGTCAGACATTTTGTAATTACTAAATCAACGCTTTCAACCACTAAACTAGTTTTAAAATATCTATGTGGATACCAAAAAACTAAAGCGGTTTTCATGCAAATTTCAAATTTCATACTCAGAACAAAAAAGATAATTTGAAATTTTTCAAGCGGCAGTTTATAACTTATTCAATTTTAATAATGTGCAAGTCTGAAGTGGTTAAAAATTACTGTTGATTTTTTTTTAGAGTTTTTATATAAATATGCGTCCGAAGACCCATTGAAACCCGCTTTCGAAAGGCCGATGGCTTGTTTTTAAATTTTTTCGTAGCGAAATTATCCTGAGGCCGTTGGCTGCATTTTTTTTAGACATTTATGACCAAGAATTTAGCTTTACTATAAAGATAAGGGTTTGGCATTATGTTTTAAAAATGATTTAGGGCAAGTGACCGCCCCGGCTGGCTCGATTAAATTCCAGCCGAGAAACCCAATTTCCCACCACTTTTTGCAGCAATTGTTGCCGTATGTCAGCAATAACGCGCCGAACGTTCTCTGTCAAGGCGTCTTGAAATGGCAAACCAAACTGAGTATAAATCAAGTAACAACTGTCAAAAAGACTAAAAGAACGGCCGTAGGTGTCAGCTAACACGACCTTTCTTATGATAGCGCCTTGTTAATGAAAACTCACCAACGTAGAATTTTCGTGTTGACGGAGATCTTACGTAGGAAATCCAAACGAATTTGATTTTTGCCGTAGAAACGTATCAGCTGATTGTACTCTCTCTCATCATTCTCGTACAAGGTTGCCACAGCGTACTTTTTGAAATCATTAAAAAGTTAGTTTCCAAATAATTGAAATATTCTTAAATTATTAGAAAAATTCTACCGAATATAGCAGATTATAGCATAATATATTATTTAAATAGGTCAGCATTTCGATTTGATCATTTACATTATAAAAATGTTAACTAAAATTGTAATTTTATGCAAAAACATATGTATATACATATAAATCAATGGCAACATTGTATAAAAGTGAGCGAACTAAACAAAAAGAAGCGAGTTGTATGCAATGAGAGAACAGCTGATTTCTACGCTAAGGCTACGGTAATGAGTTTTTGCAAAAATGAGATTTTACCGCCGTCTACGCTATGCTACGTACACGTTCGTGGGTAACTGCGCTATAACTCCGAAAAAAGTATTGCCTCATTGAAAACCACACGTCTAAAAAAAGCACCCTTGTAATATATTGTTTCAGTAGTAGAGAAGCTGATCTTCGCTCTGACTGCGCTGAGCAAATATTTGCGGTTGCTGAACTACTCGGAAATGAAGCTTGTTTGTGGTCGATAGTGCGCAATTTCTGTTGAAAATCATAATATATAAAAATATCATTTTAAATCATATTGAAAAATTCCAATTTTTTTTTGTGGGTGAGTCACCTTAAAGTGCAGTCATTTTCACAAAACCTCCGCCCTTCTTACTGTCCAACATCACTTTGGTAACGTAAAGTAGAGTGCAACGAAATTGAGCTGCTTTATAGTACCAACTGCAATCTCTTGCTTGAGTGTTGCATCATCATATTTTGTTTGTAACGTGAAAATATTTGAGTGTTTTTTCTGTTTTTTTTTTCATTGAAGGTTTATCTACTTTTATTAGCGCAAAGTTGATTGCACTCTGAATTTCCCAGAAGATGCAACGGCATGGCGACTGAAGCTGTTATAAAAATGATTTTGCTGCATTTTTTCTATGTTTCTCTTTTGTAAAGGAAAATAACTCAATTTACTACGGCCTTGCACTTGATTTAATAGTTTACGGTTATTTTCATAGCGCTAGAAAATTTAATGGCATATTTCCGTAAAAAAAAAAAATAAAAAGACACTGATTTTTTTTGTGTGATTTTTATACTTACTTATTTGTATATGGATATGTATGTACTTATAGTTGTTGGGTAATTTTTTTATGCGCACCTTTAAAAATGCATTTTTCTAATTTACTTATTTTTTCCTTTTTTTCGTTTCAGGTAAGTTGCGCTTCCCTTTTATTTATCGATTGATTTGAAAAAAGTGCGCGTAAGTCAAATTTTATTGCGTTACGATTTTCAATATTTCACGTTATTTACTTAGGATAAAAGCAGCACAGGAAGAGGGTCCTTAAAATAGCGTTGAGTCATTTTCGCATAAAATGCCATTAGACATATGTTATGTACATATGTATGTATGTATGTACATTGATGCGGAAATGATGTAATCGGCAAGCACTTAGTGCCTTTGGGTAACACATCCGTTGTTTGGCCTAAATTCGCTGAGTAAACAAGTCGATTGAATTTTCATACAACAACAACAACAACAACGAAAAGTAACAGCAATTCCAGCTAGGCGATAATAAAACTGCGTGCACATAAAATTCGTTCAATATTTACACGCTTTTAATTTAACTTCCTTCACTTGTAGTCGATGTGAAAGGATATTTTAACTACGTAGCTTTGTCGTTTCACATTACGTACATTCAGTAGGCGCCACTTACCTGACTTGCACTCATTTCAGCATTGAGAAAAGTATAACAAATTTAATTATTTTTACGAAGTTGCTAAAACTCAAAAGGTGCAGCATTTTTTTGTATTGATTTCTGTCTGCAACATTGTGTTGAAATAAGTTAGAAAAGAATTAACAAAGCTGACAAACTACATAAATGTGTGTACCTATGTACATTGTTGTATTTGTAGATATGTATGTGTATTCCAAAGTATACTTTGCAGTATTTTAACCACATTGAAGGTTGTTGCGCGCATTTACGCCAGTTTTTTTTGCTTTCTTTGACACAAATTGCGGCAATAAATTTCTTCCGACTCGTGCAATGTGGTCCCAAATTGCTTATGCGTCGGCCTGGATTCATTCCCTTTTGCGCGTATATCCACACAACAAAGAACAAAAGAAAAAATATCAAAAATGGATAAAATGTGTCTGCAAAGCCTAATGCGTTTAATACATTTAAAATTATAGATATACTAGTACATAAATACATACATACACATTTACTTCTAAACGATAAATCCTTGGCTAAGTAGGCATGCACATTGAAGCTGTCATATTTAAATGTACATACATACGTAGGTGTATGTATGTATTAGGGATGTAAATTTTTAGCAGTTCATTGATCGCAGCATTTTCAGGAACTGAAAACAAAATCCCGGCATCGCTTGATAGTCCCGAAATTCAGGAAGTTTTGATTCGTAATTTTTAAATTGTCAAAATATTTAAGACGTAATCGTCGTATTGTTCTTCTTTTAATTCATGTACGAGTATGTAATTCATTTATGTATGAAACATAAAATTTTACAAACACACAAAATAATTTATACTTCAAGTACAAACATAAGTTCATACATATGTATTTCGTACAGCAGCAAATACATATAGAGTACAATTATTTCTAATCACTGTTCGAGATTAGTATTAAGTATTATAATATGCTACAGTGTATTAAGTAAGAAAAGCAATACATCAAGTAAAAATTAATAAGCCAGGCAAAACTATTTCTTTTTTGAGTGTTTTATCCACCAACCAGGACCTTAATTTGTTGCATATAAAACCTGCAATAGAAAAGCAAAGCTTCGCCTCACGATTTATTGTTTGGATTGTCGACAAAATGTTAAATGCTTTCTGTAGGTAATAGCCATTATGCCGTCGGCGTTAGTGTCATTAACATCGCTTTCATAGTAAGGCTCACGTTTTTCTCAAAGTTGATATTCTCCAGTAAAATGCCAGTAAAATTAGAAGCTTAAGAAAAGTCCTATTTAAGAGCATGTAAGTACATATATTATTTAGATTACTTATAATTAAAAAGTGTACACATCGGACAGAATTGCACTCCATTGCTTGATACTTGCAACGAGTTTAATAAAAAAGTTATTACTCAAAGTAGATTGCAACTTTTTTATTTCCTCTAAATTTAAAGCGATGCCAAATTTGAACAAGTCCATGTTGCAAGGACATAAGCCTTCAACAGTGACTTTAAATTGGGAGAGTTGTTTTATCTAATAGGTGTTGAAAACGCGCAATCAGTGTTGCTTTGCTTTGTTTTGTTCTTGAAAGGAAGAATTGATATACATATGTAAAAAGTTTAAACATTTAAATGGCTATTCAATGATTTGTTTCCATCATTCCCGGGATTTGCATAGGCTAATCCCGCGATATTCGGAAATTAAAAAATAACGGGATTCCGGAATTCCAGAATCCCGTTATTTTTTAATTTTCGAATATCGCGGGATTAGTCTATGCAAATCCCGGGAATGATGGAAACAATCCCGAAATTTCGGGATACCAGGATTCGTATTCCTACAAAGTAAGTATGTATTCGCAGTAGGGTGGCCAAAAAAAGGATGCATGAAATTGTAATGATCTTACTCCCTGCGATTGTACTATATCGAAAAAATACCCCAACTTTTTTTAATTGAAACAAAAATCGTAGAAATAATACAAAATCCCTAAAAATCAAAATATTTCTGACAGTAAACTCTATTTATTTCCAAGTCGATTAATTTTTTAGCGGTGTCTCGAAATCCTTGAAATGAAAAAATACAGTTTTTTTAAAAGATTTTTATAAAAAAAACTGAATATAGGCAATTGGGAATTATTTTCTGAGACCATTTTACGAGAAACAGAGTTGGCCGATTGAAATGTATGTATAAATTTATAGATTTTCAATGATACTATAGAATTTTTATAAATTTTTTTCTCATATAAAATATGTACGAGTATGTGCTAATTCTGTTTTTACACGGTAGATTGGTTTTAGAAAAAACCGTATAAAAAAGACATTCCTTATCTTAAAAACCTATCAAAATCAGTGAAAAACAAGGATTTTTAAAGAACAAGTATTTATGTTTATTTCATTAAATCAAATATTGTATTGTGCATTGTCCTCAAGCCATATTATGAGTGCTTCTTCCATTTTTTCTTTATTAGTACCTCTAGTGTATGATGTAGACTTAACAGATAGTTTCGTTCCAGAAATCACCGATTGCCTAACTGAAATAAAAAAAATGTTTATAGTAGTTCTACTGTGGCTTCGTTTAAACCGAACATTTGCCAATAAATATAAATATTGAGCCTTCTCCATTTCGAAGGCGGTATAAATTTCAATTTTGGTTTCCAAAGAAATGTTTTTTGTTTTGCATTTGCAAATATTTAACAAAATTAAAAAAAGGAATAAACCTCAATGAATATGAAATATTTTTTTGGCTTGCCTTTTATCTTAAGCGTTAAAATTAAATTTAATGTAACGTTGGAAAAACAACAAATTTGCCTATAAAAAATGTCTTTACCAAGAGCTTTTGATTGCATTGATAGTTTAACAAAATATTAACACATTTCAAATTTGCTTTAATGTACAAAAAGGGAATTCCGCTGAATTTGTGATATGAACATATTTCGCAAAAATTAAATATGACAAATAAAATTGAAAATAGAAAAAAAAACCGTGTAAAAAATTAAAACTTTTATTTATTTTCATACCGTGTTAAATCAAAACCGTGTAGAAAAAAACCACCTTCATATACAAAGATGCAAAAAACATCGAATTGGAGTTTTTGCCTTTAACGGAGCCGGAGTCGGAACGAAAGCCAGAACCTTAAAATTAAAACATTTTGTCTTTGTTCGAACGACAGTGTGAAACTCCGTCCTTCACGTCTTCGAACTTTTTTCAACGATTGTCATAGTATGGGCGCCAGGTAACAGCTTTAGGATGGGCGAAGTCCAATATCGAAAGGAACATTAAAATTATTCACCAATAATGAATATTGACTTTCACACCAAATACTCATTATACGAAAAATGCATCCAAAAAATATTTGCTTCTCGACTTAAGCAAACTTTTGTTTTTGCCACTTGCTGCGGCACGCATTATTTCAACATTAATTTCAGTACTTTACTACAACACAAGTTTATTTACTGGCATTTACGGCCACTGTGAGCAAACACACGCATTAGCCTTTAGCTGCTGAAAATATTTACATAGATTTGTTTCTTTACACACAAACCGCTCGAAGGCGACTGCTCAGCTCTGGTCTGGCGGAGTGTCGTTACACACTTTACCTATTTCGCTTTGGTTTTTTTTTTGCATTTCGCGCAAAAAGCGTAAACATTACGGAACAAAGTATAAAAGTCCGCCTGCCCGCAGCGGTGACAGTAGATGGTTTTAACAGGCAGCGACTAGCCGTTGTGTTGCACTTTAGATGGCGGCGCGCCTAACGATCTTTAACCTGTCGCCACAAGCCACGGCGCATGCGCAGACCAGGCAGGTTTTGTGCGAACGCATTAGTACGGCGACTCTGTTTTGAGATGCGGAAAAATTATGAATGCACGCACTTTTGCAATGCCCATAGACACATTTCGATGTCTTGTGGAAGGTAGAAACGGTCGTAAGAACAAAAACCGCATTGTAAGTTTTGTATGTAAGTATTTTTTTACTTTCTTTCGATGGTAATGCGTAAAATCTATTCTTCAATTCAACTACTCTAAAAGTAAGAGTGGATAATATTTAAAAACAAAAGTTAGATTTTTCGATAAGAGTGGAGAAAAAGTCTTAAGGTAAGGTACATTTTCTAGGGCTGACGCAAATATTGAAAAAAATATTGCTTCTTAAATTCAAATGCAATATAATTAGTTGGAAATATATAAAATGATATAAAAAAAAAATAAAATAAAAAAAAAAATAAAAATAATTTGAATAGAGTTGTCATCGTACTTCAAATAAAATAAAATGAAAAAATAAAAAAAAATTGTACTAAAGATACGCTTGAAGCTTTGCAAACACATGTAGCAAAAATAGGAAGAACACAAATTTTATTTAAAAAAGTTGTTTGAATTGGTTTCCTTTCAAGTTGTAGCTTAAAGCGCATTATTAAACAGCGAACTTCCACAAAAAAAAATATTAAAATTAAGAAATCGAAAAATTCATATAAAATTTATAAAAAAAAATTATTTTATAAAAATTTCTTAAATTAGTCCGAAGCTAGAAAAATACGAAAAGTATTAGTATTTCCGTAATCGTTAATTTAAATATAATTTTGATAATGTTCAACCAATTAATGTAGGTAGCTAGAAACAAGAGTCAAATAAATTCTATAAAAGTATAAAATTGAGATAGATATTTTATCAAAATGGTTTTTATTAAGTTACTTTCGTTATATACTTTCTTCTCGCAATCGAAGGCGCGTGAGTGGAGCTATTCAGATGACGCGATGAGACTGATTTTCTGAATATGTTTAAACAAGATGACACAAATAAAGCTATAGATACACACATACATGATTTGAAAGGTGTTATATATGTAAATTATGGTAAATTTATAAAATCATAATTTTTTGGTTTGCTTTTGTTGCGTTACAAGTGAAAAGAAATGTAAAATATTAAATTTTGAATTTTCTAAATTTCATTATTTTATGACATCTTGTTAATTGGGGTATTCAGTTTTTAATTGAGTATTTATATGTACCTACTTACATATGGATTTCGTGATCTTTTGCTTTGAGTTAAAACTCTTTTGTATTTCTTGTGCAATATCATAATGATCATCAACGTCTGACAAGTCAAAACCGTATGGCGCATTCCAGTCCTTAGAAGAATTAAAATAATAATTATGAACAATTTTTTAAACAAATTTTTAAGAGATTAGCTCTTGAAAATATGTGCATATCTACGTTTTAAAAAATTGTAAAATAATGCGCAGTACACATTATATGTAGGTATGTATGTATGTGTTCTCGCGCGTTTGTATATTTAGAAAATCTTAGACCTCCGTTTTCTAAACAATTTTTTGTTCTGTATTATTGTGAGTAGTATTTTCATTTACCTAACACATATAAGTTCACAATAGTTCATACATATGTACATATATGTTAATATACTACTTTTATATACTATATGTATGTGTCTTTTGCCGACGTTCGGTCCAATAATGACGTAAGGCGAAAAAAATTCACCGTCCATATTGTTTTTTACCTGCGTATTTCCGCGAAAAACCAAAAACAAACATTTTAATTTGAATTTTCAACCAAACATTTCTCTTTCCACAATAAAAAATTTAATAAATCAACCACAAAATTTATGAATAAGTATATACTCTGTTCACAAACTATAGCACAACCACATATTGACAGTTTTAGAACTTTATTTTTCACCTAATTAATTAAAATGATTTTTCTATTAATATATAGTTTATTCTCTAAGAGAATACATAAACACTAATTTTTTTTAACTATTTACAAAATGTTTAATGATTTAACAAAATATCATCAAAATACGAACTTACTAAAACAAAATTTTAAGAATTTTTTTTAAGTATATAGTTTTTTGACTCATTAAATTTTAGTCTGAGAAAATGCAAATTTCAAGTATTTACAAGTTATCACAAATTTTTGACGATTTTCTTAATGGCAGTGTCCACCATACAACGCAAAGCCGCGATTATACATATTTTATATGAAAGGAATTGCGAAAGAGCGTCAGTAAAAAAATTGTCAAAAATACTTGCTAATTCGGAGGCATTAGAAACTTACACTTTGTTGCACTAAATTATATGAGATTTTTGGAGAATTGACGGTGTTTAAATTGATAAATAATTTTTAAAAATTTTAGGATAAATAAATTGTCCAAATGTGTCAATATTACTTGAATATGAACAAAATTCAGTGCAACAAAAAGTAAATTCATTTGTACGAGTGTACTTGTTTAGCAATAATAAAATTTTTCACTCTTATAAAATGCAGGATCAATTTTAAACACATTCCTTTATGCTAGCCGAAAAATGCTGGGTAAAAAATATGGCTTGTTGTGTCCGGTTCTTATCGCTAAGATTTATAAAGGATGAATAGTTCCTGCAACTGCAACTGAAAGTGTGCACAATTTTGCTGAATTCGCCAAAGACTATTAAAACTAATTGGAATAATGTTTCTTGCCAATGTTGCAGAACTCAAAAATTTTTTTTTTATGACGAATTCAGTTTTTTAGAGATCTAAAAGAGCTGCTCAAGTTCTTAAATTCCAAGTGATGAATTTCTTTGAACAGGGATTTCCATATTGTTTGCCTGCTGGCGTGAAAAAAAATCTAATGAGTACAATTCGATACACGCAATGTGTTCATTTTGTGTAGATATTGTAGTAGACTGAACTCTGGCCTATCCAAAAATCATCTTAAGATACGCAAAGTCTCCAAAAAATCCTTCTCAATGTCACAATGTCTGAAAATTTGCAAAATTGTTAGATATTTTTATTTGTATAGATATTTGGGATATTTTCTTTTATAAGATTCTAATATTTTTGAAGTAAAACTTCTTTGGCGGCGGTAGTAAATTTAAAAAACGACATGACGAATACGAAGAGAAATGATGTGACGGACATCGCGCTGACAAACACGGTGCACACGCACCATAACTGAACTCACCTTATCTAAATTCACTATACCTAAGGTGATGTCATGTTGTGTTGAAATTTATGCTATATTTTTTTGCTCTATTATGCTACGCCGTGCTATGTAATTTTATGCCATGCTATTATAAGTTATGTCATGCTTTTTATACTATGTTTTTAGCAACGGTAGCAAAATTGAAACGTCAACATGGCGAATGAGATGTAAATGGTGAGTACGGAAGTAGTTGGAGATAACAGGAAGGGATTCTTCTTCTAATCAGACCCGAAGTCATCACACTTTAAAGCCTCACACTTTAACTCAACACGCCTGAACTTACCACATGTTAACATACCTCACTTAAACTCCTTTCACCTCACCTTAGATCAACTTATCTCATCATAGAAAGCGAAGCAAATCATACAAATAATTAATTTCTTCAATTGTGAATTAATCAAAATAATATTACGCATCCCAGCATTATATTTTGTTATCTAGTTTTTTCTTAAATGCATTAGTTTCAGATCATTGTAACGTAGAATTATGCAACGATTAGGAAATGAATTAAAGGGGTCGGATCATTTACAGACGCGGAAAAAGTCGCTTTTTTAATTTTTATTTTAAGAATAACAAACATTGTAGACAATCCGTTTACAGAGTATATTTTAGAGCATATCTGAAAGTTTTTTTTTTGTTATAACCACTCAAAAATGTTGAAAAATCGCGGAGGAATCCATGTTGCAGTGGAACGTGTCGCAGCTGATACCGTCCATTGGTGGGCAAAGTAAAGTTCGTAATGCTTAACTGTAACAGTAAATATAAATATCTTGTTAATTCGTATACTTTTTTACTCCATATGATCCTCAGAAAGCCAATGAAAACAGAAAATTAATAATTTTTTTCTATGTTTGAACTTTGAAATCGATTTTCAACGTTAAATTTGTGCATATTTTCACTTATAAAAATTACGATAATCATATTCATATCTTTGGTTCACATAAAGAGTTATCCATACTTTACAAAAAAGAAGTTGAATCAGATTGAAAGGTGAGTTAGTTTTCGCGCAATCGTGCACGCCAATTGCAAAAACATGGTTTTCAGAAAACGCGCTTCAAAGTTTTGACAAAGTGCAACGAAAGAAGAATTTTCGTCGACGCACGTGTCTATTACCTAAAATATCTTTTGAACCACCTCGAAATCAAAGCTTAAAAATATTTTACATATACTCGTATGTGTTTAGATAGTTTTGGAAGAGATTAAGCAAAACGAAAAACGATTTAAATGATCCAACTTTAAGAAAAGTTTAACTTCCGTAGCGCGGCCCAGGTGCAATCCATTTCTTATTAAATACAATGTAGTTCATTCTCTAACAAAACCTAATACGAACCCAATTTTCAACCTTTATACGAAATTTTTAAAAATAATATAACAAATTGCAGCAGAATATCAAATCTAAAATTTAAAAAAATTCGTTTGATGATGCCAAATGTAACAGCCACAATTAACCGCTACTTTTTGTCGATTTTTGATGACTTTTTACAGACGATCTTCTGAAATTTCTTTCCTATACTGCATGGTCGAATTCTTTTATATGAAAAGAAAACACTTCTAACGACTTTTTATGAAACGTTCAACATTTTCCACCAAAATGCACTATACAATTTTCATTAACTGAAATAGCAAATCAACGCATTACTGCAACTACCACAGAAGTTACAATATGCTTAGATCTCCAACCAAACACAATTTTGCTTAAAGCATAGAAAACATCATTCACCAAGCAAGTGAATGAATTCGTCGCACTCTTTGATTTCTTTTCCCGCTGTTTTGTTTATTTTTGTATATCCTGACAATCTTCGACTATCATCTGCATTTTTGCCATTGAGACAATAGTTGCTGATGCTCCTGAGCTACTCCACCAGTTTTTGCTGTAATAACCACTGCAACTTTGTTTTTTTTTGTTTTGGCATGCAACAGACGTCATGTGTTGTTGCAACGGTTGCCATGCGCCATCGCCAGCTACTTTTGCAACATCTACTTTTGGCGGAGTGCGTACAGCAAAAATGCTAATTGACTCACAGTCACTTCGATCTTTGTTGCTTCACTGCTTCATTTTCTTTTTCCTCTAGTAACACATATTACGGGCTTACCATGGCAAAAATGTTTGTTTTTTTATTTAAAGGCGTGTATGCAGACAGTAATGTGCGTGTGTGTGCGTGTACTGCCTTTTTTGTCTACTTTCGCTTGCTACATCATCTTTTATAGATTTTAACCCATTGACTATTCTGAAGGAACCAATTAATAAACAAGTTAACCCTCGCCGCTGCGCTAGTCGCCTTCTCTTCAAGTCAGTTGCAAGCACGAAGCACTGAAAATACACAAAATTTATTCATACACACATATATATACATATGTATTTATAAAACTACGATTACTTATAATAACAAGTAATTTTATCGCGTCAAAACAGAAAATTCATTTTCGTATATTACCCGCGAGCGAATATTTTTTATTTTGTTTTCATAATATTGACCGGCTAGTGGTGCAGAAGAATTTACGAAAACGAAACGTACACACATTTATTGATAGATAATCATATGGTTTGATAGTAATTGCTTATAATCGTGTGTATAGGCAAGGTTTTGGTATTTTATTTTAAATATTAAATTCAAAATTTATTGCGTGTCTGACGAAGAACTCTAAATACAGTATATTTCTTTGTTTTCAAGGTAGACTGTTGACCTTGAAAACTTTTACATTGAAACTTTTACCTTGAAGTTTTTCCAAGAGAAAAAAATTGGAGTTTTGATGAACACAGACAAAAGCAATTACTTTGCTTGAGTCCAACGACTCCCTAAAATAAAAAAAGTAGTTGGGGATGTCGTTCTTAGAACGATTCAATCGAATATCTTGAAATAGGGATATCTTGAAAAAGAGCTTCATCATTAGCCTTAGCATACCATTAAGCGGAAACTAGAGTGTGGAAATAAAGGCAAGATCTCAGCATTGGTAAAATTATGTGACAGTCAGCACATTCCCGGCTGAGAACTGACATCATTATTAATAGTTATAACTTTGAAATAGTAGAGGACTTTGTTTAATTCGAAACCTATACTAACATCAATAATGATGTCAGCGTCGAAATCCGACGACTCTTGCCAACAAGTGCTACCATGGATTGAGAAGGCAATTGAGCAGTAAAGTCCTCTCGACGGACAAAAACCATACTCTATAAGTCTCTCACTAAGCCTGTCCTATTGTACGGCGCAGAAGCATGGATGATGAAGACATCTTAAGAGAGGTCTCTTGGAGTGTTTGAAAAAAAAAAGATTCTTCGGAAGATTTATAGGCCTTTACGCCTTTGCGATGGCGAATACCGCAGACGATGGAACGATGTGGTGTACGAACTTAACGACGACGTAGACATGGTGCAACGAATTAAGAACCAGCGGCTTCGCTGGCTAGGTCATGTCGTTCGAATGGATAAAAGTCCTGAAAATATTCGACGTGGTACCCGCTGGTGGTCGCAAATGAAAAGGGAAGCCTCCTCTGTGTTGGAAAGACCAATCAGTAAAGGACTTTGGTACCCTTGTTATTTCTAATTGGCGAAACGTAGAAATAACTGGCGTGCAATGCTGAGCCAATTTAGCAAGTAAGTATCTAATACCAGGCTTTCAGGGAGCATTGACGGGACATTGCAAAATGGACTAAGACTCAAGTTACCTAGAAAAGAAACACCACAAGACTTCGAATAGGCCATTGCGAAAGCGTCGTTGATATACTCACTTATAAACCTAGCTTTGATGCAAATTTTCAAGCAATCTGGCAACGCTATCACTTCAGCTATACGCAGGCTAATAAGTCTCGTGTAGTGCACACCTTTTTCAGACAGTGCGATCCGCCTCACCGTCTCGCTTTGACAACTACTTTTGCCACAGTTTCCGCCTCTTATGCCATGCCAGACGCACAAACCAAAACTCCCGCCACAAAGCAACCGAGAAGCAAGTTTTTAAAATAGCGTAGAGTAAATAAAAAAAAAAAAAAATTCGCAAGAAGTCTAAACAATGCAGCAGCGGCTTGTACATATCATACGCGTCTGGCCTGTTGGCCAAGTTTCACTTTCGGTCGGGATGCCTTGATTGCTCGAAAAGAAGAAAAAAAACCAAATTAAATGTTCAATTGAGCTTTGTTGGTGGGATGCTGCCACGGCGCTTTGCGTAGCTGCGATTGTGCCAATGTGAATGATTATCAAGATTATTTGTTGTGACAGCCTGAAGGTAGTACTACGATATGCTGCATATATCAACATACATACATACATACATAGCTAGCTATATGTAGTATGTATGTATGTATGTATGTATGTACATATGTATTTTTTGAATTCTATAGAGTAATATGCGTTTGGTATCTCTGTGCTATTTGTTCGCGTTGTTGAGTTGTTTTTTTCGTGTAAACATGTTGCCAAACTTGTTATTAAACCATCGTCAACACTGAAGTCAAATTTGCAGAAGGTGGGCAAGCAAACCATGATTTCATATGCTTTTATTGATTTTTTTTTCGTTTTTGTATGTTTTTACTATACGTTTATGTTTGCGCGATTATTTATTTGTGACTTTATTCATACATACCCCACAGTGGAAGTCCGAAAGAGTTAGTAAATATATTGCACTAAGTAGTGGTTATAGGGCGCCCAGTTGGTAACTAGTTGTAAAGTGATTAGTTAAAATTTAATTTGTAGCAACATTTCTTATTGACACATGATAAAGTGAAGAATTAATAACTGAAAAATTTATTGAGCTCGACGCCAGTTTAATGAAAAAACAACAAGAAGTGTGATGAGGAAATGTGGTGATTTCCGAAATAGTACTATAACTTCTACCATTTAAAAACTGTTGTTGTTTTTCCAAATAAAATCTTCATTTGTCAATTAATAAACATTTATAAGGCCAATAAATAGCAAAAATATATGTGAAGAATTAATTTCAAAATTAATGTGTTACTAGTTCTAGAGAGACTACGATGGTAACTAGTTAAAAAATTACTGGTTTATATTTTATTCATTGCAGCATATCTTACTAACAACTAATTTCACGGAAGCAATTTAAGTGAAAAAAATTACTAATTTTTTCAACTTACAAGTTCTAATTAAGTTTTTAGTGCAACCGGCTTTAAACATTAAAATTTGAGTATTCTCCTCCAAATAAAATCTTAAGTCCAAATTAAAATTTTTCTTATAAAATTAACGTCAATTGGAAAAATAATTTAAATAAGTTCAGCGACTAGTTCCAGGCGTAATCAGCTCGGGTAATTATTTAACGCCGAACCAAAAACTTCGTGATCCCTAATACCATAAGCCTACTACTTCGCGTACCCAAAAATACCCAAATACCATTACATCATAACCTCAAAATCGACTAGTAACACAGAGATACGCATCTCTGGTGTCAAAAATTCGCAGTAAATGTATGTAGTATAACTGTTCGTGATTTTGGCACATATATCGTTTTTTTTGGTTTTGTTGATCGGCGTAATTAATAAGTTGCAAGATTTTAAGCTCGTGATTAATCCTTTCTCCGATCTTCGTGTGGCTTACCAGTTGCTGGTACTGAGTTTATATACATAGAAGGCTGGAAAGGAGTATTTGCAAAAGCATATAAGTTAAGTGGCCGCTGTGGTCGAGTTGGTAGCGGTGCGTGCTATAACTCGATATGCCGGTGAGTTCGAGGTTCGAATCTCAGTCAGGGCAAACAAAATCTTAATCATAGAAAAAGTTTTTTGTAATAGCGGTCACCCCTCGGCAGGCAATGGCAAAACCTCCGAGGGTATTTCTGCCATGAAAAAGCTTCTCATTAAAATACATCTGCCGTTCGGAGTCGGCACAAAACTGTAGGTCCCTCCATTTTGTGGTATAATATAAAGACGCACACCACAAATGGTAGGAGAAGCTCGGCCAAACACTGAGCTATATAGTGTACGCGCCAAAATTATATTATATTATATAAGTTAATTTAATTCTTGTGCACAAGTTCCTTATTAGCGACTACTTCAAAGGCAACTAGTTGGTAACTAGTCCTAAAATGACTAGTTCAACTTTGATTCGTATTATACTAACATCATAAATTCAGTAATTAGCTTTCAAATCAATTAAGCGACTTGCTCGAAGGGGTCTTGGTGCAACGTAATGAGTTAAAATTTTATTTGAAATACACACGACTGCTTGAAATCGTTTCAAAATGTTTTATGTATTTTTTTTGTTGTTTTGCTGTTGCTCCAAAGCCAACTATTATTCGTCTACACATTTGCATTGATGCTAATTTTTTATTTGTTTGTTTTTGTAATTTGTTGCAATAATTTCATGAGTTTGTGAATTGCTTGGCAAAGCGATGATTGGCAATTTGTAAGTGAAATGTTGCCGATAAGACAATTGCGATTAACCAACGCTGAGACAATGCCGCAGACAGCCACAACGTCGATCACACTGGCAAAAGCATCATACTACAACAAGAAAAATAAGAAAACAAAGAAATGCCAGCCGCAGCAAAATTTTAAACACGCTGCGGAAATTTCTCATTTCACTAAAATCTAAAGAAAAAAGCCACGGTACTCACATCAGTTAACCCAAGCAGCAACAGCAAAAGTGATATCTGCAACAACACTTTGTGCCAGTTATAAAACCAATGCCTGTTGGTTTTTTACTTTTTTTTTCGTAATTTAAATTTTAGATTTTTCTGCATTTTATACCACTTTTTTCCTACACTTATCCCAATTTTTCTTTCTCGCTTTTATTCACTTACACATTTTGTGGTAGGTTATTGTTTGTTGTGGCAATGCGAAACGTAGTGATGTGTTGCCTGGCGCGGCGATGGGAATGGCAAGACAGGATGTGTGGTATGCAATTGTACGCATAAAAATATATTTGTATGCGATCGTGTAGCATTTGTTATGTGCGTGTGGCGTGTATGTATGTACGAGTATATGGCAACCACATTCACTTCAAAAATGCTCCCCAGCGAATTGCTGTTGTTGTGCTTCATGGTACTGTTTTTTTTTTGATCACGTTGTACGTTGTGATTAATAGAAATTGCGTGCTACCGATCAGTAATCACTTATAAATCATTTCATTCGCTCGATTCGCGAATAACTGCCAAGAAATGTAATAATTTTATTGGTATGCAGAGAAAATACGCGTGCATAATTATAGTTACATAAAAAACCAACAGAAGTTAAATATAAATTTCTCCAACAGTTGGGTACACAAAAAGTTATTTGAAAAATAGTTTCCTCTAGTAGCATTAAAAATTTATTTGTTCTTTCTGAGACATGCCACACTATTTCAATTGGTCAAAAACTACTTTTTCGCAAATTTTTGAATATGTTGCAGAGGTTGTACTAAACTGTCTGTAAACGCAAAATAGAGCAAACAAATTTTTTTTCAAAAGTTATGCAACTCGCAAAATATTAGTTCTATCAAAGAAAATATAAAAGAAATTAGTTTTTGTTTCTTTATGTAAACATTTTCATACATTTGTTAATAAAAAAATTAAATTTTGCCTTAGAGCAAACCATATCTCGTTTGAGGAAGTTTTTCTTGTAATAAGTAAAATTTTACTAATTTTGTAAAAGAGTTTCCATCAGTTTGAAGACGTTTTTTCTTTCTTTTCCTAAATTTTGAATTTTATGGAAATTTGGCAACACATTTTTCAATTCGAATATGTAGATGGTAAAATCGACAAAGAGCGGAATAGCGATCCTTGCATGACGCAACCTTGAGCAAAGCATTGCTTTATTTCTATTTAATGTATATACAAATCTTTCTATTTGGTAATAAAATTTTTTCTAAAAGCAAGGAAGCAAATATTCACAGCTTATAGAAAAAGAAAAGTCTTACGTTTAATTAAGAAAAAAAAAAAACAATTTCATTTTATCGCATTTTGAAAGCCTTTTCCTCAGCTGTAATAAATTTTGACATAAGTGTGAGAAAAATGAAATTTCGAGCAACTGAGTTGCCGATAAGCTGAGCTGGCCATGAAAGGAACAGAAATAAACCTGCCAAAGGCGATGACATTCTTCTACCCTCCTGCAAACATATTTTAAAAATGTAACTCATCAATGAACCCGTAAAACCTGGTGAAGGGCTTTGGAACCCACC
Source organism: Philophylla caesio (assembly GCA_963971545.1). Classification (NCBI taxonomy): domain Eukaryota; kingdom Metazoa; phylum Arthropoda; class Insecta; order Diptera; family Tephritidae; genus Philophylla; species Philophylla caesio. The sequence continues at coordinate 112,055,387 of OZ020608.1, read as the reverse complement.
TTTTATACAACCAAAAAAAATCTAGCCAAAACTTGATTTAATGCGATCCACAGGCCTCACTTTGCTTGACCTCGTTTCCCTCAGATTAATAGTCGGAGTATTAACCGAATACTGCAACACAAATTTAATTAGCAATAATTGTTGCACAACAAAGTTTCTGTATTCCAAAGCAACTTGTTGCGTTGCTAAGAAAACAAGTGGTTGTTGGTTGTGTTTACGTTGCGGCTCGAAGGCAGCCGCCGAACATGTTGGACGTTATGTTTTGTTTGGTTTTTTCGTAAGTATTTCGGTACACTGAGATTTTCTTGTTTGCTTTTTTTACGGCACCGATTTCCAAAATGCTAAGAGCAAAAACAAAATTCTTGTAAATATTGTTTGTATCGGTCCGACATCACATTATTGAATTCGCTTTGACGAGCTTTAAAAAAATATATTATTTTTATTGTGAATATGTATTGACAATTTGAAAATACATATTTTTATTTAATATAAAATCGAGCTTTTTATTGATGAATGTAAAGTGTTATTTGACAACTCTTTACTGTTAGTAAAAACTATTTTTCAGTGATGTACGCAATCTCTATGCCTTCGAATCTTCTAAAAAATTTATAAAAAGGCAACTGAAAATTGGAAATAAACAAAATTGTAATAAAAAAAAAATACAGATTCAATTTGAAATTATGTACTGTACAAGTAAAAAAGGAAAAAAAGTGTTTACTACTTTCAATTAATAAATAAATTGTATTTTAATAAAAACTTTGATTTAAATCGAGTTTTTAACTAAAAATCATACATCTCTTTCGTTGTAACATTAAAATATAAGATAAATCTTAAAATTTCCGACAGATATATTTTAAATATTTTGTATACTATTTTACGACAGCTCTCAGATTGTTGTATACAATTTTACAACAGCTCTCAGATTGGCGAAGAACGAACTGGTGTTTTGGACAAGTCATCCTCTTTTTTTAGCCAACGAAGTTTTGTAGACAGTGAATGCTATTCATAACAGGTAAAAGCGAAACAATGCTCTTTACTCCCAATAATTTGTAAGCTACGAATGCACAATTTTTCAATTGTTCAGCATACGTCGAGCGATTTAATTTCAAGACATTTCTTCATGATAACGGAATAAAAATGCTACCCGAAAAATTCATAGTTTATCTGTGGTTTAACGTGAGTACAACTAAGTTAAGGTATAGGGAGTCAGATATTTCGTTCAATGAAACTTGAAATTTTTCTTTTTGTTTTATTTGTAGTTAAAATAGGCAATTCTAAAACTTATGTATATTTTTGGTTTTTTTGGCCTTTTTGGATTCCTTTATTTCTGTTGTTTGCCTGTTTTACAATTTCAAGAGTCTTTTCCAGCCTTTCCTTTCCTTTCCTTTCCTAACCTTTTTTTTTTGTTTTTTTTATGAGTGTTTGTGGCCAAAACAATCCGTCTCATGTCGATGAGCTAAACACGCTCACTCTAAAGCGCACTAAGACCTTTACCGATAGTTTAATGATCCATAAAGTGGCAATATCGCATCAAAAAAACGGCTGATTTCAATGAGAACACATAAGAAGCTCGCCTCTTTTGCTCTGAACTCGTCAAACGATTGTTTTATAATACTTGATACCAACGGTTATGAAGCTTAATCCCTTTATAATTTACTCGTGTTTAGTTCAACATCTAACGATAAATCTATATTTGGAAATCATATGAATATTTACTTATGTACATGTGTACAAGCCAAGTACATAGTTATTAAAAAAAAACCATAAAATTATATGGAATATATCACATTCGTCGAAATTTCAATTGAACCAGCAAACAAATTTGAATATCTACATCACGCCGCTTATCGCTGATCAGCAAGCAATTAACGCTAATGGACATACAAATACATAGAACGAAAAAGTCAACAGACAGATACGAAAATATAGAAAAAAACAACAATGCATTTATGTATGTATGTATGATGTAATTTGTAGTAGAAAAGCAAGTCAATTGCTTGGAATTAGCCAACTATTGGCAAAGAAATAAAAAGAAAATATCGTAGAGGAATACAAAATAATACAACAAACACATAACCTTTCAAAGGTAGTGCAGCAGCAATTTAACGGATAAATTAGTATAAGACGCGCCAACAACAAACAACGAACATGTTTGAGTGAAATGCAAAGCCAAGCAACTCAAACCGCTCGAATGCTAATGGAGGGCTCGTTGCTCGTGCTGCAGCTAGTTAGTTCGAAACGTTTGAGTTGAAAATTTATTCCACAACTAACCGCACTAGAGAAAGGTTCGCCGAAAGAAAGTTGACGGAAGAAATTTTTAATAAAAATGGAAAAAATTGTAAGAAAAAACAAATATAAGAAAATTAAATAAAGTAGAAAAAATATTTGTTGTAGATAAACAAAAAGTGCGAGAAACCCGACAGGCAGTGCAGATTTGCAAGTGCAAGTGTATAGAAATGCAAAAATTGCAAGAAACATCCACAAACAAAAAAGCGAAGAAAATCTGTGACAGACAAAAGACGTAAAAATGCCATTACAAGCGAGCACTCAGCGTGCACAAAGAAACCTTTGATGGGCAAAAGCAATAACAATAATAATAATAATAACAATAAAGAAGTGAAAAAAAAAACAAAAACAAGAATAACGCTGCTGTGTTTACCACTCTTGTTTGATCGATAAGCGCATTTAAAGGCATTTCAATTGCGCATGGTGGTGGCCTGGCGAGGAGCGTGAAAAAATTTACGGAATTATGTGGCGAGAAAATATATTGAAAAGTTGATACACAAGAATTTTTAACTACAACTAGCATGTAAACTTGCTTTTAGAATAAAACAAAAGTGCCTTGAAATGGTGAAAAGTTAAAAATTTGATGTGAAAACCAAATTGTAAATAATTTTAGTGCTAGCCACAGCTTGAGTGTTTAGAGCTAATTTAGGAGTAATGCGTGTAAATTAAAGCTTCAATATTTAACTTAAAATTTAAAATAAATAAAACGCGTCAAATTTGTGAAGTGAAAAGTCTTTAAAATTTGCTTGCATTAACGAAAAATGTAATGATTCCACAAATATTGAGTAAAAAATGTAATTCATTTGCAAAGCTGCTCAAAAGCGCTCAAAATCGAATTTAGCAACAACAAAAATCAAGGAGCTTTAAATTTGAAAAAGAAAAACGTGTTCAATAATTGCTTTTGACAATTTTCGTTGTAAACTGATGAAGGAAAGCTGACTAAAATGTTTTGAAGTGGTGCGGAAAATGCATAAAAAAGTAAACTGAAAAAAAAAGTAAAAATATAAACAAGACAGTTGAACAGAAACACACACTTAATTGAGCTAAAAGTTGAAAAAATTTCAAATTGTTAAAAAAATATGAAAGTACTTAAAAATAAGAATTTGCTAAAAAGTTTAGTGGAAAACGCGAATACGGCAAAGTATATGAAAAATTGTTTTAAATAAAAACAACAAATACTTAAAAATAAATCTCGCAGTATAACAAACAAACTGAAAAGTATTCAATTTCGACTAAATAAAAACAACAAAAAACAAACTGCAGAAATCACTAAAAGCTTGGCAATAATTTTTTTTTAACTTTTCATTTCCAACACTTAATTGCTCGCTGCGGCTTGACGAAATTATACGCATTTGTATAATATTGTTTAATGCCGGCAGATGATCTTCAATTTATTATTTAAAAAAAAAAAAAGTTATAGCTTACAAAAAAAAATTGTGAGCAAAAATTCTCTATAACATTTTGTTGCAACAAACTTCGCTTAAATCACTTGCCTACACTTGGGCAGAGTGATTATTGAAGCAAACTAAAAACTGCTTTTATTTCTATGTTTTTTTTTCTATTTGCTGCTTCAATTCCTACAACTCAGCAACAGCAATAAACACAAATGCGCTAAAAAGTATTGAAAACAATACAAAAAAACACAATTTTTCCAAAAGTGTTAAAATTGTTGAAACGTGCCGCCAGTGAAAAAAAAATACACACACACACACCCGTTTTGCTACACTAAACCTAAAAGACAAATAGGCCGTGCAAAAAGTAGCGGAACGCGCCACGAAAACGTTTAAAAAATCATTTTTTATGCAATGCAAAATAGCGAGAAATTCATGCAGCCTCAGCCGCTCCACTCTTAATTGCAATTGAATGGTTAGTTAAGTGGCGAAAAACATACAAAAACAAATACTAAGCGCATAAGAGAATAACAAAAAAAAAAAAAAAATTCAAAAGCAACAAGTGCCACAAATGTGTGGCATGCATTTAGAGCGCGGCAAGCAGTGAATAAAGTGAGTGTGTGCACAGCTGTAGCTGCAGTAAGAAATAAAAAAAAAACACAACTAATACACGTACATGCAATAATGTAGCAGTGTGCCCTCAATAATTGACCACAACAATAGCAACACAACGAACGAAAGTCAACTGTTTTGATAGCAAACTAATAAACATACGAATTGGCTGTCTAACTGACTGACTGGCAGTGCAGCTAAAGCTAATTATGTAGTTATTTTTTCGATTGCTGCATTCACTAGCTATAAAACACGTGCATACAAACATACTTACACACATACAAACAAAGTATACGTACGTACATATGCATGCGCCTTCTTCCGGTCCAGTGTCAAGTGTTGCACAGTTTGCGCCAATCAAAGCAAACTAAAATGTAACAAATTCAAAAACAGTAATACATACATATATTAAAAGAAAAAAGTTGTTGGAAAATCGTACTTGCAAAATCATCAACTCGAAGTAAACAAATCCAACGCGTAAAAAAAGTCACGCAACGTTGTTGATAAGCAAAGCAGCGTAAACAAACTCGAGTTTAACACACAAAAAAAATATATATAACACAAATTGCTGCGAAAATTTTGTACGCTTAATTTTACAAAATGTATTTGATACAGGTGAGCGTGCGTGTTGTTGCTTAAATATTTGTACACATATTTTTTTTGTGTTTACATACGCAAATTAGCTTTTTAAATTTTAATAAGGTACGCAAACTTTGGCACATAATTCGCAGCTGATTTTAGTTTTGCGTGCAAAATACAATGAATTTCACTATTCTTCAAGAAATTGCGCTCTTTCAAATATAGCAAATAAATATTATTACATATTTTTAAATAAATACTTATACCTACATACATACATACGAGTACAAATTCAATTTTATAATTTAAATCACACCCAGAGACCCATAATAATTATTATTTCATGGTGAAGTTTTAAAAAAAGTCATTAAAATTTTCTTTAGGATTATTTGATAATATTTATAAATGAGATTAATTTTTAAAGTCATAGCTAATTATTATTATTTTGAGGCTTATACCATATTACATATAATAATATTCTCATAATAATTTTCAGCGAGATACTCGTCGCATTTTTTTTGATTCGTTCGGGTCTAGTTGGGAACTTTTGGGCATGATTTTGAGACAAGTTCAGGTTTATTTCGGGACTTATTTGGCATCATTTCGGGAGTCGTTCGGTACTAGTTCAAATCATGTTCGGGACTAGTTTAAAAACGTTATGTTCATACCACATTTTGCTAAATATTGAAAATCAATATTTTTCTTTTATTCAATTTTCATAACTTTTTCCATTAAGAATACAGTGCATACTGTAGGATATAGTATACATACATATATATGTATGTACATATGTATCTGTTATATGTAAATAAATTTGGGCACACTTAATACCATTACTTATTCAACAAAAAAAAAAAAAAAAAACTGAGAAACCCTTTATTGGTTTTGTTTCGGTTGTCACTAGTTGTTGGCCAAGTCAAGTACCAAACAATTTAGGAGCAACTTAATTTTTGTTTCAATATTGTTGAAAGTAATGGTGTACCGCCAGCAACAACATAAGATACAACAAATACACAAATGAAACAAAGTTTAGTGAGTTAGGCCTTCTTCTTTCAATAAATGTTTGTTATGAGTTCAGACTTTTCTTAAATTGCCTACAAATTCGTAATTTTTGATCACAGAATATCCACTTTTTCAGGAATGCGTATTTGAGAGCGGCTAACCCGAAAAAGCAAAAAAACCGATTTCTAAAATTTCCATACTAATGAGTTTTTTATGCAAACATTTGATCATCTTTGAATAGAGTTCTTAATTTGCGCTCACGACTGCATTTCCACACAAGGGCCAAGGTTGAGTAGTAAGCAAAACTGCGTGGTTTTTTTTTTTTGGTTTTTGCTTCGGATTTCAAAATTGCTAATAGTTAAGAAGGTTTTGCTATATTGAATTATTCATTTTTTTATTTGTATCTTTTCATTAGACGCTTTTTTGTTTGTATATAAATAAAGAGATTTGACTACAATCTAACATAATTATAAAAAATTGTATTCTGTTATTTCTGTGGAATCAAGGACATACTTTGAAAGCAAAATAAATTTGTCGGCAGCGAAATCTTTACAGTAAAATGTAGAACAAGCTTGAATATAAAACCTGTAGTGTATCGCATGATGAGATCATATTATGGTATCAAATAATGTGATAACATGAGATCTCGCTGCGAGTATTCCGAGGTACATAATTAAAATCTTTCACATTTGTTTCAACCCAAAAAAAAAGTTATCTTCAACTGCGATTTATGTAGGCATATTTTAAATATCTACGGTGCACAATGAAGCATTCTTCGTCACACTTTTGATAAGATCATCTGATCAAATCTTAAGCCCCTTTGAAGCATAATTGCTTAAATGCGTTCCCCAGTCACAATTTAGTCACGCATTAACTATCCCAAGTCCACAAAGATTCATGTTAAAAGACTAAATGTGTTTTTGGGATTCTTTTTGTAAATGAGTTTTTTTTTAAAACCATTTATTTTTTTAATTTCCATTTAACGGCATGCGAGTCATATGTTCATACATATGTAAGTGTTTTTAGAATTTTAAAAAAATAATAGAAAATAATGTTTTTTACCCTTGTTTATTATTTGTTTCATTTAAATCTTATATTTATCAGTATCTCTTAAAGAATTTAAGTTTTCTTAACATACATACATAGGTATTTTAAACATTTTTTCTTTCTTTCTGGCAGACAGCCATACGCTCATAACTGGCTCAAGGTTACATTGCATTTTTCCAGCGCCACGAAAGCGCAATTTATTTAAAAAAATTCAAAGAATGTAGGCTTTGTGTAAAAATATTAAAATTAAGATCCAAACCATGAAATAAAATTAATTACTTTAATTTTCGTTACACATTTCATCTTTACTCTTAATTTGAGTTTATGGTATTTTTGAATACCATTGACACGAAAAAAGCGCCACTTGACTCTGTCAAAATGAATGCGGTGTATGTGTATGTGCAAAATGAATTTTGGTTTAATATAAATTTTTTTTTTAAGTTGTGCAGAATGAATGCTAGCATTTAAATAAGACTGCAGACTTGTGAGACGGTTGTACAACATCGTGAGACATTTCAGTCAGAAAATGTTTGAATACTCGTATCTCTTAAACTATAAGAGAATTTTCACTAGAAAAGATTGTGGTTTTTAAACCAACGTGTAGCGGTTATATTATAATGTATTCGCTGTTCTTTTTAATATTAATCTTATAGTTGATAGCACAGCAATACTTTCATAGGGAATTTTTTTTTCGAATTAATTTTCCAGCCACCCTATTTAAAACGCAACAAAAAAAAACCCAATCGTCTGCCTTTTTTTTATATGTATGTTTGTGTATGTGATTATATTATAATTTTGTGAACCAGTTCAAATATGGGTAACACGGAAATTCAAGAGGTTGTTATGCCACATCAACCAATTGCTCACTCAACTAAAACGTTTCTTGAAATGCATTTGCGTTTGTGCACGCAATTGCAGGCGAGAGCAAACAAATGTATCTTTGATATGCCTATACAATATAATCTAATATAAAAAGGCGTATAAGCTACTGCACACATAGACATTTACAAATGTATGTACTTCACTTGAGTGGTTTGATTTTTATTTTTATTTTTATATGAAGCTATCCTATTTCTTAATCGCAATGTGGCTTTCAGAAGCCGCTGCCTTAAACCATGAATATAACTCTGCCAGTTTATCAGCACAAATGTGCTTCTTTAATATCATTGTAACCTAATACTTGTATTTACATTTATGTATCTAATAAAGGTAGTCAATTAGCCATATCTTGATAGTTTCCTTGTAGCGACTTTCTAGGTTCTCAATACTCTTTAATAGCTCGGCAGGTTTCTTGAGGGGTTTATATAGAAATTGTCAAGAAACTGATTGAATCTATAGCAATGCACATTAGAAAGCGCTTTTTGACATAATTATCTATCGTATAATCTGTCAAAAAAGTTGTGTCTAATGCTGACTACACACGAGGCAATCGTTGACGCATCCAAGGCGGCAAGTTGCTTCGTTCGTTGGGCCGACTGTGGCATTGCGGCTCATTGAGACATTGATATTCGTGCTGCCACAACCATTGCTCAAAAATGCAAAGCATTTTAGATATTTTGTCTTGGTTGCCTCGTGTGAATTGTCGTGTAGTGCTCAAGTTGCCACATTGTATTAAACAAGGAAAAAATCAAGTTGCTTCAACGCTTGCCCCGTGTGCAGTCAGCATAATTGTAGTACTGACATTATTTTGATTACAACTACGCGACAATTTCTTTTTATTCTTAAGGATCTGAGTCCAAGATAATCAGTTGCTTCTCATTTTAATTCTGACATTATTAAGCGGTGTACACGCGAAGCAAATGTTGCAGTAAAATGCCGGTCCGATCATTTTTGCTTTTTCCGTTTAAGCAGCCTTTACATGCATACTTGAGGCCATTTGCCAAACGACGCAATATTGATCAGAAAAATTTGGCTGCTTTCCAAATAATCGTCTGCCGCAGAGTTGGCAACGTTCCTCAGAGGTGATGATGAAAGGATTAAAAAATTTCTTCATCTAAAAATTCTCAAATATCGACGAGATATTTAAGCCACTTCAAACTAACCATTTTTTTTTTTAAATTATAATGAATTTTCATATATTTTGCACCCAAATTTATACTTCTATATTTATGGCTTTTCTTATATGTATAGGGTGGCTCACGAATCGTTCTACAAAAACAAAACGTCATAACGTTTTTTCTGTGTAATCGGTTAATTTTGTTTTATTTGGCAGGTTATTATTTACATTTTTTTTTAATGTACAACGGCAATTAATGATGACTTTAAGCTGTTTCTGTACAAAGTTCAAATAACAAGCCAGTTAAACCCTCAGTAACTGTCAATGGGCACCTTTATTTGAAGATGTTGAAGGAGTTCTTTTACCCAGAACTACGCCGAAGACGTAGCACTTACAATAGCGTTTGGTTCCAGCAAGATGGAGCAACTCCACACACAGCCAACCCGGTTATTGCAGAGCTCCAACGAATATTTCAAAACAAATTAATATCCAGAAAATCCACTTGCCACTGGCTCCCAAGGTTAAATGACCTAACTGCAGCAGACCTTTTTTTATGGGATTATGTCAAGCAAGAGGTGTACAAAACAAAACCAAAAAATTTGACTGAATTGAAGCAGTCCATTAAATCGATATTTAAGATGTAGTTTATTTAATAATTAATAAAAATGGTATGTTTATCATCTCAAGCCGGTTTTTTAAGTGTAAAAATAGAATTAGCAAATCAATAGAACACTCATTCAAAGGCAAAAACTAAATATTTATTTCATACTCTTGGTTTTTTTTCTGAACCTGTTAAAAACATAAAGAAGGATTATAAGTCAATGAGATGATAACAATTGCTGTAACATTAAAAAATGTACATTAGATCATATAGAAAATTGCAATTATTAGTCAAAAGCGCAGTAAATTTATTGCGACTGCAGTAAGACGCGAACAATGTACACTTATCTTCAAAGATATAAAGCAGAAAAATTATAGAAAAACTGAGCCACACACGACATGATAGTCAAAGCAATTCAACTTGACAACATATACTTTTGGCTCGTGTGTATTTAGCGTTAGAAATTAATTGAATTAATTTAAGGTGACCATGCACGTCACACAAACAAGCGACTATTTGCCAATAAGCCTCAATATGATGAACACGTTCGTATTGTATGACTGTCTTTATCCGACAACTTAAATTAGTTTTCGACAAATTTTTTTTTTAAACTTTATTTTAGAATGTTATAAATTTTTTACATGTTTTGTCAAGCTTGTATGCGTATTCATATGTTTTACATGCAACAAGGAAAGTATTTTGCTGGATTTATCACATTCATTAAGTTCCCTTTTAAAGAAAACGATTACAGTGAAGCTTACTTAGCTTTCACGTGTATTTGCATTTGTTCCTTTTCTACATATTTCTTGCTTGATAAACGAGTTCCTCTTACATGTTGCGTGCCGTTGTGCTGCCGACTACGTACATTAGACCCATTGCGAGCACAGCTAATTGCACCGCCTTGGCTTGAAAGAAAGTCTGTGTGGTGGGATGAGAAAAAGGATATAAATAAACAGTTCCATCAAAGAAAAAGGGCAATTGCATTTAATAAAATTTTTGTTATTTAACTCACCTTTCTGATATAAAGCGGCAGCGTCTCTTTGCCCTTCTTCGTATGCCAATCGAATCCGCGGTAAAGCCAAACTGTTGGCCAAGCCAGAGCGGCACTGAGAAGGAACGGCGAAGCGGATTCCATTGCTTCTTCAACATCCCGTCGGTGCATGAGTCGACGTACCTCCTCGCCTATGTTAACATCACGCGGCATCGCTTTGTTAAATTTGCAAATATATATTTTAATATTTTTACTAACTTTTACATATTTCAGAGAGACAGACTTACCATTATCATAGTAAAGCTGTTGTTGTGAAACCTTTTTCTTAAACAAATTATCGAGCAGTCCCATTGTGCTTCGAGCTTTCTTCGAACAGTAAAATATTTGTTGGAACAATTATGTAATATCAGCTCGAGGAGGCGAGTAGGAAGCTTGAAAACGATTTATTTTTTTTTTAATTTACTTTTCAATTTTGTACGAAGAGTTCTCCAAATAGTTTAGATGCCAACATAATTTTAATATTCTACAAAAGACCAAAACGAAGGAATTGTTTTTTTTTAGAAACTATCAAAAAATAATTTATTTTCAAATTTAATATTCAAGAAATTTCAAAAGCTTGCTATCAAAAATATGAACTAATTTGCCATGATTGCCGTGAGAGCGGTAGAGTACAGTGTCAATGGTTGAGTTGAATTCAACTCAAAATATTTTCTTAAATGTATTTTGGTAAATCGTAAACTTTAGTAAAATTCAGCCTCTTCTTTCTCGTTTTTACCCAAAATCTAAGTCTGTTGACAGTATCGATCCGCTCTTTCAATCAATCACTCGCGTTTTACCTCTGTACTCGCCGTCGTCATCATCGATACCCTTGAGCATGTGATTCACTTTAAGCAGCAGAGGACTTTGTTCGTATACTGCAAACATCAGACCCAAACCGAGTATAGTAAACTGCATTAATTTGGCTTGATGAAATGTCTAAAATTAAGATGTGCATATGTTAGCTACTTTCTTGCTATTCTGCAATCTCAATTCTTTTCAACTTACCCGATTTATATAGCTCACCAATGAGCGTTCGAGCGGTGCTCTGTTACTCCAATCCATACCTCGATACATCCAAAATGCCGGCCATGCTATGAAGCTAGCGAATATAAATGGACGCGCTCGTGCCATTTTTGTTTCGAAATCTAATGGCGCATTATTTTGTATGAAATCCCGAAAATCCGATGCGTAGGAAATGGGTTCGGGTTCTGCAAGTGAACAACAACCACACGTACCGATATCTTCGAGATTAGATTGGTCTGTGGCAACAAGCGAGAAAAAGAGAGCTCTAATGGTTTACTTATTGGCTTTGTTACGGGTGAACGGGATTTGCATAAAAAGTAAATTTTCAAACACAAAGCTGATTAAAAGCTCTAAAACAGTGTGCCGTGTGCTTTCACAAATCCTCAAATCACCATCGAAAGCAAAAATGCAACCCCGCGCCAATATTGCCACAGCTATTTCTCTTCCTCACATATTTTCTCGTACACTTGCGTGCGCTTACCTTTCGGTGCTGAACTGCTGAGGAATGGTATCTTCATAATAAATGCTGTTTTCAAACGTTTGCCAAAAGTTTTAAGAAAAAAATATGTATGACAATAATTTATTTGCGTGTTGTATTTAATTTAGCGCCACTTTTGTTTTTCCTGCTATGAAAGTTTTCCGTGTTTCTATAGTTTGCGTTGGCCTAAAAACGCATTTTTGATACCCAATGTTTGTAATATTGTAACACAGAGAATTTGTTATGCAAATCGTCGCTTTTTACTATTGACTTTTATTTTTTCAGCTTTCAATTTGAAAGTTGTTAAAATTTTAAATCGAAAGTGTCTACGATTGCCTTAGGCATTGCCAAGAAAGAACCCAACAAACCAAAGAGTAGAAAGGACGAAATTTTATGTTTTCAAGAAAACTGATTTTAAATTTCCTTCAGGTATTCGCTTGCGACCTTTATATTCATTGGAAACTCGATAGGCGGAAAGGCTGGCTCATGCCCTCTTTTATTTATGTGGTAGGAGTTGCCAAGCTCATTCCATCCTTAAGATGAGGTTTTCGTAAGAGATTTGGTATTATCGCTCTAATTATAAATTCACAAATTCTTCACACAACTGTTTCCCTTACCGCACGCTTGAATGACGAAAGTAAGATCATCGACAACGTAGAACCAATCTTGGAATGTCAAGATAAAGTCGACTCTACCATACAGTTGAAAGTGTTTTTTTGGCAGATATTCCGTAGAAAATTATGTCATAAGCTAATTCTGACTTTAAAGTCGACTTTATCTACAGTACAATTATATGCCATTAGCTTTAAGAAAAAATGGTTATCTACTATTAAATATATTTAGTGATCTTTTCTGAATACTGTGTCACGTCTTTCAAATGTGGGTCTCAGTTGAAACAATTTTTACAGATTTTTTCCATGGCTTTTAACAAAGTTGCCTACGCTATCTTGTTGCGTATGGCTTTTTACGAGGGTTGTCTGAAAAGTTTTCGACCTCAATGTAAAGAAAGCAGCATTCTTAAACAAAATCTAGTGAATATAGTTATGCATCTTTTGATAATTACTCACCAAAGTTTTAGCCATTCTGGACGCACAGTTTTTAGTTGACAGTCGTTTGAGCGAGTCGGTGCGAGTGTTTTTGTTAAAATGGAAAAAATTAAGTCATTAAATTTTTATGTTTGAAAAACAATACGCCTACGCAAATTAAAGACGAGTTCGACTTTGTGTATGGGATCTTTGCACTATCATTTACAACAGTGAAATTTTGGCAGCTGAATTTAAACGTGGCCGTAAGTGCTTAGGAGATGATGAACGTTCGAGGGCTTCTAAAATTGCAACTACTCACGGTAATATCGTTTAATTTCAGCAAATCGTGTTAGACGACCATCATGTTAAAGTGAGAGAGGTATCAGAGGTTATTAAAAATGTCCAAATAACGTATTTGTCACATATTCAATCAAGATTTAGGCATGAGAAAGCTGTCCACGCGTTGGGTACCGCGGTTGCTTACGTTAAACCAAAAACGTGCTCGAATAAACATTTCCAAAACCCACGAATTACGGTTTGAACTGCTTGATCATCTGCCCTGCTAACCAGATTTAGCCACAAGCGACATCTCGGAGGACGGAGTTTTGCGTCAAACGAGGAGAAAAGAACACCGAGTACTATTTGGAAGAGTTAGAGAGATGGAAGTATCACTGGGAGTTGTCTGAAGAGTTGCAAGGAGACTATATAGAAATATATTGAAAACTTTAAGAAACAATATCTTGTAACATTGTTAGGTCGAAATATTTTCAGACCAACCACGTACTTATGAACGATATCCTAGTTCCTACTCTAAGTTTAACACTTAAAAAAAAGTTACATGTGTCGCTGATACACTTTATTTGCAACGACTTCTTGATAATCTTGTTATACTCAGTGTTGTATAAAGAAGTTATCGCCGAACAAAAATAAATGCTGTCATGGGTTTTTTTTTTTTTATAGATTTTCAAGTATCATTGTCTGAAATTATAGTATAATAAAGCATCAACCCATCTCAGTGAGTGATTTTCTAGAACATTTTACAAATCATGTTATTTACACCCTTCCGAAGGCTTATTACAACTTAACATTTCTGCGTAAGTATGCGAAGGCAACACTATTTTTTAATGCTTTGGTTCGTTCTTAATTATAAAATGTTTCTATAGTTAGGATTAAAAGAATTCTACGCAAATTTATTCGTTTCACCCACCAGCCCTTTAATTTTTTGAACTGCTTTCACTTTCGAATCTAGAATCATATTAAACTTTTCATTTTCCGGTTTTCCGACTGTAATATCCTATGGGAAGATCTTCTTATCCTCCGGGGTAACCATTTTAACAATTGTGTTATTTTTGAAGGATTTTATCATTGAATACAATGGTAGACAGATGGCGCTAAGTGACAACTGTGCACCGCGAATCTGACGTCCATAATAACTGACGAGTGACCATAATATGTTAGTGTGATTCAGCATTGACATGACTGATGCCGGTGATATACACTTAATTAATTACTTTACGTTTTTTTTTTTTTTGTCTACAAACTTTCCTTCCGCCGAAGAGAAATCGCCTTCAAAGGCATGTTTTCAAAAAAAAAGTTCCTACATTTTCTTATACAATTGCATTTCAATTATAGGCCCAGAGTATGCGCGAGCAATTTAGGTTAATTTGATTTGTGTATTTTTGTAACACACTCGCTCGTGATTTTAATTGCATACGCACATACATACAAACATACAACATAATTAGACTCCTCTTTTTTTTTGTTCGTTTCTTTGTTGAATTGTCGCTGAGTTTTATTTTACTTAATTGCTTTTTTTGGCATTTTTGCGTGCGCATTCGCCAAGTGGTACGCATACTTATCTAAGACACAGTGAATAGTCACTAACAAATAATAAAAAAAATACCAACTTACCTGTATTTCTATTTGCATAAACATGCAACGGTGCTTGAGTGACATGGCGACTATGTTTTTTTTTATTGCTTAACTTGCATGCGTACTTTTCTATTTCTTAGAGGCGTGACTGACTGCCTGACTTGTTCTACATACATACGAGTACAACGGAAATTAGTGAAAAATCTTTAAAATGTAAAGCCAAACAGCTGTTTTGCATTTGCTAACTACCAGTTGGTAATTAATTACTTTGCTTTTATCGCTTTGCTCTTTCTACTAATTCCATTTAAGCATTTGTTTTGTCTATTTTATGCCACAAATAAGTTTCCAAATGTGTTTTCTATCGAACGATCGATACATATCGTGTACTTGTTTTTATTTTCAAAACGTGTAGCTGCAAAGTAATTGCGCTTTTGCCAAATGTGCCAGTAGTTGCTGCTTAACGAGTTGCATAATAAAAAAGAAATACAGAAAGGCATCATCTGGTATTAGTTTTGCGTACTTGTGGGTGACGTGGGTCACTGACTAGTCGGAAGGTTCCAAAAATAATCTCTGGTCTAAGCGTTGCTTTTAGACTTTTATATATATATATGTATCTGGGACAATTTGTGCATTTCATTTGTCTTCAAAGATTTATTGCTCTGGAGAAAATAAAGTGATACAAAAAGAGGAAATAAATATTTAAAAAAAAAATTAAATATTATCACTTATTGAGTTTCCAAACAGCAGCTGTAATGCGTAAAAATTCTGTTACAAAGTATATTCTGCTATTTGGCATTGTCCTTTCATCAATTTATCTGTATCAAATGTTTAAAATTATTCATATTTTTTTTTCTCTGCAGTTCTAAATTATCTTCCTTGTGAACTAGAAAATATTTAAAAACTTGACAAAGCAGGCAGGCGCGATTCGGCAGGTGTAATGCAGGTGTAAGAAATATTTTAATTTCAAAAATCTATTTTTGTGTCGATTTTTATCTCATTTTTCAATTCAAATGCTACTTAACATTTTGTAGCCATTTAATAAAACTCGTACTTCAGTCATTTCAAATAAGTTGTTGGCGTATTTTTTGACCGACTTTTTATTTTTTTTTGCAGATTTTTTTGAATAAGAAACTAATAGATAGAAATACTTATAACTATTTTCTCGATCCTTATAGTAAAATGCTTGCTACTTATATTTATTTAAATATTTTATTTGAAATTTTTTAGAAAGTTTTCGATTATATATTTTTGTGGCCTATTCTATTTTACTTTTATAAATTAAAATATTGATGTGTCCAAAAATTTACGTTGATTTTTGAGATGTTTCTTGCCGAAAATTTCTTCCATCTTAAAATTTATTTTGCTCATGAGTTATATGTAGTAACGAAATTCGCAAAACCCTGAGCCAAAAAAAAATGTCTAAAGACAATTTCCAAACTGATTACAAAAGTTCGAAATCATATTATTTTCAACTCATTTAGAATTGTACATATTAAATTGAATAATAAATTTCCAACTATTTTCATCAAAATTTTAAACTCATAATATTCTTAAAAAAAAAATTGTTGGTGGCCATTTTTAGCATTTAAACGGTTTCTGTGTGCTGTACGGAATGTCACAAAGTCGAAGTATATACTCTATTCTCAAATTAGAGCACAAACACATATTTACAGATTTAGGCTGTAATTTTTCTTCTAATTAATTAAAATTATTTTTCAAGTAAAATATGATATATTCTCTAAGAAAAACGATAAAGATTTACAAATCAGTATTTATAAAATGTACAATGATTTAACAAAATTTCATAAAAATTTCGAACCTTTTATAAAATGTTTTTAGATTTTTTTTTGAGTATGCAGTTTTTTAGCTCATTTCATTTTAGTCTGAGAAAATGCGAGTTTCAGTATCTACAAATTATCTCTGATTTTTGACAATTATTTTTGTGTTTTTTTTACAGGTTTGTTTTTCGAATAGAGATAAAACTGGCATTTTGTGGTCAAATCTGGCAACTCTAATGTCATTTATGTTCAGTTTGGTTTGCCATTTCATCATGAACAGGTTGACAAAAGAACAACGCTTGCAAATCGTGCAAATTTATTTCGAAAATAATGGTTCAGTACGCGAAGTTTACCGTGAGCTCCGTCCATTTTATGGTCGACATAATCGTCCATCAGAGCAATTAATTCGGTTAACCATGGATCGTTTTCGCACTACGTTTACTCTATGTGATAATACGCATCCGCAGAGACGTCGAACAGTGCGCACCGAAGAAACAATTGCCGCTGTAGAGCAAAGTGTTGAAGAGGACCCGAATGAATCGATTCGCCACCGTGCACAGCAATTGGAGCTTTGTCCATCAACTTTATGGAAGATTTTGCGCAAAGATCTTGGCTTGCGACCTTACAAGATCCAGCTTGTGAAAGAATTAAAGCCGCGAGACCATGCAATGCGTCGTGATTTTGGTGTATGGGCCGAAAATGAGATTGATCTCGATGCTGATTTTCATCGCAAAATTTTGTTCAGTGATGAGGCTCATTTTTGGTTGAATGGCTACGTCAACAAGCAAAATTGCCGCATTTGGAGTGAAGAGAATCCACATGAGACCCTTGAAACGCCATTACATCCACAAAAACTGACTGTTTGGTGTGCTCTATGGGCTGGTGGAGTCATTGGGCCATACTTCTTCCGCAATAATGCTGGAGAGGCAGTTACCGTTAATGGAGACCGGTATAGAGCCATGATAATCGACTATTTTGTTCCCGAATTGGATGGCATGAATGTGGATGAGTTGTGGTTCCAACAAGACGACGCTACATGCCACACAGCGCACGTCACAATCGATTTATTGAAGGAAACATTCGCTGAGCGCATAATTTCGCGGAATGGACCTGCCAATTGGCCACCAAGATCGTGTGATTTGACACCATTGGATTATTTTCTTTGGGGATATGTGAAGTCGCTCGTCTACACCAACAAACCAGAAACGTTAGGGGAATTGGAAGCCAACATTCGTGGCGTTATTGCCGACATACGGCCCCATATGCTCGAAAAAGTGGTTGAAAATTGGACCTGTAGAATTGGCTTTATTCGAGCCAGCCGCGGCGGTCACATGCCCGAAATCATATTTAAACATCAATGGCATAAAATTATCCTTCCAATAAAGCCAAATTGATGGACCTTAAAACGATTTGCTTGTGTTTTATTTCAATTCGAAGTTCTATACCCCTAAAAAAAACACCCGTTACAAGCAGATTCCTCCATACAACGCAGAACCTCGATTTGTTTTTTTTATGGGAAGAATTGCGAAAGAGCGTAAAAAAATAAAATTTGGCAAAAATCTGTGGTAGTTCTTAGCCATTAGAAAATTTCATTTTGTTGAATTGAATGAACTATCTATTTGTTTACCGCAAAAATTCAAACATTTTTACTAGTTTACTAGAGAATTAACGACGTTTTAATTGAAAAATAATTTTAAATGTTTGGAGAATAAATAAAGTGTCCAAGTGTGGCTTTTGCTATACATAATTTGTGAACAGAGCGTAGTTCGTACCACCGATTCAATCAGCTGAACTAAGCAATTTATAATCAAACAAATGACTTGAAAATATAAATAGAGCATTCACCCATGCTTTTTATTTTATTAACACTACAACAGTAAAACCATTACTTATTTAAATAAATTATTATATTTACTAGGCGAATGAGTGTATATTGCACTATCAATCTGAATAAAAAACAAGTAAAAATGTCTTAAAAAATTTACTTGACCACATTGGAAGCTCGTATGAAAATTACCCAAAACTTCATTTATAACCAAATGCTTAGTTGGATTAAAATAAAAAAGTTGTTAACATTTGTAGCGACGAACAAATCTACTTATCATGAAGTTAGTATGTGTGGAAGTTGAAGAGAGGGCTAAGAACATTTTCTTGGTCACTTAAAATCACAGCATCCAGCTGTGCAACGAAGCTGAAACGGCTACTGGGTTATGGCTATGAGTAACTATCCTACATACATAAACACATGTGCACAAGAATGTTTCTACACAGCTCATTTACTCGTACCTGTGGTCAATAGCCGCAAGCGAACGTTATCACGCAGTTGAATAATATACACACATACATACATACATATGTACATATGTAGTTGGAAGAATATATTCATATATACATAGATACGTGATATTATGTCAGAACATACATATGTACATACAGTTGATGTTATCGAGAATGGGATATTTTCATTATTCATTTCAAGATTCATTTACATACGTTTATCAAAGTTTCAAAATTCTACTTTTTATACTAATACATAGCCGTTTTAACAACTGACATAAGCAGAAAACGACATTTATTTTCGTCAAAATTCATACGAAATTAAAAAAATTTAAATCGCTTTCTTAAAATTATATAAGTTTCAATACTAAAATTGTTTGATTGAAATTTTTTCTTTTTTTATACAAAATTTTTTTTAAAAAATTTAAAATTTTTTTTTTCAGTCGGAAGTTGTAAATTTTTTATTTTTTTATTTAATATTTAAAGGTTTTTTTTAAATTAGGGCCACTCTGTTTGTCGTTTAAGTTTAAAATCAGTATGCAGTTTTTCAGTCAACTTTAAACGGAGTTTAAACTAAGTTTAAACGGCCGATTGTGCTCCGTTAAACTTAGTGTAAGTTATCAGCTGTGTGCTGACTACTTCGTTTTGGTTGCAACAAATTTTATTGAGCGCAAGGAAACTAATTTTAAATTTAAACTGAGTTTAACTAAACTCAGTTTAAACTGAGTTTAAACCAGCACTGAAAAACTGGCCCTTAAATACGCTTTAAAACACAATATGTCTGAATTAAGATTTGAGAAATTTTTTAATGTAATTTTTTTATAAAACATATTTTAAATAAGTTTTTTTAAGCTAATTAAAGATTTTAGAAAATGTTGTATACAACATTTTTGAATAAACTTTTTTAATTAAAAGTTATTTTAAATTATAATTTTTTTTTTGTATATGTATAACAGTTAAATTGTGTTCTAAATTTTTCTGATTCAATATTTTAAAATTTTTAATAATTTTTAATTTAACCTATGATAAAGATGTTTTTTTTTCGTTTAAATAATACTTAGATATTTTTTTTTAATATTTGGGTTTCTTTTACTATAGAATTTTGCTCTATTTAACTATTGTTATTTCTTTTTTTAACTATTGTTATTTCTTTTTTATTTTTAAAATTTGCATATTTTTCTAATTTAGCTTCAAAACTCAAAATGTCTGATTAGTATTTCAGAAAATATTTTATACAATATTTTTATAAAACATTTTTAAATAAATTTTTTGAATTGAATGTTATTTTAAATTTAAACTCTTTGTTATAATTTTTTATTTAAATTGTTTCTTTGACTAAATATTTTAGAACTGATTTATATATGTACATACTACATACCTATGTACATACATACATATGTATGTATAATTTGTTTATAAAATATTTTTTAAAATTAATTTCTTTATTAATTTTTAATCTTTTTTTTTTAAATTGGCTTTGATTTTTTTAACTTTTTTCGTCATAGAATGAACTTTAACTTTAAATAATAATTAGGAAAAAAATTAAGCATACAAATCATTATGAATACTGCAAAGTATATCATTGTCCCATTTGATATTTGAGTCACTGTACGTATTGCGTATCAACTTATCACAGCAGCAGGGGGCCACTAGTTACCAGGAATAATTTCAAAATACAAATGAAAAAAGGCGTTGAGCGTTGAAAGAATCTTCTGCTACAGCAAGTAGTAATTAATGTTTTTAATGCATTTCTAAGGACGCAGCAAACTGAGAGCCCATAAATAGTGCACACAATGAACTGCAGAGGGGCACAAATGGTAGAATATTTTTCTGCTATGCCTTACTCAAACATATATGAACGCATGTATGTACATATGTACATATGCACATTCATGAGTGCATATATTAATGGTATCACAACATCGCCGAACAAGTGTCGAAGCGAACGTTGAAGAAATACAAAAAATTATGCAAAACAATCGAGCGGATTTAGCATAAGAAATGGTGTTGATAGTAAGAGGTGGAAATAAAGGGCGCAACGAAATACATAGATAAGTATGTAGATGCCAAGAATTGTAGAAGACTTAATAACGTAACATAAAAGAATTTGTTTACTCTTTGTATGACATAGACCGTTGCGTTGTCACTTTACATAATGCAAAGATTTATAATGACTATAGATAAGCTGACAAAATGCTTAGCTAATCAGAAAGCTTTTAAATTTTCACCAGTTAAATGTGCATAGAAAGAGTTGACAGGTGAAAAATTATCGTTGACAAATCTTACTTATTATTGCTTTTAGAAATGCAACAATATTATTATGAAAATTTTGACTTTTAATATTTATCATATTAACCTTTCAATGGTCAAAGGGTTATATGTAGATAGGTGAACAAATGACTACAGTTTGGTATTGATTTTTGAAAGTGTACAGTCCGGCACAATTTCTTCCATAAACGAAGTGTGAGCAAATAAAATCCAATATTGCTTGTTGTTATCATAAAACTGAATGCGTATAAAATTGCATTTCCAAAAAAAAAAAGAAAAACTTGATTACGACGTCACTCCACACATTTAAAAATTTTAATATAAACATTCAAAATCGAGGTTTGCTGAAACGAAGTTCACATCAATGCTTCCTTATTTCTTCAATTAATTCTTCCGTTCTATCCATAATCAAAATTTTTTTTGGTAACAATTTGCATACTAACATTAAAAAAGGCGTTGGAGAAAAATAGTTTTGAAACAAAAACTTCTCTATTACTACTAAATCGTTCCGTAATCCTGAAACCTGATACTTTGCTAGAATGAAATGAACTTAATATAACATACAATAAGATAACGTAACATAACTGGGTTTTAATTAGGTTTTTAAGTTGGTTTTTAAATAAATTTAATGACTATTAAGAAATGTTATTTGGTGAGGATTGAGCTGCGGTGAAATAAAATAAAGTATGGTAGAGTGAAGTGTGGTGATTACTGACGTGTGCTGAATGAAAATATTATTTAAGGTGTGGTGAGTTTAGATGTGGTGAAGTGAGTCCGGTGTGGTGAGTTTAGGTCTCGCTAGTTTAAGTGTTATGAGTTTTAGTGCGGTGTGTCCAAATATGGTAAGAATAACGAATTTATTGCCGCCGTATTCTAAATGTAAGTATAAACAAAAGTGCATACACGCAAATTGAGCCGCCAGCTTTTAATGTGCAACGTCATGCCGATGCGCTGGCGACACAATGCCGCAACGCAACGCTCTCTATGGATGTCGAATCAGTTTGTACGCACAAAGCCAAATTAAACCAATTACGTGTGTTAAAGTGACACAAAGCGTAATAAAAAATAAAAGCAAATGTTAGAATTGTAAAAAACCGTTGCCTTTACCTACATTCGATAAGCTTCCAAAGCGTTCACGTTGCAGTTGCTAAAACAACAAACAAACGGCACATCCATGCAACACTGAAATCCATAGAAAAGTCGCCAGCAAACAAAAAATACAAAAGATGCGTAAAAATTTCTCCTTCAAACACAATGAACTGCATTGACTTTTCTAGCAAAAAAAAAACATATTAGAATAATGCAACTTTTATGCATTTGTTGTTGGTGTTGTTGCCGCCACTTACATACTTAGTTGACAATAGTTTCAAGAACATTACAAACTGCATGCGCCAAGCAAAAAAAAAAAACTACCAAACAATCTGCCGCAGGAACTGTGAAGCGAACAGTGCAACAACGTTGCAAAACGTCAATTGGAGAAAAAGTAAAAAAAAAATTTTGAATTAAAAAAAATGTTTTAGTTAAATTGAAGGTGAACAACATTTTTTAGCGCATTGCTGCTGCTGCTGCTGACTTTTTTCCATTATTGTTGTTGTTGTTGCTGTTTAAGCATGCATATGTATGTGTTGTTACTGGAAGTATCTGTTTTCTTTGTGTATTGCTCTTATGTTGCGCTTATGCACCTTCGAATAGCGGTACCGTCGTTCGACAATTGGCAATTGTTGGCGTTTGTTGTTACACGCTGTGTTTTTTATTTATTTATTTTTCGAACATTAGCAAAAAGTTGTTTAAAAACCACAACAAAATTGCTGGCTTAGCTACCCAGCAATCCAACGGCTAGGGCTAGTTTTTTGTCACAAATACTTAGCTTGTTTCGCAAGTAATTTCATTTTAGCAACTGATTGCTTTTATTTAGCGATGACTTCTTAATTTTTTTTTATGTAGTTTACAAACTAATGTGACCAATTGAATATAGCAGAATTTTTAATTTTAAAAAATATTTTACGATTACGTTTAGATTTGTACTATTTTTTTACCGATGAATAAGTAATCTTTTTTTTTAAATAAAAAAATAAAAATCTCATACAATTGTATATAGTATGTATGTATGTATGTAATTATATATATGCATAAAATATAACAAAAAATTTAATAAAAAAAAAATCGAAAAAACATGAAACATATGTATGTTACATTTGTACCTACATATATTTAATACTGGAAACAATAAAAAAATATTGATCAACTATTAAAAGTGATAAACAAACTAAATTATAAAATCTAATTATTAAAAAAAAAAAAATAACTTATGAATGAAGCAAAAGAATTTATTTCGATAAATAACAAGAAATTTTTTAAAAATTATTTTGCACCTCAATTCATATTTACGTAAATTATATTAATTAATAAACAATTTAAAAAAATATTGATCAATTATAAAAAAAAAATCTAAAACATACAAAATTTGAAATAAAAAAAAAATAAAATGTGTTAAACTTCGTAAAGTGTTAAAGTGTTAAAGTCTTAAAATTGTTTGATGTAAAAAACGGTTAGCACATTTATAACTACACCAAAATGTCTCTAACAGAAACCATATAAAGCCAAATTTCATACTTTATACAAAATTAAAAAAAAAATTATAATATAACAAAATGTTATGAAAATTTCGTTAAAAAAATATTTTTTTTTTGAGTACGCAGTTTTGTAGCCAATTAAATCTACTGATGCTTTTTAGCAGTTCTTTCTAAAATTTTTTTTTTTTTCATAAATCAAGAGTTATTTGTAGTCACTTGAAACTTGCACTTCATTGTACTTAATCTTGATGAAAATTTGGCTAAAGTCTTAAAATTGTATTTATATAGGTTTGATTTGTAAATAAATTTTCAACTCGTACGCATCGCAAGCTCAATTAGGCAGACAATTGTCTTTTTTCCATGAGGATGACCCACGAGACAATTGCCAGATTTGGGTGAAGATTGTAACAGTCTCATACTGGTACAAAATAGACAAAAAAAAAAAAATACTAGTCCAATTGTGGAAGAAACATACACGTCCAAAACAGTAAAAGAAATACAAGTCCACAGTCTAGTGTACAAGGCTTTATGCATACAAGTAATTTATGTTTAAAAGTCAATATTGTGAAATAAATTAAGGTATGTATAAATCGTTATGTATTCGATAAAAATCTGGTCTTTTTACAGACTATGTAGTGCGATTTCAAACAAAAAAATCCAATTTTTGTGAAATATTATTTTTTCTGACTAGTTTGGTGTTTCACTGTAGGGTACTTATGTTACATACATACATATGTATGTTTCTATGCACATTGCCCATAAAAAACCCACTTAATATGTCACCAACTGCCCGTTGCACACCTGCTGAAAACAAAACGCATTGCCTTCAATGTTTGTGATTGCAAGTTGCCACAATCAATAGTCTACAATGCAGCTAAATAATACAAAAATGTGATAAAGCATAGCAATTGGTCACTTAACAAAATACATACATTGAAAAATACGATATTTTCTTACTTAAACAGCTTTCTATAAAGGCATACGAGTTTCTATAGAAACTTTTTCGGTGAATCCATTAAAAATACTTCTTTAAGTTTGTCGAGAAAACTGACTGATTTCTTAATTTTACTACATAGAACATAAGTATCTAACCAGGGCTATTAGCAAATGCTATAAGGTTCCATCCTTTTGATAACCTATTTTTATAATCCAAAAAATTTAGTGAGGCTATAAATTTTCCATTAGATTTCATCGGCTTAAAACAGGCGGTGCTTTTTGAGTCTCAGAAAAGCAGACGAAAGTTTAACATTTCATAACTTACTCGTATAAGAGAAAGAGGAAAAGAAATGATTGAAAAAATCATGAGATCATAATTTTAGAGTCCCTTCCACTTACTGAAGAATTTCTGACATGTATAAATTCATACCCAAAAATGTATTATTTTATAAAATAAAAATAAGTACTGTAACAACCTGAGTTCTTCAATATGATGATGATTTCTTTAAATAATTATACATATGTATGTATGTATGTACGAGTTGAAAATCAGTTGAAAATACTTTACACAGCGATTGCTAAGTTAAGGGTGGAATCGTTTTTTTTTTTCGGTGAAAAATATCGATTTTATTTTATTCCATAAATCGTTAACGCATACTTACAACAATGTATTACTTCCAAATTCCTATGCTAATAGGTCAAAATAGTGTTTTGTCAAAAATATTGATAATTTTCGCAAATTTCAATACTTCCAAATTTTCTCCATGTCAGGCCTTGGCAATAATATTGAAATATTTAAAAAGATGTCTTTCTACTACTTTCTAATTTTTGTGGACAGGAGCGTGCATACCAACTCACTGTTTTTTTAATTACACATCAATGATTATTGTTATAAACAACAAATATGCTGTATAATAAATTCTTTAAAAATTCATGATTGTTGTATTAAATATAAACTTCCTAATGCGAAAAGAATTTTTAAAATAACTTTTGTACATCGTGAGAAAAAAATTCTTGAAAAAAGTTCACTTTTTGAACGAAAAAAAAAACAAGATTTCCCTCTTAACACCTAAAATTTAACATACTCGTACATTTAACAAGAAAAGAAATGGCACATGAGTTTCGCAGTGTCAATGACCGCATAAATTGTCAAAATAAAAATTGACATCTGACAAATAAAAAAATATAGTAATTAAACCGAATGAATGCTAAATTGAAGCGCAAAAAATAACTACATAAGTGTAATTATGATTTGTGTAGGCTTTTTTGTGGAGCGAGAATATTCTATATAAATGGTAAAATGAATAAAAAAAAAATAAAAGAATAACACTTTCTGCACGCATTTTTCCTTGTTTAACCCACACACAAGTAATTTCTTTTTTTGACGCACTCAACCGTCACTGTCACTCAACTTGTTGGCATTGTTTTTTATTTTTATTTTATTTGTCGCCTTTGTATATTATTGTGTAATCAAGAAAAGTAGCGTAAAAAAAACGAAAATGGTAAACTCTTAACGCCAATAGAAATATTAAGTGATATGCGCCGATCAAGCATTTGATGTTCGCAAGTAGAGTTTTTATGTAATCCAAAATTAATTAAAGCATAATGAAGTGTTGATCGTTAACTGCGATTTTTCAACTGATTGTTATTTATGCTTTCATGATCAGGTGTCTGTGGATTCGTACATCATGACTGCAGAAAATTTCAATAGTAAACTGAAGAACTGGTTGGAGGCTTTACATCTCAATGAGTAAATGATCCACGACGGTATTTCTGACCGATTTGATAGGAAAAATGTTTTTAAAAAATTCCAAAAATAGGCAAAGTAGAGAATTTTCAAATACCTTTCAGTTTCCATATAGTTGGTAAATACATATTTCTTAGATATGATCGAGCTTCAACTTTCGCATTTTCGACAATAAAAACTCGGTTTTGTTTCCCCCTCAACGAGGTCTAATGCTTAATGCAATCGATCGTTGTGTTCGTCCCATAAAAAATCAAAAAAGTAAAATGTCATAAAAAAGTGAAAGACTAACCGCACAAATGAACACCCGCATTTTATTTGACCATCATTTTTTTTTTACTAAGTAAACAATTATGTTCAATTTTAATTCATCGATCGATCATGGCGATCCTTTGATATTCTCGCCGTTTATGAAATTTTTTGTGGACGTTTTTGTTCCTCTGCTCAAAAGACAAATGAACACACGCGTTCAATTAAGTAGTCAAAAAAGAAATATGCTTGCACTAAAGAATTCTTTAACTTAACTCATACATCAAAGTGATGGATGATCTAAGATGCAGTGTAGCTTTATGTAAGAAATTCATATTTGTGTGTACGTACAAATGTGTGACATTATTTTGTGGTAAAAAAAAAATTTCGTGTCGTCTCATTTGACGACTTCTACAGCCTGCATGCATTTGTAAGTATATGTTTTTACGTTTCAACTCTTGTGATCTTCTGATCTTCAAAAACAAAACATAAAGAACAACATCTGACAATGACAATTTTGTGGTTACATATTTCACATGTGTTTGTGTATTTCTAAGTGACGGAAACTTAAGCCGTTTAGTTAATATGTACAACATATTCTTGATATGCCGTTACATTAGTTCAACAGCGCCTGCAACATTTGATCGTTGTTTTAATGATCGTCAACTGTCAGTTCGTAATGTAAGATGTTTGGAGCAGTTAACTGTTTTATGTGGCATGCCAATACATATTCGATCACATGTGGTTAACAATTTGTGGTTTGCACTAGAGACCTCTAAACTTTTGAGATTGTGCGAGCTTACAGTTGACTGATTGCCGATCGTGTCAGTGAACTTCGACTCACTAAAACCGTAGATCGTTGCTAAGTAAATAAACTCGTAAAAAATATATTGTATACCTTTTTAATTATAGCATGATCAGGCAATGTCGATGCTTCTTATACCTGGCTAAAGTTTTTTGTATAAATCTCAAAGCATTTTTATTGCGATCTCCGGCAGGTAATACGATCAGCAATAACTTTTCTTTTTAGTAGGCTCTCATTTTTTCGCTGACGTGCATACATTTATTTATATAATTTGTATACTCGTATGTACACATAAAAATAAAAACATATCTGTAATTCTAATCTGTGTCTTCTTCTTGCTACACTTCTTCAAGCGTTTTGTAGGAGTGCTACTTGACACTTCATAAGCGAAAAATTTGATATTCAGTGAAGTATCTAACATAAGTACAAATGTTTGCTATTTTCTTCATTTGTATATATTTAGATTTATTTACCTTCATGACGTTGTTGTTTTGTGTTTTTTTTTTTTACGGCATGAGATTACGCAACTGCTATGCGAGACTTTTGTCCTACCTGCGTACATATCAGCCTGAATGTTTTTTCTTATATATTTATCAACTTACATACAAATGTGTGAAATCAAAATGGTATGACATTTTCCGCTTTATTTTCAACCACCTCTACAAACATATTTATGTCTCAGATTTCGACCCATCCTAAAATTTTTCAAATTCTCCATGGAATTAGTGGAGTTTGTAATCACTGATCGAGTGAGGGCGTGTACACAGCCTGCGCTTATTCCTTTTTTTTTCCCTACGTTTTTTTTTTGTAGTAGCCAATCCCAGAAGCATTTGTAGAATTTGGGTTGTTTTGCTGCTGCATATCTTAGCATAAAATCATGCGAAAAAGGGTGTGTAATTATGAATATATGCACGTTGATCACAAAAAATTTAACATCTCTTTTGGGTAAATGATTGTTGGTTAAAGCAATTTTTCTACTTTTAAATAAAGATAACTTTGAAATCCATAACTCAACTAGCTAAGAATATTCTACAAGATAATTTTCAAGAGACTCAAATTCGGATATTTTGAAGAAAGAATAAACAACAACAGAATAAATAATTGCATCGACTTTGTTAGTAAATGAATATATTAAGCTTAAGAACTAAGCAACCAAGCAAAAAATCGGTAATCGCTTTTATATGTAATGTGTTCCAGAAGGCATTGCCTTAGAATGTAATGCATAGTAGAAGGTTAAGTCACCTTAAGGGCTTACGCCCAATGACATGCCCATGTTAAAGTAATGAATTACAGAAGCGAAAGTGTAAGCGCTTCCTACTGTTTTTTTTTTTCGATTCCACTTTTGCTTCAGTGGTAATCATGTTTTCTGTTGGGAAGCTGCTTATAAAAATATATTTTCAGCAATTTTTTTTTATAAACCAACCCTTTCGCAGTGTGTCAAAATGCCAACGCGTTATTTTAAATCGTTAAATAACTAAAAACCAACATTTTTTTTAGTTTTGTTGTGCAATTTTAAACAACTATTAATATTGACAGAAACAATGATATCAATAAAAATTGTTATATTGATTGCATTTAAGAAATCGATAAGAAAACGAATATCGATAACCAAAAATGATATCGGTTACAGTAACAAAATTAACATCAGTTTTTATATACATACATAGATAAATAATAAATATTTCGATAACAAAACTGATGAGATAAGAATGATAATATCGATGACCGTACTAAAATCGTTAATAATAATAAAATCGATGACAATAATGATTATCAATAACAATACCTGTCTCAATGACAAAACAAGAAAAGCGATAAACTTGCCGATAGTCACTCTTATCATATATAGTAGCGGCCAATAACGATAATACTAACAATATTGGTTAAGATAATGTTATTGATGAATATACTAACCTATGTAAAGTGTGTTTTTTTAGACATTCGGTTTTTAAAAAGAAATAAAATACATATAATTTAATGCTATGGTCAAAAATTAAGCTTTTCTATAAAGAAAAGGGTTTAGCATTATGTTTTTTTACAAATAATTTCGGGCAAGTGACCACCGCGGCTGGCTCGAATAAATTCCAGTCGAGAGACCCAATTTTCCACCAGTTTTTGCAGCAATTGTTGCCGTATGTAATAATGCGCCGAATATTCTCTTTCAAGGCGACTTGAAATAGCAAAACAAACTAAGTATAAATTAAGGAACAGCTGTCAAAAAGACCAACTCCGAAAAAAGTATTGCCTTATTGAAAACCACACGTCTAAAAAAAACTTCGATGCCGATATTGACAACGATTTAAGGAATACTATGTAGAGAAGTTATCCAAAAACAAAGTCAAATCAAATCTTTCTTATCTTCGGGAGTGTTAAAGAAAAAAATATTTTTATTCATTAGTAAGCACTCCAGCTTTTAATTGAAAATTGTGGTCCTTGAGTCACTGCAAATTCTTATTAAATAATAGATATTTTTATTTATCCTTCAGATTGTAGGCGTATAACTCGTTTTTATTGTAAGCACATAGACTTACATATATTTTTTGTTTGTTAATTCAGAAATTTTGCGGCATTGCGAACGGCCAACGCCCTGGCAATAGTTCTACATATTTCCTCAATATCGTTTTTACCTCACATACATGTGTATACGAGTATATAAATACAATTCTGTGAAATTAAAACTTTATCTCACTGGCATTGCGCTGTTTAGAAATGTGATACATCTACATATGTATGTACATATTTCTTTATGTATTTTTATAAATTTATTTATTTGCCAATGGCTATGAAATGCAATGCGTTGCAATTATCAATCAAAGCAAACACAAACGCAATATGTCAAACACTATTGGCACTGGGTATTGAATTGCTTGAATCGCATGGAAATTACTACAGAAACATTAGCCAAGTGGAACGAGATATTTTTTTTATTAACATATGCATATTTATTATTCTCTCTGTTTTTTATAATTATTATAAGCGTATATCTGTACTTTTATATAGACTTTGTTGGCTTTCTTTTATAATAATATAAAATTTTCTAAGGTTTTTGTTAACTTTTCTCTTGTTAAAATTTATTTCATACACAAAATATTATGTTATCTATGTATATCATGTCTTAGTTGTAAAGAGAACTTTGTTTTCTCTAAAACTCTATAAAATATTGTAAATAACGTATTCGCAAAATTGTACATTTACATATGAATAAACTTATTTGAATTTGAATTTTTTTGGTATTATACCTACCGGAATGCCGGTTTTTTTTTTAAATTCCGAGAATTTTGATATTTTTGTCAACAATTATTGGATTGTAGGGATTGGTAATTTTATAAACTTTCGGCATATTTATCGTGAAAACTTTTTGTGGACTGCGACGATGAAAAATTTTTTTTTTTTACTTAATTGGGAACACACAATTCGCTTGCGCAAGAAAACTTTAAAATCACATAGTGGAATTCGAAAACAGATACTCGGAGCGCGCATGCTATCTTTTCAAGCTAGCATGGATTTCACAAAAATGTATTAAACATCTCAAAATTTTTTTAAAAATATTTCTAGTTTTCTACAAAGGTTTTGAGTATGCAATTTTATAACCCATGCCATTTGAATTTTTTAATATTTTTCATTTTATGTATTTGTTAAAACTGCATTTTATATTTTGCATGTGTTTCTATTATTTTATATTTTTTAATGCAAACTTTTACGTATATTTGGTAACTTTTTTATTGAGTTATTTATATATAAATTGTTTTCTTGTGCACAGCAAAATCTTAAAAAAGTTATAAGAATATTTTTAAAGGATTTTTATTAGTTTTAATTTGTTTTTTATTTTTAAATTAAAATTTTGATGTTTTATGTTTTGTTGAAAGTGGTATTGTAGTATTTGTATATTTCATTAAAATTCATAAATATTATATTTTCTTGTATATTCTATTCCTGCTTAATGCTTATTTTTTTAATTTGCTATAATTTTTTTTTTTTTGGAAATGCTATAATTAAATTTTTTTTGTTTTTGTATTTATTATTTGTATTATTATTAGTTTTATATATATTTTAGCTTGTGTGTTTTTGCTTAAATTATATTACTTTGTTTATGTGTTTAAAGCTTTTTTAATTTTTTTATTTAATTTATTTCAATCTTTTTTTTTTATTTGAAGTTTTGGGTTGAAATTTTTTAGTTTGACGATTCTTTAATTCAGTTTTTTATTGTTTAATCGTGCTGGTATTTGTTCCTTTTTAAACCTTACGTTTTATATTTTTTTTTTTGCCTAATTTCTTCATTTAGTTTTTCGTGTTTTTTCTAATTTGTTTTCGTACCGTTTGACTATTTTGATTTGAAGTTTTTTTTTCGTATGTTTTTAGGAACTTGTTTATGCAGACATATTTAAAGTTCAGCTTAAGAATAGAACTCAAGCAAATGACTTTTGCTGCCCTTTACGCATTCCTAAAACTTACATTTTGTATTTAAATTAATAGTACTATACCATTTCCCCCCGTTCGCTTATTAGCGTCACGCCTTCACAAACACCTTTCCAAACAAAAAAAAAAAAAAAAAAAAAACAGGTCGTCAGCGTTCAATTTAATTCTTTTCCATTTCCCAAATATTTATACATCAAACAAATCCTCGATCATGGTCTACAAATCACTTTAACGCTGGCTTGGCCATGAAGTTTAAACCTTTTATTTTTACTACCTTTTCACAATTTTACCACCTTTTTGACTCGATTTACATTAGAAAATTAGACGAAAATGCATAGAAGCGTAAAAAAGGAATAAATTAAACTATTTGTTTTCCAGCCTTATTTTATGCTGCCATATCTACATACATATGTATGTACATATATTAAAAAAAAAGAAGCAGACAAAATCGTAAAAGTCTTACAAAACTACCTTACCCTTCCGCCCTCGCCCTTTGCATTCTGGCTCAGCGCATACCAACTACACAGTTGTTCTTTTATCCCCCCCATCCGCGCGGTGTTTCATGATTTTTAATGTCGGCGATCAATTACAAATTTCAATAATTCATCTACTTCGCGCTTCATGCACAATAATAAGAAATTCAAATCGCTTTAAAATTTTGATAAGCCAACAGCAGACCAATTGTTTTTCCTGCTTGCTTTAGTTTTATACGTTTTGTTTTTTTCTTGTGTTCTTTACTTTTCACGCATGCTTGCACGCACCTCTCATTTACATGCGAACATTCATACAAACATACATACATTCACAGTACATTACATATGCATATCGCTTGGCATGCGTGCCTGTCTGTCTGTCTGTCTGTCCTG
This sequence comes from Philophylla caesio, assembly GCA_963971545.1. Classification (NCBI taxonomy): domain Eukaryota; kingdom Metazoa; phylum Arthropoda; class Insecta; order Diptera; family Tephritidae; genus Philophylla; species Philophylla caesio. Next base: position 112,022,533 of record OZ020608.1, on the reverse strand, counting down.
CCAGTTTCTGCTTGTCACCAATAAATCATTGTTGTTGGGCATTAACCTACCTACCCTACCTCGTCACAATCTGCCTCACCCAACCTTTTTTCGTTGGATTCCTTTTCAAAATATTTGTTTTTATTTATAATTTTTTTTTTCATCGATTTGTTATTCCTGCCTTGGCCTTTTAATTGTTTTGCATATAGCAACTGACAAACAATTCAATTTTTTTTTTAATTTTTATTGTAGGCGGCATTTCGTTATGGAATTTGGTACGCGCATTTTTCTCTCTAACTTAACTGCCTTTTTCGGTAGTTTAAGCCTTTGAGCCTTGATGCTGTGCTATGAGTATGTTGGTAACATATATTGTGCGCGAAAAATACATACAAATGTCAGTGAGCATATTCAAAAACAATAGCAGAAATTAACATAAATAAAATGTATCCCTGCGATGGCGGTTGTATCGCAGACAAAAAGGTGAAAAATGTTGACCTTCGAAGACAAATTATTGCGAATTTTTATTCACTGAAAAAGTTAAATAAGGTACTCAAGTTTACAAAAAAAAAAACTATGCATATATGTAATTATAAAAAATTAAAAGTAAACTTAAAAAAATGTATAAAAATGCCCGCTATGTTAAATAAGGTGTCATTGTGCCTCCTTTTATTCTGACAAACGCAACCGATTTGTTTTCAAGTAAAATTTAAACAAAAAATTGCACAATTTTCTCCTTAATAAAACATCACCTTCTAACCTAGGAGAAGAGGAGTGAAGAGAAGACATGGTGGTTTATAGCAATAGAAATAGCAACAGTACCACCAATTAAAATAAAAACCTTCCTCGGATTACGCAGTCAAATGCCGATGTTGGCTTGCCTGTCCGCGCAGGTCATATTTTTGTATTGTGATTAAAATAAAATATGTTGTTTTTAGATTGATTTTATGAGACACTTATTTTTTCTTTTGGCTAAAAAAAAAAATTTTTTTTCATTTTTCGAAATTATTGTAAAAATCGATTTTTCTTTCTTGTAGCGCGCGGGAACGTTTTTTTTCAAACGCGCATAACTTTGCTAAAATTTTATGCATTTTAGGAACATTTTTTTTTAAATGTGTGCAATTGTTAATACTTTGAACCCGCAATATCAAGAAATACCACAATTTTGTAATTTGTCTTTTATATAACAATAAAAAAGGCACACTTTTTTTAAAAAAAATTTATTTATAAAAATTATATTTTTTTTCGCTCACAATTTTTTGTCAATGAACAGATAGTTTAATCTGTATTTCAAGCCTATTTCAACGGGTATTAGCGACATTTTTTTTTTTGGAAGTATGATCAAAAAATTACAACAAAAATATAAAAATAAATACAAATACGCAGTTTAAATGTAATCGTTAAGGCACCTTTTAAAATTTCGTAATTTTTTTTGTGATCATTTACGTTGTAATGTTTTTGACTTATATTGAATACGCCTTGCTTTACCGCGTTAAATAATTATAATCAAGTCATCTAAAAAATCGTCAAAATTCTATTTACGGATTTGTGTGTCTTTTTCTTGCCATCAAAGATCTTGTTTTTAATGAAACACCAAACACCAAACATTTGTGCATTTATTCATTTTTTTTTGTAAATACCTACACACTGAAGATTATGATCAAATAACAAAATCTTAAATTCTTGAAATTTCCCACATACAACATCAGTTCCCATTGACTTCGCAACCCCTCTGTTTATTTTTTTTTTCTTACCTGATGCTTATAACTTGAGAAACGAACCCCTAAATTACAATTACACACACACATATGTATGTACATACATACGTTTTCGTTGTAAATCCTTAAATTACCTAAAAAACGAAAGTTATTCAATGCTGTTAAATAAGCAACTGAAAAATTCTTCTAATCACAAAAGCCAAAGATGCAATGAAGCGTTATAAAATGTCAGACATTTTGAGTGAAGGATCAGTTATTTGTAGTATGGGAAAAGAAAAGAAAAAAATAAACAAAACGAAGCGCCAGGCTAAGGCATAACTAGGCAGAGGAAAGGAAAGGAAAGGCGAGAAATGAATTAATTGCGTGTGAAAGACTGGTTTTGATATTATAACTACTCGTTAGTGTGTATGTACATAAAGAACAATCACATGAAAAAATAAAAAATAAAAAAATATTAAGCCAACGGCGTTGTCATCAGAGGCTGGATGATAATCAATTAGTTCCTTATTGTTTTTAATAGATGCTTGAAGGCTAATTAAGTATAAATACAAATTTACTTTGCATTTTTTGATGAAGAGACTTGCACTTTGTTCGTTTTATTTTTTGCTGCCACTCAAACTGTCTTCCTGCAATTGATTTTTGACTTTCGATCTTTAATTAGACATTGTTGAAAATTATTTTTAAAAAAATCTATTAAGAAACAACATTTTTTTTTTTCCTAATATCCGCATTCAATTGTGTTCGTGAATAATTCGCATTTTAAATTTCATAGATTTTCCAACAACTTACATAACCTTTTTATTCAACTTATTTGCATTGATTTTAACAAATCGCTTCTAATTCGTTATTCAGATGTTGCAATTAGTATTTTGCGTAAAATTTTAAATTTATTACATTAGCCTACGATTAGATAGTGTGCAGTACATGATTTTTTTAAAATTATTTTTTATTCAATTTGTTTAAAGCAATGAATAAACATTTTTAATTCAATAATTCTGTGCTGACGCGTGCATTAATTTGATTGCCCTTCGATCGTGTTGTGGCTGTATGCCGATGTTTGTTTGTTGGCTTCAAGTTGAATTAATTTGTGTTCTCCTCCATATCCAAAGTCTTTCAATAATCGGCATACAGAAATGTATAATTAACAATTTTTTCTTCGTTTGATGTATTTTATTTTAAATGGCTAATGTTGATTCATTCTCAAATTTAAGCACATATGTATGTATGTATCTACTGACACATATATGTGCATACACGTGCATATAAAAATATATTTATGTACATAATGGCGGGTCAGTTTTTAGCAAAAATTTAAAAAAAGTCCATTTGAGCAGCGCTCTAATGTCCATTTCCAACCACCGCAATTTTAAAATCTTTAATTTATATTAACTAAATCTTCATGTGACTTATTATTTGCGAAAGTTTTGTTGTCGATTTATGTTTCTTGTAACAAAAACTTGTTTTTGGAGACTTTTTTTGATAGGCATAATTTTCTTTTGATATTTCTATTTTATTTCAACAACCGCCAGCTGGAACATAAATTATATTTGATTTATTAGTATTTTGCTTTTATTAAATGTTTCCATGAACTCTAAACAGTACTGCAAGCTTAAAAGATGTTGTGTGCCCGAAATTTAGTTAATCCACTGAGGAGATTTATTTGATAAATTTAAAAAAAATTAAGTTCTTTCACCTCGAACTGGCTTTCAAAAAATATTGTTTGTTAAAAATGAGATATCAAAAATATATATTTCGTTCGAAAAAAGCATCAAGTACAAGTTTAAATTAAAAAAGTAACATTCCTAACACTTGAGTAAATAATAATTTACTTATAAACTTAATATTAATTTTCTGCTTTTAAAATTGCTGCGGATTTTAGAAAATTTTTCCAGTAGGCTTCTAACAATCTTATGTAGATTTCGCATCTGCAAGAAAAGCTATTCAAAAAAAAATTATTCCAAACAAATTGACCCGCCCTAATACGCTTGAGCATAACTTTTGATAGCAAAATAATATGCAATTAATGTAACTGACAGTGAAACAAAAAAACTTTAAATTGCATGCATTTACAATTGATTTTCATTGGCATTTGTTTTATTGCACTTAAATGTTAATTATTTTGTTATTGACTGAGAGTGATTGTTGAAAAATGATTGTCTGTTCTCAAAACTGAATACTAAAATCATTTATAAATTTTTCGAAAGTTGTAGTAACCAACACAATTTTCATTGATATATTCACAAAGTACGAGCATCGTAAAGTTAAAGAATTATTCAATTGTTCAGTTAGTAACAAAGAATGAATTTGTTATTTCTGTCGCATTGCACTGAAAATGGAGTTGAAATAACATAACATTGAATTTTCATGATTTTAGAACATTACATCATTTTGCGACACCTTGTGAATACCCCAACTATTTTCAAAAATGCATTACTTGTTCGCTTCTTATTATAATCAGAGGGAATGTTCTTAGCTAAGAATAAAATCAGAAGGCGGTACAACGAATCTATTGGAAAAGTTTTAGAATAATTTTCGTGCATCTTCAAATCCAAGAAATAATATGTCAGGTCCGGGACCCCGGACTCGGAGTCCGGCCACAAAAGGTTTTTTTTTTTTTAAAATTCTGGCAAAGTTGTAATTTATTTCCTTCTTCCATTTTATAAATTCTTTTAATCAAATTCATCAATTCAACTCTCCTCCAACTCATCACTCGCCATTTATTGTTGTGTTATCTGCTTTCCATTTTAATTTCTTCAGTTCTCCAATAAGCTTTTACTGTCAATGAATTCAATTTCAATTCGCTTTCAATTGCCTTCAATTGAATTTGTAATAAAATTGTGAATTTCCATTAAATTCAATTTGCTGCATTTTAGCTGCAGCTCAATTTCCTAGTTTGTGTCTTCTGATTGCCTTTTATTATGCAACACATTAGTTGCCACTGCTGCGCATACACACACACATACTCGCACTACGCAATTGCATATAAATTTCCTACTGCCTCACTCATCTCCGGCCTTCTCTCCCTTACGAGCGCAAGCTTGCCTGCGCGGACATCTTCATTGCAGTCAACATTTGCACAGTGTGCGTGCGATTACGTGCTGCCATGCCCGACCAGGTGGGACTGCTGTGATTGGTGGTGCGCGCGCATGCGTTTTTGAAATGCGTGTGAGGTGTTGAAAAGGTGATGAATGCTATCGGGGCGCACGATCGGTGCTACTTGCTTTCTTTATACCACACAAAAAAAAAAAACTTGCAGTGATTTTACGTTGTTTTTTTTTATAGTTCTCTATTTTCGTGAAAAAGTTGTAAAATAAGATTGATTAAAACAGAAATGTTGTGTGGGGAAACCGGTTCATGGTGGCTTAGCGCAATTTCTTCCTATTAAGTGTATTACATACTACATACAACTTGTATTTTACCACATTTTTATCACTTTCGTTGAAACTGAGACATAAAAATTTGACTTTCTGTGCACTTTATATACATTTTAATGTGCTTTAGTTTAGTTTAAAAACATTTTGTAATAATATATAACTTTTTATTTATTTTTCTTTGCAGGTAAGTACGGACCAGAGTGCCGCCAATCACATTTAATCCAATGTTTACATTTGTTGGCAACTTTCATTTTTATGGTAATTAGAAAATTTATGCGCGAATGCGCAAAATATCTTTTTTCTTCTGCAGACTGTTGTGTTATATACTCGAGCATACAAATGACCATATGTGCATACATATGTATGTATATGTAGATTACATACATATGTGGTATGCACTCATACTTAAATATCTAACTCTAGACTCAGTTAATTTTTCGAACAGCACTCCACTTCTCACATACATTTCCCTTTATAAAAAATTTAATATTATATATGTAGGAATGACTCAAGGAAGAACGACACGTAGTGGACGAAACTACTAACTACAAACCACTTTAAAATACAACCCTACTTACTTGACTAACAAACACCTAACTGAACGAAATGAACGAAACGTTAGCTTGACTTGAGACGAACGGACAGTTGTATTATAACTTTGAATAAAGCAACATCAAATTGTTACATACAAAAATTTAAAAGAACCGACTTTCATTTTAAAACTCTACAGTTTTTGGGAACTCAACCGCGATTGAACATTTGAGCCAATAAAACGCGAGTTATTAGTGAAGTGCTTATATAGTATTAATTGCACGAAAAGAAAAAACTTATTAAAATACGAAAAGTTTTTATATACATATCGAAATTGGTGTTGCGGTCCAGAGAATTTTCTCGAACTCGAATATTTCAAAATTCCGGTTGTAATTTGAATTTCAACAAGCCGAGTAGTATATGAAACATGTACTTGGCTGAAAATCGGTGAAAATTTCACATATACATACGTACATAGCGAAAATAGTGTTGCGGTTCGGAGAATTTTCTCGAACGCGAATATTTCGAAGTGACCGTTGAAATTTGAATTTCAAAAAGCCGAGTAGCTTATGAAAAGTGAGTGGTACTGAGAAAAAACAGTGTGAACGAAAATCAAAAGCTAAAAGAGCACGCAAGATATCGAAAAAATTAAAACTTTCGAAGATTGAGACAGAACCAGTATAAGCCGCACAGCAATGTACTTATTAATCTCAGAAAACCGAGATTGATAACAGCAGAGACAGCAGCAGTATTAGCCGCACAGCAACGTACTGGAATAGCAAAACGACATCGGTAGCAGAAGATAGCAGCAGTATTAGCCACACAGCAACATACTGAAACAGAAACATTCTGAAGTAGCAGAAAAGAAAGAAACAGTATTAGCCGCACAGCAACATACTGAGCCAGCAGTAGTTATCCAGGAAATAGACATCGGTAGCAACAGAGACAGCAGCAGTATAAGCTACACAGCAAAATACTGAAACAGAACCGTACTGAAGTAGCAGAAGAGACAGCAGCAGTATAAACCCCACAGCAACATACTGAAACAGCACTAGTCGTACAACATATTGTACTATTGGAATAATTGTACGTGTTTTGATAAAAGTGGGAAAAATAGCAGTGGAAACAACAGCAGTTTTATTAGCAACACTTCGACAAATTAAAGGAGACACCAGCAGTATTAGCAGCACAACGAACTTCTAAATATAGCGAAGTTAATGTTAAGAACAACAACTTCGCTGGTGAGGGTAGCAGCATCGATAGCAGAGATCAACAGAAGGTGATAGAATAGACCTGTAGAAGAGTAAGAAGCAGACAGAAGGCGAGTATTTTAAGACAAAGTAGTATCAATAGAGTATCAGTAATAAGAATTAAAGTTAAAGAGAACAAAATCGAAATAAATAGCTATCATTAATCGCAAGAAGATAGATAAGCAAAAGGAAAAAAGAAGACAAAAGAGCATATTTTTAACTTTTACCAGAAAATGGTTTGAAGAATAATCTTAGCAAAACAAAAAGGAATTTTTTTTTTATTGTATTAAATTACAGAACTTGAATTGCACAAACTTAATTTTAAACTATAAATACGTAAATCAATTTGAATAAATATTAATATGCATGCATACCTGTTTAATTGATAATTAACGATCGTTTTGAGTATAGCATAAGAACAGACAATCTGATATGTACATACATACGTGCATGATAAAATAGTTTAAGCAACAACTACGTTCTATTATTATTAACTTACTTTTATATTTAACATTATAAATAACTTTTATTACTTGTACTTATCGTAAATTTTGTAATACCCTGTAAGACTATGGACGCTCAGACGATTTTATCAATGAATGTGGAGACCTTAAAACTAAATTTGCGACAGGTCGGACTTAGCGTACAGGGACGAAAGAGTGAGCTTAGGGACAGACTTCTCCGACATCACGAACTTTTACAGAGCGAGGGTGAAGAAAGTGAAGAAGAGTCCACTTACGAGGAAGCAGTAAATCCTCAACCGCAAACTTTAGTTATGAAAAATACATTTACTTTAAAAGACATTGAAAACAGTTTGCCCTCATTTACTGGTACCGACACGTTAGACGTATATGATTTTATACAGGAATTTGAAGATAATGCCCTCACGTTAGGTTGGAGCGAACTCCAAAAATATGTATACGCGAAACAACTGCTGAAGGGAGCAGCAAAGCTCTTTTTGCGCAGCCAGACTGGCATAAGAAATTGGGATTCATTAAAATCCGCTATTAAAGAAGAATTCGGCACCAAACAGTCCTCACTAGATATTCATCGAATGCTACAAAATCGCCGGAAAAAGATTAGTGAGACTTTCAGGGAGTACTTGTATACCCTCATGGAAATAGCCAAGCCAATTAAGTTAGAAGAAGTTAGTTTGATAGGGTATTTTGTAGAGGGTATCCTAGATACTAGAGCTAATAAAACTATTCTTTACCAAGCAAAAACCATTAAAGAATTAAAGGAAAACTTAAAAGTTTACGAAAAAGTACATAGTTCGCGTCAGTCAACAAATAGATCGAACTATGGACAGAGTACATACAATGCTTCAATTCCGCAAGGAAGCTCTGAAAACTTGAGGAAATGCTTCAAGTGTTCAGCTACAACGCACTTGGCGAAAGATTGTAAAAACGGAGACAAACAATATAAATGCTTTAAGTGTGGTCAAATAGGACACCGTAGTTTTGAGTGTAAAGCAAGTGGAGGAAAGCAAATCAAGATAGAAAATCGTACAGTCAATGCAATGTCAAACTCGACCGCGAATCAAAACAGTGGATTAATTTTTAAAGAGATTATGATAGGCGACATTAACGTTAATGCTTTAGTAGATACCGGTTCCGACCTGAGCTTACTTAGATATGACATTTTAAGAAAAATTAATTATCCACAATTAAGTGGCGAAATACGAAGCTTAGTAGGTATTAAAGATAGCAAATTGAACACTATGGGAGGTATTCAGAAGGAAATTAGAGTGGACAGCTTATTAGTAGATATTACTTTCCATGTAATTAAAACTGATGAATTGCGTTACGAAGCTGTTCTAGGAAACGATATTCTAAAATGGGTAGATATATCGATTTCAGAAGGTACTGCGGAGTTCAGGCAAAAGCGTGGGAAGGAAACTGAAATGTTTGCGACAGGAGTGAGTAGCGTAGAACAAGTCGATGTCAAGAGGGAAAGAGACGTGGATCAGGGGTATCTTTTAAGTGAGTTTACAGCTCTTTGTTTACAGGATGACCTAGTTAGTTTAAAGTGCGATCCACCTTTAAGCTTATCTCATTTGCCTGCAGATAAGTGTGCTGCCGTAACCGCTTTAGTCGAAGAATATCAGCCATTATCGAACTCCCAGTCTCCAGTCCAAATGAAAATTATTGTATCCGATGATATACCAGTTTATCAAACACCACGTAGAGTTTCGTACCCCGATCAACGCTTTATAGATGAGCAGGTCGGCGATTGGCTAAAACATGGTATACTACAGCCAAGCAATTCTGAATACGCAGCACCGGTAGTTCTAGTTTCTAAAAAAGATGGCACCAAGCGATTGTGTTGCGATTTTAGAAAGTTGAATGAAAAGATAGTACGGGACAATTTCCCAATGCCACTTATTGATGATGTTTTGGAAAGATTACAAGGAGCTCGGATATTTACAACGCTTGATTTGGCCAACGGATTTTTTCACGTTCCCGTTGAACCAAACTCAAAACGATACACATCGTTCGTTACGCACAGTGGCCAGTTTGAATTTAATTTCGTGCCTTTTGGAATTTGCAATTCCCCAGCCGTGTTTTGTCGGTACATCTCAGCGATATTCCGTGATCTAGTTCAGGAGGGAGTGATTGTCATTTACATGGATGACTTGATTATTCCAGCACAAAGCGAAGACGATGGAATAGAGAAACTACGGGTTGTTTTAAATAGAGCAATGGGTCATGGTTTAAAAATTAAGTGGCAAAAATGTCAATTTTTAATGAAGGCAATACAATTTCTTGGGTATATAATTGAAGAAGGAGGTATAAAACCATCTGAATATAAGATAAATGCCGTGAAAATGTTTCCAATGCCACGAGACAAAAAATCTCTTCAAAGATTTTTAGGGCTAACTTCTTATTTTAGAAGGTTTGTAGAGGGGTATGCCGTGATTGCCAAGCCATTGACCGATATGCTTAGAAAAGACAACGATTTTAAAATTAATGAAGAGCAGATCCTTGCATTTCAGGAGCTTAAACAATCGCTTATTAAAGCTCCTGTCTTAAAAATTTATAATCCTAATGCTGAAACAGAAGTACATACAGACGCTTCTATACATGGTTATGGGGGCGTGCTTCTTCAAAAAGACATGGATGATCAAATATTCCACCCTATACAATATATGAGTCGAAAAACAAGACCTGAAGAACAAAGATACCACTCATATGAGTTAGAAGTTCTTGCGATCGTAGAAGCTTTAAAAAAATGGCGAATATACTTGCTTGGAAAAAAGATTAAAATAGTTAGTGATTGTAACGCTTTTGCTTTAACGATGAAAAAAAAAGAGGTGCCACTTAGAGTTGCTCGTTGGGCTATGTACCTCCAAGAGTTCGATTACGTTATCGAACATAGACCAGCGACGAAGATGAAGCATGTTGATGCGCTAAGCCGCATGACGTGCATGCTAGTGGAAGACTCTTTAAGCTTTCGCTTAAAAGACGCACAGCAAAGAGATGATTGGGTGAAAGCAATCACGAAAGTTCTCGAAAACAATAACTACGAAGACTTTTACATGAAAAATGGCATTTTATACAAAGATCCGGTAAATGAGAGGGTAGTTGTTCCACAAGCAATGGAAGACGAAGTTATTCGTATGGCACATAGCCAGGGGCACTGGTCAACAAAAAAGACGCAAGATTACGTTGAAAAATCATTTTATATACCACAAATCGGACCGAAAGTAGTAAAAATAGTGAAAAGTTGCGTTGAGTGCATTATTGCAGAAGCAAAGATGGGTAAAAAGGAAGGGCTGCTTTCTCCTATCGATAAAGAAGATAAACCCCTTGCGACATATCATCTGGATCACGTAGGCCCAATGGAATTGACACACAAGAAATACAATCACTTACTTGTCGTAGTAGATGCGTTTAGCAAATTTGTCTGGCTATATCCTACAAGAAGTACTGATTCTGCTTCTGTTATAGATCGACTAGAGAGACAGTCTTCGGTATTTGGTAACCCTAAAAGAATTGTAACAGACAGGGGGACGGCTTTTACAGCCAAAAACTTCGTTGACTATTGCAGTAGAGAAGGTGTACAGCATCTACTCATCGCAACCGGCGTGCCACGTGGAAACGGGCAAGTTGAACGTATAAATCGAATCGTAATACAATTGCTGACAAAATTATGTCACAATAATCCAGGTAATTGGTACAAACACGTCGAAAGAGTCCAACGCTTGTTGAATAACACACCTCCTAGGAGTACCAACTTTACACCTTTTAAAATTTTAACAGGGCTTGATATGCGCACGTCAGAAGAAATAAAGCTTAGGGAGTTACTAGAAGAGTCTGCATTTAAAGAACTGCATGAAGACCGTGAAAATGTTAGGAAGCAAGCCTTAGAAAATATCTACAAAATTCAGGAAGAGAATAGAAGAACTTTTAATTCCAAACGAAAGCCAGAAACAGAATATAATGTCGGTGACTTAGTAGCAATCAAGAGAACACAGTTTGGGCCAGGACTTAAACTTAAAGCAAAGTTCTTAGGGCCGTATTCAATAGCTCAACGACTTCCACACGGAAGATACTCAGTGGAAAAGGTAGGTGAACATGAGGGTCCGCACAGAACAATAACGGTAGCAGAATTTATGAAGTCATGGAACCCCTCGTTCGGGGCGAACGACTTATCAGGACGGCCGAATGTAGGAATGACTCAAGGAAGAACGACACGTAGTGGACGAAACTACTAACTACAAACCACTTTAAAATACAACCCTACTTACTTGACTAACAAACACCTAACTGAACGAAATGAACGAAGCGTTAGCTTGACTTGAGACGAACGGACAGTTGTATTATAACTTTGAATAAAGCAACATCAAATTGTTACATACAAAAATTTAAAAGAACCGACTTTCATTTTAAAACTCTACATATATTTTTTATGACCCCGCTTAATGAATTTACTCGTTTTTTTATTTAAACATTTCCGGTGATAAATTTTTTCTCATAGCTTATTACTTTTTTTAATCATTAAGTAACTCATACTTTAATTAAATTAATTCTCTGCTGACTAACTTGACTATTTGTGACGAACACAGCTTTTGAATTTTTTAATATCAAAGATCTTTGTTCTGATAGAGACGATTCCGAACGCAGGCGAAGTCCAAATGCTTAATATGACAATATCGATATCGATTGATAAAACCATGTTGAAATCTTTTGCCATGTGCAAGTATCGAGAAATATATCGAAGCGGAAATAATAAAATTAGGTAACATGTTAAAAATAACGCGAACTCTAATATGAGAATTTAGATATCATTTTAATATTGATCAATATTGATCATGAACATACCGAAATCGATAATCATGTGAAAATATCGATAAATATACCGAAATAAAAAATTCTTTGCATATACATATATATGTATATAATTTTGGCGCGTACACTATATGGATCAGTGTTTGGCCGAGCTTCTCCTACCATTTGTGGTGTGCGTCTTTATTTTATACCACAAATGGAGGGACCTACAGTTTTGTGCCGACTCCGAACGGCAGATGTATTTTATGAGAAGCTTTTTCATGGCAGAAGTACCCTCGGAGGTTTGCCATTGCCTGCCGAGGGGTGACCGCTATTAGAAAAACTTTTTTCTATTATTAAGATTTTGCTTGCCCTGACTGAGATTCCAACCTCGAACTCACCGGCATATCAAGTTATAGTACGCACCGCTACCAACTCGACCACACCGGCCAAATATGCATATAGGAAACTGAAAAAATGACGAGGAATGCAGATATCAGTACCCATAATCAAGTGGAATTATCGACCAAAATTAAAATATTGAATAACTACGCGTAAGTTAAATATGACTATCGAGAGTGATATTGCTTTCGTTATACCAGTGAAAATATTGATAAGTATGTAGATCGAAACAAATAATGTTAAATGTAGTGAAATCGATTAATAAATGTAACTATAACTATGAATACTACTAAAAATATATACATATATCGAAATAAATTTCGATGAACTTCGATACCGATATCGCTTTTGTGAAATCAACGAAAATATCGTTAAGTTTGCCTCAATGTAGCGAAATTGATTAAATACCGATAATTATTTTCGTCAATAAATATTACTACAAATATCGATATCTACGTTATTATCGATGCCGATATATTTCTGTAATTATCGATCTTATAACAATATGTTTATAGAACATAAACTAAAAGAAATGTGGATAGCAATATCAATCGTATTTGTGATGCCGTTATAGATAACATTAATTCGAAAGTGATGACGAATAAATAAATTAATTCCTTTAAAGGGGTATTTTCGTCGTACATTATACGTAAAATATGTCTGCAAAAGATTATAACTCGATCTAAAATACTCTTTGAGATAATAATAATAATTTGGTGCTCAGACTATATAGCTCAGTGTTTGGCCGAGTTTCTTCTACTATTTGTGGTGTGTGTCTTTTTATTCTACCTCAAATGGAGGGACCTATAGTTTTGTGTCGACTCCGAACGGAGAGCCTTTTCATGGCAGAAATACCCTCGGAGATTTGCCTTTGCCTGCCGATCGCTATTAGAAAAAAACTTACGAACCTCGAACCCAGCGACATATCAAGTGAGATCACGCACCGCACGCACCCACTCGACCACAGCGGCGACTTGAAATACAAAGCCATAAATTGAATTATGAACTTTGCACGGTGGTGTTTTCATAAATCTTTCAACGCGTTTTTCTCAGAACCATTATTTTCAAAACCGTCGCCAAGGTAACAAAAACAATACTAGTTCGATTGCGTTGACATTTTTACAGTGTACTTAGCAATCTCATATATTTAACCGGAACCAGAATTATGCAAAACGCATTTGTTTAAATATTTTTATACACTCGAAAACATGGTAAAAATCGTTTATCGTCATTTAACGTAGTGTAAAATTGTCAATTTTAACTTTATCGACTATATTCTGGTTCCGGATATAATCTCAAGTCCACTGAATACAAAGAAAGCTGAATTTTCTGTTTCAGATGATTTAAACGGAAAAAAATTGTGGCAACTTCGAAGCAACGTATTTCTGCAGGCTCAATTTTGAAGCGTTACTATTATGATCTGAATAAACTTTTGGACAAAGTAAAACCGTCTATTTATTTATTATATCCCTTATATCCCTCCCTAATATTTAGCTTTAGTCATACAAACATATACATATACACACATAAAAATAATATACACATACATAAATGCATACCAGAATAATTAAATCACCTGGCGGTTCCACAGCGGCGTCAAAATGATTCATAATGAGACTAACGCATTTCTTCTTTGAGAATATTTCAGATACTATTGTGAAAAATATTTACTAAGCAGACATTTATTGCATCAAAAATGCTAAAACATATAATTTATAGCTTTACAAATTATTTAACTAAAATAGCGACAAATACATAAGACATGCTTCACTTAAGATCAGCCAAAGGTGTAGGAAAGGAGAATGCGCTGTGTTTTTTTTTTTTAGCTTTTTATGTGTCAAATATAAAGAAATCTCGTTCGTCTGTGAGTTATTGAAAATCAACCCAAGCGAAGGCGTATTTTACACTGCTCATGTAGCACATTTTGAAAAATACTTACAAAATTAATCAATAAAAAATAATATATTTACGTACAGAGAAATGTGATGAAGAAGAGTATTAGATTAATAAGCAAAGAAATTTTTAGTTCACATGAGGGCATTTCCATGGTAGCGCTTGCGAAGAAAAACAGGGAATAAGTAAAATGTTCTCATTTACAATGTTGATGGTTTCTAATCTGCCATAAAACGTTCTTTTTGACCGCACCATGTCATGACCCCCTATTTTGCAATTCTATGAACCTTCCAAACGATTGAGATTGAAATTCTTAAAATGAACTATACCACAGAAAGTTTACAATAAATTTTAAATAGTCTTAGAGGGGAGTAGACACTGTTTAGTTTAATTGAATAGGCACATGAATATGGATTTTCCAAATATCCTGACTCTAGCACTACCTTACCAATTAAACATGCCTCATTTCCGTGGGATATAGCCATATGTACATATATCCTACTATACGAATTTGGTTCGAATTTCTTCGTTCGTTTATGAGTTAATACTTTTAATATGTAATTTGCGACTTTATTTTTATTCAGTGACGGTTAAAATACACTCTGTACCCAAATTATAGCACAAACGCATATTGACACGCTTGAAACATTTATTTACAAAATTCATCAAAATTTCGAAATTTAAAAAATAATTTAAATTTTTGTTTTGGGGTATGCAGATATGTAGCTCATTCAATTTTAGTACAACAAAGTGAAATTTTCTAATGGCTCCCAACTACCATTGATTTTTGGCAATTTTTTTAATTACGCTCTTTTAAAATTTTTCCATATAAGAAATAATCGCGGTTTTGCGTCGTATAGAGGAAACTTTTAGTAAAGAAAATGGTCAAAAATCAGTGGCAACATGAAATTACTTTACATAGTTTAAATTATGAGTGTTTATGGTTTTTCATCGAGAATGAACCATATTTTACTTGAAAAATAGTTTGATTTTATTTTGAATCTTCGCAATTGGTTTCAACTAAATTCAATTTTGATTATTTGATATGCATGGATGCATTTATTTGTAGTTTAACAAACAACAAATTTCATTTTTCTTTGTGTAGGAATTTTTCTTAAAGATAATCTTAGCGTGCTTGGTATCGAGGGTTCAACCCCCGCGGAAGCCAAGAAGAAAGAAGCCTGATAAGGAGATTAAGTGATCTCCGAAATAGTATTGCTTTGAATATTGCTGTGCCAAAACACCAATCGGTCTTAAAGCTCATAAACAATTTAAAACTAAAATTTTTTTTTTTTAATGTGAAAATTTACGCTCTATATAACGCGATCAAATTTTTTTTTTTATTATGGTCTCATCTTCAATTACTCTAACCAGTTCAGGAGTAGTCTTATGTCGAATATGAATGCACCAACATATGTTTGTATGTAAATTGATACGTAAGTATGTCAATATGTATATCCATTTGCGCATATCAAATTGCTTAAACGCAAAACTAAAGTGCTCGTTTTTTTTTCTCAAATGGGCTTGCCGGTATTGTAACCGCTTGACAATTGTTGAATATGTACTTATAAGTTTATTACCTTCACTCTGACATTGAATTTTGGTGAAGGTTTTATAATTTCATACTTAGAAAATTGAATGGGTGTTACTGATGTGTAGTATATTATGAAGTTATGAGCGAGTATGTATGTATGTACTTACATGAATCTCCTAATGAGCGAACAATTACAATTTACTTGAAAAGATCAACGATTACAAAAGTAAGCCAACAATAGAGGATCTTTCGTATGCATTTGGCTTTTTATTATTGTAGTTACAATCGCTTTGGATTATATGAGAAATAAGTGCAAACATACATACAGACATGCGTATATATCTATATTTCCTTATATAAACGTTACTGAAATGGTGTTGAAATAGCCTTGAATCGAACTCGAAATCATTCCGAAGTGATCCTGAAATATACCTAAACGAGTTTTAAAACTGCCACGAAATCGTACCAAGATAATTCCGAAATATTAACGAACAATTCTCGTAACGGTCCCAAACTTTTGGCGTAGAATACGTCTTACCTTACGGTATGGGCACCCATGTCAGATTGTTATTGTTGTAATCTCTATTTCTTTAATTATAAGGAAACGGCGAGATAAATTTTTTTAAACATTTTTTTGTAGTCAAATGAAGATGTTAGCTTTCGTTTGACATACATTTCATATTGGTTGATATCTTCCTAATATTTAAATTTCTCAAATGAAAATTTTATAAACACATCCAAACAAATATGTGTGTGGTGTTTGGTTGAGTGTGTAGTAGTGGTGAATAGACGTTCATTTTATTGCATAATTTTAGGCGGGAAAATTTAAGTACAGTAAAGGCAGAGAAAGCGCTGCCAACTACTGCTTATTGGTGGTGATTTTAACACAGAAATCACTTCAAATACTAGATTGGCGAAATTTATGAGCGATACGTTTAATTTGGATTATATTCGAAATGATGCTCCCACAACTATTGATAACATAACCATTGACTTAGTTTTTGCGAGAAATTTAAATGTTAATTTAAAAACATATTTATCCTATTTTTCCCATCATAAGCCTATATTCTCAAAAGTAACTTTCAAATAAAGAAATGTATTTGCTTGTATTATTTATCATTATAAACTATCATTATACATATGTTTTCTGTCTTATCGGATGGCGTATTCTACGTTAAACTTAATGGCCGTGTCTCTGACACAGCCTCCTTCTTTTTGAAATATTCTTGAAACAGTCTTGTACATAAAAAGATGTTTATACACACATACCAACCATCGCCATTGGGTTGTTCTCACAGTACCGATTTGCACAAAATTTCATGTACACTAGGTGGAAACCTAATCTGTAAGTAACAAGTGACTGATGACTGATGACTGATGACAAAAATATACAGTAATGTTTTGACCCAAAATTTGCACATACAACTAACTGAGCAGTAGCTAGTGCGCCATCTACATGTGAACAATGAATGTTACTAGCGATGAAACGAACATGGTAACAAGTGTTCCCCCAACTTTTTTCAGAGTGCCGCAATGTTTCAAAAAATTTTCAAAATATCTTTAGAGTAATTTCGAGATACCTATATTATATATAAACATTAATTACTTTGCGAGTCATTAGCACCCGATCTCGGTAATCAAAAAAATTAAATTTCTTTTCCCTTAGCTCGAATTTTTGATAAACTTTTGTTTAATTTTTATACATTTTGTGGAAAGGTTGACTCTTTGGTTTTATATATTTCTTTTTGTCCTATAGAATGAAAATATTTGAAATTAAATATAAGAAAATAAATAGTCAAAACTTTCTTATATGTGGGTCCCGTATAATTCAGATACGCAGCGTATATATTGCAACTGAGTTTTCTCTTTGCCTTTGCATTAAACACGATTGCACGCTCTTTTTCCACACTTACTTAGTTAAATTGGCAACATCCTTTCTATTCAAATTACTTATTAAAAGTATAAGCTGCTTCTAGAATTTTCTATTCAACTGTAATGCAGCTAATTTTCAGAATACACAAATACACAAAGCGCTTTTCATTATTTTCAATGATTTCATAAATGCATCCGCCGCAAAGCGATCTACATTTAGATATACGTTTATATACGAGTACTTGCAATGCATTTTAGTACATATTTACATAGTAGATATGTATGCATATATTTCTTTGCATGTACATTTATAGTAAAAACAATTTAATGACACTGACATTGGCCGTGAGTATAGTGCTGCGCATGCGTAAACTACAAAAGCAACGATAAACGGAAATAATTTGTATAGAACTTCCGCTTTTTCTAGATTTAATATGCACATACTTGTTCGTACGTACATATGTATATATATATGTACATATGTGCATATAAAATGTTAGTAGCAGTCAAAAAGTGCTGCAGTTGCAACTTATGCATTACAATTATGTCAGAAATTTTATGTATGTACGAGTATGTAGTAATAGTTATGAGGGTCACTGAACGGGTGACAACAGCACTGACGCAATTAGCGTTTGGAGTAACTTGCTCTACTGCTTTATATTTATTACAAACACGTAACAAAGATAACGCATTTGTTTTTTGTGTTATTCATTAGTTATATAATAGTGCTGACAGACGGGCTGTTGTCAAAAGTGTTTATTATTAAAAAAAAAATAGCTGCAAATATTAGCAAATTAAACCAAATTTCTCGTAGGTTTGGAGGATAGGAATTTATGCAATCCGGAAGATTTTTTGCAAACTGCTTGGCAAAAATCCACAACAATTTCAACAACAGTACAGCATCCTATAGCCATGCAAAGGTTCTGTATTCCAAAGCGAACAATGATATAGCCACTCTTTTATGATGTGGAATACATTGTCTCATATTGCTGTTCACCTTTACAATGCCCACAACTTTTTCACAAATTCTGCGAAATACATTTGTATTGAAATTAAAAATTTTTCAAACAATTTTCGTCCTTTGAAGGCTCGTCTTGTTCCCAGAAGTAGCTACAGCGATCATTCATGGAATAGTATTCATGTGTAAAAAAATGTTTATATCGTTCACAGCAAATAAAATATACCCACAAATTTGCACAACTGCCTTTATCTAATGCCGGGAAGTGTAACCATACAAGGCTTTGGCATCCTGCTAAGAATTACGTATGTGCCAATGTATTGGTTATTTTGATTTTATTAAGCAACTTTAAGTTAATAATTTTTAGCTTTTTTTAATTCGTAATGATTTTTTGCCATTTTATTTTCCCTACTTTTCATTTCGAGCTCGATTTCGTTCGTCAAATCAGATGCAATCGCAATGCAGATCAGAGTCGTCTACTGTCAGGCATAAAATATTATGCAGATACCGTCTGTCAGTAGCTTAATAAATATAAACATATGCGCTATGTGATATGACAAACATATTAAATATTGTGCAACATTTATGTATTCTGTTCTATATAGTTTGTATATCTCATCAACGTAGAAATTAAAACCTCACTCCTTAGCTTTTGCAACAATAAATGTGATTCGCTTTTCTACGGACGATGATATCAATTTTAAGTGGTGATTTGCAAAGTTTTGTGGTGACATCAAATTTTAATGCAGTATTTTTATTTTTATTAAAATTTAGTTCATTCCCTTACAACATTCGTATAAACAACAATTTTTAGCTGCATAAAACTTTTTCAATAATTCAACAAAATTCCATTGCAATTTCTAAATTTAAAAAAAATTTTTATTTTTGAGCATACAATTTTTTTTTATAAAAACATTTGAACAAACTTTTTAGCATTGGTACGATATTAAAAAAAAATGTATTACGACTTTATTAAAATTATCGAACATCGATACGAAGCGTGTCATATATTATAAACAAACCAACATGTGACAAACTTTTGACGCCCGCTGTAAATGCAACCCATTCTATATTCATTTATTCAGCCTTTAAGTCACTCTAAACATTATATTAAAACTTTTTCTTTTTCTTTTACATAATGAGAAATTATGTTTTTATATTTAACTATTAAAAAGGTTTTTTGTCAATTCAGTTTAAAGAAACTTTGGTTTTGGCAATTGGCGACCGAAAACGATTCTAAGTAGGAGTGCCAGTTGTTGTCGAAAATTTATCTTTTTCTAGTGTTTTTCTTAAAGAGCTGGAAATATTCTAATAAAGTCGCCTACTTTAGCAAAACATAATTCACCCACTTAATTTTTTCGGGATTAACATAACTTATTTTTAGTACATTTTGAATGGGTGCGTGGCAACCCTAATCAAGTGAGCGTCGTGGCTATACTATTTTCAAAAACATCGTGTTTAACATTCATATTATTTTCATTTGCTTCAAAAGGATATATGTATTTATATTAAGTTTTAAAATAGGTGGCAACTCTCCAACATACAAAACCGCCACATTATTCTCTAAAAAAATACACATTTATTTATTTAAAATTTTATTAGGTGACAATATATTTTCTAAAATCTTTTATTTAATAACCTTACTGCCGACTTTTTTCCAACTAACACATCCGTATTTACTTTTATTAACGACTATGTGTTGACGATCCTATTCAAGAGTAAATCGTCGTTTAAATATTTTCAACAAGCTTTCGATTTTTACACATATTGCTGTCTCTTTCTTTAAATGTACTCATGTATATTCTAATTATTTTCCCTTTTGAAAATCAGATGTAAAATACAAAACAAATTTATTTAAACTTAGTTCTAACTAACTTCCTTCAAATCAAGTATTTCTAAATTGCAAACAAAGCCATTTTATAAAAATGTGTTCAGAAAAATGTATTGACAATGAACCACGATTTCTCTTAAACGTTATTCATTAGGATTTTTTTTTCTTAATTATTACCAAACAATTTTTAATTGCTAAGCTAGTAATTTTTTAAATAAACATCTCATTCAATTTTAGTTCAAGCGCTAATAGGCTTTTTGATCAAACACGATTTTCGTTCATGTAAATAAATACAATCGATCGGCTTGCATCTAAGTAATGCAGTCAAAATTTGCTCATCATAAACCTTGTCAAACGATAATTACAAATTCAAACAATAAAAAAAAATTAAGTCGAACATTATATAAACTACGATAATATAATTTAAATTTTTAATTCAAATATAATATTTATATGTACTTAAGATTCAACAAGTTATAATAAAAATTATATTAATTAAGATGCTGTAAAATTGAATGCAACCTGTCTGCCGCAGATGGATCAATAAACGCAATGCTAATGAATAAAAAAAAAAACAAATAAAAATTGGTATTCACATGTTTATGCAAATGAAATGTAAATGCATTTGAATAAAAATGAAATCGATAATTATCAAACTAACGCGATTAGTGCAACAACAACAACAGCGATTAAACTAAGTACTACATACAATAAAAATAGCAGTTTGATTGCTAGTGCAATCAATTCAGGTCGATCACCAAGCGGGCCAGCAGATCTTCAGTTGCTGCTGATCATGAAATAGTGGCAGTGGCAGAGAGAGGTAAACATAAAATCGCTCAACTTTGTTATCGGCCGCAATTAACAGCTTAAATAGTGAATAAAAAAAGAAGAATTTCGAACAAAAAGAACAAAAAAAGAAAACGAATTTTTTTTAAGCTCAACCGGCACAAGCTCAAATGCAATTGACAAGCTCAGATCTGGCCGCTGATCGTTTGTCGTTCTCCACTCGCCACTCGCCACTCGTCGTACGTCGTTCGTCGCACGCCGTTCACTTCAATTGCAAAACTGAAAGCAAAATGTTACAGTAATTTAAAATCAATTAACCTTTTTGTGTGGCAAGCACATTGGTTGCAGCATTTCTTTTTTTTTTCTTTCTGAGAGAGGCAGGTCGTAAAAATATGCAATAAACAATCGTCTAACTAACACCGCCATTGAAAATTACACACAAATTAACTGCGAAAAAAAATGAGTTTTAGTCAAAAGTATTTTTCCTGTAGATAAATGTCAGCTTGTTTGCTTTTGCTTTGTTATTTGCTTTAAGTGAAAGTGCCACATCCGCGAAACGTAAAACGTCACAGCAAACCGGTAGTAATGGAGTGTTGTTGTTGTTGTTGTTGTTGTTGTTGTTGTTGTTGTTCATGTCATACATGCACACATTCATACATACATACATAATAGTCGAGGAAAAAGCGTCAAATTTCACACTTGAAATGGACAGGTGGCTAGCGAGCTTGGCTGGCTTTTGTCCATTTGGTTGCTCGTTGCTGACTGCCTGTTGACGATTCGCTTATTGGTCGGTCGGTTTTTGTGTGGGAGAAAATGCCATTTATATTGAATTGTTGCCACGATCTGTGTGCCTCGCAGAAATTCATTTAGGGCTCCACACTTGGTTGATCAAAATATTTCGCTAAACATGCATTCATTGTAAAGTAAAATTAAAATAAAATTTTATGACAATATAAAAGAAGAAACAGAGAAACAACTCGTTGTCAAAATTAAAACACACTGCAGTACATGAAAATGCACAGAACCACGGAGGTGCGGAAGTTCGCCTGACCAAATTGAAATATAAATAAATATGGATAATTTAGGTTAGGTTGAATTTGCTTGTTGGTGTTCCGCCAGCATACTTCGGTCTCTAAGTGGAGCCTATTGTGACATCAACAGTTAGCCAAACACAGCCAACTTACCCAGAGTGTGTTAGTCTTTCAAAAGCCCTGTGCCCAAGAATTTGTGTCAAATCTTACATAGCGCAGATTGTTTCCGACTTCTCTTCAGCAAAGTGGCTTTTGCAGAAATTATTGTGGGCGCCCACACTTATTCTGCGTTGATGCCTATAAGCAATTCGCCTGGTTCAATTCCCATAGCCACCGATATTTCTGACCTTTTCTAAGGCATAAGCGCCACGTGAGCTTTGTTGTAGAGCGTGTGACAGAATGTTCAGCTCGTAGAGATTAAAGCTCTTGGGTTTTTTGCTTATGACTAAAGCAAATGTTACGATCTCTTAACTTGTGTCGCTTCATAACATAATTCCTTTTGTACCCGATTCCGTTGTATAATCAGATAACATCAAAAAAGCAGAGAATCTATGAAGTAAATATACCTTAAAAACTTATTTTTCCAGAAAAAGCCCACTTACGGAAATTGTAAGTGATATTTGTGCAAGTGTTTAAGATAAGTAATGATCGGTTAGTTGAATATGTAATAAAAAATTTAAAAAAATTTGTTTTTAATAGTGGGCATGTCTCTTTGGGAATTTTTGCTTCTCATGAAAGTCATGCAACTAAGTAATTTTAGGAAAATTAAATGTGAAAAAACAAAAAAATAATTATATGATTACAGAATCTCGAAAAAACTTCCTTACATAGAAATAACTTTTTTTCCATATTATGCCTTGGATACTACCAGTAATAATAACAAAAAAACAAAAAATACCAATTAGTTTCTTTTCAATGATGATTCATTGCTGTGAATCTCCAATAATCATTTCAATCTTTCGAACTTTTAGTAAAACATTTGTAGTTTTTCTGTTTCGCAAGTCAAGTGCGAAAAAGTCTAACAATTGAAATTTAAATGCATCACAACCGACAATTAATGTTTTGAATTGGAAGAATGGATTTTATTATTCCTGCGCATTAACTCGGCTATTGTGTTTCGAGTAGCAGAGTAATCAGCTAATAATAGTTCACATACAAGTGATTGAAATGTGCTAAATATGTTGTTTTTTTTTTTGTTTACTTATTGAAATCAACAAAGAAATGAAGAGTGTTCGAACAACTGAAAGCCGATTTCGGAAAAATGGCAGTAAAAACAAAATCTAAGGAATTTGTTTCGGCGCTTTGCCTAACCTTAATAAGGTCTACGTAATTATTGACGATACAATTTTTGGTTCAAATGTTAACCATTTTGCTGATATTGAAACTGAAAATAATTTAAAATACTTAAGTTTGTTTATTTGAAGACCTTAAATTATATCCAATCACAAAATACTAAATTAAATTTATATTTTAATCAATTTTTTTTTTTTGATTTCACTAAACCGACACTAGGAATATAATAATATTAAAGAACGGCCACATTTTGACACATTTTTACACAGAATTTTTAGCAGTTTCAATTAGCTAATCATTGCCGTTGATTTTTGAAATTTTTTTGGTCGAGGTCGCTGCCATTCGTCTTTCACATAAACATAAATTTCCTTCGTGCGTTATTTATTTATTTATTTATTTATTAACATAGTCTACAGAACCTTTGAGTCAAAGATAACACCCAATTTTTAAACGATTTTGAATTTAAAAACGATGGCGCATTGAAAATGTCTATAAAATGATATTAATTTTTTTTTGTATTTCTCTCGAACATATGCATTATAAAAAGTTCTATAAAAACAGATTGGCTGTACCGATTTTAATGCTTGAGCCAGTTTTGAAAAGGTAATTAAATTTGGATTTTATATTATTAAGAAAATAATTTTTTTTCTCCGGCAGATGGCGCTTAAATTTGCATGTAAAGTTAAAAAATAACCAAAAATGTACGAAATAAAAAAAATAAAAAATAAAAAATAAAAAAAAAAATAAACGACCAACATTTTTAACACAAAATAATAGTTAAGATTTCCTATTCATTTTTGTATTTTTTAAATTTTTTTTTGTATTTTTAATGAATTTCGTACATTTTTAGTTATTTTTTAACTAACGTCCTACAGCAAAATGCCGAGACACTTATTTCTTTATTTGAAGCCTATTTTCATATTCTGTTAACATTTCTTATGTGTACCAACCACTGTCGTACTGTGTAATCTATACTACTTTATTTTGTTGGTGCAAACTGTTTAAGTTAAATTCACTTGTGCTAAGTGTAAGATCGTTGTAGATTTTCTTAAATTTAAAAAGGCGTTGCAAATTTGCTCCTTTCAAAGTGTACATGCATTTCGCACTTTGGGCGTGAACTCTCCAATTGCTTGCCAGCAACGCGCCGCCCCAAGCTGTTGAATAACACATACTCGTACATACATACATACATATGTACATTCACAAGTATTTAGTATGCATATGAGAGTCAAGTGCGATGTGTTCTACATAAAAACTCGCTAATTGAAAATATATTTAAGAGCGCAAAAAATTGCTAAACGATTAATTCAATTAGAAAGTCACGCAAATCCACTGCCGACAGTCAAAATAAAAATCATACCGATATCGTTTAGCACACTTGAGTGTGCAACAAAATGTGGCAACATTACTTCAAAACAATATGTACGTATGTTTGTCGTTTAAAAATATTTTTATGGTTGATTAGCTGGCTGTCAGCCCTCATAAAAATGACGGGCCAGAGAACCTGCCTATTTGTTGCAGACAATAATGCCTTTACATACCATAGCTGCCACCGCTAGTCACTTTTCTTATTATTTCTACTTAGTAGATATGTTTGGTAATATGCGCGCCTTTTCATTCAATATACCATACTCGTACATACATACATACGTGTTTTCTGCATATTCATTTCATCCATCGAATCCGCTTCAACATTCCCTTGACTTCACATTTGTTGCTGTACGTGCTGCGCATGTATAATATGCAACAATACGTGCATCATGTTGCATGTTGCATATATACATACATACAAACATACATATACTTACTGCATTTATGTACAAGTATGTTACAACTACAATGACAATAACTTTGTTACCTGCTGACTTTGGCACTCACTTGCGCCATCGAGGTGAATGACATTTCGATGTTTAGATACAAATTGAAAATTAACACCGCTTCATTCTATTTTAACACACAAACATATGTATGTGTGTGCATTCGTAAATACACATGCATGTATGTATGTATGTATATGAGGGATATTACATATTCATTAGTACTTTTCCGTTGGCCAATCTGTAAATTTGTTTGTGAATTGTTTCATATTCTTGTCAGTTGATCTCTCGATTAACATTTAAGTTAAGGTGGTAAGCCATATTTTACTCTTCATTTGCTTACTTACTATGTTTCGAAGTAATAAAAACCCACATGTGTACATATGTACATACATGCATGCATATGTATGCGTTTATGTTTGTATAAAAACATTTAAACACTTTCTGATGCATCCAATTGCAGATTAAACCGAAGTAAACCGAAATAATTTTCTTAAAGTAACTTACAATATCTTTAAAACAAATGCTTACTAACTGAAATTGAATGCAAATATGTGTTTTCTTGTGGTTTTTGTTGTCAAAGTTGTTGCCAGTGGTGTTGTTGTTTTTTTCAGCTGCTGTTTTGTTGGATTCAGTGTTTTTGGGGGTTTCAGTAGTTTTGTGGTTTTCAGTGTTTTGGTTGTTTCCAATGTTGTTGTTGTATGTGTTGGTGTTGTAATTGGTGTTGTTGTTGTATGTGTTGCTGCTATTGTTATTGTTATTGTTGTGCTGGCGATGTTGGTGTTGGTTTTCGATTCGCCAAACCAAATTTAGTTAAACTTTCACAAATATATTTCAATCGCCTTAATACATATTTCAGTACCACACCGAGTTCGTTTGATTACTTTGAATACTCAATTCATTGAATCGAATACAAGTATAAGTATCGAGTACTCTAGAACGATACTGAGTACTAATAATAATTTATTGTAGAGTACTTTGGCTCGATCTTGAATTCAAGTTAAGTGCAGGTACTGAACAAAAATTTATCGTTTTACAATACCTTGATTCTCCTTTTGCTTTTGAATAGCGTAAATTTTTTTTTTATGCTAACTTTACCCAGCTCTATTATTTGCAGTTTGTTTTATTGTTTAACAAAGTTTTAGTAAAACTCTTTGATACAAATTTATTATTTTCTAACGACAGTGTGACAGTTGCACAGTGCTCCTGCAGTAGGCAAAATCAAAATCGATGTCAAAAATGCCCAAAAAAATCTGTATAATTTCAAAGAGAATTTATCATATCAAAAGTAACTTACTTTTTATGGTTGCAGCAGCTGTCTTAAAATGAGTATTTTTCTGTAAAATTTAACAAATCGAATAATTTGTCACAACAAATGATTAGACAAATTTTTTTCCAAAAACAATTTATGCAACGTTTTCCTTACAAAGGCGAAAAAATTGCCCGGAATTTCGCAAAAAAAGCATGAGACGATTAAAAAGTGACTATCTACTACTGGTACACTTGAGTTTCGATGTAAATATTTGCCTGAGACGAAAACAAGTTTAACAATAAATCTAGCACTCCAATGCTTTTTTTTTTTTTTAATTTTTTGTTTATTCATTAATATTTATTTTTAATTTTTTTCTTAATTGTTCTTTTATTTTTTTTTTTTATTAAATTATTGTTTTAGCATTATCAACGTGCCTTCAATTACTTAAATATGTACCAAATTTCTATTACGGTCCGTCTGTGAGGCGTTAAGTCATAAATGCGCGCATATGAATTGATCCTAACCAGTGAAATGTCACACTTATTTGTTTGCTGACTTTTGTTAAATTATTTCTAAAGTGTGATGATTAAAATTGATTACATAAAAATGTTGTAAATATGGACATCGAAAATTTTGCACATAACGAAGCGGAAATAAAGAGTTGTTGACGATAAGTTGTCTATTACTATATACCTTTTTTTGTTTTAATTGTAAAAAAAAAATAAGCAACCGATATATTTTGGCTCTTACTTCAATAAAATATGAATAAAAACTTTTTTTTACCATACAACGTTTTTATAAATGTACGAAAAATGCCTCGATAGTGAACGACAAATTTCTGCCTAGCTAGGTATTCACTCCTTTTTTGCATTCAGTGTATTTATTGTAAATCTATTTGAAATTTAACGTTGCTAAGAAATACAGAAAGTACGCCTGCGTCAAAAAACTATTTTTTTTAAAGAAGCTCACGTTCGTAGACTGGTGATTTTTAAGAAGAAAAAAATTGTATGTATTACCTCCAACTGTGCGTTAAGCATCGCCAGTACTGACCGAACCTTAGCAAATAACAATTCCAGTTAGGTCGCGCAGCAAGACTCAATTTGCTACCGTTCACTCTAAGGTAAAATATTTTTCCTACTTGCGCTTGGTTATTAATAATAAGTATGTAGTTAGCAGTAAACACATTCTCTTGAATTGTTAAATAAAAAAAAAAAAACAATTTAAAATCTAAATTTTGTGTAACTGCACCAAATCATTGAGCCAAACCAAAAACTATAACAGTAAATTAATTAGCCTCAAAACTACAGAAGCATTGACCTTTTGACTCAGTTTACAAACGAACTTAAGCCAAAACGAACGCTGCTTATGTAAAACGCGGAGTCCAGCAACTGGAAAGCAAAAATTACCAATAAACAGTGTCAGGCTAGCTGATGTTGCTTTGTCTTCAGCGCAGGTGGCGGCGGTGGCGGCGGCGGCGGCTACTGCTGCTGCTGTGCGAATATCGATTACAGAATACCCCCGATTGTGTGCCAGCAGACAAAACAATAGAAAAAAAAAATATTTAAAATTAAAATAAAAAAGAAATTAATAAAAGCCAGCAAAGTAGTGGAGAAGGTCGTTACGAAATGTGAAAAGGTGAGATGTATTAAAACACTTGACTGTCGACTGTCGTTAAATCTAGACGCTGGTGTATGCAATTGCAGATGTTTATGTCTGTTTTTGCGCTCGAAAGTCAATTTTTTCTTAACTTGGTAGTGTGAGACTTAGCACAGCAATTCGTTTGATAATTGAGTCCATTTCGCTCAGTTGAATAAGCGATATACAAAGAGCTGAGTATGAATGTTTGTAGGAATTTAGTCCAAAACGCTTTGTATGCAGACTACCTTTTTCTTTCTTTAAAAAAAATGCTTGAACACCTTACTATTGAATATACTTATGTTGCTTCGGAAAAAGTATACCACATAAACTAAACCAACTAACTATACTTTTTGATTAAAGAAAACAGCTGGCATTGATTTTAAGAAAAATAAAGAAAAATTCATGAACCGTTCTCTTAAATTTCACATACAGCAGATGCAGAGATGATAATTCGGAAAATAATATTTTATGAGTTCCAAATCGAGACAATTTTAATCTAACCTTTAGCGGCGTACAGACAGAGACCTATTTGAGGCAATTCTTCGTGTATTTTTGTGTGGACAAAATTTACTAGTTGACTCAATTAAGCGCTGTCTGAACGCCGCATTACCTACAGCCTAAATAGAAAATAATGCTATATTATAAAATCAATTAATTTAACGCTGACAACAAACCAAATTTTGTCAAAGTTTGAAGTTGGCGAAGAAAATTGTAAGGTTTCTATGATGGATATGAAAATAAGGAAAGAAAAATGGTTTCTCTAACGAATCGTCTTTAAGGTTCAAAACAAGTACGAGAGCAAGAATTACACTGTGCTAAAAAAAAACTCGAATGCTCTTTTGAAGTCACATAGTGGAGGTTGTTCGTCTGGCCGAGTACAATACAAAACAAAAAAAAAAAGGTTCGAAAATTTTTGTACACCCTAAAAATATTTTTTTAACGTTTAAAAACTGGTTTTTCGTGTTTTTAAGTACTTAAAAATTTAAATTTTAATTTGGTTTTTAAAAGGTCAGCGTTTGCGCTTTCGAAAAATAATTTTTCTATGGGACTTTGAACAAACCAAGGAGTTAATTATTTCGCAACAATTTTAAATTTTTTTTTAAATTGATAAATTTTTTTAAAATTTTTTCGAATTTAAAGCTTTAATTTTAGTAGAAATGAAATATTAAATTTTTATTAACTTATTTTTACTAGTCAAAATCTCGATAAAATATAGTAATTAATCCCAAAAAGACTATCGTCTTGTCATTTGTTGAGTGGATCGTTACAATTCCAGTGACGCAAAAATAGCGACTATCTGAGGGCTTGCCTAGAGTGAGTCCGAATTACTGTAGTTAATATAGGATCTTTGATTTTTCGTAGTTTGTGACAAGCAAACTTAATTCGAAATTTTTACAAGGTCATTTGGTTTTATTACATTAAATATAATATATCTATCGTACAGTTTTTTCTTGATTTTTTTTTTAATTTTTCTTTTTTTCAGATTTTTTTTCTTAAACGATTGTCACAATGGGACATTTTGTTTTCTTGAATAAGTGCTACTCATGCTCCCTCATCTCTAGAATATCTATTATATTTGTGTCTACTGTAATACAAATACACGGTCAACACTCACAACCAAAAATGTACATATTATACTCGTACCTCATCTCTCTCACTCCGCCACTGGCTTGCCATCTCATTAATTTCTTAGATACACAGTGCTTCCTATAAGTACGCGTACACTTTGCTTGCTAATAAGTTTTATCAAGCAACAGTTGAAAGGAAATAATTAGTGGATTTTTAAAAATAGCACATTTTCTGCATGAGACTTTTTGATGCGGCTCTCAAAAGAAAGCGCACACATACTCGTACACTGCTTTCAAAGAGGAAAATGCCCCAGCACTGTTCTGTTTTATTTTTTATTTGGTTTTCTCTCATTCTTTTAAGTTTGTTGTTTTTAATTTTGCTCTTGCTTTTTTGTGTTTACTTGTAATCGTGTGTTAAATGTTTATTTATGTCTCTAACGAAATGTATACATCTGTATTAATTTTAATGAAAATCGCTTTGCGGTGCTTCGTGGAAAAAAAAACACTTACTTAAATACAATTTTAAATTATTATTTGTGCATTTGACGCAAGTAATTTATTATAATTTTTAATTATTCTTTTCCGTTGTGGTCAAAATTTACACGAAATCGTACTTATTAATTGTGATTCACTTTGACTTGAGATGTGCTCAGATGATGAGACATTTGGTGTATTTTGAGTATAAACCGCTTCCTAGCACTACTACCAAGTGTTAACTTAAAAATGTGCTGAAATGTATGTTCTAAAATATTATATCATCATATGAACTGCAAGACTTAATGTTTAGAATTTTTCACTGTCACGCGCCGCCGTCGTCATTTACAAATGTCAAGGAAATTTTGTTCACATAAATGACCAGCAATTATGTACAATTTAATGATTAAGTTAAGAAAATATAGGTTTTTCTTAAAATGAATATAAAAGTTATTTTTTTTTGTAATCCTTCTTTTAAATTTTATGTATGCATATATATTTAGCTAAAAAATATATTTAGTTTTAAGCATTTATCGTTTTATATTATAATTATTTTTATTTTTTAAACTATTCTTGCCATTTATTATGAATTTATAGGCAATTGATGGACATTATT
Organism: Philophylla caesio; assembly: GCA_963971545.1. Classification (NCBI taxonomy): domain Eukaryota; kingdom Metazoa; phylum Arthropoda; class Insecta; order Diptera; family Tephritidae; genus Philophylla; species Philophylla caesio. The sequence goes on along the minus strand of OZ020608.1, from coordinate 111,991,449 downwards.
TAAATATTACAACTTTGTTTAAAATCTGAAAATCAAGAGAAATAGATACATTTTTTTTTTTCAATTTCTTACTTTCTTTTAATAGGTTCATAAGAAAAAAGTGTCTTCGCGCTTAATAACAAGTGTTAATAGTAAATAAATCACGCTTTGCTAAAGTGATTTATATTTTTTTGGCTTGCCTTTGTAACGCCTCTCAACAAATACAAAAATTAACACGAATTCTTACACAAATAAAAAACTTATCGATAACTTTGTCGATATATATCGATCAATATGCCAGAATATCGACAACCATGCCGTTATATATCGATAATTGTAACGATATATTTCGATGACTGCATAATATATAGTAATATAGATAACTATGTTGATATATTTGTATTGTTAACGATACTGACATGTCGATAACTTTGCTAATATAAATCTCTAACTGTGCCGATATAAGTGATAAGTATGTATGTCGATATACATATATGCACATATATACGGAAGCTGTGTCGATAACGATTTCTATATATATCGACAATTATATGATGAATAGTAGCGATGAAACGCTAAGGATATCGAAAATATAAATAAGTGAATCCATAAAAAGATTTGACAAAGGTAAAAGTATCGATATCGATAACAGTAATGACTATCGATAACAATAACATGCCAATAAGGGTTTAAAGGAAACGAAGAACCTTTATGCTAGATTTTTCTTTATTTTATTCAATTTATGGTTATTTAAATAAAATCACGACTTTAAAGGCTCGTCCAAATGCCATTGATATATTGATATAAATACGTTTATGTATAAAGTGAATATCTAAAATTTAAAGTGACTGTAAAATTTTTGGAAATTTGCGAACAATAAATTTAAAGCTATGATTTCGAATTTAATACACCAATTTCACTCCGTACATAATACTAAAATAACAACCATGGAAGTGAAAATAATGTGAAAATGTTTAGCTTGTTTTTTTTTAATGAAATTATATTTATGTAACTACTCCTCAGTTAAATAAAACGTGCGGTATAATAATATATTTTATTAAACAACAAATTTAAGTATTTATCCTAGTTGGACTACATACCTTACCATAAAAAGTATATTTTTGGTCAAAGTTAAGACACTTTTTCAGTGGACTGCACTTATCGATATCATCAAGTAATTGCTCTACACACGTATTAAGCATCGTAAGTGTGCAAAAAAATATAACTTTAAGTTGTACACTTGTTGTTGTGCAAAATACCCAATGACCCATTTGTATCAATCGACTCCACATTCAAAGTGCCGCCAGCCTGTTAATTGCTGCACGCCTACATGTTCGATAAGTATTACAAGTAGCTATGTAGACGATAAATGCTGCTGCGAGGGTCGCATGCAAGCAAACTGTAATTGACAGTCACACAAAAATTGTCAAAGGCCATTAATAAAAGAAAAAAATTTTTTAGCGTTTTCCTTTAACGATGCTCAGTGTGTCAATCATTTCATATTTTTTTAAATTCGCGATACCTAAATATAATTTTTCTATTCATTTCAATACTGCCCTCGTATGATACATGCTTTTGACTTTTTATTCTTCCGGAATCGTTATGCGTATCGTCCCAGGGTCGAATTAAGTGGAAAAGAGCCCAGCGTGTAAGAGTGCGCCCTATGGCAATACTTTTGTAAGCAAATTGTAATTCTGTTTTGAAATTGGCAGGGGTTGTAAATAAAAGCCTTCTAAAAAAAACTTCTTTACATAAAGGCAGTTACAATAAAATAACTCTAGAATCTTTGACATGCACACATTCTTCGATTGGTTTTTATGTGGAGAAGAATTTTGGACAAATCTTACTCCGCTTTTATTTCGTTTTCGTAAATATAAAATACGTTCCTTGGAAATGAGCGCCCCTTTATATTAAGCGCCATGACCGCCCGCCCCACTTAAACCGACCCTGTTTTTGTCGTCCATATTCACCGCACTGAATATTGCAATAGCGACTTCTAAGCATTTTCATAGTCTTCTTTTTTAAGAGCTGTGAGGACATTTTTGACCTATAAAACATAAATTTGCAGTCATATGCGTTTTTTTTTTTTTTTGTTCCACCCGATGAAGTGCCAAGTTACTAACAGATACAAGCTGTTTTATGGTCGACATGTTGTTGCCGCTTACCGTTACAGGAATTTACGAGCAACAAAATGCAGTCATCACTCACTGCCGCCGCTATGGATTTGGGGCGAGACGGGAGTGAGCATTAAAACCACCAGCAACACTGCCAAACAAATGATTTGCCAGATTTGCCAGGCACTGACAGTCCGCACGTGTGCCCGCCCGCCCGCCCGCTTGCTTGCTTGCTAGCTTGCTTGCCACCCAGTTGGTCGCCGCTTGCCGCCAGCCCCCCGTGCTGCGCTGAATTTCAACAAAAGTGCTACCGTTTTGGCGTTTGTGCGCGACCAATGCAGTGATGCGTTGTATCGCCTCATAAGTGTCGCCTAGTCCGTGCCCACTCAATGCTGCAACCAAATGCAGAAACACTTGGGCGCGTTCGAAAATCAAAAGTGAGAAAGAAAAAAAAAAATATTTTAAAAAATGTTTAGCTTGCACATTTCCTTTACTTTTTTTCTCATCTGAAACGTATTCCATTTTTTTCACATCTAAGCATTTCTCTGTTATTCCTGCATCAAGTGAGCAAAGTGTTTAAAATTAGCTACATTTGGTTTCCTTTTTGTTTACATTACTCGAAATTTTCTTGGCATATTCTTTTGCCTGCTTTTCATTTAAAATTTGTTATTTTTAACTAAATATATATTTTTTTTGTCTATTTGTTTCTCGTTTAAGTACCTGCGGCATACGTACTTGTATATTTTACTTTGTTATTAGTTTGTTTTTTGGTTTTGTTTTTCGACACATTTTTGCTGTAAACTTAAAACTAAAAGCTCTTTATGATTTTGTTAATTAAACAAAAAATATATAATACCCACTGACATTTTTATGTGTGACGTTAATCGAATGATATTTATGCATTTGCGTTTGCTAAGTGTGGCGTCGCATCTTTCTTCATCAAAGTGGATTTAAAATGACAAAAAGTTTGGAGCAGCGCGTGGTTGTAAATATGTCAATGGAAATTAATGATTTAAGTGGCACTCCTTAAGAGCCTTTCAAAAACTGTTTGCGAGTGTAGAGATTTCGGAGATTAGCAAATTGAGAGGGGTGTTCCAAGAAAAGTAGCACGTTTCGGTGCAAGGAAATGTCTTGGCACCAAGAGCTAGGTATAGGTCGAAACCCTGCCTATTGGGCAATATTCATCAACTTGAGATGATTGTAATGTTTTGTGTGATGTACTCTGAAGGTTAAATCTCATGCTGACAAGCCGAAAATATCCAAGACCTTCGATATACCTCGGTAGATTAGTTTTGATATACAAAGTCCTTATTTTCAAGGAGGAAATCGGAAAAGATTTAAAATTTTTTCAAAGGTTTTTATTTAAAATTTTGATAGTTGATGCTTGTTTCATATTATCAAAGAAAATATTTAGTATTATTTATCAGATTAAAAAAAAAATCGTTTGCTGTAACAAGCCAGTGTATTTTTATTCATCTTCTTTTACTTTGATAATAAGTCCTTATGCGGATCACCCTGTGAAGGTTGAAAAAGCAGGAGCATTACTAATTACTATTAAAATCCACTCAATTTGAAAACCTCTTTTTTAAGACAATCAACGTTTTTTGCTCACAACTTTGATATGATTTCATTCGTTTTACATACTCGTATTCTGAAAATTATTGACAATTTTATTGAGCTGAAGACCAGTTTATGAAAGATTTTATTTGGAAAAAAAAAGCAAAAGTTTTTGGGGTAGAAGTTATTGCAGCTATTTGGGAGATCACAACATCTTCTCTTCAGACTTCTTATAATTTAATTTTATTTATTATTCATCAACGCTCCCCGGCTTTGAACTAAGGATACTCGCTGTGGATTGTTGTGTTTTTTCCATCTTGCTTTAACATACGAACTACAAGCAAGAGCAGCAGTTGTTTGAGTTTTTTGCAATTTTCTTTATTTTAGTTATTTTACTAATTTAGAAATGCATTTCGTCGTGTTAATCCTTGTACATATATAACTTTTGTTATGTTTTCTATCGACCTGTTTCTTAACCATTCAGCGGCAGTTTGATCAGAATCAGTCAGCTAAGAAAAAGTCTAAGTCATTTGCGGCCAATATTTTTTGTCATCACCGCCACAGTACTCGTATCGCGCGAAATCTAAAATGATATGTTCGCTATAGCACATAGTTTTCTAATTTTTTAAACCCATAGAAATACAATTTTAGCAAACCCGTAAATAAATAGGAAATTAAGAGCGGGGGATCTAGATTTCTTATAAATATCAATGGAGTATACTGTTCGGTCCTGAAGTTTTGACGCTTTCAATTGAAAAGAATTTTCTATTTTGTTAAATACTCTGCAAAACTATAAACGCAATATTTTTGTGTGTCAATTTAACTTTCAAACGATGACAGTTAATATTTAAGATACATTCTCTGATTTAACCAGACTCGCATTTGGGAAATTTGTTTGGCAAATTATTATTTAATTAAAATGCTTCTCTAATTGTTTGTCTCCAAACCAAACTTGACAAGGGATGACGGCAAAACTTTCCAACGAGTATCAACATTCCACCCTGTCGCACAATAAAAAAGAAGATAAGAGTGAAACCTCTCTAACTATTTAATCTGCCCTATCGCTGAGGAACCCTTCGCTACGAATACGAAAAGTTTGCTTTCACTGATTCGGTGTGAACTCGAAAAAAGTTTGCTGCCAAACTCAAATGCAAAATTTAGAGATTTCGACATCAGCTGACACAGAGTAATTACACAAATTTTTGAAGAATAATTTAATTTTATAGCTCTATTCCGGATTTATTAAACAAAATGAATGTCATTGGGAGTGTCAGAATAATATTTCTTATATTTCTCAATTAAGAAAGGCGGCAAAAATTAACCACAGCTAAAATGCAGCGGAAAACTTTAAGCTAAACCTTAAATTCGATTTCGTTTCGGTTGTTCAAAGAAATATATATTTTAACCAGTTTTAAATAATGGATTTGCTAAAAATATTCGATTAAACAAATCAGCATTTGTGAATGTGGTTGGGGTTCTAAAAGATGACGTCAGAAGTGTTCCGAAACCGTCGTCAATGAATGAGATCCATAAACTGGCTTCAGTGCTATGATTTTGGCGGGAGGTGGTTTCCAGCCGTGATTTGGATAAGGCTATGATATACTAATGAGTAACGAGGAAAATCGAAATGCGAAAATGCACTTCTATGTAAAATCCTGGTTTTCGGGTGTAAAATTGTGTACAAATTCTGAATTTTTCCGCAACTAAGTATTCTAGCAACCGTGCCTAAAGCGAACGCGTTGTTAAATTTTTTGAAATCAAATGAATATGATTTTTAAAATTTTCTTCGACAACCAAAACACGTCGTAACAAATTCATCAAAAAATGTACTAAATTGCGCTACGAACGAACTCTACGAATTTCGAATCTACGACGTAGCCATTCGTACTCAGTGATGGTTTTTTTCGTAGAATCTACGAAAATCGTACTACGACGTGCTCAGCGATAGGGCTGAATATGACCGTTTTTTAAGAAGATGCCATGCAATTTTCTGTTTAACTCAAGTTCAAGTTTAAGACATTTTAATGATGACACAAGAAATTAAATGATTTTTGTTTTGAAAAGTATGCATTGTATATGCACTAATACATACATACACATAAGTGTAACAATTAAATACGATTTTAAAATATTTACAATAACAGGACAAACATTGTAATTTAACGCCAGCTTGAAATAACTACCGTGTTTAACGTAATTATCAGTTATATTTTTTTTTTCATAATTTTTGCCTCATAATCACCACCAACTTTGGTGGCTCATTCATAAAAACTTTGCTAATAAAGTACTCTCACACACTACAAAAAAAAAATAAAAAGAAAAATAACCGCAACAAAAAACCAAGTAAGTGTTAAATATTGTAAAAGTGGCGCACAAAACGTAGTAAAATTTTTAATTTTTTTCCCCTTTACTTTGCACTTCTTAAAAAGCCATTAACAAAATTACCGCAATAGCTTGTTGGTTGGTTGACTACTCCACTTTACGCTTGCGGCAACGACGACGACGGCGACCAACGCAACTCATTGCCTGCCTGCGAACAAGCTGCCCAGTTACGCTCGATTCGTTAGCGCTCTCAGGCGCTATTCGCTTGGTAGATAAAATAGATTTTACTATTTCGAGCACTCAACTCAACTTAACTAAACTACTCACAATGCTGGCGCACAAACACGAACACACACACGCACACGCATTTACTGCGATGTGTGTGAAGACTGTTGAACGCTCGCACGCGCTTTTAGTTTACATAGCTGCTCATGAAATATTTGATCGTCGCTCTGGTTTTATCTATAATTTTTGCGGCGTTTTTTGGTAGCTCCACTATTGCCACTTGTCTTTTGGCCATTTAGTCGCCGAGCAAGAGTGGTCGTGGGGTGGTTACGAGTAGCTACACAACGCAGCAAGTTTTACGCGCCCGCATAGCCGCATAGTGCGACGCGTCGCCGACTATAATTTCTACTAATTCTTTCGAAAATTTACGAGTCGACATTTGTTTGAAATTTTTTTTTATATTTGTTTGTGGTTTGAAATTAATTTTTTTTTAATTAAGCCACATTGCGAAACGTGCGAAAATTGGTGAAAATAAAAGTGATTTCTTCTCAAATCTACGGTTCAGCGTCTATTTGGTTTGCTACTACAAAATTGGTGTTTGTTGGTGTTGTGACAGTGTTTTTCTGTTGCTGTTGGCTAAAGTTTATATTTTAATGAGTGGTTGACTTGGTTATTATTTGTGCTTTGTTTGTTGTGAACGTAGTAGGTGCTTCTATGTGCAGTAATGTTTATAAGCTCAACTGCTCTGGAGCGAGATTCCTTTATTAAAACGATTTCGACATATAGACGCAATGAATTTCGCCTTGTCTCTACTCCTGTCTCCGGCGTGTTGTTATGATATTTTTTTTGAATCAACATGAATACCATAATCTTACTAAAAAATGTAGCTAGGTAGATGAATAGTGTGAAATACATCTTCAAAATCGATATCAATCTAATCTAAAATATATAAAAAATGTCAAAAATAAATTCCACAGAAATTGAGTAGGAAAAGGTTGCTGAAAAAAAAAATAGTTCAACCAACTGGCTCTTTTCAATAGAATACTTTTTTATGAAGCAATTGAGCTAAAATTCATTGAACTTTATAAATTGGTTTTTAAAAAAATTTGATAATTTCATAATTTTCAAAGATTATAAAATTAAAAATAATTTAACATTTTCAAAAATTATAGAATTTCCAAAAAAAATTAAATTATGAAATTTTAAAATTTCAAAATTCAAAAATTTAAAAACAACAAAATTTTTAAAATTTTAACATATCAAAAAATTTAGCTTTTCCAGAAAATTAACACTTAATTTCAAAAAATTTTAATATTTCAAAACTTGTAAAATTTCGAAAGTTACAAACATGCATACAAAAAATCTTTAAACTTTTAAAATTATAACCATAAATTGAAAATTATGTTAATTGTAAAAAAATTTTAAAATTATTAAATTCGTGAAAAGCATAATTTCAAAAATTATTATACTTCCAATAATTGAAAGATGAATACTTCTTCCAGTAATGTCCAACAACAAAACCTCTGCTGTAAATTTATATGATTTTATAACATGACGTTCTATGAATTCTCTAATTGTGTTCAACAAGAGAATAAAATTGGAATTTAATAAAGATAAATAAATTAAAATAATAAATGCATTTTGATAGGCAAAAATTTGTGTTTAAAATTTAGCTTCACAACTTCGCTTTATTTATAGCTTCGGAGCTCAATAACATCTTGAAAGTTTTTTTTTTCAAGTTTTTTAATTACACAAACGTAAGCAAGTAACAATACTACTTTTAAAATTTAATTTAAATTGTTTTTCAGATATCTAAGACTTACAATGTTTAATGCTAAAACTCGTTAACTGCATAACTTCATAAGTAAAAATTCCTAAAAAAATTATAGAAATACTAGTTATTGTTTTTAATTCATTTATGGTTTTTTTTTTAGTAGAGTTATGTTTAAGAACATTGCAGTCATGTGTATTCGCCGTGTAAAGCACTGAAGAAATGATCAGATTTTTGTCGGGAAAGGATTTACGTTGTTTTAATTTTACTAATTTAAAATTTTTTTTGGATAAAACTGCTGTTAAATTTCTTTGCTGCTTTTTTTTTATTGTTTTCAATTTTATTTTCTTTGATTCAGTCTTACTATTTCTTTTTTTTTTTGTTATGAACAATTTATTGTTTTTATATTTTTAAGTAGCCTAATTTTATTTTTAGTTTTATTACATTTTGTTTATTTTATCATCTGTCAATTAGTTTGTGTCATCTTAATTTTTTGTGCCAATTATATAGCCATTACCTTTGACGCCATTTCCTTATTATTTTTAGAATTTTTATAACTAAAAATTTTATTTGTTTTTCTCTTAGTATAGGTATTTTTTATTTATATTTGTTTCAATTCGTGCTCTGCTTGGTCTTCTCAGTGATCCATCAACTTTTGCCCAACTTTTTCCGCATATGTAAGTGTATATTTATGCTCGTGTGTTTATTTTTTGGCAAATTGCCGGCCACACTTAGCACGCCTGGGCGTATACACAACTTGTATGAGGCCGAGTTGCGCATATTTTTTACAAGAATTTTTCCGGGCATAAATGAATGTATGTATGTATGTTCAAGTCATGAAAGGAAAATAAAAATGAAAATAAAAATAAAATGAAAAAGGTGGCTAGATAAAAAGTTAGTTACACCCAAATTTTCAACCAGCATTTTTGAAGATTATCACATGCCATAGTTTAGAAATTCGAAAGTTACATAGTAGCTTTAGTAATATGTATAGTAACGCCCTATCTCGAGCTTTTGTTCAAATGCAGTTAGAAAATTTTTCAAAAATGTAATGTACTTTATTTTTTCTGCTAATTTTTGAAGAACCAGCGCGCCATAATTAATTTCTTAAGAACCACAAATACTTTTAGCTCTTGTCAAACTAAACAAATCAAGCTTAAGTAATTTTTTTTTTTTCGTTTCAATATAAAATTTTTAAAGTTCCAACTTTTACGATGGAATTTGTATGCATGCACATACTTACATATATATGTAAGTATATTTGTTTAGTAGTTCAATTTAGTGTATACATATGTTATACGAAGAATGTCAACGAGTCTCGCACATTCAACACCAATTTGTCTCATTTTATTTCATTTTTTATTCACTCTAGCGCATCTAACAACGTAGACGTACATACATAAATCACTCGTAAATAGTTTCTTGATTCCAAAGCCTTGCACACGTTGACGCTTTGGTTAGTAAACAATTGACATCTCACACTCACCCCCCACCATCACCTGCAACGCCCAACGGAGCCAACGAAGAAAATACTAATAAAAAAAATTCAAAATATTGCATAGCATTTTACGCGCGTTTAAATTTGTACCAACCTAGTGGTACAGAGCATAAAACGTGTGACAAATTTTAAATATTCAATTCATATTGTACGTTACTAAAAATGCCGGTGCTACGTCAATTCTCACACAATCCGCAAACGCGCAGCAATGAGGAATTCATTTTTATACGTTGTGGTAAAAATAATAATGTATGTACGAGTGTGTTTGTATTCACTTACTATCCTACCAATTGCTAAAGATTTACATATGAGTGGAAATTTGCGTACATCTGTACATTTGCATATCGTACATGCCATACCAGGGTGCTTTGCATTTTACAACTTTTTTTTTATATTTTTGTAATGCGTGGTACATTTATTTTATTATTCTAAGACATGAAAAAAAAAACGCATTTTTAAAGTAAAATTTATTTAAGGGCCTTTGGCAATAAATAGACAACTTTTTTTAATAATTAAAAACAATTTTTTTAAATTTTTTTTTCATGCGTGGTACTTTTTTTTTATTCTTATAATGCATAAAAAGATTGCGACTATGTTTTTGCGCATTTTTAAAGCAAAATTTATGTACTTTTTTTAATAATTAAAAATAATTTTTTTTAATTTTTTTCATGCGTGGTACTTTTATTTTATTCTTATAATGCATAAAAAGATTGCAACTATATTTTTGCGTATTTTTAAAGCAAAATTTATGTAGGGGTCTCTAACAGTAAATAGACAATTTTTTACAAATTAAAAAAATTTTTTTTTTTTATATTTTCGCATGCATGAGACTTTTATTTTTTTCTTCTAAGAGATGAAAAAATCATAACTATTTTTTTTTAAACTTAGAATTCTTTTGAGTATGCAATTTTAGTTCGATAAAATTCAAGTTAAGAGTGCTTACAAACTACTATGGAATTTTTCGAATTTGTTTTCGCTGACGCTCTTTCGCAACTCTTCCATATAAAAAACTCTTTAGCATACGTAATAAATTTAGAAGAAACTGTGCCACTAAAACAATTCTCACAAATCAACAATAATTTGTGGCCAACGTCAAATTTGCACTTTATTGTAATAAAATTTCTTGGGCTAAAAAACTGCGTACTCAGAATTCTAAATTTGAAAATTTTACACATGATAGCGACCACTAAAACTCAAGCTTAAAAATTAAGTAAAAATAAAAATCACGCTTTCGTTATTTAGAGAGGCGAAAAGGCGAAATTTCAAAACTGAAAAGCACCCTAATATTATATTCATATATGTAAATAAGTTTATATGTATATATGTATGTACATATGTATGTATGTGTGTACGTTAAGCGCTTGCAGAGAAAATATTTTAAGAATTAAAGAAAATAAACACGAGATTGAATGCGATCAACAAACATACATACATACATAAATAGGCAGCATGTACTTGAAGTTTAGTTATGTATGTACATATGTATGTACGCGTAAATTTGTGTACATATTCATGTATGTACATATGTACACATATATGTATATGTATGTACTTCTCCTTGCTCACCCTCAGCATACAAAATTTCCCTTTTTCTTTTATTTAATTTTTTGTTTCATTTTTCTTTTTTTCTTTTTGCTTAAACATTTCCATTCTGCCAACGTCTGCCATAAGCACAAATTGCCAAATATTCGCTTATTTTCGAATCTTATTTTTTAAATAAACAAATGTAAATTCAAAGACTCATTTCGAAAATAATTTATCACACTACGCCGTGTGGCATTGATTCGATGGCAGTTAGTGTGGTATTATGGTCGAGAAAAGCATGACTTTCTCTATGGAACTTTATGCGTGTATGTACTATGTCTGTGCACACGATACATACACATACATGTATGTATGTATATATTTGTGGGAATTTGTAGATGATATTCAATTGAACTTGAAATCGTTCGACAAATGGCGTTTCGAAATTGAACATTTGCATTGTATTTATGGATAAAATTGATTGTTCTTAGCCTTGTATTTACTTTCGAAGTCGAGAAGATGATCTGACGAGACAGCTTTTTCTTTGACTTTAAACCTCGACATTCTCGCCTAATCAATGACAGCAACTGTTTTTTTTCTGCTTTCGTTCGTTCCATGAAATAATGGCAAATTATCAAAAATATTCATAGTCTAAACGCCGAAAGATATGTTTTCTTTTATGTATTTGTGTATATGTTTGAATTTTTTTTCTAAGGGTAATAAATACAATTTAGATTTAAATAAAATTTAATGTCTCTTACACATCAAAAAATTCCCGAAACTCGGGATTTTTAATTAGCTATTTTTTTTTTGACATGATTCTGTCAAAGCTATAAAGAAATGTTTGTGCTCTCTCTTCATCACAAACAAGAGTGGCCAGTTTTTTTGAAACAACAATTTCAAGGGTGAAAACAATTGTAAAATGTACACTCTTCCCAAATAGTAAGGCAAAACAAAGCTACGACTCGGCTATTGGACCAGGAAACACATCCAGGTTAGGTTAAGTTAGGTTACTTTATCGGGTCTGAGACGAGGTGCAACCGTTCAACGTGGATCCCTATCAGGCAGTGCGCGGTCAGGACTCCAATCAAGGCTGAAGCAATGTCCTCGTATTATTAAGTAATACCCCAGAACGCCGCCGGTCTACAAGTGGCCAAAAGGACTTTGCAACTTTGCATGTCGGGGTTTCCGTACAGTGCCCGATGAACCGACTGTAAGCCCAATTTTATAGGAGCCAATAATGCGCCAATTAAGTAAGCAAGTCCACATGTCGAAAGGGGAATTCCAATACTCTTTCGCCAGGGAGTGATTTCCTCTGTTATGCCCTGTCGAGCTAACTCGTCGGCGTTGCAGTTACCAATGCAATGTCGCTATGGCGTGGAACCCAAATCAACCGGATTCGGAAGTTTTCTAAAGCCGCCGATAAAGAGGCTAGGCATTCCCGACCAATCTCGACCGCACCCTCAGCGATCGTAGGGCTTTAATTGCGTCTTGACTGTCGGAGTAGATGTTTACTGCGCACTCTATTGATGACAGCTATTTCGGCTTGAAAGACGCTGCATATATTATACATTTGTATATAAGATAAGCCAAACCAACTTTTCATTTCCAACTCACCAAGAATTTCTGCTTTATTTCAGATTATTTCAGACTCAAACAATTACTAATTGCATTTGTCAGACCGACAATGCGGTAATTTCTTTGTACAAGAAAAATAATAAAAATTAAAAAAAAAAATGAAACTAAAAACAAACTAACGAAAAGTGTGTGTTCCTACTTTTTTTTTCATTTAATGCGAATTGTGAAATTGTGAAATTATTTTGCGCTGTTATTCAACGCACTCATATCGACTAGCATGTAGAGCCCGACATTTGTTTGAAATTTTTTTTTATATTTGTTTGTGGTTTGAAATTAATTTTTTTTTAATTAAGCCACATTGCGAAACGTGCGAAAATTGGTGAAAATAAAAGTGATTTCTTCTCAAATCTACGGTTCAGCGTCTATTTGGTTTGCTACTACAAAATTGGTGTTTGTTGGTGTTGTGACAGTGTTTTTCTGTTGCTGTTGGCTAAAGTTTATATTTTAATGAGTGGTTGACTTGGTTATTATTTGTGCTTTGTTTGTTGTGAACGTAGTAGGTGCTTCTATGTGCAGTAATGTTTATAAGCTCAACTGCTCTGGAGCGAGATTCCTTTATTAAAACGATTTCGACATATAGACGCAATGAATTTCGCCTTGTCTCTACTCCTGTCTCCGGCGTGTTGTTATGATATTTTTTTTGAATCAACATGAATACCATAATCTTACTAAAAAATGTAGCTAGGTAGATGAATAGTGTGAAATACATCTTCAAAATCGATATCAATCTAATCTAAAATATATAAAAAATGTCAAAAATAAATTCCACAGAAATTGAGTAGGAAAAGGTTGCTGAAAAAAAAAATAGTTCAACCAACTGGCTCTTTTCAATAGAATACTTTTTTATGAAGCAATTGAGCTAAAATTCATTGAACTTTATAAATTGGTTTTTAAAAAAATTTGATAATTTCACAATTTTCAAAGATTATAAAATTAAAAATAATTTAACATTTTCAAAAATTATAGAATTTCCAAAAAAAATTAAATTATGAAATTTTAAAATTTCAAAATTCAAAAATTTAAAAACAACAAAATTTTTAAAATTTTAACATATCAAAAAATTTAGCTTTTCCAGAAAATTAACACTTAATTTCAAAAAATTTTAATATTTCAAAACTTGTAAAATTTCGAAAGTTACAAACATGCATACAAAAAATCTTTAAACTTTTAAAATTATAACCATAAATTGAAAATTATGTTAATTGTAAAAAAATTTTAAAATTATTAAATTCGTGAAAAGCATAATTTCAAAAATTATTATACTTCCAATAATTGAAAGATGAATACTTCTTCCAGTAATGTCCAACAACAAAACCTCTGCTGTAAATTTATATGATTTTATAACATGACGTTCTATGAATTCTCTAATTGTGTTCAACAAGAGAATAAAATTGGAATTTAATAAAGATAAATAAATTAAAATAATAAATGCATTTTGATAGGCAAAAATTTGTGTTTAAAATTTAGCTTCACAACTTCGCTTTATTTATAGCTTCGGAGCTCAATAACATCTTGAAAGTTTTTTTTTTCAAGTTTTTTAATTACACAAACGTAAGCAAGTAACAATACTACTTTTAAAATTTAATTTAAATTGTTTTTCAGATATCTAAGACTTACAATGTTTAATGCTAAAACTCGTTAACTGCATAACTTCATAAGTAAAAATTCCTAAAAAAATTATAGAAATACTAGTTATTGTTTTTAATTCATTTATGGTTTTTTTTTTAGTAGAGTTATGTTTAAGAACATTGCAGTCATGTGTATTCGCCGTGTAAAGCACTGAAGAAATGATCAGATTTTTGTCGGGAAAGGATTTACGTTGTTTTAATTTTACTAATTTAAAATTTTTTTTGGATAAAACTGCTGTTAAATTTCTTTGCTGCTTTTTTTTTATTGTTTTCAATTTTATTTTCTTTGATTCAGTCTTACTATTTCTTTTTTTTTTTGTTATGAACAATTTATTGTTTTTATATTTTTAAGTAGCCTAATTTTATTTTTAGTTTTATTACATTTTGTTTATTTTATCATCTGTCAATTAGTTTGTGTCATCTTAATTTTTTGTGCCAATTATATAGCCATTACCTTTGACGCCATTTCCTTATTATTTTTAGAATTTTTATAACTAAAAATTTTATTTGTTTTTCTCTTAGTATAGGTATTTTTTATTTATATTTGTTTCAATTCGTGCTCTGCTTGGTCTTCTCAGTGATCCATCAACTTTTGCCCAACTTTTTCCGCATATGTAAGTGTATATTTATGCTCGTGTGTTTATTTTTTGGCAAATTGCCGGCCACACTTAGCACGCCTGGGCGTATACACAACTTGTATGAGGCCGAGTTGCGCATATTTTTTACAAGAATTTTTCCGGGCATAAATGAATGTATGTATGTATGTTCAAGTCATGAAAGGAAAATAAAAATGAAAATAAAAATAAAATGAAAAAGGTGGCTAGATAAAAAGTTAGTTACACCCAAATTTTCAACCAGCATTTTTGAAGATTATCACATGCCATAGTTTAGAAATTCGAAAGTTACATAGTAGCTTTAGTAATATGTATAGTAACGCCCTATCTCGAGCTTTTGTTCAAATGCAGTTAGAAAATTTTTCAAAAATGTAATGTACTTTATTTTTTCTGCTAATTTTTGAAGAACCAGCGCGCCATAATTAATTTCTTAAGAACCACAAATACTTTTAGCTCTTGTCAAACTAAACAAATCAAGCTTAAGTAATTTTTTTTTTTTCGTTTCAATATAAAATTTTTAAAGTTCCAACTTTTACGATGGAATTTGTATGCATGCACATACTTACATATATATGTAAGTATATTTGTTTAGTAGTTCAATTTAGTGTATACATATGTTATACGAAGAATGTCAACGAGTCTCGCACATTCAACACCAATTTGTCTCATTTTATTTCATTTTTTATTCACTCTAGCGCATCTAACAACGTAGACGTACATACATAAATCACTCGTAAATAGTTTCTTGATTCCAAAGCCTTGCACACGTTGACGCTTTGGTTAGTAAACAATTGACATCTCACACTCACCCCCCACCATCACCTGCAACGCCCAACGGAGCCAACGAAGAAAATACTAATAAAAAAAATTCAAAATATTGCATAGCATTTTACGCGCGTTTAAATTTGTACCAACCTAGTGGTACAGAGCATAAAACGTGTGACAAATTTTAAATATTCAATTCATATTGTACGTTACTAAAAATGCCGGTGCTACGTCAATTCTCACACAATCCGCAAACGCGCAGCAATGAGGAATTCATTTTTATACGTTGTGGTAAAAATAATAATGTATGTACGAGTGTGTTTGTATTCACTTACTATCCTACCAATTGCTAAAGATTTACATATGAGTGGAAATTTGCGTACATCTGTACATTTGCATATCGTACATGCCATACCAGGGTGCTTTGCATTTTACAACTTTTTTTTTATATTTTTGTAATGCGTGGTACATTTATTTTATTATTCTAAGACATGAAAAAAAAAACGCATTTTTAAAGTAAAATTTATTTAAGGGCCTTTGGCAATAAATAGACAACTTTTTTTAATAATTAAAAACAATTTTTTTAAATTTTTTTTTCATGCGTGGTACTTTTTTTTTATTCTTATAATGCATAAAAAGATTGCGACTATGTTTTTGCGCATTTTTAAAGCAAAATTTATGTACTTTTTTTAATAATTAAAAATAATTTTTTTTAATTTTTTTCATGCGTGGTACTTTTATTTTATTCTTATAATGCATAAAAAGATTGCAACTATATTTTTGCGTATTTTTAAAGCAAAATTTATGTAGGGGTCTCTAACAGTAAATAGACAATTTTTTACAAATTAAAAAAATTTTTTTTTTTTATATTTTCGCATGCATGAGACTTTTATTTTTTTCTTCTAAGAGATGAAAAAATCATAACTATTTTTTTTTAAACTTAGAATTCTTTTGAGTATGCAATTTTAGTTCGATAAAATTCAAGTTAAGAGTGCTTACAAACTACTATGGAATTTTTCGAATTTGTTTTCGCTGACGCTCTTTCGCAACTCTTCCATATAAAAAACTCTTTAGCATACGTAATAAATTTAGAAGAAACTGTGCCACTAAAACAATTCTCACAAATCAACAATAATTTGTGGCCAACGTCAAATTTGCACTTTATTGTAATAAAATTTCTTGGGCTAAAAAACTGCGTACTCAGAATTCTAAATTTGAAAATTTTACACATGATAGCGACCACTAAAACTCAAGCTTAAAAATTAAGTAAAAATAAAAATCACGCTTTCGTTATTTAGAGAGGCGAAAAGGCGAAATTTCAAAACTGAAAAGCACCCTAATATTATATTCATATATGTAAATAAGTTTATATGTATATATGTATGTACATATGTATGTATGTGTGTACGTTAAGCGCTTGCAGAGAAAATATTTTAAGAATTAAAGAAAATAAACACGAGATTGAATGCGATCAACAAACATACATACATACATAAATAGGCAGCATGTACTTGAAGTTTAGTTATGTATGTACATATGTATGTACGCGTAAATTTGTGTACATATTCATGTATGTACATATGTACACATATATGTATATGTATGTACTTCTCCTTGCTCACCCTCAGCATACAAAATTTCCCTTTTTCTTTTATTTAATTTTTTGTTTCATTTTTCTTTTTTTCTTTTTGCTTAAACATTTCCATTCTGCCAACGTCTGCCATAAGCACAAATTGCCAAATATTCGCTTATTTTCGAATCTTATTTTTTAAATAAACAAATGTAAATTCAAAGACTCATTTCGAAAATAATTTATCACACTACGCCGTGTGGCATTGATTCGATGGCAGTTAGTGTGGTATTATGGTCGAGAAAAGCATGACTTTCTCTATGGAACTTTATGCGTGTATGTACTATGTCTGTGCACACGATACATACACATACATGTATGTATGTATATATTTGTGGGAATTTGTAGATGATATTCAATTGAACTTGAAATCGTTCGACAAATGGCGTTTCGAAATTGAACATTTGCATTGTATTTATGGATAAAATTGATTGTTCTTAGCCTTGTATTTACTTTCGAAGTCGAGAAGATGATCTGACGAGACAGCTTTTTCTTTGACTTTAAACCTCGACATTCTCGCCTAATCAATGACAGCAACTGTTTTTTTTCTGCTTTCGTTCGTTCCATGAAATAATGGCAAATTATCAAAAATATTCATAGTCTAAACGCCGAAAGATATGTTTTCTTTTATGTATTTGTGTATATGTTTGAATTTTTTTTCTAAGGGTAATAAATACAATTTAGATTTAAATAAAATTTAATGTCTCTTACACATCAAAAAATTCCCGAAACTCGGGATTTTTAATTAGCTATTTTTTTTTTGACATGATTCTGTCAAAGCTATAAAGAAATGTTTGTGCTCTCTCTTCATCACAAACAAGAGTGGCCAGTTTTTTTGAAACAACAATTTCAAGGGTGAAAACAATTGTAAAATGTACACTCTTCCCAAATAGTAAGGCAAAACAAAGCTACGACTCGGCTATTGGACCAGGAAACACATCCAGGTTAGGTTAAGTTAGGTTACTTTATCGGGTCTGAGACGAGGTGCAACCGTTCAACGTGGATCCCTATCAGGCAGTGCGCGGTCAGGACTCCAATCAAGGCTGAAGCAATGTCCTCGTATTATTAAGTAATACCCCAGAACGCCGCCGGTCTACAAGTGGCCAAAAGGACTTTGCAACTTTGCATGTCGGGGTTTCCGTACAGTGCCCGATGAACCGACTGTAAGCCCAATTTTATAGGAGCCAATAATGCGCCAATTAAGTAAGCAAGTCCACATGTCGAAAGGGGAATTCCAATACTCTTTCGCCAGGGAGTGATTTCCTCTGTTATGCCCTGTCGAGCTAACTCGTCGGCGTTGCAGTTACCAATGCAATGTCGCTATGGCGTGGAACCCAAATCAACCGGATTCGGAAGTTTTCTAAAGCCGCCGATAAAGAGGCTAGGCATTCCCGACCAATCTCGACCGCACCCTCAGCGATCGTAGGGCTTTAATTGCGTCTTGACTGTCGGAGTAGATGTTTACTGCGCACTCTATTGATGACAGCTATTTCGGCTTGAAAGACGCTGCATATATTATACATTTGTATATAAGATAAGCCAAACCAACTTTTCATTTCCAACTCACCAAGAATTTCTGCTTTATTTCAGATTATTTCAGACTCAAACAATTACTAATTGCATTTGTCAGACCGACAATGCGGTAATTTCTTTGTACAAGAAAAATAATAAAAATTAAAAAAAAAAATGAAACTAAAAACAAACTAACGAAAAGTGTGTGTTCCTACTTTTTTTTTCATTTAATGCGAATTGTGAAATTGTGAAATTATTTTGCGCTGTTATTCAACGCACTCATATCGACTAGCATGTAGAGCCCTTGTACTATTGGCGCAGTGTTAAGTTTTATTTTATGAAATTTTGTTTTCACTTATTTTTACTTTACTCTTTCACTTATCTTTCACTGAACTTAAATTAGTTTGTATGGTACTGCGAAAGTCCATCACAAGTATTTATTCTTGTTCGCTGGGATCTTATCAAAGTCGCTGATCGACTGCGTCAAGTTGAATAGACTCTTGGCTCGCTGTACATACATTTGTACATAAATAGCGCACTATTTACATTTACATACGTACATATTTATTAGTTAAACGCGCTTTGTTACTGACACTGCTGGCATTTATTCGTACTTTGTTGTTATTTACAGGCATAGCTGATAATCAGCGTGCAAATAATAATAAAAAAAAACTCTGCCGACACTCGAGATAAAAACAAAAGAAGGTCTTTATTAAGAATATGCTATAGTTTGCTGATATCTGCGGCTATGGAAATATTTATATTGCTCGAATATTAAGTTTGTTGTGTTTCTTTTCGTTGAGTACTGCGCGCTCACAAGAGAAGACGACGAAAGATTTTAATTTTAGTCAGCTCTGAAAGTTGCCACTTTGTTTGGCTTATTTTTCCTACTTTGAAATAACTTTTATTTAGCTTTCAAACTCATCTTTATTTTTATTTTTTTGTTTCTTCTTTTCCTTCATTCACAGACTGTCCAGACATCCTGGCGTCCTCAGCTGCCGTTACCCAAAGAACTTGAAGACTCCATCGATGAGCAGATTGACTCTACTACAATTGACGCCATCGACATGGAGCGCCCACAACATCAACACCACCAGCATCACCCTAATAACAGCAATAGCACAACGTCACACGCCAACAGCCGAAAAGACAATGCCTTAAGCGTCTCCTCTACAAACCACCACCACCACCATCAGACGCCAGCTAGCGCTTCGAATAAGAAGTGGTCCTTTGGGCGCCTCTTTCGCCGGAAGAAAGATATTGCCTCGGACTCCTCGTCCGAAGAGGATCGCAAAGCTGGTTTTGTACCCACACAAAGAAGTTCACGTGCCACCGCCGCCAGCACAGGTATCAGCGGCGGCGGCGGCGGCGGCAGCAGCAGCAGTGCCAATTTCAAACCAAAATCTAATAAATCGTGTAAAATTAGTCGAAGCAGCAAATTGAATGGCGCCAGTTTCGATCACATCGTTATCAATCCGCAGACGGGCGCGGCCATAGCGCCACCACATCCGCCACAACCACAACATGTGGATCATGAATTCTTTTTACCCGTGGAGACGATTTCACCCACGGAAGCTTATTATCAGAATCAGCAACAACAGTACCTACAAGAACACGGCGTACTACCGGCGGTTTACACACGCTCCTCAAATTCGCTGGATCGACGCGCTGCGCGTGTCGCACTCAAAACGCGTTCAGCTCAAAGGCTGCCACATGAAAAGCCACTCGGCGCGCATTCGTCCAGTGAGGAGGAATTGATTTCGTTGAATTCATCGACGTTCTCGAAATATCGCAGTGACGAAAGCATACATAGTGGTGGATTGGGTGGCGCCAATAATGCGCAGAGTAGGCGTAGTCGTGCAGCGCGTAATGAACGCTACTACAAGCGGTTGTCGCGTGACGGCGAGCCGAGCAGTGGTCAGGTGCCGGTCATGTATGCGCCGCAGCCGACACAACGCTGGAAGACACAACCGGTGCCGCTCTCCATTTACAACCCTTCAGCGCAAGCCGTACCACCAGCGGCCACTGCTACGCCGCGCTTCAGGAACACTAGCAGCTTGCAACATGTCGCACCGTATGTGCAGTGGGGCCAACTGCAGCAGCAGCCAAAGAATTTGCAGAACACCGTTAACGATGGCAAGCGCAGCATCAGCTATGACAGTCACATACATCTGCAGAATATTAATGGACGTCAGCACACAAAACCGCTGCCACCACCGCCGCCACCGCGTGATCCGCTACGTCGCGTTAATGTCAGCGGGCAAATGCAGAATGGCAGCGCTGGTGATTTGCGTCCCATTTCGTATGCTTTCGATCAGAGTGGGCTGCCCATATTGCCCACCAGCGCACATCGTCTCAGTGGACGTTGTGTGTCGGATGATAAAATTTGGTCGGGACCCGTAGGTCCACACTATCAGTCAGTGCATTCGCTGAATACGCCACCTGTGGCAGCGCATCACATGCAAGGTGGTGCGCCGCAGCAAGCGATTGCGCCCAGCAACACACCACACCACCGCCGCTTTATAACGCGCGCTGATCGTGACGCGCATCCTGCGAAGAAATCGCTGCCGAATGGCATAGAATTTCACTATGTCGCCGATGCGACACCGCGTTCGCGCAAGCCAATACACTTGCTGGAGCCGCAGCTAGATGCAGCGGGCAAAGAGTCAAGCACGACAGCGGGTATTTTGCGTACAACAAAGAGCGGTCTACCGTCACCTTCCACTTCGTCCCAGCAGAATGTGAACGACTTTTGGAAGCGTTTGGATGCAGGCGCGCAGCGTCGCGGTCGTGAAGGAGTGCGCGCTTATGCAGCGGATAGCAGTGTCAAGCCCCGTTCGGTCTCTAGTTCACGTGTAGGCGAATTGCGCACCTATCCGATACCCGTTTACTCGGAGGTGCAAAAACCACACAAGAAGCCACAGACTTCACCACAGGCGGGCGCCGATGAGGTGGATAATATTGTGTGCGGCAGTTTGCGCATAAAGTCGAAGCCGGACAATTCAAGCTCCAACTACGTAGAGATACGTAACAAGGATTACAGTAAGAGCAACTCTATGCCAAACCACTACCAAAGACGCTCGGGTGAGATACCGAATACGCCAAATAAATACGACGAATATGTTGCCGAGAAGCGCGAGCAACATCACAAACCCATTTTTACGCCACCCACGCCGCCACAGCGCAAGCTTTCCATACCACCCACTTGCGCCACTCCGGAGCTGCCTATATATTTTCCGCGCAAGAAGCCCGCCAATCTTGAAGAGGCCATCAATGAACTGGAGGCAATCTATAAGTCGCTGGGTCTTACCGAGAAACCGGAAAAGAAGGAACGCATTCCGACACCCAGCGAGTTTGAGAAATACGCTTTAGCGCACGCGCACGAATACGATGATGAGGATTCGCCTGCGGGCGAGCCCGATCCAATACGCGACGATGTGGCCTATCGTAACATGCAGCTGGCGAATTTGCAGCACAAAACCGTGGATAAGCAGCCACCGTTCGGCATACCCATTGGCCCGGTTGTTGGTGCGCCGCAAAACGACTATCTGCACGCTATGCCCGTAGTGGAGCCCATCAAGCCGATAAACACGCCCGACATTGTCAAAGATGATTTGGCAGTGCGCGCTTTGCGCAAAGATCCGCCGGGACCAAAGGACAGATTCATGTATCCGTACAGCTCGTTCCAGAAGAAGAATCGCGCGACGCGCACGCAATCCGCCAACATTTACAATCTAATACATCGCGATGCCGCCAAACCGTCCGGTGGTGATCTCCACTCATATCTGGAATTGACGCGTAATTTGGATCGCGCCGGCAGCATGTCCGACCTGCACAAAGATGATATTCAGCTTGCCGCAGATGTGCCGGCAACACTGGCACTGCTGCGCAATCTAAAGGAACAAGAGCAACAGCAACAAGATGCGCCAAAGAAAGTAGCGATACCCTTCCGTCATCCCAGCCAAGGTGGCGCCATCTGTGCGTTGCCGGAAAAGCTGCCCAGCAATAACGCACACAAAGAGGAGGTACACAAGCCGCCGGTGCCACTGCCACGTAAAAGTCTCACACCCGAGCCGACGGCAGCGAATGCGCAAATGGAAGACGCGCTTAATAAGATCGCCATGGACGCGCAAGAGAAGTCGGTGAAGCTGACGAAGGAGCTGCAAGAACTGCGAAAGGAGGCGCTTATCACAGCGTCGCGTCCCAAAGCCAACACCACCGAGGAGGAGAAGCTCGAGATGGATTTGCAAGAAATTGAGGCCGTTTCGGAAGCGGCGAAGCGTTGCGGCAAAATGTTACTGGACACTCTGCCCGATGCCAATGAAAACCATGCGCTGGTAAAGCCTCGCAAATTGCACAAAGAAGGTAAACTCATCGAGGCCATTGATCAGGTATCCGAGGCAGCGAATGCGGTATGCGAAAAGATACTCAAAGACATTGTGACCACCGAACCACCGGTCGTAATACAAGAGGCGGTGCAAGTGAAGAATAAACAACATAGTAACAACCCGACTGAGTCGCTCGTCACGCCTAATCTTATGAAGAAACTGGACCCCATAAAATCGGAGCAGATAGAGGCGATTGCCAAGCGCTGCATGCGCCAACTAAGCGCGTTGGCTGACGACAATCCCGACTATGACAACCTCAATCAGGAGCTGCAGCAGCAGCAACAGCAGCAGAATGCAGCTAATGGTCCAGCGGCAGCAGTTGTTGCTTGTAAAGCCGTACATATAAAATTGGAGACGTCGCCTAAAGTTGATAATCTTGTTTCTACCGTTGCAGAAGTGCCGACAGCGCGAAAAGTGTTAGCCGTAAAGCAGAATATTGAAGAAATCGATCAAATCATGCAGGAATGTGAAGCGAAGATGCGCGCCGAAAGCACCAGCGCATCAAATGCACCACCCATTGTTCTTTCCGACCGCACGCTGGGCACCACCATTATCACACGCCAATTGGGCAAAACACCAGCACACAGCAGTGGTGACGATCACACCACCGCGCCCAGCATGACCACAAGCAGTTGCAGCAGCAGCAATCATAATGTGGCTGTGGCTGGCGTGAAAACCGGCGCCAGCACAACTGCCTCCTCGTTTTCCTCATCGAGCGACTGCCTGGCCAAATCCTCAAGTCCCACCGCCAGTCGAAGACAATCTTCGAGTATTACCTCCTTCAATCCTTACTCCTCCAGCGATTATATTAAGTCACCAAGTAGTGAATATCATGCACCCAGCACCGATCCAATAAAAACCTTCAGCACTAGCTCATACGATGTGCCATCGAGCGCCAGCGCTACAGCGAATATGAGCGCCACAACGAATAGCACGTTTAGCTATACGCCATCGCCGCCGCGGAATCTAATGGCGATTAGTGCAAGCGAAAATGCCGACCACGCTGACGCTGGCACAGCCACTGTCGCTGAAGTGGTTGCTACACGTAAATCACAAGAGCGCGCACGTACACGTTCCACCTCATCGCCGTCGCAGTACAACTCTTCCGAGGAGTTGGCTATGATTTTTGGCATTGACGAGCAGCCTAGACGTTTACGCGCGCAACAACAACAGTCGGCTGAGAGGCAGTCGAGCCGACCACCCACAAATGTTTCAGGTAAAGATGATGTTACTAAATCAATTCATGTGCCGCTGAAAGTGCCATTGTTGACATCATCTAATCATGCATCCGCCCTCCATGCATCCATGCCCGATACTACTACTGCTACTGCTACTGCTACTACTACTACTACTGCAAAAGCTACTCAGCTACACACTAATCCTAATGTTGTTGCTGTTGCCACAGTCCACGAAGGCTATGCATTATGCACTACTAATAAAGCAGAGCGTTTAAATGTCATTGTTGTTGTTGATAATGTGAAAGACGTTGTTGATGTTGAAAGTACCAATACCACCAACCCCACCACTACCAATAGTAATACCACTAGTACTAGTACCATAGCCACTAATAATTCCACAAACAGAGCCAAAAATTTCGACACCAAGAACTCGCTCACTAGATTAAGTCCAAGTAGTTGTAAGCTAGAATCCATACCAGAGTCACAAGTCGAATGCGCGACGATGGAGTGTACAGCTTTGAAATTATCGCCCAACTTTAATAAGATATATGCTAGTAAAATAAGTATTGTCGTCGATAATATAATGCAGGAGAAAGCTAGTGTCTGTGGCGTTACACGCTTCGATTCGTCGTTGAGCTCAGGTGAGGACGAAACTTCATCCAATCCCGATTCGGGTAATGTGAGCTTAGCAGATTTTCCGCTACTCGGGCACCCGAATAATGATTGTTTATTACAGCTCGAAAGCGCTTGTAATAGTCGGTTTGAGGTGAAAAAGAATTTTGTAAACCAAGTGTGTATAGAACGAAATGATGTGGAAGAAATTGAAGATGCGAGCTCAGTGCAAGATTATGAAATGAGCGCTGAAGAGTTTCCGCCACTACCAAGCGAAGCAGAACTGATTGATAGTCTCAAAGAAGAAATTAGCGTAAATCGTCAAGAGAAAGATGAGCTTGAGGAAGTAGAATGTGAGCAGGGTGAGTGTACGCAAGTAGAAAGAGTGAATTTGAATAAGCATGAAATGAGCGAACAATTAAGTAGAGTGAATTTAAGTGTACATGAAATTAATGATCATGAAATGAGTGACCATGAAATTAGTGCTCATGAGGTGAATGAGTATGAAGTGAGTGCGCATGAAATTAATAAAACTCAGAAAGCATACAAGTGTTGTCGAAATGAGACTCATGAGACTCTAGAAATCGTTAAGACACGAATTCAAGATCATAGCTTAGGAGATTGCATAGAGTGTGTAAATACGAATGATGAAAGCAAAATACTTCACGACACTGCCACAGAGAGTACTCATTTCGTTCTAAATGCAGCTAACACTATGCACATTCAAAACACTCTTTCCACACAGCGAAGAGCAAGTGACGAACTCTTTCATGACGATATGCATTTAATAGAACTAGCACGATTGGTGAGAAACAGTAGTACGAGGCGAAATAGCGCCTCGGCAGCAGACATAGAGCACAAGTCAAATGCGTTCGAAAACAATAAACCAGCGCGCATTGGTACAGAATTGGATTATCTGCGTTTGGCATTTTCAGAGCTCTTGCAAAGAAATTTAAACGAACACAATGAGCTGCCACGCATCGAGGAAGAAGATGCTGAAGTTATCGACGACGTCACACAAAAAGCGGTCATAGATGTGGACAGCGAAGCAAACGCATTCGCGACGCCACCACGCAAACGCAGCCTAGTGTTTGAAACACCATCGCTTAACCTCAATATAACTGAAGTGAAATTTAGCTACTCACCCACTGATGAGCACGAAAGTGAGAGTTCTGCGACAGATACTTTAACACAAATTGCACAATGCACCGCAGAGGTGGAGCAACTGAACGCGGCGCTTAATCAGTTGCCGCGCCGCAAGCTGGAGAATGTGGTAGACGAAACGCGTTGCGCGGAAACTGATTTACTGCCTTGGCATCGACACAATTGCCAGCGCACAAGCTTTGCGGATAATGATAAGCAGCTCGATGATGAGAAGCCATCAACCAGCGCTGCGGCGGCGGCGGCGGCGGCTCAACAGCGACGCGCGCTCTCGGTTTTTGGTGAATTGCGTCCGATTGCCGCGCCGGCGACGGTGGGTAGCTTAACAACACTCGAGCACGTGCTTTTGGCTTGTTCGCTGGGCGTTATCACACCCACAGATCTATACACGTTGTGCCTAATCATAATTGGCATGATAACCGTAATAGCGATTGTTTTGTTTTGAGCGCGCTTGAGATTCGCTCGCAGCGTACATATGTACATACATTCATATGTATGTATGTGCGCATACGAGTTTGAGTCAAAGCGAACGTTGTTGAATTTCACTATTTCACTGGTAGTTGTTGAAAATACCTAGAGTGGTGTTTTGTTTTTTAAATAATAAAAACAAATAGAAAACTTGCACATTGTTAAGTTTGGTAGAATTTTGTATGGAAACGAATACGAAAAATGTAGCAGATAAAAAGCAAAAAACAGGAACATTCTTTGAGTGACTTTGTTGAGTTGAGTTTTAAATTGAAGCGCCGAATGCACTCAAACACAAGTATTGTAAAAATATGTATTTGTTAGTTGTAGCTTTAAGATGACTTGCTAATATTTTTGTTTTAATTTTAATTTGATTGAATTAATTAACAATTTCAACCGAAACGATTAACGATTAATAAATATTTAACGAAATTTGTTGTTTTTAAGTTTTATTTAATATTCGAAAAAAATAAGGAAACTAAAAAAAAAATTTTAATTAAAAAAAAAAAAAGATTAAAAAATTTCAAAAACTGTTATTTCTATTTTTTTTATAAAAAACATCTATAAAAAATATACATCAAAAATATGAAAATATTAAAATTAATAAAAACAATTTTTATAATTGTTTTTTATTAAAAAATTTATTTTTGTTTAAAAAAATAGAAAAAAACAACATAATTTTTTAAATTTATTTTATAATATATTTAAATTTTGTTTTTAATTATCTTTTTAAATTTATAACGTACATACATATTTTAATTTGAAACTTATTTTAGTACCGCATACAACGAATGCTTTTGTTTCAAAATATCGTTTCAACATGCGTCGAATTCGAGATTTATTACAACGAAATTTGCTGTCAAAAACGAAAAGTAATTTTCATTGAAATGTTTAGTTTGTAAGTGAGAAGAGTATTCATTTTTGTTTCTTTTAAAACAAGAGTTGCAATATTTACTAAAGTTCTATGTAACAAAACCTTTTTTAATTGTACTGTAAAATTAATATTTGTTAGTTTGTAATATATTATAAAAGTAAAGTATAAAAAATTGTATGTATTTGAAAATTTAATTTTCCGCATTTTACTAACAATACTATAAATTAATATTTAAAAAAAAAATAGCATAGTATTCATTATCATATACATACATACAAAGTGTATTTTGTGCATTTTATTTATATTTTTTTTTTGTACATACCCATCGTATATACAAACATACATAAATGTAATATCCTAATTTAATATTAGACTGCAACTTGTGCCAATGATTTTTTTTGTTTCGTTTTCGTACATTTTCATTTCGTCTAAAAATGCAACAGTCAGATGAATAAGTTTTAAACTCAACCACATACATACATATACACATAATTTATATAAAATAATTAATTAAACACAAAAATAAATATAGAATTCCAAAAATTCATTTATTTGCGCCAAACTTCGTTTTTGTTCGCCTAGCTCATAAAAATTTTTTTATGATTTCTTTTTTTTTTTTTTAATAAAAAGCGAAACTTATTTTCTCTTTCCCTTATATACTTTCAGCCCAAGCCGTAGCCTAAGCATTTACAAAAACCAAATTCAATGCTAATTATAGTTATTGATTATTAAAAGAAAAAAATATTTAAACGAAAATCAAACGCCAATGAACCTTTTACTTTATTTAAATTTATTTTTTAGCAAACCAAACTTTGGAGCATTTCTTTTATTTTTAGTTTTTAACTTTGTAAAAAATCGAATAGAAAATATTTCTATACTTATTGTATGATAGAAAACTTTGTAATTGTAGTGTTTATATTTACATTTACAGACATTAAAATTAAAAATTATGTTTTATGTTTTTATTTGTATTACCAAAACGAGCGTATGAATAAAATGTTACTTGAAATGTATTTTTATAAATGTTTTTATTTTAGTGTGTGTGTTGATTTTAATTTATTTACTTTTTGTGCCGCTTTCGTTATACATTTTATTTAGGATTTTTGCTTTGTAACTTTACTTAGTGCCTCCGCTACGGTTTTGATGCAGTGATATTGCCGCTAACTGTATATACAAAACTATAAAAAATAAAAATAAAACAAAAATATTCACACCAGTTTTTTACAAAAAAAACTAGTACTTGAATATCGTTGAAATTCCTAAGCTCTGCAAGATTGCTTACAAGCAATTTTTTTAAGAGAAAATTAAAGAAATGAAAATATTTAATGGAAACGAAATATCAATGGTTGTAATGAAAGACTCCCCGTTGTAGTGCATAATTGGTCTCCAAGGTGTAACTCTCGATTCTAAAATCTTACAGAACCATAAAACAAAACTTAACTTTTATTTATACACAGAATGGTTCAAAAAAGTGCTGATTGTAGGGCTAAAATAAAGATGAAATGGTTGATAAGCTTTTTTAAGTCCATTCACTTTGCCAAATAGCTTTTTAAAAAATTAATTACTGAAGTATTGTTTTGAAAAAAATTGTGAGTTACTAATGCGAAATGTTGTTTTAAAAGTAAATACTGGATAAACCATTTTTTTAATTAAAAGTTCAGCAAACAAAATGTTTCACTACTTACAAATTGTATGTTAGTGTTCAGCAACCCAGAAAACCATTTTGTACGCCACCAAAATGACCCGAATTTATATTTCGACTTACTCCAGCGTTGTTTGCCAAAACTTTATATGCAACATACGAGTATTATGATATTACAAAAACAGCCAGAAACCTCAAATAATATTAGATCGGTCATATTAAATTTTTAAAAGCTTACTTAACTTCAAGCAGCCTTGGATTTTTAGTTTCATAATAAATCCTAATACTCCGTCCGCTGATCATTCAGAACTGCCATTTTTCAGATTCCATCGATTTAGAAAAAATTGTCTGTAATCCGAAACCCCAAACTATTTTTAAGAGCATACTTTTTAAATAAAAAAATCGTCTATTTGATCGGTGCCGACCTTTTTTTTTTGTAAGCTATTCTCTGATACCGCTAAAAGTAAACAGTAAAATCTGATTCTCAAATACCAAATGGAGTGAAAAGGAACTACACTGGTCTATATAACAGCCTCTCAAGGGTTTGATATCTAAATTTTTCTAATTTTTATACATAAATAAAAAACTTTTAAAAACTTTGACAAAAACTCGTTCCAATCATTTTAAAACCAGTTAGATATCAATATATTTCTCAGCGAATTCATTCCTCTTTGACAAGCAGCTTTTTTCCAAATTTTAGAACATTACCTTACTGTTGACCTCATCCAAAGCGTGCCATTTGAAATTTCTATAAAATTTTATATATAAAGTCATATGTTGATAACAAAATGGCAATGCAATAAAATATGTTTTAATAATATTGAGTTATCAAGCAATATCGCTGCATTATGTAAAATATGTAAAAATCGTCAAAACCCAAAATTTTGGCCATTTCCGATTTGCAACCTATGCTATGCAATGCTTTGTTTAAATATTTTTTAAATTTAATATTTAACTAGTAGAAAATAAACTTTGCTTCTTTTATTTTCGTTTTCAAATCGAATGTTATCAAAGATTTTTAATTTTTTATGAAAAAAATATACTAATAAAAAAATGCTAAAATCAAATATGCTGTGTTTTAATCCTTATTGAGAATGCTGCTGTTACCACTGCCAGATTTGTATGTTTGTATGCAGAACCATATTTACATATGTTTGTATGTTTATTAGAACCGCGTATTTATATGTACATATGAGAGCAATAATGTTCAAATACTCAATTTGAAGGTAATTATTGAACCATTGGTTATATTAAATATAATTTTAAACATATATTTTTGTATGTTAACCTAAAATGTGTGTATTTGTATCTGCGGCTGCAAGATTCCATTTGTTTGTTGGGTTAAATGAAGCGCTTGCGCGACCAATGCACACCTAGCGACGAATAGTGAAAACAGAATAGCTTTTGTGTTGTATCCCTTAGCCGCTAGATGTCGCTCATATACAATTTCTGTAACAGAGTGTTGACGTTTTTATGTAAACAATTAACAGTTTATAATATTATTGGAGCCTTTCCATTTCAAGCAAACCGGTCAATTCGGGTCATATATTTTTTTTTATGAAACTCGAATATATTGTTCCGTGGTCAAAATAATGCGAATCGGATTTTTTCTTTTGACCGAAAAATTTTTTCTACGATATTTTTCGGCGATTCAGTTTTGCTGTAAAAATCGTATTTTCCCGTCTTTGAAAAAGGTACTTAACTTCTCTAAAAACTGACCGATTTCGATAATTCAACTAGCAAAATGTTCGCAATAAGTTAAACATTAAATATGCATAGATGAAAAAATTGCCAACTCATGTCCAACACTTTTTTTTTTTAATAAATAATAAACAAACAGATTTAGATGCTCCATTGCGTTGTTTGTCATGGAATCAGTATGTGTTAAAGGTTTGCACAATTTCTTCCTAAATTACTCACTCGTTTCAAGTTCGAAAGCGCTGACAAAAATGCGGAAATGCTTTGAAATCCTTTGCAAAATGAGCAGCCCAGTTGTAGACTTTCATCAAAAGTCCACAAATTGTAGTGTTCCTAGGAATAAATTTCGAATTTTCTATAACAATTGCTAATCATAAAATTGTATACTGTGTGTAAATTAAGAAAAAATTTGTTCGGTTATATTTCCCTGAGTTTTAAGCGCCTAAAATATAATTTATGTCAGCCCTGTTCAAGATATAACAAAATTCGTTAAAGCTTAATTTAAAATTTGTATTTCATGTAAAGTATGTTATATGAAAAGCTCAGAGCAAAATCGAGAAAGATTTCTGCTTCCAATTAATTTTAAATAAAACGAGTAATCTTAGCCGCAAACAAATGTACCAGACAATAACATGAATACCAAAAAACAAAAAAAAAACTGAAAATCTGCTACTACGAGTACAACTGTTGTAATTTGTAAAAGAAACCGCTTGAGCACACAAAGTGAAGTAACTAAAGAAGTTTGTAACAACTTTATGAAACTCATCAAAACTATTTACTCGCCGACTCTTCACCGCAGACTCGCTTCATATCCCTCTATATTTTTTCCTCGAAACTCCGCGCAGAGATGCAGCCAAAATATTTAACAAGATTGTGTTTTCAACGAGCACATACACACATATGTCTGTCTGTATTATACGGTTACTCACAGAAGTATTCGTTTTTATATTCTTATAAATCTCTCCCGATAATTATTTTTCTGTTTTTAAAGTAGTAGTCCTGATTACCCGGTAACAAGGGAATACATTCTGACTCTCACACAATTAAAAAAAAAATAATAATTACTAAAGCGGAGAAAATTGCATTGATCATTTCGTTTTCTCGCAAGTTTTCACAATCGAAATCAAACTGGTATTTTTATTTTGTAATTTCTGTTCTGGAAAGAACTAAACTTAAAAAAAAAATGGCAAAAAAAACCTTTAAAAATATTTTCATTACTTGAAAATCAATGCAAACAATTTAAATTACGAATACTTTTGAGAGTAACTGTATATGTGCACACCACGTACGTGGTGGCGTATACGCAACATCACACACCATTTTTTTGCAAGTCTGTTCAATTTCGTCTGGCATTTTTCTTTCGCTCATACAATGAACACTAAAAGCGAATAAAAAAAAAACTAAAAAAGTTAACAAAGTAACGAAGCAGACTAGCAAATAATGCCGAAATAAAGAAAATGAAACTGAGATTTTTGAAAAATGAAAGTGTGTGAGGTGATGTGTATGCTGAGGAGAGATGGAGAAAAATCGGGATGCTGCACAGTCTGTACGCCGTTACCTCAAACCACAACAAAGTGCGGGTTGTAGCCGAAATTGCATTAGGCAGAAAAGAAAAAATTAAAGATAAAAAAACACGGAAAATCGTGCGAGCAGGTCTTCTCACACAATAAACATTTCGTTAGCTTTGAAAAGGTCATTCAACTGGCTGTTTTACGCACACAAATGAATTCTTTCGTTTTCGTTATACTAAAAAGGTAAAATACGCAATGAAAATAAAGGGATATAAACAATGATAATAAAACTGAATAAAAATAAGAAATACTCAGACGTATTATTGTTGGAAATACATACATACACATGGTATTTCATCCTATTTCAATTGAATATTTTTTTTTTAGATTTTCATATGTGCAAATTGTAGAAAGACGAAATAAAAACTATTAAGTACTTTTTTATTGACAAAGAGTCACAAATTTATACAAAAGTTTTGTACTTAAAAAAAAGTAAAAAATAATAATTTGTATTATTTTATGCAAAATCTTGTTTGCACGATTTAAAATTAAAAAAAAAAAATGTGTAATAGAACGTAACTATGTATATCAAAGAATAATCTGTCCAAGTTTCAAAGGGGTTGAGATATTAATATTTTTTTGAAGCATTTTCTGATAAAATCAAGCACTTCGCTGAGTACATGTTTGTACGAGTATTAAGCAAGCCACTACTCGTTGTTTGTTACAACTTAAGGCTAGATTTTCTTTTGACAATAGTGAATTGCATTTGCGTTGCTATACATACATAAAAACATACATCCATACATCCATACTTACTTACATATATACACATTTATGCATAAAACATGAAGTAGTACAGAGAAAAAAAACAATAGAAAAACGTTACAATTCGTATCTATTCAAGTAAATCTTTGATGAAGATATGTATGCAGTTTGAAAAGTACATATGTAGCAAAGGTCTATCGATATAAATTTTCATTCCGAGATCATCGATGTTTCCTCGGGAGTTCCTCAGGGCAGCCACCTCGGACCGATTCTGTTCCTGCTATTCATAAACGACATTTCTACAGTAGTAAAGTATTCTAAAGTATTGATGTACGCGGATGATGTTAAACTTTTTAAGACTTATGCCTCGGCTTTGGACAGCATAGTCAATTGGTGCAGCATTAATTATATGTATGCCGCTTAACCTTAACAAATGTAAATTCATGTGCTTTTCTCGACGACCCATTCAGCCGGCCTCCTACAAAATAAATAACTACGTTCTAGAACATGTAAACAGTTTTGTTGACCTGGGTGTTGGTATCGATTGTAAACTCAATTTTAATTTTCATATTAGTTCCACAGTTAATAAAGCAAGGGGTGTGCTGGCTTTTGTAAAGCGTTGGTCAAAGGAATTTTAATTTACCCTCCCGTGCAACGAGAAACTTTAAACCACTTTTCTTGAAACTATGCAGAACTAACTTTGAGTTGAATGAACCGTTTCGGGGTTTATGCCGAGACTTAAACAATCATTCCAGCACCTTTGATGTATCGGACTCACTTTTTATAATTAAAAGAGCTGTTCTATCCTCTCTTAATAACAGCTAACGATCCAATTTTCTTACTTTGCATTTCTCTAACTTTGTATTTGGCTGATGAATTCTTATTCTGTAGCTGAGCAGCTTGGGATCTCGACGCTTAACAAACTTTCTTCTGTCACGACTCGGCACCAAAGATTTGTATATATAAAAAACATCCGTACGTTATGCGGATTGAGCCCCTAGTGTCGGTTGGGGGGGAAAGTGGATTTCCGTTGGGTTATAATAATATAATAATAAAGCCTGAGATATATTAATTTTTCCCTAAAGCATTGACTGATAAAACGAATAAGCAATCTGTATATATATGTTGGTATGTGTACGCTTCAAAAACTCAAAATATTATGGACCGATTGATCTAAAAATTTAGATGTGTATAGTATATTCCGCATCAAGGATTGTTTTTATCTATTTTTCGCAACAGTCACATATCAGCGAACGCGAAAAAACAGAAAAATTCGAATTTACAACGAAGCATTGATAAATATTGGAGACAAGTGCTTAGCTATTGCAAATAAAATTCTTCGACAGTTAGGAATGCCAGCACCAACCCGAGCTGCGACTGCTTCATTTGATGTAGATTTACGCCGTGAACAGAGTTACAACATTGATAACACGGGTCAACACTAAATTTTACCTAGACTCAAAAGTATTAAATTGTGATTCTTTAGTTCGTAATTAGACGAAAAAAAAATATATAGCATGAAAAAGTTTGTTTTTGTATTTACTATGTTTTCATTGTATTGGCCTTGATAACGTTGTTCGAAGCTCAAAATGTCCGGATGAAAACGTTCTCCTTACCATCTAGAAGCAAACTTAATACGGAAAAAAGGTATTTTCTTTTCGTTTTTGTTCATAATTAACCAGAAAATCATAAAATAAACTTTAGGACGAAAAACGAAAAACGAAATTTTTTTTGTAGAGCCGTGTAATCTTCAGGCATAAGTCCAATCAAACATTCCTAAATTAATGCGGGAACAGAAAGGCATTTATGATCGCATAATACAAATAATAAATGACGGAGTTGGGGGCATCTTCTTCTTGAACGCGCCAGGAGGAACTGGGAAAACATACCTCATTCGACTAATTCTAGGAATGGGTCGATCAAAAATTGACATAGCCTTAGCTCTTGCTTCGCCTGGAATAGCTGCGATATTGTTACCAGGTAGAAGAAATGCGCATTTAGCTCAAATCATTGAGACTACCACATGCAATATTTCCAAAGCATTCGGTATGGGAAAAGTATTACAAAAATGTAAACTCATTGTTTGGGATGAATGCACGTTGGCACCAAAAAAAAAAATCGCTTAAAGCTCTTGATCGATCGTTACGAGATTTGCGTGGAAACATTCAACCATTCGGGAAGGCACGCAATGAAATAGTTAATTATCCAATGGAATTTTTAAACTCACTCGATCTGCCAGGGATGCCACCACCTATATTAAAATTGAAAATAGGTGTTTAGTGTTCCCTTGCGGAATATTAATCATCCAAAACTCTGCAACGGCAAGCGACTTGCAGTCAAGAAATTAATAAATAACGTAGTGGAAGCAACGATTTCAGCGGGGCCTTTCAAAGGTGAAAATGTCTTCATTCCTCGAATACCCATGATCCCGACCGATACACCATTTCAATTTAAAAGATTGCAATTCCCTAATCGATTGGCATTTGCAATCACAATCAATAAAAGTCAAGGTTAATATTTAGAATTGTGTGGTTTAGATTTAGATGCGAATTGCTTTTCACATGGACAACTGTATGTTGCGTCTTCCCGAGTCGGCAAACCAGATAGTCTTTGTACCTACGCAGACATTGGAAAAATAATATTGTATATCCACAAGTATTGCAAAATTTAACTTAAATGAAATGTATTCTTTGTTTTGTTTCTCATTTCTTATTTATTCAATCACAATGTGCCAGAACGAAGCGTGCCAGGGTACAGTTAGTAAACTTTATATTTATTTTTTAAAATTGTGCAAAAATAAATAATTTTTCAACAGCTTGTTTTTTTTTTATTAACAAACGTTTGAAAAAATTAACTTTCTTCAAATACAACTTTTTTTTATAAATCTGTCATCCTTTGCCAATAAAAAAGTACTCAATAATTTTTTTGATGAAACTAATAATTTTCAAGGTATGATGTGTTAAACCTTGGCTTACGCCAAAACACCTAACATCGTTGATGTTGCAAAACTTTGGAAACCAGTGTGTTTTTTTTGCTTAATTTTGCGTTTATCTACAGTTTAATACCTCCTCTGCAACATATCCAATATTCGCGCAAAAGGTAGTTTTTATTCAATTGTAATATCATTTACGAGTTTGTATATTGTAGTCTGAAACAAATGCTATTGTAGATCAGAGGAAACATCGTTAATTCTGCATGTTTCACGCATATAAGAAATTTTAATACTCTTTCTTGGTGAGCTCATCAATTTCTGATGGCTTAATAAATTTTTTTATTACAAGAAAACCTGAATATGCTTCGCTTGAAACTTGATTTATATGGTTTGACTTATCGAATGAAGTAATATTCAATCAAAAAATGTATGAAAAATATTCACCATAGGAAATAGTGTTAAAGTGACAACAGGTGACTTAAGTTGCTGAACACAAGTGTATACACTTGTATGAGAAAACTTAAAAGCTGTTGGACATGCTTATCAAGTTTCGATTTTCCATATATTGAACTTTTCTTTGTACATAATTTCATAGAAACGGTTTTTAAGTGAACTCGTTAACACTTACTTTTGTCACGGAAAACTCTAAATTATCCTTATTTGCAATTCTACTAAAATTGGATTATTGCCAATTGAGACAAGTGAATACACGGCGCTTTAAGAGCAACTTCATACTAAATCTCACCCAGCTGTGCAACATTTCACTGCTTTATAGTTCATTCAACTAAATACTTACATTCATTCGCGTACATTATTCGTGTAGTCATTGGTATGTTTCTATAGCAGTACATATGTATGTACTATGTACATACATACTTAGTATGTATTAATTTGTACGCTCGACGAATTTACTCACGCAGTGTCACCCTTTTGTGTTTGTTATTACGAAGTCATAGCTCTATTTTTTACATCCTTAAGTGTTTATGTCACACTTGTTGGGACAAGTTTAGTTGTATTCTTTACTGTATGTTTGTATAAGTTAAGATGTCCTTATAGTTTCTACAGATTTGCTTCTATTTTTATTATATATATGTACATGCAGGAAGCCTTTTTGTTGTGTATGACCTCTAAAACGAAGCCAGGATATGTTATTCCAAGTCAAATAAAAGCTGGTTCAGGAATGTTAAAGCTACTTGTTTCTAACGACCTTTTGAGTGTCGTGAGCTCAAGTGCAAATTTTTAATCGAAAGTGATTCAACATCGGACGCCATGATTCGGGGAACAAGACGGTTATGTGTTATGGTTCTCAGATTTGGGATATGTTCTGTGTTCAAATACCACACTTCTTTATTATAGAGTTAATCTCTCTATTTATATGATCCACCTAGCAACAGGACTCATCCTTAGTATTTACTCGCATTGCGTTCGCACATGCTCTTTACTTTAGACTACAGCGTATTCTGGCTCCTCTGGAGACTGTGTGCACTGGCACAACTCTCTGGAAAGTTGGAACGATATGACCCATTCTACAAACATAAATTCTGCAACAGTCTTCTACCCATTTCTTTAAATGCTTTCATACAAACACTTTTCGAAAAGTTAGAAAAAACACAAAAATCTATGACACATGACTTCTACTCAACCTTTAATCTCATCGCACAACACTACTTTGAAATCAATTGAATAATATCGATGTTCCGGGCTCCTCCTAGTTCCCTTAAGGGGGTATTTCACTTTAGGGACGGAAAAATTACCTTTTCTTTATAATTTTTGTCAAAACAATATAATCAATAAATTGCAGAAATACGTTGCTTCGATATTGCCACAATTTTTCTAGTTTAAATCATCTAAAACAGGAAAAAAAATGTTAACCGTCGAAAGTAAAATAGCCCCTTAACCGATCCGATAGATGGCACATGAGTCGAGTAATTCAAAAAAATCGTATTTATAGTCTGATTTAGATGTGTATTAGAACAAATAGGATCCGCTAGATGGCACAGGAGTCGACTTTTCCGAAAATCTCTCTTTATAGTACAATTTTGACAATATTAGAATTGTATGACGTACATAGTTCCGATAAAATATTTTGTTATGGAGTATAGAAATTTAATTAGTTACAGCTAGGTAGTTTTTACAGATATCACATTAAAAATTATGTCAAAATACTGTTACTAACTTCAGAGTCGGCTCCATATTTAATTTGCCTTACAGGCCATTGTTTAATGCTTTTAAATACATTCAAGAAAGTTGGGTTTTAAGCGTTAAAAATCAATATGTAGCAAGTATTACGAAAATTAGGGAGTTTTGCCAACGAATATCTGGGTTATATATCAATTAGTTGAAAGCATAAAAACAAGTACTTGAACAAAATATTTTTATCTCTGCTGAAAACTACGATTTTTTTTTTTAAATAACTACTAAGCATTCAATAATCGCTATATTGTTAATTTTCAAAACAACCTACGGTCAATTACATATGTACTAGATTTACTATTGAGCTCACGTGTTTTGGGAAACTCCAAACCTCTGCAGATGTCGCTGTTAGCGCTCGGTAGCGGTAGCTTGCTCTGAGCAACTTTTAAAAATTTGTTATTGTTCCAGATTATAAAAGTAAAATACAAATTTCGTAAATCGGACCTACATATTTGAATTGAAATTAAATTCGTACGCACACGCTGTACACACGATACGTAAATTTATAAATATTTACTTCAAAATACATACATACGTAGACCACATTCTTAAAATTAAACCCTTTTTTTAAATTTTTTTTGTTTTTTTTTTTAATTTTCTATTAATTTTATTTCCTCTAGTTTTTCCACATACATATTTATTTATTTAGAGATCGAAATAAGTTTTGTGACTTGTTTGTTTTCAAGATTAAAATATTCAAAAATCGTTACGCTGCACAGTGGTATAGCCTTATACGTTACTTGGAAAAACAATTAAAAATTTTAAATTGCATCGTCGAATATACAAAAAATTTGGTATTTTGTACGTAATATTTTATGCTGTTATATGGCATGAAAAATTCATTATTTTTTTAAATTTTGTCAAATTTAGTTTGTTACGTCTTCTGCCTTATTATTCAAGTTAGTGCTGATCTTGATAAACTGAATTTTCCCTATAGTTACTTTTTTGTATTAAAACTGAATGTGGTTAGACACACTGATTAAATACTTAATCAACAATTTTATGACGTTTTTCTTTAGTTTTCTTTAAAGCTTTAAATTTCTAATAATTATAAATAATTAAAATTAAATATAAAAATTTAAAATTGCTAATACTACGTCGTGATAACGTTGCTTTGTAGTATTTAAAATCTTATATGTTTAAACGTACACATAAAAACAAATATGTTTCCCCTTTATTATTCGCATATTCTAACTATGCATTCAACTCAACATAATTATACTTATTTCTACAACAGGAATACTTAGTAGCTGCAAATCCCTAGACAAAATTTAACTTAACAATTCGCCAATGCTGCTAAGTAACCATACTACACTCAATTCCACTTCAAGGTACGAGTACATATTTATTTCATGAGTCAATGTATTCCACACTAATGTATACATTCATACATATGTACATATGTATGTATGTATATGTATGTGCATGTTTATGTCAATGCTACAAACAACTAGGCAGCTTAGTCATAAAACAATACGATTACAAATGCAAGAACAGAAACAAAAAAATCCACTTGACCTGATTTTCTGAAATGCAACAACACTAAAGGATGAGCTAGTACACTCCAACTGATGCCAATGTTGTGGTTAGCAGGAAGTACTAACAAATACACACATTTGCATATATGGAAAGTATGCTAACACAAATTCATTTGCACATAGTAAAGCACTTGTGAGTCATCGCCAGGATATTTTTTACGAGTACTAAGAAATAATTCGACAAGTGAATGACTTATGCAAAGAAAATGCCGCTTACATACGTACATACGTACATACCAATGCATGCGAAATGTAGTTTCATATTTATGTACACAAAGTACTACTACGATACCTCCAAGCCCAACTCCTTCCACTTCATACAAAAGATATTAGATGTCATTAGCCCGAAAGGATTTTTCCGTTCGTCAGCGTAGCGATTTAATTGCCATAACCGGCGCTCAACGCCATAATTTGACATATCCGATGCTTGTCTAATAAGTATCTTACGCCATTTGTGCGGGCAGGCTATGGTGTGGTGGGAGTGCGTTGTTGTTGTGAGAGCGAATATTTTTATAGAGAGCGAATAGAGAATACATGCAGCGACACATTTATCTGCTTTAGCACAACTGCGGGTATGTGAGGTAACGTGGCCAGCAAAAAAAAAAGCACTCAAGATTTTACCGCTGAATTAAAAATACTTAAATTGAACTGCTTCCAAATAGCGAAAGTTTGGCGAGGCTTTATGGGGAGCTTTATATGAAATTGAAAAAATAAATAAATAGTATTTTTTCAATTTCGCTCAAAAAACAAATTTCAAAATTTGTCAAACTTAAAACTAGTTAAAAACTATAAAAATCACTGGTTTCTTGAAAAAGTAATCATTTATGAACGAATAGATTTTATTGAAGCTAATAAGCAAGGCGAATTCATGTAAGGTGGTAGTGATTCTAAAAATGCAACGCTTTGGTAAGTTATTGTCAAACTTTATCACGTTTGTATTTAAATCAGTTTGTATGGAATCAGGCACGAAAAAACGTGTGCAGAAAACAGCACTCGGACTATATGCCGTCCATTGTACTGTTTTCATGTTCCTTTTAATCTGTTTTAAATCTGCAGGATTAACGAATAAATCTTAGCAGATTTTGGGGTGTCAAAGAGCTCAGGTGTTTGTCTCTCAACACGTCGCGACCAAATGCCGCACAGAAAGTGTTCCGCTGTCTCTTCCTCTTCATAACAGCTGATTGATTAACACCACCTTTAATGAAATAGCCTTGCTAATAAGAAATTTTGAGAAATCACTCCTTATTTAAAATACTTATTTGGTGAGTATTTCGAAACTCAAATTTTATATTTGGACCACATTAAAAACCGTCAAATTAAATTTATTGTTACAAATGGGAAGCTTTTTCATGGGAGAAATTCCCTCGGAGGTTTGTCATTGCCTGTCGAGTGGTGACCACTTTTAGAAAAAAAACTCTTCTATTATTAAGATTTTAATTGCCCTGGCTGAGATTCGAACCTCGAACACAGCGTTATATCGAGTTACAGCAGGCACCTCGACTACAGCGGCCACTATTTTTTTGGAATATATCTAGTTGTATAAATTTCTTTATTATTATCCGGGCATAGTAGCGCTGCGACCTAAGAAAGATCTATTGTGCTAATTTTTTAAGTTGTCACTCCATCCTTAGGCTATTTATGAAATTAATAAAATGAGCAATAATATATCCCTTATTAAAACTATAGCCCATTAGGGTGGTTAACATTTTTTTCTTTCATAAAAAATGTTTCATTAAATGGCAATAAAGTAATTTAGATGTATTTTAAGATGATTCACTTCGTTTTCATTCAAATCAATTTATTTGTTTCAAACATAAAATTATTGTGTTCGTGCTTCAAGATACTCTCAATAATTTCATTCTATACTTACTTACATACATCTTTAAAAATAACACACACTGAATATATGTTCTTATGTAAAACGTGTATTGTAGTATTAAGTAGATTGTTTTTAATTTTAACCGAATTTGTCGCCAAATCAATCCCTTATCACATTGGACCTAGTTTTGGAACTAGTTTTTATTGGTCTTAAATTGAACAATAATTTGTTTCGGGACTGTACCCAAATCGATCTCTACATTGAGAACTGCTCGTGAAATAGTCACGAATGGTTTAAAATTGAACCTTAGAACCTTCCAAAACTATTGTACTTGAAAACTTTAACACAAGGATCTTACTATTTTTTATTAGAGTACTTTTCTCAGTTCCTCGGAGCTTAACGACCATACTTCTCTTCATTAAGCGCATTTTTTTGTAAGAGCAAGATAAACAAGAGTTTTCGCTAGAAACGTCAGACTTCTTTTGTTTATGAAAGTACATATTCCTAACGTATACTATTGCTTATAAAATGTAGGGTTGAAAAAAAAATATATATCCC
Organism: Philophylla caesio; assembly: GCA_963971545.1. Taxonomy (NCBI): domain Eukaryota; kingdom Metazoa; phylum Arthropoda; class Insecta; order Diptera; family Tephritidae; genus Philophylla; species Philophylla caesio. Next base: position 111,949,338 of record OZ020608.1, on the reverse strand, counting down.
ACCCCAATATTAACATACATACATACCAAACTACCTTTGTTTGTAGGTGCATTTGTGTGCGCAAACATTCACACTGCGCAAGTACAAACAAATTCAATTTTGTAGTAACTTTTCCAAACATGGAATTTTACGTTATGCTCTCTTCTAAAGCATTGTTGTTGCCATTGTTGCTTCTTCTTCATTTGGTAAAATGCTCATTACAACAGCACTGATGGCCAACAAATAACTAACAGAGCAGTAAAACGGCTTACCGTTTCTATTATAGCAGTAAAAGATTTTTCGAAATTAGTGAGCGTAAAAAAGAGAGGTTTTCACAGGACATGAGAACTTTGTAAAACATACATACATATGGTATGCGCATACAAAAATATTATAATATAGAACCTTTAGTCGAGGGCGTCTTTAAAGGGCACAGAATTTATGAAAGTGTTGTCAATGCTAATATTAAATAAGTTTTGTCTTTGAACTTCGCCTTCGTTATTTTAGTCGAAATTTATTCCTTACCAAAAATGTTGTTTGTACGAATTTGTTCTTAACACATTTTTATTATTGTACTTGCGAGTGGAAAGGAAATTTAACTTATCATTCTCAATAGAATCCCTTTTATTATTTTATTAAGATTCAATCAGCCAAAATAGAAGCAATGCAGAAGATGTGTCATAGCTGATATTTCCCAAACAGAAACTCTCACTAGTAAATTTTATCATCGAAACATATGTTTCGCATATTATTCCGATCGTTTTCCTAATAAATAGATGGCCTGGGGTGCTCCACTGTAGATGACGGTTTGTCCCAAAAAAATTTTTCTTTGACGATTGATGAAAAAACAAGAATATTTGGTCTTAGAAAAATATCAAAAAATGTCAAAAATAACAAAAACAAAAAAAAAATTATCCCGAAATTATATAGGATTACGTTCGTCCAAGCCCACAAGAGAAAAACCTACTTAACTGAACGACGCAGACTTACAGACTATGAGAACAAAAAGCATTGCCTGAAGAAGTCGAAATTTCTTATGAAATTGAGTGCGAAGCTGATCGCTTTTTGAAGGAGAAAGATAATGCCAACCTAAGATGACGTGCGGTCGACAGTTAGGCAGCGATAGGTTCACACTAATCAAAGCCTATAGAACTGGTTATCCTTCGGTTAACTGGTATTAAAAACAAATGGGAATATTGTCCAAGGCAAAGATCTGTTTGTATTAATTATTAATCAGAAATATATTCGACTTTTTATAATTTAGTGTGTTTTTGCGGATTCTGACCGATTTTTTTTTTGTTTGAAAAACATAGATAACGTTTCTGTTAAGCGAATTAGAACTATGGCAACCGTTATACGGCGCTGTTTACTGCCCGCGTTAGTATACTCTCAAAAAAAGGACTTGCTTATAATAATTATCGCCTAGGCGATCGCATAGAAAAGCACTGAGACTGGTTCCCATCAATCTAATTTCTGCTTGAGTTTTTGGCTTTATCCAAATCTGGCCGCTTAAAATCAATTACATCTATGTATGTACACATTTCTGGAAGCTCCGTTTTATGAGCTTTATATCTGGTCTTTACTTAACCAGCAGAGAAGGGCGTTTTAATTTAAGATGAAAGTGTATTATCTAAAAATTAGATGTTGCATAATCACATAGCCTTTGAATAGCTACCAGCTTGAATTCCTTGCATCTTTTTTTCTGCTGTGTATACCAACTTTTTCCGTTAGCGGGATCTCTATACACATTTACACGTTTACCATATCAATATTAGTTTCTACTTCAAAACCACCATAACAAATTCAATAAAATGACGCAAATAGAATATCATTGTTTTATCCTTCAAACGCAGTTCAGTGTCAATTTATATAAAATTGAAAATTATAGAGCCATACTCGTAGTTGCTGGTTTGATGTACGTCCCTGAGTTGCGATTTCCCGTAGCTATATTATTTACTTAGCAGTTGGATACTATTTATGTATGTATGTATGTATGTATGTACATGTTTTGCCTTTGTGTCCTCAAAAACTGTGAAGAAACTGCAAATATACGCAAAGCGTCAAAACAATAATAGCATTGTCGTGAAGGTTACAATTTACATTTACTGGCTGCCGCCACTAACCTCGGTAGCAAGCAAGTTTTTCTTTGAGTATTTTTTTTTTTTTTTGCGCTTTTGATATTGGGAGGAGAAAAACGAGACATTGAACTTTACAACACAGCTGTTTTTTGTGTCCAAGTTCCCTTTGGCGTTGGGCGAAAACCAGTTTCAATTGCCAGTTAACAGGTCCTCCGTAAATGCATGTATAAGCAAATACATATTTGAGTGGGACTGTTTGTTTGCATGTGTATGGACGTTTGCACAATAGGGTGTTCCCAAAAAAAATTAAGGTCGGAATTTTAAAATTAACTTTGCCTTAAATTGTTCTAACTATATATACTCAATGAATAATAGTAAATTGTTTAACATTTTTTAACAATTTTTTAATATCATTTATTTTTTATGAATTCAAAAACCACAAAAATGCCAAAAAAAATGTTGAACACGTCTTATAATTTTTTTTTTTGAATTTTTCGCACGATTTTCCATAACTGAGCATTTTTTTTAAGTCTGCTAAAGTGATTAAGAGTTTGCGAGCTGGAAAATAATGCTTTAAAGGATGTCGACTTTTTACGTAAAATTGTTTTCCCCCCTTAAAGAGACCTCAAAATATTTTTTTATTTAAAAAAATGAGCGAACATTTTTATCAATATAACACATTCGTAGAGTAGGAGAGCATACAAATTTCGACTTTACTTTTTTCCCATACATTTTCGAACCACCCTATTACACAAGCGCTGTAATGCTGCAACCCACTCTGAGGAACTGCGAAAAGCGTTTTCGAACATTCGAGCAAATACCTGAAAGTTTACGCGCCCCACCCTCTCTCTACGTCTCGTTCACGTTCTCGCTCTCACGCTCTCTTTCCCTCTTGTTGGTAAGGACAAACAGCTGTTCGTAGTCACGTTGCATGTCCAGCTTCGTGTAGAGAACACGTTTTGGCAGTGAACCAATGTCGAGCGGACAGTAGGACGCGATGGAAGTTTATAGAATTGCTGGTGCAATTGTAAAATTAAAAACGTTTACTACAACATTATTAAATAATTAAAATCTGTTAAAAAAAAAATTCCATTGAAAAGTACTTGCAGCAAAAGAAATGTGCGTATATTGAAACAGTGGAGTGTTTGAGTAAGTGTTGTGGCTTGGGAAAAAAGCGACTTCGATTGCACTACCTTTTGTAGAATTTACTTTTGTATACAGTGAGTTGCTGTTTCCAACGCTATTGCTTTTGTTGTTGTTGTTCGTCGCATTGTGTTTGTAAGTATGTAAGAACCTTTGGAGCTCAACGCTCTGTCTCAGTAGCAGCCAACAGCTTCAGTCACCGTGCGAATGCGGCTGTGGTCGCAACGGTTTTGAGTCTGCGAAGTCTGAGCAAAAGCCAGCTGTGAGTGGACTTTGTGAATTTTCGATATTGCCTACAGCGCGAGACGTGCGACAACAGCACTAGCGGGTAACAAAAACAACAGCTTAACCAAAAAAAAAAAAACAAAAAAACAAAGCAAGCTTCGCAGTAAACATTTGGTCAGCAATCAATCGCGCGAGACGACAAAGTGTAATTGACTATCAGGAATGCAAGCGATAAATTGCGGTATTAGTTGCAGATCCACACAAATTTAGTGAAAAATTGCCCACAAACTGTGACCAAAAAGTGAAGGGTAATTTGCACAAACTGTGCTGCAGGAGGCTTTCAAAATTTTCGCCTCGCCAGTAAGACACTCAAGTGCAAGAATGAGCGCAGCGTACAAGATACTCGAAAAAAAAACCCACAAAGAGAGAAATTCATTATAAATAAAAGCGCTTTTTCATGTTTACAATATTCATTTGATTGCAGCTGCCCTTAAGCCTATGTCAACATTGCAGCGTATTATTTTTTTTCGTTTGCCATTTGGGTTTTTGTGCAGTAAACCTTTCCTTTACCGTTTTATATTTTACATTGCTTGTTTTGTGCCTTTTGTTTTGCTTGCTTTTCTCTCAAAAACTTTGCCGTGAGCCAACACCTGACCAATGGCAGCACAACCTGCCACCTGCCACCTGCCACCTTCAACCTACTGCCTGCAATCTGCCCTTTGACCTCCACACATACTCGTATGTACATAGTTTGTTTGCCACCTTTGTTTGGTTTGACGGTCGTCGTGTTTGTGCCGCCCATTTGATGTTGAATTTTCATGTAACTTTTTGATGCCATTAAACTTTGTTTAAAATTCGTTTAGGTTTAGTGGTTGTGGCAAAGCAGCACTGAACTAAATTTTTGATTTTGCGTTAAGTAAAAATGGAGATAAATAAAATGGTATGCAACATTTTTGCCTGATGGGTAAAATTTCGAATTTTTTTGCACAAGTCACTGCTTAAATATATCTACAATACGTGAGTACATATCTCAGGACAGGTCAAGCTGACCATTTGTAGTTAAAATTTTAGATCTGATTTCTTGTTTCAAAGCGTATTTTTTAATTGAATGACATAATTATGTATCTTAAAAACCTACTGATTACTCTCAAAATTTGCAAAGTGCACTCAATACTGAAATAGTTCCAAATTGAGTTTTTTTTTAATATTCTTGGAGAACCAAAATCCTTCTTGGTAAATCGCCATACCGTTTTGAGCGCTTTAAAAGCTATGCTGATAAATATTCAATCGGAAGTCATTGAAATGTTAGAAAACAGCAGAATGACTGTGATGCTGGCAGTGAAAGAGAGTCTATATTGATAGCTAAGCCGCCGCTACAAAAATCATGAGTTGGGAGCTTCTACTTCAGTTTGTTCCTATTTTATAATACAAACGGAGTAGCCTATAAAGTTATTCCCAGAAGTATCGTTTTCATGTCTTTATGTCACCAGTGCCTAATCTCTATTAAGTGAAGATTGTTAGGCTCGCTAAAGAAATAGCAACAAATTCCTTCAGCTGTCAGACAGCAAGCAGAGCAGGCAATTCAATCCCTCTTTTACATGCCGATAATTCTACTTAAGACATTCTAAGGAAAAAATGTACACGACTGTTTTTTTATTATAATTTTATCTCTTTGTATTCCTCGACAAACAACATCTTCAACTTCCCAGTTCCGCTAATACTGTCAAAGTTGATATAATACGAAACTCTCTCACTCTCAGCTAACAGCGAGCGACTCAGCTTGTTTTTGAGGATGGCAACAATGCCAAATCAGTCCCTCGTCGAACAGCTGAGAAATAGAAGGAATTTCAAAGTACTCGTATGTATATAAAATTATAAATTCCAATTCGAATTTATTTATAAATTTTAGCTTATATAATTTAAATGCCGAATTAAAGTATGAGCTTTGATTTCCACAAAAAACTGTATGTAGTAGATATTATTTTTTTAATGAGGGAATTATGTTTTTGAAATAAGAGAATTGTGCTTTTGCATTCGGCAGTTTTACCGAAGTAACGTTTAAAACATGTTAAAGGTTTCTATTCCCCTAATTTTATTAATTTTCATATTTTGCAAGCTAAACTTTTTTTCGATATGTTAAATTTTTGGGATTTGATTTCATGTTCAAGCGAAAATTTTATTTGTTTATTTATTTATTTCTTTATATTTTGTTTTATTTAAAAACAGCCATTTACTATGATATTTGTTTAATTTTCACCATAACCTAACTTCAGCATCACACAAAAGTCACGCATCAGTAGCGATTTGAACAATTACCTAAAATTCTTTCAAAACTCCCTGTATCGAGTTGAACTCAGTGGCACAATTGGAAAATGTTAAAAAAATGCGCGTTTTGACATCGCTCACACGAAGCAAAGAGTTTCGTATCATATTATCTTTGGACAAGGAAGCCAATACACTTTAACCGTAAAAATATAAATAAATTGAATTTCTTTCGTATATCCTTAATCTCGATATTTGGGGTCAGAGAGGGCTTTTTTTATGAAAATTTAAGCTACTCTTGCGCCGACAGAGAGGACTTTAAAGTGTACAAACACAAAACGTATGCAGTTGAATTATCCATAAGCCTATTGAGAACTGTAAGCTTGTGCACAAGGCGAATGAAATGTTATACGCATAGCGGAATATCTTACATTAAAAGTTCCTTGTCAAACTGATTTCGCAAAAACCTGGTTGATTCTGGAGCTCTGACTAGGATTGCCGGACAACCCTTTTTCGCAAACGAAACATTTAATCATATTTTTTTTATGCTTTAACGTTGCAATATAATCATATTTGAGAAAATAAATTATAATCGCCCGTAATAGGTGGAGAGAAAAAACAATAAAAAAATTTCGCTATTTTCGATAAATATTTTTCATTTAGATACCTCCGCGTATACTTTAACAAAAATAACAAAAACCGGAACCCATTGTATAAATACAACCCAAATTATTTTGTTCAAAATTCTTGTATTACGCCTACCCATTTCATATCTGTGCAAATGATTTCGTAATTTTTTTCATAAAAAAAAAAAATATTGATTATGGTGTAATGACTCGTGCTTATTTTTTACCATAACGGAGTGTTACGCCAACGCTTAACTCTTTGTGGCTTTATTGTTTGCTAACGCTGTATTTATCGAAATAATGCTTTTGCCATAAATGCAGCCTTTGCACAAGTTGCACCTACACATGAAAATTGGCCGGCAGCGCAAAAAAAAGTGCATTAAACAGTTACTTAGCAGCACAAGTCGCCAGTAAGCGTGAGGCTGCGTTGTTTGTATAAAAGTGTATGCACAAACATATAGACAAAATTAACTATCTGATCTGAGTTAACAGCGCAAAGTTTGGCAAACATGTGCATACATTTGTACATATTTTTTTTTAATATTAGGGATGTCCTTGATCTGCTGTAATTGTTTTAATTTACTCCTAAAAATATTTAAAAATAATATTTTAAGTAAAGTGTTATAGTTTATTTTAAATTTGATTTTTTGGCATCAAGGATTATACAAAATTTGTTAAACAAATTCAAGTGTTTTTTTTTATTATTTATTTTTTACTTAAACTAAAATTAAATTATTTGATGAAGTGTAATGAATATATTTTTATTTGCATGAGGACTCTTTAATAGTTGATTTCTGTCTTTCCTTGTCAAAATTAGTTTTGTTTTAAATAGTTTTCGATGTTCTGTTGTCTTTAAGTTAATTTTTCGTTCCAAAATGTAGGAAAACACCCTTTAATGCTCATATTTTTACTCTCATCAAAAACAAATTATTGCGCTTTGATTGCTGTTTTTGGACTCAACATTCTGTTTTTTTTTGTGTATTTTCCATTAATTAATTAAATTATTTATTTTTTGCTCAAAGTCAAAAAAATCCATGTCCAAGATAAATTTTTTATGTATTTTTTTGCGTTTAGGCATAGATTTGAATGTCTAACAACCCTCAGACATTCAAAATCATGCTTTTGATTTTATTTAATTGAATATTTTTTTTTAATAAAATATCTGCTTATTTATTAATTTTGTTGTGTTATATTTATTTTTAATTTTACAAGTAAATAGTTGTTTTTATTTTTGACCTTCAAGAATTATTTTTATTTTTATTTGAATATTACTTCTTCAAGAATAATTTATTTTTATTTTGGCGCTTAAGAAGTTAATCCGGCCTTTTCCGAAGTTAAAATATTTTAAATCGACTCGTTTATAATAAAAAAAAATTAAATATCGAAACTGATAGTTTTTCTTATGATTACTTAATAGTTAAAAATTCAGTATTTTTTATTAACTTTTATTAAAAAATATTTAGCTAATCGTGCGATCTATTTATTTCAGTAAAAAGATCAAAAGCATCGTCTCCTTCAAAAATTAAATACAAAAATCTTTTTTAAAAATTAATAATTGTTTCACGCTAAATTCAATGATTTTTCGTGTTTTATAATTTTTAAACTTTTGATTTCTTTTTTTTTTATACAAATTTGTATCACCAGATATCCACTTTTCTTGGTTTTAGAAATATCGACTAGACCAAAGTAAAGAACAAAATATTTGGAAAATCCGTTTTTTATTCTTCAAATATACGATGTATGACACATACATTTTTAAAAATATTGCTAGTATATGATCTCGAAAAGTTTGTAGAGGTGGTTGAGTAATTCGCAAAACTTTGTTCACAATTTAATTTGTTCAAAATATTAACAGAAAGTTAAAAGACTACTCACAAAGGTACTCACAAAACTCCATTGACATCCTACAGAAACAAATAGAATGCTCAAAAGAGTCAAACAGTAAATTTATTAAATTTTAATTGCCTCGACTAGGTTCATAACTTGCTGTGTGCTCGTGTAAGAGTGTTCGATCGCCCTCAACTTTAAACTTTTTTACTTCTCTTCTAATCATACAATCCACTCTTCCTAGATGCAAAGGTTATAAAAATAACTCAATGTTTAAAAATGGGGACATCCCTAATCTAACTGCTTCATGTGGAAAAGTTTGACACACAGTAGTACAAGAAAAGTGGTTTGCCTCCATCATTTTTAGCCAGTATTTTGGTTTTGCCCATTTTATTGCATTGTCCGCCTTTTTAACCAGACATCAAATCTGAAATTGACTTTTTAGTTTTTAGTTTCCATGTAGGCTCTCCGCCAATTCGACTCAAATAAAATTGATTATTTTTCTATTAAAACTAAAATGCCAATTTTGACAATTCAAATAAAAAGATACAAATAAAAAATATCATATTTATTTTTGCTGCTGCTATCGGTGTGATGTGCCTTAATTTAAAAAATATTTCAAACACCTTGTGGTTTCAATTTTTCTGTTTTCAAATACAAACACATTTTTGTTTGAATTTATCACTGTCATACTTTTTTCGTCTGCCATCCAAAACTAAGTTGAATTTTTTCCTGATTTTTTTTCTTATAAAATAAATTCAGAAACGAACAACAAATCAATTCAGCCATCAGCGTTACACCAAAACTCGATAACTTACAAAAGAACTCTTTTGTTGCTACATGGATTTATGTATTGTATAACTCGTATTTTTTCTCAAACGCCGCGAAGTAATTTAAATTTCGAAAGAATAAAAATAATTGCTATTATCGCCAAATGAACAAAAAATTTGTAAATTCCAAGGAATAAATTTAACGATTTTAACAATTTGTACTTACGATTTCGCAAGCAACAAAAGGTTTTCACTCGAGCGCAAAAATAAAAAATTCTAAACGCGTTTCTTAAGTCAGCTGTGTACAAGTGAATTGTGTTGTCGCACACCCAGTTGCCGAACGCCCACGTGTAAACAGCGCCTTTGGCACAGAAGGTGAACTTGTTGAATGTTTTTACTAATCGCCAAGATCGCAGCAGCTAAAAATCCAAGGTAACTTAAACATTTTTTTTGTTTGTCATTGTTTCCTTCACAAAGGATACGTAAACTTAAATGACATTTGTAATTTAGTAAAAAAAATTACTGCGCGTTAGCTGAAGGAGTAGTAATCTTCAATATTAATTTCTTTTCAAGTAAAGTGGGCAGAAATGGTCGTCAACTCTAAGTTATATTATTTAAAAATCATAAAAAATGGCTTTACTTTGGGAAGGCTAAGTCTAGTAAAGTGGAAGTGAAGTAATGGTAAACTCACCAAATTATGTTCTACAGGCTTCTTTATTAATGGCTTAAAATATAGAAAAGAAGTGAACTTTTCTCAGAAATATTAAATTATGTCGCCTTTGTGACTGTAAATCGTTGCAGTCACATTCATTGATTAGTACATATATTTTAACTGCAGACAATGAATCACATATTTGACTAAAGACTGCAAAATTGTAGTCATTAGTCTCTTCTGTTCATAAATAATGAGTTTATTTTGCAGTCTTGGGTCAATAATGAAATTCTTTGTAGTCCATTAAATTTTAATATAAATTTAAGAAAAGAAAATTATTCTGATAATGTTGTAATATACTCTGTTCAGAAATTATAGCACAACCACATATTGACTGATTTGGGCACTTAATTTTTCTTCTAATATATTAAAATTAGTTTTCAAGTAAAATATCGTTCATTCTCGAAGAAAAACCATAAACACCCATTTTTAAACTTTTTACAAAATGTACAATGGGTTACCAAAATTTCATCAAAATTTCGAATTTTAAATTTTTTTGAGAATGCAGTTTTCTTTGGCTTATTCAATTTTAGTGCAAGTTTCAAGTGTCTATAAGTTATGACTGATTTTTGACAATTTTTTTAACTGGCAGCTTCCTCCATACAACGCAAAACTGCGATTATTTTTTATATGGAAGGAATTGCGAAAGAGCGTCCGTATACATTTTTGCATACCCAGAAAAATTCAATATTTTTTTTTGAAGTTCGATTTTTAAAGATATTTTGCTGATTTATAAATTTTTTATTAAATTTAAAAAATTGTTTTTAATTGTGTTTGATAGAGAATTAACTATGTTTTAATTGAAAAATTAATTGAAATAATTGGAGGATACAAATATTGTTCAAATAGGTCGATAATTGTTTCTGCTATAATTTGTGAATAGAGCGTGTAGGGCCTGTTTATAAAAAATTTTACTTATACCAGTGTTTGAAATCAATGACTATCAAATGCAAACAAATTTGCTGAAATCAAGTGACTATAAAAATGTTGCGTGGATCATAAATCAAAATGTATATATATTTTTTCCAGTCGTAGTCAAAACTAAATAAATTATTGCAATCATATGTGACTACAATCGAGTGAATAATTTAGTCAAAACTGACTCTGCTTGCGATAATAAAGTTTGCCGCCCTTTGGCTCGCTAGGGTTTTAACATCAGTGCTATTTCTAATAATCTATTCTAATAGCCAAACTGCTATTGAATCTCTGCTTTACACAAGCACCTTTTTGAAGAGAGCAATTGACTTTAAAGAGACCACCCACTTACCCTTCAGATAAAGATGTGGTGAAGTAGAGAATATTTTCTCTTACACATTTCTGCTTTAGCAAAAAATCTACTCTAAATTCTTAACGATACTTTCTTCTTAATATCTAGCAGATTTAGATTCCGTGAGCATTTGAAACATGGAAAACTTCTTGAAGAAAACGAACGGGTTGTATGCAAGCGTCGTTTTGATTTCGGAAACGTTTTGTATGGGATGCATTCGTTGTTTTGAGTTTTTATACTCGTAGTTTTGCTATTTTTGTACTCGGTTTAATATTCAGTAACGATATCGTAACACTACCGATACTGCTATATACATATGCATAAATAGAATTATTTTTTTTTTCTTTAACAAAATCCATAAAAAAACAGTTTTTTAACTTCATGCAATATTAACTAAATTTTAGCAAAATTTCAAACTTTTAAAAAAATTTTGAGTTTTTGAGTATGTAAATTAAAAAAAGTGCAAGTTTCAAGTGACTAAAACTTACCGTTGATTTTTAACAATTGTTTTACTGTCGTTTTTCGGAATTTTTTCTATATAAAAAACCCCAATCATGGAAAACATTGCGGGTGAAAATTTGCATACTCAAAAGTATTTTAAATACATACATTTTTTCAGTTTGAAATTTTGGTAAAATTGTGTTTAATTATTATATATTTTGTATAAAGTTTAAAACTTGATTTTAAACGGTTTTTAAAAAAACTGTAAAAAAAATTTAGTTAAATTAAAATAAGTAATAAAAATATGTGAATTTCGCGAAATTCTGTTATACGTAAAACTGTAAAAAAAATTTAGTTAAATTAAAATAAGTAATCAAAATATGTGAATTTTGCGAAATTCTGTTATCCTTCACACGAATTAATAATTTTATTTTGTGGCTAATTTAATTTTCATATTCGTACGTAAAGATGTCGTTTTCCCGATTTTCTTTGTATTAATACATATGTACATGTTTATGCATGTCCATACGTACATACATATGTAGCTGTTTAATAGCATAATTAAATGTAATAGAACATAATAAATACAAAACGAACTAAAATTAGATTTGACAATAAAGGCCAAACGATAGACAAGAAGACATTGAAAGTCTATATTTAGGCGTTTGAGCGTATTAACTTACTCAAGTGCATATCTACACTCAAACATACTTACTAAGTTAGGCACAAACCTAAAGATTTATGCACACAATTACCTTTATAAATACATAAACCGAGATTTTTGCTGTTATTTCGCCCACCATTGTTTTTTTTTTTAATACGACGAAACAAATCAAGACTTTGTTTACTGCGGGTAATTAATCAAAGTAGTAACTCACTATAAACATACTCGTAGTCAGAGCAGACACAAATAAAATCATGCAAATTAGATGTGAAATAATAAGATGCAAAAGTCAACAACAAAAAATAGACTGGAAAAATGTTCGAAAAAAAAAAAACGTAAGCCTTGTTTGTTCAGCAAGCAGAGCAGAGTAGAGTAAAACTTAATCCATATTTGTACATTTCAAAGAAGTCAAAACCACGCGACAGCTAGACAGCAACCAGACAGATAGCCACAGACAGCAAGACAGATGTTGTAGCAGCTGCAGTAGCAGCAAGATAGACCTCACGGAATTTTAAAATGGCTTATGGCAATGAGGTTGGAACAGGTTACGTCGCACAGCTACTACATGCTCGTAAATCTGAGTTCATTCATCGACCTCTACTGAAATTGTTTAAAGAATTTTGAAGTTTACAAATGCAAATTACTAAAATTTGGGTAAGCCAACTTGACGGTTGTACTTGAAAGTGAAGCGTGGATTTTGAGGTAGTTGTTTGATCGTCTATTGGAAGAAAATTATCGGTTTTAAAGTTAGCTTGAAGTTAGTGAGAACTTACAATAAAAGAGCATTCTTAAACATCTAAAAGTTTGCTTAATAGTAGGATCACATTACCTCGAGTTTTATGGGAATTGTTGGTATTTAAACCTACTTAACTACTTTACCTTGAAAATTGTGGCCTCACTATTGGAAAATTTAGTCGAACTGGTAAAAAATTGAGTCTCTCCGATGACAGCTTTGACAGTTCACATATGAGAAATTGAACAAAACAAATGTCAAACTAAACTCGTGAGTTCTTAAAAACAAGACCTTAAGCTCGAGTTTAGGATGCAACGTGAACATACTAGCAAGCCAAGTAGGTTAAGATACCGTAGGGTTAATTAGAATGTTAGCCGTTAGTTTGTCTCCTGTTTATTGTCCTCTATTCTTATAATCATTGTATGTAAAGCATTCATTCTAGCACATAAGTTTATGTATCTCCTATCCATTTCTTAAAATGTATGTACAGAGAATATTTCACGAACTCTAATAAGTATGATGCAATAAAGGATAGTCTTGAAGTAACATCGAACGCGAGCGGTTATTATTATTATTCTATAAATTATTATTATTTTTCTATAAATTATTATTTATTTCTTTGTGAATAAACGTCGAAGTGATCAAGATTTATTCTGATGGCTAAGCTTCATCAAATTAATCGTCAGATACCAACTAAGTAGATAATAAATTTGATTGGCAAATTTGTCACGTCCATTTTACGTGTGAATTGGTGGAGTTGAGAATGTATCCCAGACCAGCGGAGAGTTAGCTATTTGAACCGGTTTTTAGTATGAACCAGTCGCAGAAGCTAATACAGCACTTTTGCTTAATTTGTACTTGTTTTTCAAAAATGCCCCTATTAACTAAACGGTGATTATTTAGTATTTTTAAAAAGAAGGATATGTGACGGAATGAAAATGTAAAGAGTAAACTCTACGACATCAAAGTTATTTTGTACCTCTGCTGCTGGTCACTTACCCTGTTTTCGCAAGATGCCGCCAGCTTCCCAACGTACATATCGCACCTTATACCAATAACCGTCACAACTCAAACATTTTTTAAATCGCTTTTATCTCATAAATCTATTCCGAGAATACTTCCCAACATGCTCCGAAAATTTCTTCATCGTAACTATCTTATTTTTTCGAAAAGTACGTTTAAAATATTACAACCATTTTTACATAAAATTTTTTACTTCTCTTGGATATTAAAAAAAAAATTTTTTTAAATCTTTTTTCCACATAAACTAATTCACGGAATACTTCCCCAACTGCTCCATAAATTTTTTCGTAGTTACTATCTTCTTTTACTGGAAAAATATGATTATAAAATTATCATCATTATTGTATAGACTGTTTGTTTTGCCTCTCCTGAACATTTGTGATTTTTTTGAGTTGTGACTGTTTTTGGTTTAGGGTGCGATATGTATGTACATACGTACATATATCGTATGTATGTATCATGTATTTATTTATGCACGTATATACATAGCATGTACTTTAACTTGGGATAGCCATATTAATGTACATAGTGGTAGGTAAGCTATATGGTATGCTTCGCGCACTTTGGACCACGCAACACTTTACCCCTCAGCGAATTCGTATCTTAATTGTTAAAACTTATCTTATGCCCTCACTATTATTTGGTTGTGAAATTTTTGTTAATTGTGGTTATATGTGCAAAAACAAGCTTAATGTTTTGTTTAACAATATCACTCGTTATGCGTTTGGAATAAAGACAAGAGACCACGTTTCTCATCTTGCTGAGTCTATATATTCCATGTCCCTGGATAAGCTATTTCAATATAGATCCCTCTTACTTTTCCATAAAATCTACTACTCGAAAGTACCTGGGTACCTTGCCCTCAGAATAACTGCCACGAAATCTATGAGAAATACTAAGCTCCTCGCTGTTAAATACAGAACAATGGTGTCGGAGAGGCAGTTCCTGGTGCACGTGACTCGACTGTGGAATTCTCTTCCCCAAAGCTTGATATCTTTAAGTAACATTAGCACATTTAGACGCGAGCTTCAGAGATATATTAGTAGTTAAGATAATAACAATACATAAGCAATTTTTATTTTTATACTTTATTATTTTCCTTCAGTCATATTCGTAGTTTTAAGTTTATATGTAGATATTCTAATTCTATTATTTTTATAAATAAATAAATAAACATACATATCCGTTGTGACTAGCACTAATAATTATAAGGTTTACCCTTGTTGTGTTAGGATTGAATTAATAATAACAAATAAAATAAAATAAAATAAATAAATAAAATAAATAAATATATTTGTATATACATATATACATATATATATATATGTTGAAATGTATGTATTTTAATGCATAAAAATGTATACGTTGAAGTAGTAGGGTAGACAACCATTTAAAGAAGTAAGTAATTATCGAACTAAATTTTGGTCGACTGTTATGAATACTCAATATTTCATCCTCATCGGGAAAACACTTTTTGTTTAATAAGCCGCTTAACTTTTTACTGTTACTTTGATTATTTTGTGAACCAATGATTGCCACCCAAAGCTCTTTCTTAGTTATTACACTCATTTTATTCAGATTGCTTCTAGCGTTAGGTTTTGGATTTAGTAATTGAAAGTAGCCATATTGGCCCCTCTCCCACTCAATGTTTTAACGCAAGTTTGTCATAATTTTACAGTCTCTACTTATTGCCATTTCCATATTTAATTATTAAAACATTACCCTTGTAACTGCGACATTAGCGCGTTCCTCGAATTTATTTTTCCCATCGCCATCGGTGTAGCACGATAAAATCTCTCACCTTAAACTATGCGCTAAGCGTTACATACTCGCACACATTCTTTGCTCTACTCAATTTTCAATTAGCATTAATACTTAAATATGCTAATTAGTTTACAAAAAAAATTATGTTGTATTTGGGCGTGTCTAGGCGCCTTTCGCAATGCGAGCGCCGTTAAGCGTTAAGCCCGCCTTCACTAAACATACTTTTAATGCTGCTTTGTTTTTGTTGTATTCGATCTTAAATATGTACTATTACTTTAACGCTTTTTTCTCATTTAATTGTCTTGCATGAAATTTAATGCTCATTAAATTTGAATTAATTAAAGGACGCAAACATTAGCGCAGCTAAGCGGTTTTGCAAGCGATTACATTGAAGGCGAGGAAAATAAAAAAAAAAATCAGTAACGTAAAGTTTTATGCAACGACGTTTGCGCGTTACTGACGATTAAATAATCTAAGAAATTTACCTGAATCAAGTATATACTCTTACAAATAAACATACTTACACAGGTTAGGTAACGATGATGGTATGAAGAGGAAGTGTGAGAATTGTTTGCCGGAAAAGCAATTAGTGATGTACATAAGTCAATCTTCGAAGTATTAGTGACCAGGTGGAAATATAAAAGAAAATTTTACTTCGTAATTGAATTTAAAAATTCTGGAATGCGAAAAAAAAAAGTTGTAATTGAGCCATGAAAAATTTCAATTAGATGAAGATTACTATAGAACTTTAGAAGTGAGTGTATTAAGACATTTTTAGTAGGATGCCATTTTATTTCCAGTCCCGATAGGGTCAATTCCAAGAACTGGTTTAATCGTGGATAATTAGATAGGGTTCAACAGGCGCTGAATGGAATGCCCAGGGCAGAGGCAAACTAAACGCTTCATCTTTCATTCAAGAAAGGTTTCAAAAAAACTATTCAATATTGGCCGAGAGAACCTTGAGAGGACAATAGGACACTTCTCACTTCGCTATCGTCTGAGCAAATCCAGCCTTTGTCGCATCTGATGGCAGATGGTGCTGTTCAAATACTAACTCACAGTAAAAAATCTGCTTAAGAAATATTTATGCTTATGTTTTAGTGTTGAATTCACAGACTAAACGCTGAAATTATCCTTTTTAACAACCATCCTTGCTAAACTAATTATTCTTAACATAATTAGCTAAATTTTAGAAAATTACCAATTTTCACATTTCTTATTAATCAATTAAGGCTTTGATTTTCTTATATTTTACCGATACCGTTTCTCTTATTTTTCAGGTAAGCGATTGAACAGTTATTCCTGAAGTTTCCGTAAGTGAATTCTTTCTTTAATCAATATTGTCTATTTATGTTATTTATAATAATAATAATCGGACGCCTACACTATGTATATGGATCAGTGTTTGGCCGAGCTGCTCCTACCATTTGTTGTGTGCGTCTTTATATTCTACCACAAATGGAGGGACCTACAATTTTGTGCCGACTCTGAACGGCAGATGTATTTTATGAGAAGCTTTTTCATGGGAAAAATACCCTTCGGACGTTTGCCATTGACTGCCGAGGGGTGACCGCTATTAGACAAATTTTTGTTCGAACCTCGAACTTAGCGACACGCGACACTATCCGCTCGACCACACCGGCCACATTTTTGTACATAGTTTTGATTATATGAAAAGCTCATTCCTTTCATAAGAAATAATTTAAAGTGTTTAACTGATCGTAAGGCATTCATAAAATGACTTTTCATGTTGTGATTGTGGTTTAATAACAGGATTGCATTTTTTTGTATTAGTGAAATCACAAATCCGAAAATTAAAATCCTTTCTGGATTGAAAGTTGTATGAAATCACAAATAAAATTTATTTTTTAGATGCTTGACGAATCAAATCAGAAATAAATTAAATTTTTTAAGTTTCTTATTAAAAGGGGTATTTAAAATAAATTCTGTTGGACACACATATCAAAACATTTATTTTTATTCCATTAAAGGTCATTACCAAAATATATAAAAAAAAATTTCGATAATTTTTTTAGTTGTTAAAAATTAAGTGGCAACGCCACTGAACTATTATTTGATCAAACCTTTTTCAGTACCCGCTTTTACGTTTCTATTTGTGTTTGCCTTAATTTTTGTGACCTCATTATCACCTGATGACAATTGAGAGCAATTACTGTCAACTGGTCTAAAATTGTAACTTTTGTCTATTAGAGACTTATGCCGTTATTAAGAGTATTTTGGTATAATCTCAAATCCCAAAATTTAAAATTATGAGCTAGAGATTATTGCCTTTCCTCGCTTTCACGTTTTTCTCTTTTTTTTTTACTTAATTTCTTGTGACCTGCTCATCACCAGTTCACAATTTAGATAGTTAATTTTGAGACTAAATTTTAACTTTTGCCTCTATTAGAGATTAAGACCGCTTACTGAATTCGGACACTGAAATACATTTTATTTTCAAAAGATTTCTTTCATAAAAATAATTGTATTAAGTTACATGTATGAACATTGATGTACATTTTCTCTCTCTCCTCGCATGGTTTCGGCAGTTATTCACACCAAGTGAAGACATGTCCTTCTGCACTTGCTCTTTCCAGTGTATTTGTGGGCGTCCTTGCCTCCGTTGTCCACCCATGGGTGCCGATTCAAGGGATTTTTTCACCGGAGCATCATCATCCATACGAACGACCCGGCCAAGCCCTCGCAGTCGTTGAATTATTATGCGCTTGACTATGTACATATCATTATACAGCTCATATACAGTTCATCATTCCATATAATTCGGTACTCGTGGTTAACGTGAACAGGACCATAAATCTTGGAGCGAGATATTCGTTCGTCGAGAAAGGGCTCTGCTTACAAGTGCCTACCGAGCCCAAAGTTGCACCTGTTGACAAGTGTTATTCTTCGCTCGATTTCGAGGCGGACGTTATCGGTGGTATTAATGGTGGATCCAAGGTATACGAAATCCTTGACTACTTCAATGTTGTAACTGCCAACGATGGCGTGGGCCCCAATACGCGAGGATTTTTTATTTGTTGCCACAAGACACTTTGTTTTGTTAACGTTCACTGCTTTCTTTTACCGACTGGAAAATGCTGCACTGACGGCCCTGTTATTAAGGCCAATTCATCCCCAGCAGCATTGTACTTTTGTTATAAATATTGCCACTGCGATTCAGATTGACAGCTCTTAGTTTATTTTTATTTTTAAGTTTCTTAATTCAAAATCAAATTAGTTACAAATTTCGTATGTTGAAACGAAGTAGCCATGCATGAAGTGTAACCAACACAATAATACGTGCAAAAACGTAAAAAAAAAATTTAATTTCTCCACAAAATTCATAATACACGCTCATCTTTCGGTTTGCCGGTCATAATTCGTGGACAAGCCCAAAGGAAATTGCTGCACTTATAATATTTTCTACTAAATTATTTAAATTCCCATAAATAACTGTGAAATGCAACGTGTGCAACCGCAATATTTTGTGTGTTTGCTATTGTTGTTTGGCTAGCTGTTCTTACTAGATGCGGTTGTAGCCGGTGGATGCTGTTGTCGACGAGATTGTTATTTTTGTGTTGTAAGTACGTTTGTTGGTATGTGTAACTAAACGCTTTAAATGATTAAATTGCATAACTGCAAAGTTGCGGCTGTTGAAAAGTCATTGCATTCGTTACAGCGCTTTGATTGCTTTGCCTTTCCTGCAGCCGTGACGCGAGGAGCGAATATCTAGCTACACGCTTACACACATGAATATGTCTATATACATACATACATACATATGTATATATCTCGACCACTCGTCGTGTCCAGTCCACCACAGACCAGTTTGATGTTGTGTAGTCCAGTTTACATTTCCCGGCCGTTTGTGGATAGGACAACTAACGGAGCTCCCATTTCTATTTCTATTTTTTTTTTTTTTTTTTTTTCATTTTACTAATGCGCGCTTTGACTATGCAACAAAACTGCAAGGAATGCACATCGTTTGTACGTCGGTATGAACGTGTAAACTTGCAATGCAGTCAGATGGATTTACATACATACTTACATGTTTGCTTGTATGTATTAGTGATACAATAACTAAAGTTTATCAACGGCAAGTCACTGCAGTAAAACTCAATTTGTCAGCAACGAAGCGATTGAACAACTACTCCAGTCAGTCCAGAATATTGCTTCCTGCCAAGTATTCTGATGTTTCATAGCTGTGCTACATAAAGCTCATTGCCAGTAGTTAGTTACTGGACGGTTGCGACTCACTTGTGCCGATGGAGGGCAGTCGCTTGTGGTGGACACCTTTGTGTGGCATTGAGTTGCTCTTGTGGGCCTGTTGTTGCCTTGTAACTATGGTTATTACAAGAATTGATTGTGATGACATTAATATAAAGTTATGTTTGCATTAATGCACACTTTTGTTATTAAGCTTACATATATGGAACTTGTATTCAAGCTTACAAGTTCTAAATAAGTTTTCTACCAATTTGTGTTGCTACATTAGCAGTGAGGGTAAGAAAAAATGTTGAAATTTACTATGTAGATACGTATAAAATAAAATTAATACTTCATAATTAGAATTCATTCTCAAATCAATAAATTTTCTTATCATTCGCAAAGCGAAAAATTTCTGAATTTTTATTTTTAAACATTTTTTCAGTTTATTTCCTGTTTTCTATTAGCTTCCTTATAATTTTTTTTTTCGTATATTTTTAAATACATATATGTATTTCTCTAAATTTTTTTCAGAGACAATACTAGCATATAAGAGAAAAGAAAAAAAAAACATCCCATAATTACCTATTATGGTAAGATACAAATTTTTGGAGTAACCTATAACTACATATTATCCATAACTTTGATTATCAAAGAGGGAGGCACTAGTTCGGAACCAGTACGAGACTAGACTTTGACAACATTTCAAGACTAATTCAGTTCTGAAATAATCCCGAACTAGTCCCGAAATAACTTCAAAGTCCCGAACTGATCCCGAAAATATGCCAAAATAGATTCGAACTTGACCCTAACCGGTCTTCTCCTGCAATACTTAAACGTTTTTTTCTCACTTATAATAATAATTATTACGAAAAGACTTTTAGAATACGAGTCTCAAAACAAACTACTTATAGTTGACCTTACAAAATTTTGTCACTCCTAATAAAGACCAATGATTCCCTCTGCCCATAGGGCACACCAAACAGTGACTTTTTGAGGATGTAACGGTGTCTCAACAATGGCTCACTTCAAATTCGAATTTTTTTTTTTATTAACGTACCAAATCCAACCAAAAGTGAGCTTCATCGCTGAAAATCGAGATCGGTGGCCATCTGGTTTTGGGGCCATTCACCAAACGCGCGACCCTCTTGATGGTCGTTCGGCTTCAATTCCTGCACTAGTTGGATTTTGTAAGCCCGCAAACCAAGATCCTTTCGCAAAATCTTCCATAAAGTGAATGGGCACAGCTCCAATTGTTGCGAGCGATGGCGGATGGACCCATTCGGGTCTTCTTCGATACTCTGCTCCACAGCAGCAATAGCGTCTTCGGTGCGCACTGTATGGCTTCACTGAGGATGCGCATTATCCACTAGAGTAAACGTTGTGCAAAACCGATCCATGGTTGCTCGAATTACCGATTCTGCTGGGCGATTATGTCGACCGAACAATGGAAGCAGCGCGTGATGCGTCGCGCGAGCCAAACCATTATTTTGGTAATAAATTTGCACTATTTGCAAATGTAGTTCCGGAGTAAGTCTATTCATTATGAAATGGCAAACCAAACTGAGTATAAATCAAGTTACAGCTGGTAAAAAGACCAAACACCCTTTAGATACCAAAAGACTTAAAAGTCTTACGAAAATTTTGATGACTTGTTTATAACTCCACTATGAAATAATTAATAATAATTAATTTTTGCTATTTTTTTTATTTATTTTTCGTTATTTTTTACTTATTTTTACTCTAATAAATGTGAATTAAAAATAAATGTATATAAATCGTTTTTTTTTTGTTGCTCTTAGCTCAAAACTTATTGAATTTAAAATTTTCGAAGTAATGAACTACAAACCGACATTTAGCATAATTGCTTTATAAAAAAAAAAATATAGCAGCCTGTTTTCTCTTTATGAAAGGAGCGATACAGGTTTAAGGCCAAGCGTACATTAAAAATAAAAAGAGAGTAAAAGTAGAGTACTTTTTCTGTGCAAATTACTAACTGGAATTTAGTAATACAATTTTTGGATTGTACATATAATATCTAGCGCTGCGAAGTTTTCTACTTTCTTACTGGTATTACTTACACAAATATGTGTAATCAGTTTTCTTTTAATTTAATAATCTTATGGCAGATTGACATTTGTGTAATTACCAGATATTGAGCACGTTGTGAACTAAAAAAGGCGCTATTTGTGATAATTATTTAACCGTAAGCAATTCTTGTGGTTTATTTAGTCATGCTATATATTGCATTTATTTAGCCATTAACCAGAGGCAAAATTAAGTACACCAAGACTTTGCAACGTCGCTAATAACTTAGAACAAAACAATTTACCGAGAGATGTTTGCAATGTTTGAAATTCTCGCTAACTTGCAGCCAATAACAATGCATTTTCCGCCTAAAAATTAACTTTATATAATACTAGTGTCCGTGGCATATTCGAAGGAAACGTCGAAAGCGAATTCTTCGTTATTGACATTGGCTTTTTATTATATTCTTCTGAATAAAAATTTCACTGAAATTCCATATCAAACTAAAGCATGCGGCCCTTAAGTGAATGTTCACATCAAATTCTACGCTGTCTTTTACTTTAAAATATATTAATTTTAACTTTAAGAGCTCTCATTCGACTTCCTATTATTGACTTGATTTCTAAATCTCTTTGTTGTGGCTGACATCTCTTTCAGGTCAAGGGGAGTTGAGAATAAATATGTATAATAGCATTTATTGAGCTCCTCCCATAATGTACATATTTATTATGGAAACCGTGCGCTATAATTCTACTTTTGAAATTTTTTGTTTTTTTTTTTATTGAACATCATTTTATATATCTATTAAAATCTACTTAACAGTTTGTTTAATTAAAAAAATATATATTATCTGCCTGCCATACAATTTTTTTAAATGGAAATTATGTTTTCATATTTATCTACAAAATTGCTCAAGTGGAATTATTGCGTCTCGGTCGAGAACTTCACACATAATATTTCTTGAATTGTTATCGTACATTTTTTTTCCAAATAAAATCTTTTATAAGCTGGTCTCGAGTTCAATTGTAAATTTTAAATAATAAGTGAGAAGAAATAGTGAAAAAAACGCACCATTGCGTTAAGCTTAAATTTTTTCGGATATTTTCAATTCAAACTTTTTTTAAAATGTATCTTTGACCAAAACTTTTAGCAACTGATTGTGCTCTCCACTGCTTCCAATCAGCGTAACGATTTTAGTCCAAAGCAATGGCCAAACTAGCTACAAACTTAAAATTCGTGTCATGCAACATGCAGGTGACATTTTATGTCGACTGTTGCTGCAGTATTGCAACAATGCCATCTCGCACCAAAAGGACACTCCTCCTCAAGTGGCAATTGCAATGCTGCAGCGCTTGCAAAAGTGTTGTGTTTGACAACATGCAGTCATATCTCGGATATATCAGTGGGCCATGCCAACCCCACCGCTTTAACTACATACATACTTAGATACAATCATACATAACTACGTTGCCACAAATGAAATTACAGAACTGTCAGCGTGTACTCGTAGTTTGTGTATCGAGCAAATCGAGTGGGTAGATTTTTGGAGAGGATTGGGGTTGTTGAAATTGGTGCCATATTTCTAAGTGTCAATGCACTGTGTTGTGGGCAAAATAAGCGGTGTGTGCATTGGTAAAGTGGCGTAATTTTTTTTGTTTATTTTAGTGTCTTTGTAATTGCATACTGGGTGTCAAGCACTGCAAGAGAATTCATGCTGTAATGGTGAATATTTATTATACTAATAAGTATTTAATTAAAAGCCAAAAATGCCTCAAGTACTCTCGCTACCTGAAATCACCACACCTAAACTCACCACTCATTAACTTACTACTTCTTTGTTCATCACAAATACTAGCCATACCTGAACTCACCAGACATGAAATCACCACCATACCTAAACTTACCATAGCTGAACTCACCATACCCTAACTCACCGCACCAAAACTCACCACATCTAAACGCACCGCAACTTTCTCACCATACCTGTACCCACCACGCCTTATTCACCTAACCTGAGCTCACTTCCTATCTTGTTATCCTCAAATAAAAGTTGTCATACTAATACATACATATGTGAATAGAAGCTAACAACTTTATACAAAGAAAGAAAAAATTAAGCAAATATTAGCAATTTTTAATAAAATTACTCGTACTTATCTTTCAATGAATATTTTTTTTTAAGTTTTCAAGTACACAATGTTTTTTACCAATTCTAGTTTATTATGTTCCTCAAAGGAGGATATTTGTACCTTGAAAATGTGTGGAAATTGTTAGGCTTGCGAAGTGATATTGGATGGGAAACTAAAGCTTGCAAAACCAAAATTTTCAAAATGTATTGGGCTACAAAACTGCATACTTAACATTTTCTGAAAAGCTCTATTTAAAATTTTGATTATTTGGATGAAAATTTGATGCAATTTCTTTGATTTTAATTTTGAAATTTGAACTAACATAGTTTTTATTACACAATTGGTTTGTTTAAAATAATAATAATAATAAACAAGAAAATTACAACCGAAACTTGTTAAAATATTTCAGCAATCTTATTAATTGGTACGGCACTATACATAACTCTACACACATATGTATGTATGTACATTTGTTTATCCCGAACTCATATCTTTCTTTAAACGCCATCTTAAGCGAACACTAAATATTCTTGCATAAGAAGATGCTAAATGTTTGATTAAAATATCCCAAAACTCTTACCTTATCTTTAGCGCTGAATTCCAGAGAGTTTTACTTACAATTTCGTGCTCCCCATAAAAGCGATGGATGCTTCTCACTACATACATACACTCCAAGCTACTCCACTCTCAATCAATGCGCCAGTGTAACCAGCAAATACTAGTATATATGGATGTATGTAGGAAGCTCCCCATCACACAGCACACAGCACACAGCAGAGTGCAAATTGTGCTAACAAACAGCAAAAACAAAAAACAACAACAATACTAACAAGCTAACCGGCCGGTATTCGAGCGCCAATGTCTTGTTGTTAGTTGAGCTGAAAACGACCGACAAAGTGCAGAGGCGGCATCGTCGTCGTTGTCGTCGACGCCGCCGCTCACGTTCAACGCTGCTGTCACACAAGGTATTTCGTATGGCTGCTGCTGTTGATAAAGTTCAGCTTGAGAAGTTATGGTTTGAGTGTTTGATTGCTGCAATTGTGTGCCTACGAATGGTGGTTTCGGTCTCATTGGTTATTGCAATTGTTGGAGCGGCATTGGACACGCTGCCAGCGACACCGGTTCGTTGGCGTTGCCTCCGTTGCTGCTGCTGTCGCTATCGCTGTCGCTCGAATGATTGCGATTCTCCAAAAACGTGTTTAGTGTTTTGTTGGCAGCGCAGAGAGCCGGTCGAGAATTGTGTTCGTTTGTGTATTGTTAAAATATTTCGCGAAAATCAGGTTATATGCTGTAATGTTCAAAAAAAAAAAACATACATACATAAATTAAATGAAACAAAGTGTAACAAAAAGGTGAAAACTCAGAAACGTAAAGCTTCAAATTGGAAAATGGCGAATTGAAGAGAAATTCAATAAATTATAAATTTGTTTTTTGTGCTTAAAAAAAAGTGATAACAATATTATTTTATGTAAAAAAGTCAGTTATGGAAAAAAAAAGTTATAAACGAAAAAAATAAAATATTGCTGTCCAAACGTAACAAATAACAACCAAATATGTTAATGTGATTTAAAAAAGTACTAAGAAATGTATGTCATCTATGTTATTTGATAATTGGATCCGGTGTACTTTGCTCTAACAAAACGGAATAAAACAACAACAAGCACACGTCTAGAATTAAGGCAAAACAAACGAAAAGTGAAGAACGGGTGATTAGCTGTTTCATCAGTTGGCAGTTAATAAATTGAAGTAAATACAAGTTGAAATAAATATTTATATATTTATTATACCTACGCTTCTTTAAGTAGTTACATTAATTAATTATAATTATAATACACATGTAAGGGTAAACGCTTTATTACGAGTAAATTAATGTAAATATTTTTTAAAACCGAAAAAAATGGCAAAATAGTTCATCCAAGTCCATATTAAAAATAATAATAAATAAATACACTTATTTGTAAATTTTCAAGAATGCGATATGTGTTTTAAATAAATCTTGTTTTATAAAAAGAATTTAAAGCAACATTTTGTTTTAAAATAATATTTAGCGAGCTTTATTTACATACACAGTTATGGTCTTATTTAAAGTTATTGCGAAATAAAAGTTAGTTTTGAGTAATTTTTTAAGTATATAATTACTTAAAATAAAATACTTATATTACATAAATTTTTTTGTTAGTTTTTAAATTATGTTTTTTTTTCACATTAGTTTGGTGAAATTCATTCGCTTATAAAATAAAATTAAAATTTTTAGTTTTAATTGTTATTTAATTTTTTAGTATAATGTCTACTTGTTAATAATTATATAAATATATTGCAATTTATTTTTTATAGTTTTTGCTTACCTCATTTTTGAGCTTACTTGTTACCTAAACAACAATTCGATTTATTTTTTTTATTGAAATAACACAAATTATTTTTCTGAGTATAACAATAAGATTTTGTTTATAAACATTTTTTACACTTTTAAATTTTTCTTTGAATATAAAAGAAATTTTTAATAAAAAAAATAAAAGATATATTATTTTTTTTTTATTTATTTTTTTTAAATACTAAGCTGGTTTTTTTAAATTTATTTGCTGTTTTTTAATGTTTAAAAAAATAAAAGTTATGTTAGAGTTTTAGCTTTCGCTTAGGTAAAACCTCATACAAATTTGATACAGAAAAATATTTATTTTTGTTGATTTTAGATCTACAACATTAAAATAATTAATAATTTGCAGTTTATAACTATGCAATTTTTCACCAAAGCATAGCCATTTAACTCAAGAAATAACTATTTGAACTTTCCCAGTTAAACTCAATTACTTAATTATCAACTAAATTTTCTACGCGCAGGAAAAAATGCTTTGGAAAAATTCAGCGCATGACCTTGACGCAAAAAAAATAATTTTTGTTATTAAATATAATCAAAAATTAAAATTTTTTTAAAACTTTCTTTCTAAATATAAACTGTTTTTTAGAGCATGTAATTTAAACCCGAATAGTATTAGCAATAATAAAGGGATATTATATCTACCACCAATCCCATTCGGCGCTTCAAATAATATATTTATTCAAAGAAGGTGGGGCATTTATAACACGTTGGTTAACATTTAAAGGTATGAGATTCCTATCTTTTTCGACCTAAAAAATAAGAGGTTATTCAGACCTAGAATAAGTCTTCTACCTTTAAAAAGAAGTCACGATCGATCTAGTAATAATAATTTTGCTTCTAATAAAAAATAAAAAGCCTGTGATTTTTTATTTTGCGCAGAAAAGTGTAATTTTTGCTTTTCTTTACTGTACCGTTGCATCCCTTGTTGGGCAAATTTCATATTCATTTCTTTTTTTTTGTTTCTAAAATTGTCTAGAAACACACTTTATAATTCCTTCTACAGGGTCTCGAACACAATTAGGTAATTTACAAGGTGTCATAAAATGCCGTATTGCCTTAAAATAATAAAATTTTAAAAGTTCTAAGTTGTGTTATTTCACATCAATTATCTGTGCAATGCACAAATACTTAAAAAAAAAATAAAAAATATTTGAACTACAGAAAATTTATATGACCTTACAACTTTACGTTATTTTGCGACACCTTGTGCATCACCTAAATGAGTGCCATTCTCATACGTCTGTATGTACATCGAAAAATTCTATACAAATTCATTAATAAATATTATTTTCTAAAGTATCACAAACAATTTAACTTTTAAAACACACAAGCTAGTTTGTTTTTACTTTATTTACTAAGTTATTTTATTTTATGCGTCTATTAGTTTCGCTTCTATTATAAACTAAAAAAACTAAATATTTCAGCTGGCTAATTAGCACTTTTAAACTGGCAATTAGCGAGTAAATTAAACGTTTTTTTATTGAAGTTGTTATAACATTTTTAAGTGAGCATACATATTTACGTAAGTATATAAATAATCTTTTTTCGCATTGTCATACAGAATGACTAATGGTAATGGTTTAAGCTTTAGATATACAGTGTTGCGCATAGCAAAAGCAACAGCATTCAAAATGACATAGCTTGCCACGCATATTTATTTATTTATTTTAAAGAATTTTCAATTAAAATTCAGTCCATTGTCTACCATAAACCATAAAAATCAAAGTTTTAAACTTTGTAGAAAACAAAAAAAAATTTAATAAATTTGTTTATAAATTTCCAACTTTTTTAATCAGAAAGTGTTAAAATATTTTTGAGTCTGCAGTTTTATATCCCATTAAATTTTAGTCCAACAATGTGAAAGTTTCAGGTACATATGTATGTATGTAGGTGTTAGCGTTGATTTGTTAGAATTTTTTTCCTTAAGCGACTTTCTCTCATATAAAAATAAATGTTGCTTTTTCGTTATATGGAAGAAAGTCGCAACACCCTCCTAGCTACTTGAAACTTTCACATTGCTGGACTAAAATTTAATGGGCTATAAAACTGCAGACTCTCAAAAACATTTTAACTCTTCTGCAAAAAAAGTTGAAAATCTATATACAACTTTTTGACGTTTTTTTAATTTTTTATAAAGTTCAAAACTTTGATTCTTATGATTTATGTTAGACAATGGACTGAGTTTAAATTGAAAATTCTTAAAAATAAATAAATAAATATACGTGGCAAGCTATGTCATTTTGAATGCTGTCGCTTTCGATATGCACAACACTGTATGTACTACGTTCAACGCAATAACTTGGTAACAAAACTATTGTTAACTATTTGCACAAATTTCAGCAAATTTTTTGGAGGTATAAACTTACAAATAACAAAAAATGGATGCAATTTTTATTATTTGTTCTATTAATTTAAATTAATTTACCACTTTTAGTTGCTTGTGATTAGTGCTGTCCCAGTGCGTTTTTTTTTCTTTGCTGTTTATTTACGATAGCAATTTTCTTTAATGCATTCTAATTTCTAGCCATGAGTCATATGTATGAGTGTGCATCAGTATACTTCAAATATTTACATATGTACTCGTACGTTGTCGTCTACGTATTTAATTTACCTATAAATGTCGCCGCGCTTCTAATTTCAATAAAAAGAAAAAACCGAGATGAATACCACCGGCATTTGTGTTGCTAAATTTGCACCTCTATTAGCGCCTTGACGCCACTACCGCAATCCATTCTTCTGCTTCTTGTACCCCTCTTAGCTCATCTAATGGCTCCTCATCCATCAACTGTTCACTTGCCAACACAGTTCGTTGTACGATCGATTCGCATTTGCTTTTGCTAATTTTGCTTACATTCTGCTACAATCATTGCTTCTTTGGTGCCTCGGTTCCATGTCCAACGACGCTCTTCATATGTATGTACATATATTCGTCTTGTACGTGATTTTATGCTCTACTTTCCATTCGTTGAATTCTGTCTTTACATTGCCGTTTTTGTCAGTGCCGTTCGTCGCCCATCCGTTTAACTAGTTCTTTTTCATTTTTCTTCTTCCTCTATTCATCTTTTCTAACTTCAGTTAGACTGCAATTTGGTTCTAAACATTAGTTTGGCCGCATCATCAGTTCTTGAGTGCTTGAGTGAACGTCGCATTCAGTTTTCCTCCTTTCTGTCTCATTTTATCTGACATTCGCTCGTTAATATTTTGAATATTCCCGTTGTAATTTAACATTTCGTGCTAGTTTCTCGCCTCCACGCAATCAGCTGTTCTGATACCTTGAGAAAGCAGGTCATGAATACATATGTTTATTGTAAAGATATATACAAATATGAGCAAGTACATGCGAGTATTTACTTTAGTAGTTACTTTGTTCTTGCTGTAATCAGCTAGCCAGTTATGCACCTTCACTCTCATCTGAGTACTCAAATACTCGCGTGATCATACAAAAACGATCTTCACATTTATTCGCTCGTTCTTGATGCTTCTTCGCGTGACATGTGAAGTCTCTGAGCTCAAAGCACTCCACTTGTTTGATTGCCTTTCTCTTTTTTCCTTCATACGCTCATACAACATTACATACATACATTCATACAGCGCTTAAGTTCTTATGTATTTGCATGTTTTTATTGCTTTTTTTGTTTTGCTAGTCTTCAACCTTTGCATTGCGCTATTTTTAGCTGCATACTACTTTTTTTATGTTAGTACTTATTTTTCAATTTGCTATATGTTTAATTTAAAATGCAAACAACTTTTCCGCTTTGTTTATTATAATGCCATTCTGTACTCTTATCGCTGCGGAACATTTCCAGTTTTAGTGCGTTGTTTGTACACACAACACATACTGTTCGTATTTGTATGTATGTTGGCATATGTACATAGTATTAAGCATAAGTTCCGCACACAGTGTAGTAGCAATTCGCTGGAAGATTTGTAAATGAAGTAGTTATAGAGTACTTACATCACGCCTGGTAGGAAACTGTTCAAAAAGATGCGAACAAAAGGGCGACTTTGCTAAAGCAAGTCATGCAAGTAAAATTCAAATAATGGGATACACTCTGAATGATGCAAATAGTAAGCAAAAAAGATTGAGAGCTTCACGAGTAAAAGTTCAGGAACTGCGAGTTCACCAGAGCCAGCGAAAGACCCTACTAACGTAGCAAATGTGTGGTTGATCCAGAACCTCGTGATCAAAAGTTTTAATGTCGTTAGTTCCAAACAACGAAGTGGATCTTGATACAAACGTATAAAGAGATATTCTAGTTCTCTAATAATAAGTTCGAAATAATAAAGATAGGTGGTTAATCGCAGACAATAGTGATGATATCGTGAAAATTCAAATCTGGAGATGAAATACATATGTATATGGAATCCTTTCTTTGCGCGGATTCCGATCTGATGTTCTAATAATGGTCCAGTTACCCAATCCGTTCTTCAAAAGGTATATTAAGCATTAAAATAAGATTGAAGAAGGATCAAATTTGATTTAATCTGCCTCCTCACTGTTATAATTATCCTTACAATCACGGAAATTGTGTCGTTTTTTGTGTGATTTAATTTTATTAGAACGTTTTTTAATCACATCTTTATTACCTTGTTTAAAAAGGGACGAAAAAATAGTTCACGTGTAGAGATCGCCATATAAACAAATCCCTCAAGAAACAGCGAGATTCGGCCAGTTCGCTACTTTTGTCGTGTACCATACTTTTTGCCACGGCATTGGTAATCGTCAATACAATGTTTAACAAACCCGAAAACATCCAATTCTTTCGGATGTGTGCTTTGATACACGAACATATCAAATATGTGCTATCCCAATGCGATATAACCAAAGTTTCTCTCATAAATGGTAAAAGACCATTTCTGGTTGAAGAACTAGCATTGCCATCCCAGCTTGCTAAGTAGTGTTTTTGTGCAGCGCGTCTTTACTCTTAACGATCTGAGGCAATAAAAGTTGTCAATGAACTGACAAGAGAAGAACTTTAAACTCTATTTGACCAGGCCAACGCAATAATATTTTATGTGAATATCCAAACTTGGCGAGATGAAAATTTCTATTTGCGATCTCACCAGATTGAACACCGAAATTTACATATTATTACGATCTCCTAACCTCCTCTAATAACTACAATCCTTCGTGCATGCCTACTCTAAAGCGACAACTTGTATAACCGGTTGCTAAATTCAAATGCGCCCAACACAAAGGTTATTCTCGCAAGTACCGAATGAATGAAATTTGCTGCTGGGCAATTAGCTTCCTATGGCTTTATTTCGTTTCCTTTACTACTTGCCGACGTTCGTTATTGGTTTTCGCGTATAAATTTAGTGAGTGTCATGTCATTCGTGCCAAATTTGAAAGTTTGTTAAACTTTGTCTCCATCGGCAGGAACAGCCAGCGTCTGTGTTCACATGTGCATACATAAATATGTATATACAACAAATGCCTATGAAAATGGGTATGTACAGTGGCTTACTTGCACTCTCAAACAGTTCACTACATACACTTGCATTCATAGTAGTACCCTGTCGGTAAAAAGTTGTATAAATCAGGTAATAATGGCTTCTTGAACAATTATCGCTTTCCCTGCAGAACTTTTAAGAATAATTTGTTTGTGCAGTTTGAAAGTATTCGCTACATCGCAAGCAAGAAAAATGGTCAAAAATCAACGAGAACTTTTGAGCCACTTCAGCTTCACTAAAATGCAATGAACTAAAGGGCTACATCACAATTTTTTTTTTGTAGTAATTTAAAATTTGTTGTATTTTCGAGTTTTAAAAGCATTTACAATATTTGACACTTTATTCAAACAATTTTTTAAAATTATTATTATAAAAATTAACAACAATTTAAATTAATGCAAACGCTGGATATGCTAATGTCACTATTTTAAATTTGAAACTTTTTTTCTGAAAACAGAAAATGGTTTCTGTAAGAGAATAATTATTTTTAATATGGCTAGACGGCAGGCTACAGGATAGAGGCTTAATTATACTAATATTGATAGTTCATTATACATTTTTTTTTTAATTCATTACAGCATTTTTTTAACCGCCACTGTATGCCTAAGATAAAGTAAGCAGAAACAGAAGCAATTGAAAAAATTGACAATTTCGTTTCTTTTGATTTAATTTGCTTCAAGTTTTTTGATAAAAAGAACTCATTAATTTTCATAAACAAAATAAATATTTTTTACTTCGATTTATATTAAAAAAAACTTTTACATGTAGAAAAATTAGTAATAAAGAGTAATAAGTCGACATAAGTGGATTGGTCTAATGTCCAAAAATATAATCCCAAATTTAAAATATTGTGCCAAATTTGGTAAAAAGTGCATAAAATTGAAAATGTCCAATTAAAATTTTTAAAATATTTTTTTGGTATGAAATGAATAATATAAATAAAAAAATTTAATACAAGTATTAAAGATTCGTTTTAGTTTAATTTTTTAATACTTTTATTAAAATTTTTATTTCTATTATTCATTTCATACCAAAAAAATATTTGAAAAATTTAAATTGGAAGTTTTTCAATTGTAATGAAATTTTAAAAAAAGTATTAAAAAATTAAACTAAAACCAATTTTTAATACTTTTATTAAAATTTTTATTTCTATTATTCATTTCTTACCAAAAATATATTTGAAAAATTTTAATTGGAAATTTTTCAATTTTAATGAAATTTTAAAAAAAGTATTAAAAAATTAAACTAAAACCAATTTTTAATACTTTTATTAAAATTTTTATTTCTATTATTCATTTCTTACCAAAAATATATTTGAAAAATTTAAATTGGAAGTTTTTCAATTGTAATGAAATTTTAAAAAAAGTATTAAAAAATTAAACTAAAACCAATTTTTAATACTTTTATTAAAATTTTTATTTCTATTATTCATTTCTTACCAAAAATATATTTGAAAAATTTTAATTGGAAATTTTTCAATTTTAATGAAATTTTAATAAAAGTATTAAAAAATTAAACTAAAACGAATTTTTAATATTATTATTAAAATTTTTATTTCTATTATTCATTTCATACCAAAAAAATATTTTAAAAATTTTAATTGGACATTTTTCAATTTTAATGAACTTTTTACCAAATTTGGCACACTATTTTAAATTTTATGATTTTTAATATATTTAGCTTAGAATACATTTATCAAGAAATATTTTTCATTACTGCTGTTGCTTGAAAAATTACTTTGCCGTTACTGTAAATTTGTTCGAAGAAATAAATAAACGAACATTTTTTCTTGAGCGCTTTAGACTGATTTTGGGAATTTTCATAGAAGACAATTTCTTATTAATTTCTTGAGTGTGATTTTATATAAATGTTTCGATTTTCTTGAGAGCTGTATACTAAGCTTTTATATTTAAATGTTTCAAAATTAATAATAATTTAACAAAATCTCGTTTAAACTTAAATAAATTATCTAGTCAAATAATTTTTTTTTAATAATTTTGTAAAAACCACTTTCTATCTGGCAGCTGTTAAAAATCTCTTCTCTGCACTAGAAAATGGGTGTACATAGATGTGATATATTTGAAATCTCATAAAATTTTTTTGTTCAATTTCACTACCGCTCTTAAGTTCATAAACGAACCATTGCAATTAATAACTTCTGGCTAAACGCCCACAGCTAAGAAAGTATTATTACTACCCTCATTAAACACGAATCAGTTAACCGAAAGTTTAAGAAATACAAAACAAAACGCAACATAAGAAACATAAACAACTTCACACACACAAACTCATTTACCACTTGCCCAGCAAGCAAAGAAAAGCGTGTTCTTGGATGCGTTGCATTTACAGTTGCAATTAAAAGCAAAAACGGTGCTTTGCACTGCATTACGAATGCAGACGGTTGTACAAACAAGAGGAAATAAAATGTAAATAAAATTACAAATTCACTCCGCATTGTTCCTGCACGCCCACAAAGTGCAATAATTTAACAAATTCATGAAATTATACGAAAAGAACAAACAGACCAAAACTGAACTGCACGCTGCAGCCGCTGAGTTGCTTAAGAAATCGGCAAGTAATGTTGGTTGGCATTTGCATTTTTAATGCTCGCAAATTTGCTAATTTTCTTCTTTCAAATCTGGCTTTACTTTAAGCAGCTGCTGCAGTTAACTAGTTATGGTAATAGAAATGAAAACAAACATTTAATTAGTGTTTATTTTGTTGTTTACTTTAATTTCACTAATTTGCTACAAATGCGTTCAAATCTGGGTACTGAAAAAATGTGCGTTAATAATAAAAAGCATTTTGTTTGGTTATGATTTTTATGGAGGGCTGTGAATGAAAGTTTTTTAATGATTACAAATATTTTCTGGTTTTTTGCCCAAAATTTCGACGACAAGATACGTGATGAAATGGTAGTAATTTTCTAATTAAGCGTTACTCCTTTTTCCATGTGACTTAATATAGCGCATTTACTAACTTCTAATGCAACTCTAAATGTACATTTACCCATACAAAATACTCTAGCCAAATGCAACTAATAATAATAATAACAATTTGGCGCCTACACTATATAGTTGAGTGTTTGGCCGAGCTTCTCCTACCATTTGTGGTGTGCGTCTTTATATTATACCACAAATGGAGGGACCTACAATTTTGTGCCGACTCCGAACGGCAGATGTATTTAATGAGAAGCTTTTTCATGGCAGAAATACCCTCGGAGGTTTGCCATTGCCTGCCGAGTGGTGACCGCTATTAAGAAAAAAACTTTTCTATGATTTAGATTTTGCCTGTTCTGGTTCAAACCTCGAATCCAGCGGCATATCGAGTAATAGCACGCACTTCTACTCACTCAACCATAGAAAAATGTTACATTGAGGATCTTAATGCCCGAAGTGCCGAAAAAATGTTGTTCGAATCAAACAAAAACTGTACTATTTTGTGCGATTCTCACCAAAACTATACTACGAGTACTAACTATACGAATTGCATAATTTTATGTTTGATATTTGTTCTCTATTCACTAATTGTAGAAAATTCTTGGAGAAACGTTACAACAATAATCTGCATTGCGCGTGAATGTACATTTTCGGAATTTGAGCTTTCAAAAAAGATCTGTTCGAAACTGTTAAATGTGCATTTAAAGTGCAGCATGAACGCCTAAGACCAAACTGTTTAATTTCGACTTACATATGTATATTTATAAAAATAAGATATTTTCTGTTGAAGTCCCTAATGATCTCTTGGAAAAAAAAATAGGTTTAATGGAGTTATTTATTTTGCTTCTTACTATAATTAAATATTGTTTAAAAGTCATTTGGTTTTTTTATAGAAAAAATATGTGCAAACATCAGTTAAAGAAAAATTGTCAAAAAAGAAAGGATATCTTTATGTAGCAACTTTTTTTTGTTTAATTTGAAATTTTGCGGAAAAATGTCTTGATTTTTAAGCTTTGGATTTAAAAAATACTGAAAGAAAAGAAAAATGTGTTTTAAAACTATACATATGGACATATGTGGTCACATTTTTTTTGGTGGTTTGGACGTTGTGCTATCGCTCCAGTGGCTTATTGAAACCAGACAATAAGACTGCATTTACACTGGTCGCTCTTTCACTCACCACGCTCAGGTATTCATTAAATGTCATTTTAGAGTCGATGGGCACTCCAAGGTATTTAATCAATATTTCAGGCAACCGTGTAATGCTCAGTAACACCAATTGCGTTTTCTGAACCGCTTTACTTTTTGGGACCCATTTTTGCTGTAGACGTTCAGTTCATAGTTTAATTTGCAGGCAGGTCAAATTTGAGAACGCCATCAAATATGACTATTTCTTGAGCCGCTGCTTGCATTTGTAAATTTCATTTGTAACGGAAACGTAATTTACCAAAAGCGATTTAATTTTTCTAATACCCGGCGCCACTTAACGTTGCAGAAATATTTCTTACCAAAATTCAGCCAAAAATAAGGTTTATCCAAATAAGTCTAGCTTAGCGCCATCTATCGCGTGCATTGTTGATAAAAAGTATTTTTCTCAGTTTCAATCAGATCGGAGCGGAAATACAAATATCAGCCAAATTTCATTCACACATTCGTAATTTAAACCAGATTGAACTAAACGTACGGATTTTCTTACTAACTTGAAATATTCGTAGGTTATAGTTTTTAAGCTAATCGGACTATAATTTAAGGCTTTCTAAATATATCAACTTCATCGCCAACTAGTGGGTAAAATAAAAACCTATGTCAAGACCAACTATCTATGAAATTTATTGAATGAAAAACGCTATCTTTTTGTTAAGGAGTCCATAGAATTTGCATTGCAGACATGCTAAGAAAAAATTACAGCAAATCAAATCTTTGCCAGTTCCTTTGTAAAAAATGAACGCCGACTACTGTAAATGCATATGAATATGTACATACATACATATGTGTATTTCTGCTATCATTTGTATTTGTCTATACACATAAATATTAAATTGCATTATTTCTAACACGAGCCCAAGTTCGACACGACTTTTTCATTTCTTATCAGTCTGCTGATGACGCAGCTCGAGTTTTAATTACGTATTGAATTCGTTATTCAATTCTTGTTGTTTGTTGTAAATGTAAGTTTTCACTAGAGTTTAAATACCTCCTCTTTAACCCTGACTTCTATGCGCTATTTGTAAATACGAGTAAACCTCAGTACTCGTACTGACATATGCGTCATCAACATCAAATCGAAATACTCGTATAGACAAAATAGGCAAATACTGATAACGAATAATTAAATAAATTGTTTTTTTACACAAAAACATGCACGTGTAGGTACATACATACATATGCACTTGATAAATAAATAAGTCCTGCTGAAAAATTGAGTAGTAGTGCAATGGTTTGCTTTTCGTAACTTAAGATATCGGTTATTGCAGGAACGTTTTAGGTTCTTCATTTTTAAAGTATAAAAGTTCACTTTTCGTTACATTTAAATTTTATCTACTGGGATATATTGTAAACACAAATGAGTAAATAAGTGAGCCCCAAATTTGGCAAATATTTGTCCTAATAAAACAGGTAGAGATAAACAAGAAAATAAAAGAGTATATTATGAAGTAAATTTTTCGGGTATGTACATATGTACATACATGAACGATATGTGGCACGTGAAACGCATGCTCAATAAACAGCACATCTCAAAACTATAAGCGCGCAACATATTGACGATTTTTGACAATTTATTTTTCATTTGTTCAGTTTTCAGTATTTTCCAGTTGAAATGCAGTTCATTCTCTAAAAAAAATGTATAAACTTAAGTAGAAATCAAAAAAAAATGCATTTAAGTTTTAATGTTTTCTTTTAGAATTTTCGAAAGTCCATTAAGTTCTGCACTTTATATTTAGCTAGTGGCTAGAAATTTGCGTTGATATTTTTGCTAAAAGTTCTTGCGCAGTTTTTCCTTATAAAAGGAAATCTTGAACATGCGTTATATGGGAGAAATGGCACAATAGCGCATGTAAAAAAGCAATCAACGGTATTCCTTAGATTCTTCAAAATTGCACGTTATTGCGCCAAAATAGAATTGGCCACAAAAAATTCAATAATTAGAAAAAATCTTAAATTTTTTTTTGGAAAAAATTTGCTTTAAAATGTTTATTGTTTTTTTTTTAATTGTGTACAAAGTTTTTAAGCTTGCATTTTTATGGGTTTAGTTAAAGAATGCACTTAATTTTAATTTAATAAATGAAAGGTAAATTGTTATATTTGCTGCGAATATAACTATGAGATAGGCTGTACCAGACATTCGCACTTTGACATTGCAACAAACATACATACACACATATGTATGTATGTATGTATGTACATATTAGGGATGTCAATTTTTGGCATTTTATTGTTGCGGGAATTTTTGAGATCTGAAAACAAAATCCCGGTACAATCCCGGGATCCTGCATTTTAGGAAGTTTTGATTCGTTATTTTAAATATGTGAAGCAAATGTAACGCGTTTAATCGTCCTATTATACTTAGTACTATTCAAAATAACATTTAGAAAGAACAACACTTCGTTGTAATTCATGTGTATATTTATTGGTAGTTTCAATCCCAAAAAAAATGTTGACCAACATACAAAGTAATTTATTCTTCAAGTATAAATATACGAGTACATACATACATATTTGGTACAGCAGCATATGCATTTACAGTAAAATTATTTGTAATCACTGTTTGAGATCAATAATAACAGCCCGATTCTGGTTCTTGATAAATCATAATTTATTTACAAATATTCAAAATTGAGAATTTACCAAGTTTCATATATTCTAATCAAAAACAAAACGGTTTTTTATTTGCTTCATTATTTATTTAAAAAATGTTATTGACAAATCATAAACTTTTGCATATTTCTATATGTTTGATAGTCTAAATAGGACGGTAAACATAATATAAAAATCGAGTTCAAAAATTAAATGCATCACTCATTCCATTTCGAATGAGGCAGAATTACTACTTCAATTGATTAAAATGCGATCTTAAAGAAAATTAAGTATTAAGTGTGTTATTCTCCAACCTGGACTTAAAATTGTTGCATATACCATAAAACCTTTATCGCCCCATTATAATAATTTCTTTTACCAAAATTGTTCTAAAAAATTGTATAACATTCTATTGTTGGACACTAGCTTGTTCAAACTTGATTAAATTTGTTTTTGCCTTAGCCTGTTCAACCACCTCCTCGTTAGTGTTTTTAACATCGCTTTCATAGTAAGGCTCATTTTCTACTCAAGTTGGATATTATCCAGCTCCTTTATAATGGCAGAAAAATTAGAAGCTTCATAAACTTGGAGTACACATCTGACGGAATTTGTCCTTTGTTGTTTGGTTCTTGAATCGAGTTCGTTAAAAAATTTATTGCTCAAAAGTAGGGCAAAGCTATTTTATCAAATTGTGTTACAAATAATGCTTTGTTTTGCCCTTGAAAAAAAGATACTTATAATAAAAAAATATATAAATTTAAATTTCTATTAAATTACTTGTTTTTAACAATCAACAAGAGAAACATTACAATTACCATTACTGCCATTGACGCTTTAATTGGATGTCGAATGACTTGCAAAAAAACATGTATCCTATGATTTACGTGAAATGTGTTCCCCACACAAGCCACCTACTTTATTAAAGTTTTTTCCTTCAAGCTATGCCAACTTAGCAATCATTCATATTCACTTGGCAAAAAAATCGACACTGTCTTTTAATGATAACAAAATGAGTAACTACTGTAGAATTTTATTAAATAAAATTAAAGGAATTCTTGGTGCAAAGACTGTCATTAAGAAAATAACTGCTGTGTTGTCCCTCTTATTAACATGCTTAAGGGCTTTTTGTGTCTGCGTTTTTAATTTTTTTTTTTGCTTGCTAATAACTGTGCATTAGCTAGGAAAGAATTTTTGGTTAGAAAAAGTGAAATGTATTGTGTTTCTATGAGAGATAAGCGAACAGCAATTTTTTTTAGTGTAGATTTATGTATTTACCACAAAAATTATTCTTATTCCCAAATACCTCAACCGCAAATCCCACTCTTTCCGTGTAGCGTTGAATTCCAAGCTGCGTACAGATGAAATTTAAAAAAATTGTGATTTCCACTCTCTTTAGATACAATGAAAGTCCGTTGAACATCCGTTTTTATGGCCAATCGAGAGGTTGGTGGGCTTTAAGATCGATTTTCTCATTTTAGAATTGTGGCCACCAACCCCTAAAACCCAGTTGAAGTAAGGTACTAACGGATGATGTCTCTATCCTCGAAGTAAATTGACGTCATCAAGGTTTTAAGAAGTTTTAAGACGAATATTCTTTTAATCAGAAACTGAATTGAGAACAATTGCACCATCAAGAAATCGTTTAGTGCACAGAAATGGATGCGAAAGAGAAAAAAAGCGGAAATCTTAGCTTAGGCGAGTATAAGACGTGTTTTTAGTGCCATTCGCTCTTTGAGAATTGACTGTTAATTCTAGTCGAGGCTGGGAACACTGGTTGACGTTTTAACGAGCGCCAATTATTTCGAGCTTTCAATTGGACAGAAGCCAATTATAGGGCCTAGTAAAGCGGCTACTATTAAGACACAACATTACAACTTACAAAAAAATACTCATGAAACATTTCGGAGCTGTATTAACATCTGCAAAATATTCAAGTATTCCAACAAAAAAAAAACGATCAATACACACGTGTGGCTAAGTTCAGGGCTCAGCTAAGAAAAGGAATAAATAAATATTTTGGTTACTTTCTGAACCGACGTCAGCAAATTGTTGCTTTCACATATTTCACACAATTCTCTATATAAACATAATCAGCACCACTGTGTATGTATGTATGTAAATTACTCTCTGCTCCTCCTCTTCTTTGGCAGTACAGAAGCAAGCGCAACAGTTAGCCATGCCATACCTACAAATATATTTCTGCTATTGCATTAATAGATCTACTCCTCCAAATTGACACATTTATCAGAAGTAAATGACTTTTCGAATGAAAGTCCATTTATTATATTCTAACATGTTTGCTTATTTATTTCTTCGTTTGTATGATTTATATACAAACGCCAACATTGTCTATGTAAAACTTTCCGTTTTCTTTCACAAGACATCCATTAAGTGACAGTGCGTCATTTTGAATCGATAAATGCTAAAAATAACATTAATTTTGCTTTATTCTTCTTATCTCAATTTTTATGTACGCATTTATTGTTAATAATTTACTTAAATGGATATAAGCAGTTACTACACGTTAAAAATGTGAGAAATAACAAGTGAATGTTAAATATGTAAAATGTCAAATATTCAACAATAATGTCCATTCAAAAATTGCCAGCAGTTAAGTGAAAAAAAATGTCTAATTTTATTTTAAATTAAAATTTATTTATTAAATTCATAATCTGATTGTTTGATATGTTCTTTTCAGAATTTTGCAAATTCTGTAACTATTATTCGCAGCTGACCTTTTATAGAAGTAATTATTTACAAAGCATTCACAGTTGAAATTGCTGAATTGTTTTCCATTTACATGGCAAAAAGGAAATTGTGCGAATGAGCCAACGCACTTGTTTTGTGCCAACAACGCCCCTGAAAAAGTTAAAAAAAAAAAGTTTTCTTTTTGTTGCAGTCATTTTGAAGAACATCCTTAGAAATGGTAGAACAAAAACGATGATAAAAATATCTTCTTATCGTTTGTCATATCAGACCAGCCAGAACACAGCTCTCAAGAAAAATTAAAAACAAATTATTTTGCATTTCTGTTGCATGGAAAAGTACATTACCATTGCTGTAAATGTTCCTAAATAAATAAATATACGAGCATTTTTTTCTTGAGCGCCAATGCGAATTCATAGAAGGTGGTAGCTGATTGCTTGTTCCATCTACGCATTGCACGGTGAAAGTGTCAAAATGGTTATTTTGTTTATATTTTAAATTTATATTTACGTTCGTGATGGAAAATTTCATGTGAAAGACGAGCAACACAGAATATTATAGGAAATTAAATTGGTTACTCACAAAAAAAAAACATTGATAGAAACATTTTAAAATATATAAAAGTGTAACTTTTTTAGTTTAAACTATGAGCTGTTGAACTTAGTAGACACTTCTATGGATAACAAATCAGTTACTAGAACAACTTCCTTATATGTAGGAAAACTCTATGAGCACCAAAAATTATTAAATGTGTGGCTCCCTTTTTAATTAAACTAAAATATTTTCTATTGGTTTGTTTAACGTTAATGATGCGGAAGCTATTAAACGTTCGAACTTGTATAAAAACACGTGTGGTATAATACTAACTCTCCGCTGATTTAGTTGAATTTAAAAAAAAATAATGGTGTTTGGCAAAAAAAAAATCTTTGCGTGAATTCTCATTGCTTTTGCATTGCCATTTCGAAATGGTTTATTCTTTAAAAATCATTCCAACGCGAATTTAACGTTAAAAGTAATGCGGCGTTTAGACAGCACTTAATTGAGTCAATCAATAAATTTTCTTAACTCAATTGCCCCAATTAAGGCTCTATCTGTACGCCGCTTAAAATTAGATACATAGATTAATTGTAGATGAACAATTCACATTTTAAAGAATTATTAAGTTTGCGTTAAATTTCAACTTATTTATCTAGGAATCAAATCATGTTTTACGCTTTCGGCTTTAGTTACTTACTCCTTTTCAGAAAATCATATTTGCTTTCATTGATGACAATAATATTTGTATAACTTTCTAAGGAAGCTCAACTCACAGCATTTGTTGTTGTTATATTTTGTTATTGCTAGTTTTTTTTTTTTTTATCCATAATGACTTTTATTGACACTGTCATTCTCGAGCTCATCAAAAACCAAAAGCCAATTGACTGCGTCCATTGTTGGCCAAGCTTCATATTGGTGATGGATAGAGGTAGCTAGAATAGATGGCTAGGTGGGGTGTACTATGTGCCTTCGAGTATGTATGTATGTAAGTATGTTTGTTGTTGTAATTTTCTTTGTTTATGCCTCTGTTTTGTGCATCGCCTGCTTGGCTGCCCTTCCTTCTGTCTGTCATTGTTGCCAATGAAGTGTCAACCTATTGGCTCACAGTTCAATATTTTTCACACACATAAAAGCAAAAAAGAAAATAAAAATAAAAATAAAAGCAAACAGTAAAAAAGCATTGTTCCAACTGATTGACTTGCAATGTGTCA
Organism: Philophylla caesio; assembly: GCA_963971545.1. Taxonomy (NCBI): domain Eukaryota; kingdom Metazoa; phylum Arthropoda; class Insecta; order Diptera; family Tephritidae; genus Philophylla; species Philophylla caesio. Next base: position 111,906,442 of record OZ020608.1, on the reverse strand, counting down.
ATATGTTTTTGCAAGTCGATTTTTTCATTATTTAATTTTCGCTTTGTATTTCAATGTAAATAATTTTGTATGTAGGTGGTGGAAGTCTCAGAAGTGTTGACGCGCAATTTTTATTCTTTTTTTATTTTTTACCCCAATGTAGGTTAAGAGTTCACAGGTTAGTGCGCACGCAAATACTCATTTATCAAATCAGATTTTAATAATTCAAGGTAAACGCTGCGTAGCGCTACTTCCAATGCCATTACAAAAAAAAAGTTATCTTACAGCCCACATCAATTGATTTTACGTCAGTTACGAGTAAGGTAGCTAGAGCTACTCGTTGTTGTTTGCGCTCATACAACAAGTTTTCTATTAACTTAATTAATTGCAGAAATTTCCATTCACTTCGATAACATATTCAACTATACGAGTACTTTTACTACATATATGTGCTTCTAATATCCTTTGAAAAGTTGTATAAGGACTTTTCTTCGATCGCTGTTGTTTATTAGGTGCTGCATTACTTGGGCGACAGACAAGCGGCCTGTCTCCAGCAATGACTACTACGTATTGGCTCATCAGCTAGTCAGCAGTTTTAATTGTTCGCTTGCTTTTCTCGCATGCCATGGAAATTTCCACACACACACACACACGCAACGAACTCTTACGAAGTGCATGAGTGTGCAATGAAAAAAAATTGCTGCTGCAATTTATTTTGTTATTACTTACCCGCCTGCTGATTGATCGGTGTTGGCTTCCAGAAGTATGTATGTTTGTATGTAGTGTTGCTTGGTCATGTTTCATTATTTGATAAATTTGCACACAATGTTATCTGTTTATTGAATTTATCATTACTGCCATCAAGGTCAATTGTTTTTCTATGGAAATTTCTTTTCTCGCAAACCGTGTAGGAAATCTTTCGCAATGCAGCAGTGCAGATTATAGTCGATGCTTTCGGTTTATTTTGGCGTTCAAACGTTTACTTAGGGCGCTCATCTTTATTTCGATTCCCCAGTTTTAGTGGTACAGTGGCGGCGTCAGGTCTCACAAGAAATGTTTAAATTTATTAGAAAAAAAATGCTCATCCCTTACAAGTAAATTTACGAAAATATTTTTTATGTAAAAAAAATAAACAACCACGATAGCAAAAGCAATTATCAAAAATCAACGGTTTATTTAAGCAAGTTGGAACCTAAACATAATTTTTCTAGAATCTCAAATATGTAAAAAGGTTTCAAATTTTGTTAGCCACTTTTTGAACTTAGAAAAAATTGTTTGTGAGCACTGCACAAAGTTAAAAATTTCGATTTACTTGTTCCGTAATAGAAAGAACTAAATTTGTATAAGAATGTATTTTTGTAAAAAAAAAAACGTAGATCAAATCTGGTAAATTAATATAACAACAACTGCATATAATTGATATAACAACAACATACGAGTATTGACACATTTTGGAAATTAATTTTTCTTCTAATTTTTCTTATTAAAATTATTTTTTATTTAAAGTATCGTTCATTCTCTAACGAAAACCATAAAAAAACACATTTTTTAAACTTTATACAAAATGTACAATGATTTAACAAAATTTCATAAAAATTTTGAACTTTGTAACATAAATTATTTTTAGAATTATTTTGAGTATGCAATTTTGCAGTTTATTAAAATTTAGTACAATTCAAGTACCTGCAAATTATCACTGATTTTTGGCAATTTTGTAATTCCTTCCTTAAATAAAATGAATTTTGGCATTCTGTTGTATAGAGAAAACTTTCAGAAAAAAAATTGCTAAAAAACAGTTCAAAAAATTTCTTTTAAAGTTCGAAATTTTAATAAGAGTCTGTTAAATCATGGTACATTTTGTACGTATAACGTTGAAAAAAAAAGTGTTTTTATGTATTTTGTTAGAGAACTATTAGTATCTTAACTAAAAAATACTTTTAAAATAAAAAAAAAATAAAAATATTTCAATGTGTCAATAAGAGGTTGTGTTTTAATTTGTATTTGTCTGTAATCTTGTGATCGGCTAGGATTGCCAGCACAAAATGTAAATGGATTGAATATGCGGACTAAAAATAAACATTGCATAATGTGCATCAAATGAAATTAATTCTTGTTCACATTAATCTAAAAATATTTGTAAAATATGCTCGCATTTCCTTATGCGTAAATAAAACTACAAAAAAAAAACCAAATATGTAGAATCTAAAGTTATATTACAACACATCAAATCAAGGCACATCGAATTGGTAGCCGCAGCAAACTTTCTTTTTTTAACTTTTTCATATTTTATTTTAATTTGAATTCTCAAATTTTGAATTTCGTTGTGATAAGAATGCATTGAACGCCCTTAGCTCAATGTTGTATTTTGGAAGTATTAGAGAAACGGGAATAAAAGAAGGCCGTTCTTAGGAAAAAGTACAAATTATTGAAGATATTTACATACAATTTAACCACAATGATTGGAATATTATGCATTGTATATGAAAACTGACAAAAAAAATTAATAACTTAATTTGTATTTAAATTGCTGGTAAAACCTGCGCGCAGTACAAATTTTTAGTGTTTTTGAATGCCAAAATTAAAAAAAAGGACATTAGAAATTAATGTAAAATGTTCAAATATGACGCAAATGCATTCAAACCGTACCAACAACATAATGTTTGTCCAGCGATTAACTTTTTTTTCCGAAAAGTGGAACCTCACAGGTTTTCCCACATTAATATAGTTTATTTCCAATCATTAGATCGTGAAGAAAGTGAATGTAATCCTCAATGGATATGAGCATAAAAGCACTGAAGGCGGGATTTTTAGGAAAGAAATACTAATTGATAACTGAAAAAGCATAAATATGTATACAGGTCCATGGAGTTATTTTAGCCTTTATAATTATTAGAATACAACAACCATCGGTTAAATTGAATATAAAATTAGCTTGTTCCAAAGGCGAGCGGTCTCGATCGAGTCGGTTGAAGGCGGCTTTTGAGAAATGGGAGTTCTTCTATGACGATGATTTTATGGAGAACTATTTTTGATACTTTATCAAAAAACGGACATTTTTTTTGCCAATAAAATATTGTATTGGAAATGCCAAAATGTCTAAATAATCGATAATACATATTATAAGTTCCACATGAAAAACTTAATTTTTTGCTACAATTCAACATTTTTTTTGTCCAAACTGGTAACCAAATTCTGCAAAGGAACAACACAATTTCTAAGGGCGTTCAAGATGGCTGATTTAGAGCGACAAGTTGCTAACGTAAAACACATTTCATTATTTTTGAAATTTTAGCTTTTAAAAGCAAAAACAAAATATACAGAGTTCAAATTTTTTTTTTCAAATTTTCTACTGCTGTTACCTATTGAATGTGCCTTGCATAAAATGCTAAGCAAAATATGTTTGAAGATTATATATTTACATACATATGTAAGTATGTATGTATATGAGGAATTTATTTAACAAAATAGTTAATTTACCAGAGAAGTTTATTAAATATTTATTAAAATAATTATCATTTGTTTTCATTACATTTGGGTATTTTAATATTACGTTTAATCGTTCTGGTCGTGCGCGCACGTCTTGCTTTGACGAGAAATCTTCTGTACTGCTTTTTAGTTTCGCTTTGACAGATAAGTTGAAGACCTGATGTTATACGAGTTCTGCTAAATACAAGGCGAGAAATGTAAAGCAAAGCAAAACGAAGCAAAATCGTGGCGAACTCTCAACTTTTGTACACTTTGACAACCAAATGTTTTATTTCTGCGCGCATATTCATACAATTCACTAGTATTTCATAACTTTTGTGAGTATACTTACTTTAAAAAAACGAAAAAAAGATAAATATGAATTATTATTGTTATTAATATTGCATATTCTATTGTTATGTACTTTACATAGACAAAATAATATGGAAGAAAGATTAATTGAAGCGATTAACCGTCACAGTGTCCTGTTTAATAGAAACGACGAAAGGAGATGTGTTGACTACAATCAAGCGCTAATAGCTGCTGTTAAAAGCATATGTACGAGTATAAAAGTTTAAAATTACGATTGCAATATCTACTTTTTGCCTTATGCAAGCGTGATGAACAATCAGCATTTTGCTACTATCGGTGGTCCATTCGAATCTTTTGTCAATCCTTCCTAAACAAGTCCAAATAGCAAATGAAACACATCTTTGTTAACTATCCTCACCGTTTTCTTAAACTCCTCTGGATCGTTTTTTATATTTTTTTTTTCGAAAGATGCTGCAAGAAGACCTTTTACATCGCGGTCTTAATAAAGTTTATTATACTAGCGAATTTGAAACATTAGTAGCATAACTACTCTTTCCTTAATTATATCAGTAAAGCTCATTTCTTATCCTCTTATTAAATAAAATACTCGGAATAGACACAAATCGCATTTCAAAACAAACAACTAGCGCAGAATCTGTCAAAGCGTTCTATGTAGCAAACCTTCTACACTTCATGCTTTGTTGTTAAATTTCGAATTGTCAAGTAAAGCGAGGAAAGTTGTATGTGTGTACGGCCCTATAATGTCCGTTGCGTTCGTTAAGATGGTTGTTGCGCGTTCGTTAAATTAGGGATGTTGCACAGAAGTGCATTTTATCCCACATATATTTTGACCAGAGTTACCAATAAATAAAATATTGGCAGAGGAATAAATTAAAATTTTTAAGAAGAGGTTTAATAAAACAAAAATAATGATAATTTTGATTGCAAACAAAAGATCATTAAAATGTTTGTAATACAGAGATATTTTCGTATGGAGTTGCCATACCTACATACATGTCATATAAAATTAGTTAAGTAAGCTAAGTTTATGATGGTATCACGCGAAGCAAGTTCGTATTCAGCACTTAAGATGAGTTACCTACCATTTATATTTAGATTAAAAAAAAAAGTGCAAAATAAAGAAATAAAAAATTAAATATTCGTAAAACTATATACAAATACAAGTTATACAATGCAAGTTATTAACAGATTTATAATTAGGCCTACAAAAGTAAGCTTCGATGAGTCATATATTGCAAATACCTAAATAAAAACTAAGATAAAAAATACTTTCGCAAATACTTAAATGTAGGTTTTCGCCGTTGTTATATTTCGACCTGGTATCAGCTAACCGGGTCAACTTAATTTATTATATTTACTCTCATATTTATCATTGGTTTTAATCAAGCCAGTGTACGTTATTTATGTACATATGTGTGACAATATAATATATAATAAAATCTCGTCTGCTTTGCTTTTTAAGCTTTAAGCTGTGGGATACAGTTTGAAGCAATATGCTGCTAATTAAATAAACTACAGGACAAACATTTTAATATGTTTATACGAGTACATATAGCCATACCAATATATTTTTTTTTTTATATTATATATGTGCACATACAAATGTATTTATTTGCAAACTAATAAGCCTTCAGGCAGTATTTTTTTAAATAAAATATTTGTAATGCTTTCTTGCTGGCCGAAAGCTTTCACTAAATACTCAGTTGTATTTGGTTAAAAATTATTTATAGAATCTTATCAGAGAATTAAGTAATAAATGTTAAGTAAAGACATGGGCAAAAATGATAACTTCGTTTAATATGTAAAGAGAAATCAGAGTATTTGTAAATTTTTTATATTATCGCAATAAAAGTAAACAGAAATTATTTTTAGTTGCGGCATATGAAGATATATTAAACAACAAACCCTCAGATTAATTAAACAGAAATATATTTTATCAGTCTATTTATGTCTTATTTCCGTCAATGCCTATTTGTCTTGATAAGCTGGTAATATGAGTATTTGGCAATTTAGAACATTCGATTTGAAAAAAAAAATTTAGAGATAGAAGTAAAAGTGATAAAGTATTTTTAAAGGGATTTCTATTGATGCGGCGCTACTTTCGTCACTTCTTTGCTCTACAAATTGAGTTGCTAAAAGTATTAAAAAAATTTATTTTCCTTATTATATACTCAAATATCGGATAAATTTCAACTTTTTTGTAATTTGACTCCCCGATTATGATGGGTCGACTAAAATACGGAAAATATGACGCGTAGTTAAAGATCCAATCACCATAATGTTCTACGAGATATCTGATAAAAAAAGATGCTTCTAACACGAGAACACAGTAACTAAAAAAAAAAAAAATGATACGAGTATATTCAGTTTTTCTTTATGACGTATGAAAATGAAATATTTATGGTATGATGCGTTTACACCAACAATTGTTGAGCTTTAAAATTGGTTTGATATACTCGTATCCTACAATAAACATTTAAATTTGGGAAATGTTACAATTTGCCGCTATCCGTACAACAAAATGGACGTTTACCATGGAAGTGGAACTGCACATTCACCGGCACGTTGGTACCGTAAGCGATCCCTAAACTTATTTGCTACCATTGTCACTGTGTTAGGTACGCCCCGCTTATCAGTCGACTTAGGCAGACGACTGCCGAGAGCAAAGAAGTGAAGAGAACAGGCACACATACATACATACATATGTATTTGTGACAGACGAAATTCCCAAATAAGGCTACAGGAGCGACCTCTTGCGATTATACTCAGAAAAAATTCAAAAAATTTATTTTCATCATCACACACATCTAGCATCAACCTAATGCATGGAAAGTGACCTCGTAAACCCAAAAAAATGTACGTTATTGAGATTTACATGTTTTAGGTAGGCGGCAAGTTTGGACACTATTAAAGCCAATATTTTCAAAAATACTTAAGAAATCTGTAAAAGAAAGTTTCCAAAATGGTCTCAGCCACTTTGATCAAATATTTATTTATGCGCGCTTTCATAAATCCAAATAATATTAAAAGCGTATGTATGTAAGCTTGAGAATTTAGTTTACATTTTTTTTAGTTATAATTGATTAAGATAAACATGGGAATATTGTAAAAAAAATTCTGTTTTTAAATGAATTCGTATACACCCGCGAGAGATGTCCAATTTCCATCGCCGCTGGGAAATTGTGTAGAAACTTTTTCATTTCACACCATCATTTTCCTGTTATTCTTTTATTAATCAATCTGCTTTTCGTTTGCTGTTTTTTTTTTTTCCTATTTCACTTTTTTGCGTTTTTGCCATTTTTATGGCATTTGTCCAGTTGCCATTTCCAATGTTTTTTGCGCATTTTTCCGGTCACGTTCGCTTAACGGGAAAAACTGCAATTGGCCCAATTTATTTCTGCAGCTGCAACGTAACGAACATTACAAAAAAAAATATATAAAAAATAAAATGCAACAAATAAACACAAAAAAATAAAACTCACTTCGTTGAGTTGAGTGCAGCGAAATTCGTGCTCCATTTATAGCAAATTTTTCTTTTTTTTCAGTTAATCTTCAAAGTGACATTGCCACCTGCTTGCTCCATTTGATGGACAGCGAACGATTTCATAGTTTCAAACTGACACTCGTTATTTGTCATTCTGTTGCTGGCAACTGCTAACTAATGCAACGCTGGGCTAAGCGCCAATTGGACCGAATGTTATTTAGATATTTGCTGTAGTTATTCACTTTTATAAAATTGCAGTTCCAGTGACGTATGTACAGTGGCGAGCAAAACTGCCCATGCAGTGATTTTTTTTTTACAATATTCACAATATTTTGAACGATACAATTTCTATGTTAATTTTTTATTTTTGTTAATAAAAACTCTTCTTTATTGCGATACAAAATTCGTGCTTTTAGTATTAAAAGAATTAAATCGCTGATTGAACTTCGTCACACGAATCACATATTGACACATTAGGCCAATTTATTTATACTCCAAGTATTTAAAATTAAATTATTGTTAATTAAAACATTGTAAATTCTCTAACAAACACCATTAAAAAAATCTTTTTAAATTTTATAAAAAATTAATAAAAACATTTATCAAAATTTCGAACTTTTTAAGAAAAATGTTAGAATGTTTTGACGTATGCAGATAGGCAGCTCATTAAATTTTAGTCAAAGTTTCTTCTAGTGGTTATGAATTACCACTGATTTTTGACAATTTTCTTACTGACGCGAAAGATCGCAATCTGCCAGTAAAAAAATTGCCAAAAATCAGTGATAACTTAAAGATACTTCAAACTTGCCATTTCTCAGACATAAATTCAATTAGCTACAAAACTGCATGCCAAAAAAGTTTATAAAAATATTTTTTAGAAATAATTTAAAAAATGTGTATCTTTGAGTTTTCTTGAGAATGAATTTTCTTTTATTGGAAAAATAATTTTAATTAATAAGAAGAAAAATAAAGTACCCAAATCTGTCAATATGTGTTATAATTTGTGAACGGAGTATATATGTATGTATAGGAGATTGCACACACCCAGCGCCACGACGAAGTTCGTCTAACGATATCCGAAGAAAATAGATTTATTTTGAATATTGCGCTAGTTGTCATTATGAAGGTATCGACGCAATATCGGTTTAGTTAGATTCTGTTAAATTGAGCGAACTATTACGACGAATATCCCCTGATTCGATCAGCTATTTAGTTTTGCTTATAGAAGTATGTGGAAAAATGAAAATTATTGGCGAAAATCAACGGTAGCCTTTAGCCACTTGAATTTTGCATAATGAAATAAAAATATTCAAATTCAAAACATGAATTATTTTACCAAAATTTTTCGAGTTTTTAAATTGTTAGGATCCTTTTTTCTTAAGTTATAGCCAATATTTCTATAAATAAATAATTTTGAAAAAAATGTATAAATAACGACGTAGTCGTACATATTTAGCAGGTGTATAACAAAGTAATCGAACATTTAGATGTCGCCCAAGCCTGAATATTTATCGAATGTTATGAAACTTTGACAGTGTCAACCTAATCGAGCGTCATTATCGGTTACTCTCAGCGCAGTCAACATGTCGAGTTACGTGCCGAATAAAGAGCAATCGCGTGCAATGTTAATTGGACGAAGCTGATTCTTCTAAGGGCTTGGAATTCACAAATTACCGGAAAGATGGGAAAAATGTGTGAAAAGCGAGAGAGCATGATTTGAATAAACGATTCTTCCTATAAGTCTTAAATTAAACGTATTTTTTTAAAGATAAAAAAAAAACAACACAACCTAGTTATACTCGTACACCTGGTATATTCCGATTAATTATAGTCAAAACAATCTTGATAGTTTTTCTCGCCACTGTGCATATGTACATATGAGATTATTTGCATTGACATACATAAACATCACAAGTTAGCTGGTATTTAATGAATATATTTGTAATCATATTTACTTGAAATATATCTTTTACATATTAATTGAATGTTTTCACTCTTTTTTTTCCAGGTAATAAATTCTACATTTTATCTGCCACAATTGCTAAGGTAATTTATAATTTAATTTAAATAAGCGCCAGCATTTTAAAACCATGTCTTTGTGCATACATACATACTATTAATTGTACATATGTACATATGTAAAGATATATATGTAATATCAACTTTTATAGTGCTCGTTAAAATAATAACCGATAAAAAATTACATGAAAAGTTAGGCATTTTTCAGCAGTGACACTTAAAAGTTGAATAAAAATGTAAATAATTTCAAACCAACAAAATTTAAATGTCTTAAATAGCCAGACAAACAAATTTAAGTGCTTAACTATAAATAATTAACATTCAAACTGCATACTTTACATACACACTTATGTTTGAATAACTGCATTTTTATATGTTTACAATCTCTTTTTTTTTTTCTTGTTTGGATGACCAAATTAATTTGCCTATTGTCAATTGATAATAACGTCTATAAACTGTATTTACACTTTCTTATCTGTTGAGATTTCCATCGACATACATTTGCATATGAAATGAACTAAACATCGTGGCTGTCTAGCGACTTTTGCTTTTAATAGCAGTTATTATGTCATATACAAGTACTTTTATAGATATGGAAATGGATTACCTATTTAGGTATGCACGTGCAAAAGTTGCATGAGAAATTTTACCACAAACACGCACAACTTTCGATTAGTTGAGTTGTGCAGATGAGGAAAATAAACGTTTAATCAAATGGAGTGAAATGTACACATACGAAGTCGTATAGCAGCTACCCTGTAGGAAAATTGTTTGATGTGAAGTGTGTCGTGTCAATTGGTCATAGACTTGAGACCGTTAAATAAGTATTTATACAAAATGTTCCTATTTATGAGAAATGAAATTTGAGTAAACCTTCTTTGGAACATAATTTTAATGAGGGCTGTCAGCTGTTTAAAAATGAAAAAATCAGTTAAATTATTAAATTAACTAAATGTGTCAAATGGAATTTGTTTTAAATAATTAATAATAATAATAAAATGTTGCTTCTTATTTGAAAAATTAAATTAAAACTAAATAGTTAATAAAATAAAAAATGACAGCATGGTTGTCAAACCTAACTTCCTTGTTATGACACTAATTTTTAATTCTGAGAATTGTGCTCAGAAGCCATTAACTTAACTTAAAAAAATGGAGAATAGAAAGCGCTTGCATACCACAATGGGATTGTGAATGTCTTCTTCTTTGTGCCGAAAATAGATAAACTGTCAAAGTGACTGAGCTGTTTTGCGTTAACATTCAAGTTATTTAGTAGCGAAATTTCATGCAAATCTTAGCAATGTAAAATATGGAAGAAATGTCTCAAATGTAGTGGTTTGTGAAGAACTTGCTTATATAAAAAACAAATATATTATCTATGAAAATATGCTGTTTTTTTTGTCATTGGAGCATTTTTGAAACCAAATTTTTTGCTATTTCCCTACTAACTTACTCGCGTTAGCGGTGTCAAAAAACTTGCAAAATAGGGAAAATTGATAGAGCAAAGTTACATTTTATTTTGAGAAGCTATTTGTTTCTGCTGAAAAAATGTTTGTCAGCAACAATTTGCCAACAACAGCTGATCAAAAACAGCTGATTTCAGTTTGAATAAACACAAAGTTTTTTGTTAAAAATGTTTCAATTTTAAAGGTGAAAATTATATACATAATATCATTATTAAACATGCTAGCAGCAAATGAATATTAGTTTGATAAAATTTCCTTAGTATAATGCTGCAAGAAAACACCAAGGCAATGTTCTCCATTTTGCATATTTAAATGCGGACAATCTGCTAGCTGTTCGTTAACTTGCAAGTTTATGTAAAATTTTGCATTGGCGTTCTCCCTTTGAGAGAGACTACTCAAAAATTCTCAGAAATTTCGTTGCTGTATAATTCTACCTGGACTTTTAGACGAACGGTTCTTCTATTTGCTGTCAAGGAAAGAGCTAAAGAAACATTCATCACGATAGTATTTGTGGAAAGTGCCGACGACTGGTTCAAAATCTTATTATAAATAAATAAAATAGCTTCCATAATATTTTTGAAAAAGATTGGCAAGGGTTTAAAAAGTGCTAAATAAAATAAAATTAAGCTTGAAAATAAACTCTATTTATCAAAACTCAACGATATATTTTTTGGTCGCCTGAAACTTGCGAACTAACTACTCGTATAACTGAATGAATCGGAAAAATGTTTACAAACTCTAACTATAAATTTTGAAACTTCAATGGCGAGTTTTTAATATAACAAAAATGGTTAAAACTTCTGTGCTACGTCTAAAACTTTGTGTGTGTGGTTTTAGTAATAGTTTCAGATTTTTCATGAAAAATCCACTATTAACTAACTAGTATGACCCACTGGCTTATACATATGTATATGTATCTGTATATAGTACTACATATGTATGAATATATACTCACTGACACTATAATCTACCAAGTTTTTTTTTCTTCTCATAAACCATTTCCATCGTCAAAGCATTGATTGAAACTTATGCAATCGCCGGGAAATGTGTTTGTAACATTTAGGTTGAACTCGTTTTGCCGCTCATTTAAAAATAATTGCATAGTTTATGCACGACCGTATTAGAGACTTCGATCCCATCGAGACACAATTCAATGCTTTTGTACGCTTTTTCACTTATGAATGTGTTGCCCACTTCCAATAAATTTGTGTGTTTGTACGAGTATGCGCAGTGGTAATTTAGTAAGGATTGTACGCATTGCTGTGAAATGCTTCCTGCTTTTGTGGAATGCGTGTCAAAGACTTCCTTGATCTCGGTGTTTAAATGCCAAGCGTTACTTGATTATTTAACGTGTGGCTTCGTTTTAATTAAGTCATCGTTAGATGCTTGCGGTTTTTGTCGCAAGTACAAGTCGTATAGATTATGTTGTTGATTTTTGATTGACATGATTTAATTTCCCATGTCGTTGCATGAACATTGAAGTAGAGCAACATTTTTGCATCATATTTATGCTTACAAATGTATGTATGTATGAGTATGTTGTAAGTATTTGTCTGCATTTTAAATTGATGTTTATTATCACCATAAAACAGTTCTTTCGCTTGGGTACTCACGGCATTCTGTGTTCAGGCGCATTGACTTCGAATGGAGAATATGCAGACTTTTGCTTTGATGGGCTTAGCCTCCACCGGAGATCGATCAATTGACTGGAGACATTTTTTATAAAAGTTTATTTAAGATCTACTTAATTTCAAATTCGGCATATGGAACTCAAATATCTAAATTTCTCCGATTTTTGCTCCACAGCCCCGTTGCTGATTCCTACACACCACAAGTCTCCAAAAATTGCCCTCTCAAATTTGTATTTTTTTTTTAAGTTTTGCCCAAAATCTACTGCAATATCATTGATAAAATGGCAAGATTATGCGATCGAATATTATTAGCAAAAGTCAAAGAGAAAAAGGCACTTTAAGAGATTCACAATTTTCATATTTAAATGATTTTAATAAATAAATAAATAATTTAAACTTGATGAATTAACTCTCAGAACACTGAAGTGGCGTCGTTGTAACATAAAACTTTCCTTATAAACAGTCCAATCCAATGCATATCCTGCATACATAAATTTAATTCTAACCCTTAAGTTAAGTAGCTAAAAAGTCGATGCAAAACTTTGCAAACAGCAAACTTGTTCGAAAGACAATGAACACCATAGTTATGATCTTTATACGACACGAATTGGGGGTTTAAAATAACTGGAAATGAGATTATTCAGAGTCCGAAATATAGGGCTTTATGTGATCGCAAAAAATTTGAGATTTTTGTTCGACCAGGGTTCATATTAGGCGACTTGCAGAGTTTTTAGTCGATGTGTGAGCTTGCTTTTTTTTTTTTTTTTTTTTTTTGATTCTGAGGTGTAATGCGAATCGTCTCACATATGAATCAAATATATAATATTTGTTTTGACGAAAGCATTTGTTCGATTACTCCACATTGTTATCGATGTCGATATGTTAAATTGCTACTGATGTCCATTACAAGTTTAGTTATTTTAGTATTTTTATCGATATCGTTACTTTTATTGGTATCAAATTGATTTCATCTCCCTCATCCACAACTTTATCGCTATCAATTTATTAACATTTAAATAATCAACATCATTATCGATTGATTATCGTTATCATGTTTTGTTATCAGTGTTGATTTTTTAAAAGTATCGAAATTTGTATCCTCTTTCGGGGTAATCGAATGTGATACACGTCGTTATCGTATTCGCTTTATATAAACAATGATCTTTATATATATTTGTATATGTGTACATATATATTAAACGTAATCGTCTTTGCAATCGATATGCTAATTTGTATCGTTGTTATCGATATTTTCTCATCTACCTCTATCGTTATTGTCGTCGACTTTTTATTTGTTTCCTTTCGTCCTTCACTAGAGCTTTATTGTTATCAGTCGAGATGGTTATTGTTGTCGATTTTGTTATTGTTATCGATCGACATGTTTATCGTGGTCGATTCTTTTATTATTATCGATACTCTATCTGCGTCATTATTTTTATCAATTTTATTTAACATATCGATAATTTTTTTCATGTACATCGTTATCTCTATTGTCTTTATTATTATCCGGTTACTGAGTAATCGATTTTATTATCAAATTATTTAGGTGAATATCGATATTATGAAATAATGTAAATAAGCTAAACAAAATTCTCTTTACGAATTCTCCTAACAAATTTGCACATAAAACAAAGAAACACAATTTAGGCAGCTTTAAAGATTTAATAGATGTTTAGATATTGCATAGAAATTCTTCGTTAAAGTAAGGAATAAAACGAAAAGGCGCAAAATCGAAATTTATATACGCGTAGACACTCTTAAAGTCGGCGAAAGTAATTGGATCTGCTTCTTCGTTAAGCGTATCAAAGGAAATCCAGCAACGGCAGAAATTAATGAACGAAATGAATGCAAAAAAAAAAGAAATATGTAGAAAAATGGAACGAACTGGCAAGAAATACGTGGCATTTTAAAGCAAAAAGTTAATGAAACAAAGGCAAGCAAAGCTGTAAGCCAGTTGCGAGTCATAGAGAAAAAAACAAAAAGCTTCCTAGAATTTTTTATGCCACCACAACACTAAACTGAAGCATACTTACAGGCGCTGAGGCTCATGCAAAGCACAGTCATACAAACTAGCACGACAACTACAATTGCATACTTTATTCTCCATTTTCCAATAAATTTGCCGCTTAGAATTCAGATTTTTCGCACACACTTTCGCTTCCCTCTGCCACTGTGATAATTTTACTTTCATGGCTTTTGCTCAATTTGTTTTTTTTCCCCTAAATGCTGAGGCGTTAAGCCATTGAGTCTTTGTATTCGCTTGCTGGGACAATTCGAGCGTGCAGGATGTAAAGTGAAATTTCCGGGAAGGCACCTACCGCACACAATGTTGTCATCATGTACGTACATACTTGAATGTGTGTGTGTGTTCATAACTGCCTGTGTGTGTGTGCCTAAGTGCTTTGCTGTCTATTGACATCGTGCAGAAGAGGACGACGATGCAGCTAGTTAATCCAGCGTGTTGACTAAGTGCGCCAGCCATAAATTCTATTTCGTAGCATTGCAAGTATATTAAATATTTTCCTGTGAAAATTCTGATTGTATTTCCATTATTTTCCAGGCTACCAAAGCAATTTATGCGAGCATAGCTTTTAGCTGTTGTTGGCCTTGTAGTATCTCCACGTCGCAGCAGCAACAGCTAGAATTATTTGCCACGCTTTCACTGTGAGTGGAAGTGTTGTCCTCGACATCACATCGCCCTGCTACCAAATACTACTTACATACATACATACACGAGTATATCTGTGCGCTCGAAAATGATGCTTCGTTGTGGCGGCAGGCGTTGAGATCTTGTTCGCTGATAATGACTAATATCATTGTTACTTGTTACTATTGTTGCGAATGTTGCAAGCCAAGCTGCTGCAATCAAATGCAGAAAGAGGTGAATTGTGTCACTTGCACTTTGTTCGCTAATGTGTTGTTAGTGTAGCGCTGATTTTTTGCTATACTATTTTCTTTGAACGCTTTTCTGTCTTCGGCGGAAATTCAAGTAAAAAAAAGACAGAACGTGCTGAAAGCTTTGACCTTAATACTCTTATACTTTCACATTTAAGAAATTTAAATTTGATGCGCGGTTTATAGCTTCTTTCTTTAATATGAATGCATGAAAAATACAAAAAAAAATAATAAAAATGGATAGATAAATGATTTCAAATATTTAAATCTGTTTTCAAGGCAAGTTTACCTCGTTATTATGTATCTCGCAGCTGCATCAGATATTCACTTGAAATAGAAATTATAGCAAACTTATTTTTGCATATTTCTAGGCGCTACAATCTAAGGGCCAGTTTTTCAGTGCTGGTTTAAACTCAGTTTAAACTAAGTTTAGTTAAACTCAGTTTAAATTTAAACTTAGTTTCTTTGCGCTCAATAAAATTTGTTGCAACCAAAATGAAGTAGTCAGCACACAGCTGACAAGTTAAACTAAGTTTAACCGAGCACAATCGGTCGTTTAAACTTAGTTTAAACTCCGTTTAAAGTTGACTGAAAAACTGCATACAGAGTTTAAACTTAGTTTAAACGACAAACAGAGTTCAACTTGCACTGAAAAACTGGCCCTAAATTGAAATATTAAAGACAGTCGCTTTCATGATATGATTTTTAAATATTTAATAAACCCTAGCTGAAGTTGCTCGATGTCGACTAAAGGCTAACTTTCATGTTTTTATCTCATTCATATCGTTGATCGTCTGGCTTTTATTTATTTATTTATATTTTTTCAAAATATCTAGGGTTCTTTACATTTTTAAGTAGCTAAGGGACTCAACCCTTAAGGAAGCAGGAGACCGTTGGAAAAACGGAAACACCTGTATCAAGTCCATGCTCTTGTGGCCGGAGTGGGACGTTAAGCGATCACAAGGTCTTCTCATGCTGATCAGAGAAAAACTGTCCTTAGCTTTAGGAATTATAACATGTCATATACTGATCGGCAGACACGCAGAGAGACTAGGTGTTCCCTGCAACGACTTCTGCAGAAGCTGCAGAAATGAAGAAGAGCCTGAAACCGTGAGGCATCTTCTATGTGAATGTCCTGCACTATGGGCTAGAAGAAGAAAATTCTTGGGATCAGAGTTCTTCGGAGACCTTAGCGATCTGTTCAAAGTAGAGATTCGCAAGCTATTAAAATTCGCAGATTCCACATGTTGGTTTGAGTAGGGGGATTTTTATTTTTTTATTTCAAATCCGCGTGGTGCCACAATGGGCCTACTTTAACCTAACCTAACCTAAGTAGCGTATACTAAAACACATCTTTCTTAAAAATTGTTTGTTCATAAGCAAAATCCAGTTTTTTTATAATATTTTTTAAGATTATTCAAAGCATGAGTCGTAGTTTTGCTCTTCTTTTTACAAAACAAAAATGTCGGCTGAAATTTTTTTATATTTCATTAATAATATAGAAAATGCTTGTAAGATGCTAGTGTTGGTAGGTTTTTTTTTCCATACAGTAATTTTCCAAAAAAAAAAATATTTTCGAACAATATCTAAACTGTAACATCCAAAACGAAGAGTTTGTTTTAGAAAATTATTTTTTAAACCAATTTATCTTACAATAAAATAACATTAACGGCTTAAATTATACTTAACTAAACATAAACAGTCTTTATACACTGGAATATTTCAATCACATTTTGTTTTAATGGTATTCAGTTTCATTATTTTTTCGTAAATTATTAAACATTTCGAATTTAGTACAATTTAGATATTTCGAATTTAGCACAATCTGAAGAAATTGTTATTACAAAAATAAGCATTTGTTCTTAAAATAACAGAGAATGTTTTAATTTATTTCTAATTTTTTTAATTTAATTTTATTTGTGAAAACATTCTTTCCACGTTTTCTGTAATTTATTATTATTATGTTGTTTATTCGTTCAAATAAGATATAACGAAAAAAATGTTTTTTGTAATTTGGTAATTTGAGAAAACTGTAAGCTTATCTAGAAAACTGTAGTTTACAGTTCAAACTGTGAATCTGGCAACATTAAATGAATTGAATGGTCTATACTCCATATGAACTGGTGAGACATTTCTCTCCTGAAATCATGCAACAGTGTGATTTATTTACGTAATCTGTACTAATCCATTAGTGAATATACTAATTTTATTTAATTTTAAAAACGAAGTTCTCGTTTGTTTTTGTTTGTAAATTATATACAAATTGTTTGTGGTTTGACAGGAAATAAGTCTAATAAAAAGTTTATAGAAGTAATCAAGAAAGTTTATTGGATTGTCTGTTAAAATAAGTTTTATTATTATTTTAAACATTATTAATGTGGTTATCTGCAGTTGTTAAAATACGAATTCAAACTAAACATGCTGACAGTCGGAAGGCAAGTTTCCAATGCCCTGTATGTACATACGTACAATCCAAAGAGTTATCATCGATTCGAATCATTAACCTGACACAGACAAACGAAGTGTCTCGAACGGAACGCAATAGCCGATGCGATAGCCGAGACTTGCCGAGTGACAGTAATTTCCATTTATGCTGTCCATTCGCAGTCTTCTTAATATCGTGTATAAAAAAGCGTATACGAGCGTATTGTGTGGTTGACGAAATCCCACGACCAATGAGTAGATCAGACCTTAACAGTATGACTTTTAATCTGGTAAATCAACCATTTTTTGTTTGGTTTTCTCACTCTATCTGCCATTAATCCTCATTCTCATTCATCTGAGTTGCTTTTGTAAGAAATTTAAATGAAAAATTGTACTCTTTATGCGCTAAAAATTTTATTTTGAAAAATATAAATTTATATGTTCAAGATTAAGTTATTATTTAACAGAATACTTACATATATTTAAATTTGCTGTTATACATTATAACCTCTGATTTGAAATTTAATTTTTTTAATTTTTGGCGCACAAATAAAAAAAATCCTAATAAAAAAAAAATCACAAATTTCTCTCAAATCGCTGAACGAATTTCTTTAGAGGTCGGGTGGTATTCATTGAATCATTTTGCTCATTTAAACCGAACCGAAGCGAAATTTGCATCGTTGCTACTTTATTACTTCTATAATATTGTCCGTTTTAAATAAATATTTATAATATTGTAATCTATTCTCACAAGATATCATCTGATGAATTTGTTTGTCGCTCATATACGGCAGTATGTCTTAGTTTTGTCTAGGAACTTTTGTCCGACGAAATTCGCTCAGCGATGTTAATCTTTATATGCTTTAATTAATTACATGTTCATTTATAATTTGGAAAATCCTAGGTCGCGTGTTAATTGCTTGACTAGTAAATAAACAAAAAAGGTAGTAAAACGAATTTATTAATCTTTAATTTTTTCGTCAATTGCGTGACCATGTGTACGTCCATATTTGGAGCGGGGAATTCTAATATAATTGTCATATTAATTTTCGTCATTATTATTATTATTTTTTTTTTTTTACCATGACCATGAATCACTGTCAATCTTGTCGTTTGCACTTTATTACGCCACAAATCTAAAGCCATTAAAAATGAGCTTAACAAAGTTTTGCCTTTAATCCACTGCCACCCACGCGCTGGTGCAACAAGCCGGCATAATCACCCACTCTGTGTGCAAGCAATGACCTTTACGAATTTTGATTTACACGCAACACTTGCCATAAACGAACGACAAAGCTAAATTAGTGCAAAATTTGATGGCGAGCAAAAAGTCAAGCGACCAACAGATTAGAGCGGCAAATGTGAGCGGCAGGCGGAACAAGGCACGCAAGAGCGCAAAGTTGCAAAAGAGCCAACCACGCGAATCGAAAAATTATACCTATGTATATATGTATGTATGTACATATCAGCTATGGCTTATACACATGAAATTTGCATGTAGTTATGTATGTAAATATAGAAGCGAATATTTGCCAATGTTACTTACAAAATTTCGCAATGTTTATGAGTTGCTTGAAAATTTACTGCCGCAATGTGTAAAAATATAAATATCAATAAACATGTGTTTGTGTGTGTGTGAGCCCGTACGTGTGTAGGCACCGTCATTTCCGGCCTAAACGCCCAACAGGCAACAAATTTGGCAAATACGTATTCAAATATGGTATACAGATGTATAGGCATTTACACAGTAAGTCACAAACGCAAAGGGACAACAAATGTTTAGACCAGATTCACTCACAAAGTTTTTCTTGCTTAACATTTTTAGTTGATTTTTTAATAAAAAAAACTATGGATAAGTACATACATATGTATGTACGTACATATGTATATGTAGACTATTCTATAACAAAAACTCTACAAATTTACTATTTATCAAATTTCGCTAATTTATAGTGAATTGGTATTGTGTTATTGGACACGAAAGTTATTTTTCATGATAAATTATTTATATGAAAAAGGCTATCGACAATTGCTGATTAATTAAAATTCAACAAATAGAGTAATGAAAAGTGCATTAAATTTTTTCAAATATTCGAATTTTAATTTAAATTAAAAATAAGTCTTTATTTTTTAATTTATCAAAGTTAATAAAATTCGATGCCTTAAATCAGAAAATAAAGGCTTGTTTTTTTACCAAAATTTTAAGATTCAAAATTAATCCGTTGTTATTGTGTTTTTTTTTCAATAAATAATTTATTAATTAAATTTAAAGTTTAGAAATATGTTTTAATGTATTGAAATTTTTATTTGCAAGAACTTGAGCAATTAATTTACTTGAATCACATTTAAGCTACTCGTATTCATCATATTATATATATGTATGGTAAGAAAAACATGGTTACCAGATAGGTGGCGCTGGAGTCAAGTTATTTTTAAAAGTCGTATTTCTTAACCGATTTTGATGAAATTCATATTGTATTTTAACCTATTTGCATGACGAAAAATGTGTTTGCGAAAAATTATGTTGCTACGTAGCGCTGGAGTCGAGATATATGTAGGAACAGAAAAATAAACATTTTAACTGGGATGACGAAATATTGCTTTTATATTTATCAAAGCTGCATTTTTAACTTGTAAAATCGGTGATAAGTATATAGAAAAGTATGAAGCAACGAACACGGATGCGAAATTAGCTGGCATTTACTCCTAATAAATTTTGGGCGGGACGAAGTTCGCCGGGTCTTATATGAATATGAAGATAAGCTTTGCTTGATAAAATTTCTTAATATACAAATTTAGGATGTAAATATTTTTTTTTTTAATTTAAAAATTTTTCGAATCATCTCATAAAAATGTTCAACCTTTTCAAATCTATTTTTAAAGCAAAGAAATTTTAAAATCAAAATTATAATAATTTTTTTACTCTTATTTACTATTTATTAAATTGTCATTAAGAAACAAATTTTTTAAATGTTTTTTAAAAAGCTCAAATCTTTTAATTAAATGTATCGTATATTTAGTTTTTTTTTAAACTTTGATTCATAAAGTTTGTGTTCCTATTTTTTCATTAAAAAAAAAAAAAAAAATACTTATTGCATAAAAAGCAAAAAAATCACAGTACTTTTACTTTTGCGAGTCACTACATAAATGCTAGGTGCGCTTACCCGCTTCTTAGTTTTACAAATTTTGTCAGTTTATGCATACATACTATATATGTACATATGTATATGTACAACTAAGTAAAGTATTAAATTAATTGAAATATTTGTTGTTCCTGTTTCAGCTGGCGGCTAGCAATGATAGCCAAATTTGGTAAATTTAGCTGCCATAAGCAAGAATGACTGGCAAATACATATGTGCGTTATTAAATTAGTGTAATCGCTTTTGGTGGTTATGGATATTGAAATTTCATAATTTTTTATAACTGGATTTTTTTTTTTAATTTTGAATAAATATTGTCAGGATTTGGCCAATAAAAAGCTTAAAAATATAATAAAAGAGCTAAAGAGAGCGAGTACGAGCTTAAATTTGTTTGAAATCAGCTGGTCGGTTGAAGAGGGTTTTAAGCTGAGCTATAATGCTAAGCGTATTATAAACGTATTGAAAGAGAGCTGATAAATATGTTGCGATTTGTTTCGTGTTAAACTAACACAGGGCTTGGTGATCACACTGACCCAATAAGTCATTCCCTACGCAAATATTTGTCAAAATACGCCAACATTCCGCTTTATTTCATAAGAAAAAAAACAGCTACAAAGAATTAAATTTGAAATTGTTTTCTTAAAATAAAACATGTCTACAAAAATCGCCTTGTTTTTTGTAATACTCAGTTCGAGCAGGAATTATTTCGGCTCAATTTACTTTTTAAATGAGAGAGAGCTTTTTGGTCTTCGGTCGCCGATAGCTGAACTTGACTTAATTTAAATTCAATTTAGAACTTATTGAGCGATTAAGAGTTAAGATTTCATTGGAGAATAAAGCGGCAATCAGACAAAGCCTTAATTGAACAAATTATCAAATTTACTTCATTTATTTTGAATAGACTGGAATAGTTGACTAATTTAAGCACAGTCTGAACGAGCTTTAAAGCTTTTAAAGTACGACTACAGTGGTATGGACTACGTCGAAATTGTGCTTGAAACGTTGGCAAATTTCTTTAATTCTTGCACAAAAAGCTTGGTCTGTAAAATTTATATACATAATTAAAAAAAAAAGGAATGAAATTAAAATATAAAAAAATATTTATTACAACTTGTTTTTTTTTTACTTCAGACACATGCGCAGTGTCGGTAAGAAAAAAATCAAAATTCAAATGCAGTTCACTCTATAAAAAAGCCGTTTAAACTCACTTTATTTTTCTTATAATTAATTAAAGTTATTTTTTAAGTAAACTATGGTACATTCTCAAAGAAAATTCAGAAGCACCCATGTTTCAAACTATTCACAAAATGTACAATGGTTTAACAAAATTTCATCAAAATTTCGACCATTTAAAAAGAACTTTTTTTTATATTTTTGAGTATGCAGTTTTTTAGCACATTCAATTTTAGTGTGCGAGAGTGCAAGTTTCAAGTGTCTACATGCTATCACTGGTTTTTGAAAATTTTGTTTACTAACAATTTCCTCCATACAACACCAAACCGCGAATATTTTCTATATGGAAGGAATAACGAAGGAGTGTGAGAAAAAAAATTGTCAAAAATCAGTGTCGATTTGTAGTCACTAGAAAATTGCACTTTGTTGTACTTAAATTGAATGAGCTACAGATCTGCATACCAAAAAAAATTTTTTTTCAAGGGTTCGAATTTCTAATAAATGTTTTCTAAGTTTTATAAAATTTTTAAAATAGTTTTTAATGGTTTTTTTTTAAGATTTAACGATACTTGAATTGAAAAAAAATTTTAAATAATTGGAGAATAAATAAATTTTTCAAATATGTCAATATATACATATTTGTGCTTTAATTTGTGAACAGAGTGTATATAAATAATGGCGGAGACTTTAAATTTTATTGCGTATAGCATTGTGGCACATGAGATAAATAACAGTTGTAATGAGAAAGAAAATCGCAAATACAAAAATGTTCAAGAAAAATATTAATTGCAGCTTTGCAACTTGATAATTGCACTTGCCACGTAGAATTATCACAAAGTTAGTTAGAAGCTTATGTACAAACATACGTACATCACACATGTCCCATTGTTGGTGCTAAATAGCGTGCGAGCGTACAAACATTTGTGTGGGTTTGCCCCCAACATAAATACATACATATGTACATACGCAGCCGGCCAGGTTGGCAGCAGTAGCGACCGCGCGAAAAAGACGCTTAGGTGTGGCTTTGCTGCAATGTTGGTTGTTGCAAGTAGCCACAACTTTTTTGGTTTCACCGCCAACAGCAAATGTGATGGCGTTTTATTTATAATAAAAAACAAAAATCATAAAATTAAAATGCAACAAAAACATAAACACATTAAATACAACAAACAAAGATAATGGCAATGAATGTGATGTGGCGCGCAACCGAACAACAAACAACAAAAAGGTTGGCTACCAAGCATTAGCTAAAATGCAACCTACTTTTGCTGCAATTCGCCCAACAACTAAACGCTTTGCTGTACTCACACGCACACAAACACACGTACACGTACGCTTGGCGCGCTTGAATTGTAAAATGTGGCACAAATGCGTAAAAAGTGCGTGGCGCCTGCAGCAAAGATTTTCACAATTTTTTTTTTCTTTTCCACCGAATGTGTTCAAACTTTTTATTAATAATTTTGTAAGTAAGCTTGTTATTAGTCGTGTGGTTGTTGTTGTTGTTGTTGTTTGGCACTACTTATAACGCCTTAGCGTTTCATAAAACATAGTTGCTTTCATTGTTGGCGACGACTTGAGTTGGTGAAAAGGTGAGCGCACAACCACACTAACGATAACATTGCAAATACAAGTGTACCTGTGGCGATATGAATGCAGGTGGCAGCAAGAACAACAAGTAAACAAATTTAAACCGCAACACAAGCTGGTTTCATTTCCTACCAGCGCATACTCGTATTCATATTGCAACTACTACAATCCAGTCTATAGCTACATACATACAGATGCTTAAAAAATTGTTGTTACTTTTTGCTTAACTTGTAGCTTAAATATTTGCGACAGAAACGCTAAATTTTATTCTTAATTTCATGCTTATATAGTGATATATATCTAAGAAAACGCATGACAGACTCGCTGATTCACAGCTGTTGAGCATGAGGACCTTTGCGCATAGCTTAACAATAGAAAATGCAGGAGTTTTCCATCAGAAGAGTGGAGACGGGGCCGATATGTTCAGTGTCTCCAAGTCTCCAAGAGTGAATACGTCTACAGCAGTACCAGCAGTGCAATTAATAACTTATCAATTTAATTTCTCAAACTCTTCATATACTATATATATAGGCTACAATATATACAGATGGTTCCAAGCTAAACGAAAGAGAAACAACGGGATTAGCTTAAGTGAACTCGCTCTCAAACTTTGTTTTCGCTTACCGGACCACTGTAGTATTTTTCAAGCAGAAATAAATGCAAATATGGACCCCTGGGACATTCCTGGCGATTGCCTGACTTAATTCTACCCAAGATACGGGCATACCTCTAACATCCTACAAACATAGATAAAGATGCGAGCTTATGGAAAAGGTAAATTGCAGGTGGGTCTTAGACCACAACCGTCATATCAACAGACAAATCTGGCCAGAAGTTGATGTAAAGCTCCCACTAGGCTTGACCGCTCGTCTCTTAGATTATTGGTTAGGCTGATGGCTGGATACGGCCTTATGGACACTCATGGAAAGAGACTAGGAGACTAAGAGACTACCCATGAACATTATCTCTGCCACTGCCGCCCCGGCCTAGCCCAGACGCGCAACAATTTCTTCAAAAATTACTTCCTCCTAACTTTCTACTCTGCATTAAGCGTACATAATGTTTAAATTTTTAAGCGATAGGAAGGTAAGCATGACTTAAGCCAGTGATGTCACAATGAGCTTTTCTACCTCCAGCCTAAGTGTGCCACTGTGCTCCTGCGAGGTGGCAGCTGCGCTTAGAAATTGGCAACATTGCTGAAGCTCCACTGTCCTCTGAAATGTCAGTGTTCTGCAGGTATAATTTGCAGACTGTCTTGTTCCACTATCTTCTGCGAGCCCTGGTTACTTGCAGCTGCGACTGTGTAAGTATTTTCTTTGCTCATTCACAACAGGTAAAATTAAGAAGATAATTTTGTTCTTTAATTCCCTAAACCATGCGCCCATATGAACTGCTAGGAGAAATTGTGATTCCTCTTTCAACGTGCGGGGCTGCTCTTCTTCAATTAGGCTTTTTGGTTGGTTAAGATTAAGCGAATGCTAGGCGGAGACCCCCCACGACGCTAATTTGCTAAGTTCTTTGGCCGTTAATTTTCCACGAGCGCTTAAAGGAGCTTCTTTAAGGTACCAATCCAATCTATAGAATACAATGGCGATTTTCCTAAACCAGGTGATAACAGGTTGTTATTGCGTCAGGAAAAATAATTGAGTATTACCAAAAGAGGCTATCGGTATTTGACTACGAGTAAGTCCGCCTCTTTAAACAACAGCCACCTAACCGAACCCAAACTAATATCATTTACATTGTAATCGCTAGGCAGAGTCATCCAATGCATGCAAAATCAGCATAGATATTATTGCAAATTAGTTTTTAATTCTTAAAATTCTATTTTGTTAAAAAATGTAAATGCCATAAATGGTCAAAGTAAAACTTGTGCGCACGTACCCAAGGCAATTATGCACTTGAGTCATTGTATGCGTTTGTCTACGTGCGTGCGTCGAAAGCATGAAATGCATATTAAATTTGCAATGACGTACTTTAGATACTTAACAATTTGCATATTTTGTCAATAAGGCAGCAATTTTTATTATAACTACCACTGCTGCTAAAAAAAAACAAATAGTATAAATGAGTTAACCGACTGACTGACTGTACTGGCTGACTGGCTGACTGGTTGGTTGACTGCCTAAGTGACTCGCTGATTGATTGTGCATTCATAGATCTGCATGTACATGTACAAGTATGCAACTTCAATCGTCACTGACAGATGCAGCACAGCGTCGACGACGTCCGTGGCAAGCCGCAACCTCGACATTTTTTTGTATTCTCTTTGCTGCTGCTGCTACAGCCGCTGGTGGGTCTCTGTGTCTTTGGACGTGCGTTGAATTGATAATTTTATTTCTATTGCACATTCAAGTTCTATGCGCTGCAGCGCGTACCTATTTTGTATATTTGGTTGCAGACAAAATCCTATTTACGCGCGTTACGTATACGACCCGTAGCACTGCAGCAGCAAAGCCATTCATCCGCAAATCTATGTACTTCATGCTGCATGAGTGGCAATAAATTTAAATTGTTTTGCCAATGTCGCTGAATAGATTTGAAATTGGTATGCATGTGCGATAAAAATGGTAAGAATTTTTCATAGATTTTCCTAGAAGCCATAAAAAATGTACTCGTATGCACTTGCCGCTTATGATGTGGTAATGGCAGTTGGTTGATTGAAAATCAATGCAAATATTTGAAAACGTTTATAGTAGCAAGCAATGAGGTTTTGTCGCTTAAAAATAGAGGCCACAGTTACGGGAGTACCTTCTTAAAGCACGACCTACCCAATCGAATAGTGTGGACCGAGGAAAAGAGACGTACTTCTATTTGCTACCCTAAAACAAAATACTCCTAATATTAAATCCATAAAAATATTTATTGAGTGTTCTGATTTCTAGATTGAAGAAGGCTTTCGATAACCAGTCCAATATTAGACATAAATAGAAAAATTTTAAATCTCTTTACAAAATCACTAAACGATAATTTTAGCTCTAGTCGTTTCTTAACAAAATCTTCAGTACTTAAGTTCTCTATCTCCGGCTAAAAATGTTCTATGGACCAAGAATTTAATTACAGTGCTTTATCCTGTTTTAGTTTACCTAAGCATGTTTATAAACTATATGTTCGTAATTCTCAAACTGTTTATCAATTTTGCCAATTTTTAAGATATCTAGCAGTAATTCAAGTTCCCGTTGTCTATTTCGCGACAACATAGTTTCAAACTACCCCGAAATGATCCTGAACTTGTCCTAAAAATGGTTCTGGCGCGAAAAAAAACTTAAATTGGTCCTGAAGTGATCCCCAACGAATCTTGAAATAGACCTATTGGTTCAGAACGCGTTTCGAAATGTTCTTGAGAAAGGCGTAAATTCATTCGGAAATCGTTGGGACAGAAACTATTTTCGAAAATTCGGACACTCTCTGTTCCGAACTTCCCAGTAATGGACATATTTGATATTTTACTTCTATAATTCGGAGAGAAAAAATTTCGCACATGAAGTCTGAGGATGTCATCACCTGGGCAATTAGTGAAAATGAGGCTGCGAATGACTATTCGGACCAAAAAATTAAACAGACAATAATTGAGGGGCAAAAATATTCGGATCAAAAGAATAAGAGGACACGACTGCTCAACTACACAGCACGTAACAAATAATGAAGCTATTAAACTGTTTGATAGAGCTATTTGCTTTTAAAAGGTCTTAAAAACAATGCTGATCAGTTGCATTAGGAAATATGTTTAGAAAAAAATAAACAAAATTTTTTCACATATTTTTACAAATATTTGAATACAAGCCGTTGAACAAATAAAGCTTTGTTATAAATTTTACATCAAATTATTACATTTATTACACAGCTTTCTGTAGACCGAACAATTCTAGTATTCCGGACATACCCCGCAACTATATGTATGTGTCCGTAAAAATGAGGTTGTACTGTAATTTGTAACTCAGCCCCGAAAAGTGCTGAAGTTATCGATGAACTGGTGTCAAATAGTCCAGAACTATTCCTGGCCGCTGTGGTCGAGTGGGTAGCGGTGCGCGTGCTATTACTCGATATGCCGCTGGGTTCGAGGTTCGAATCTCAACCAGCGCAAGCAAAATCTAAATCATAGAAAAGTTTTTTTTTTAATAGCGGTCACACCTCTGAAGGCAATGCCAAACCTTCGAGGGTATTTCTGCCATGAAGAAGCTTCTCATAAAATACATCTGCCGTTCGGAGCACACCACAAATGGTGGGAGAAGCTCGGCCAAGCTATATAGTGTAAGCGCCAAATTAATATTATTATTATTCCTGGCATACTCCTGTAAATCGATGAACCTGTCCGGAAATGGCCCGAAAATAGTCCCAAAATGGTCTTAACTAAGTGCCGAAATTACCCCGAATTAATCTTGAAATTATACCGAACTAATCTCAAAATTATCCCAAGCTAGTCCCGAAATTATGACACCAAATGTTTACACATATAAAACGAAATCTTTGCGCTAGTCCATTATTCGCTTTTTGTAGGCAGCGCATCACAGGATGCTGAAAAATTATCGAAATTTTTAACAACACAAAATTGCACAAGGAGAACTTCCGAGTCAATGCAAATTGTATTCAAACAATTGCCGGAAGTGCAATCATAAAATATCTACAATCATTATTTTCCTAAGTAAATTAATTTATTAAAGATCACTTTTGATTTTGGAATTAGTAAATTAATTAAATAATTGCATGCAACCCTTTAAATGCATGTGTATGTGAGTATTTCTTTTTTTTTAATTAATCACTTAGCGTTAATAAAATCGCATAACAACTCACGCAAAACTAATTATGACAACGAAAAATCAGCGCCTGCCAGCCAGCCAGCTAACAGCGAGCGTGTGTTGCCTGCCGCTAAATGCCCATAAATAAATTAAATGCATTTCATATATGTACGATGTATGTATGTATGTATGTATGTGCATAGCGTTACGATCGCACGTTCCCACAAAAAAATCTGCAGTAAAAGTTCAAACAAATCGAATAAATTGACTCCCACGAATGAAATAATGAACAAATGAGCAGCAAATACATAAATGATCAGCTGCGATCGTAAAGTTAATTATAAAATATATAAACAAATATGTATGTATGCATACATGTTTGTACGTGCTCGTGTGTGTGTGTGTGTGTATGTAAATATCTATTTGACAGTCGCTTTGTACCGCTATGCAGGTTTACAGTGTAAAAACTTTATGAAATTATTTTTGGAAAATTGCACGCGCTCTGTGAGCGAGTTGAATGTCGGAGGACGGCAAGCTTATGACAGCGAAGCGTGTAGTAATATTATTTTGTGATTGCTGTCAATGCCTTCAATATTTGCAAAAAAGTGGTAGCATGACAGCGGGAGATATTGGAATATTTCAGTCCACATGCTACGTAAAAGACACGCGTTCATAACATTCATGAAGACAGAAAAAAGTGCATGCAGATCAGCTGATTTCAATTGATGCGCACACAAGATCGCTGGATGGCCGCCTGGCTGACAATCATCGCATGTCGGATGCAAATTTGTATAACAGCGAATATAACAACTGACACGCTAACAATAACACAACAATAGATAGCCATAGTGGCAAACACGTGCAGCGGCAGCAGCACAAGCTATGTAAATAATTTTAATAAATATCATTACTACAAATGCAAAACAAAAAAAAACGAATTAAATAAAATATATAAGTATGTATAATGACAAAATTTTTTTCAGTCGTTTTTTATAAAATATGGCTCAGAACTCAAAAAAAAAATTCCATGAATCAAAATTTCAAACTTAAAACAAAATTCAAAATTTCAAACTAAATTTTTGAGTATTTTTTTGCCGAATGTGTGATGAATTTTTTTTTTTTTAGAAAAATAAATTTTATTCTAGCTACAAAAAAATTTTTTTAAAAAAAACGGCAGTTTTTAGTCACTTTAAATTTGTATTTTGCTATACGAAATTTATAGTTCCAAAAGTTTTGGGAAAAAAGTTTGAAACATTCATAAAAAATTTAATTTATTTTCCTTTTTTTTTTAGTACAATATTTAAAGCTTGGGTTTATATATTTGTTAGAAAATAAACTGTATTTTAGTTAAAAACAAAAATAAAAAAAATTAAAATAAATTCTCCAAATTTGTCAAGAGAATCAGAATAATAATTATTTAATGTTAAAGCTTTAAAAAAAAAGTCATCAAATTTTTTTAAGAAATATTTCTATGTGTGTATATATGTACATACATATATTTTTATATTGAATAATAGTGAGAAATAATTTTTAAAATCATCGAAACTATTATTTCTAGACTTACTCGTATTATTTTATAAGATTTTCGATTCTAATTTTCGCCGAGATTAATATTTTCAAGTCTTCTAATGTTTATTTTTAGGTTTATATTTTAATGTAGTATACAATGAGGAGAATGCAATTATGAAGTGAAAAAAATGTTATAGCCGGCACTCGTTCAAGATCATTTCAAGGCTATAATAGATGTTTTGGAGAATTTTTCTGGATTTTATCGGGATCAGTGCTTGACTAGTTCACACCTCTTTCAAGATTATTTCGACACTAGTTTGTTTGCAACATAGAAAGTTCCCAAAAAAGTTCCAAGTTCGTCCCGAACAGGTTTCGAAAAAGTCTCGAACTGGTACGTAATAAATTTAGAAATGAAATCGAACAGACGCTGTTTAGGGATATCACCCTTACCAAAATTATAGTCTGTTATGAGATAAACTGCAGAGAATTTTTATGGGTTGTCTTATCCGTTGTTGGTGACGTCTTCCAAAAAGAAGCGCTAAATTTTGAGAGGCTGAATTCCGACATATACTTAGACTGTAAGTTTGTTTAAACTTTGAGGCGAAGTCAATAGCCATCTCGGTCGTCTGAGCTCTCGGTCAAAGGTAATGAAAGAGCTGACGAATTGGGGCTTGCCTTGAGGAAAGGAGAAACGCAAAGTTTCCAACGATAACTATAATTGCAGTTCACATGAATGACAGAAACAGGTTTGACTTGCAAATTCTCGAAAGCACTCCGGTTCAAACGACGACAAATCAAGAACGGAGGCGGAATACCCAGCTTGGGTAAACAATAAATAATAAGCAATACAAATAAGTTCTTGTCGAATGCCCTTAAACAGTAATATTAGTTGTAGACATTCGAAAATATGCAGCCAATTTCTGAGGTCCACCACAATCACCTCAACACTTTCTCTTCAGCTGTGCTTCCTGAGTAAGCCATTTCGGCTTCCACTTCCACTTTAGCACTTTTGTTAGTGATTTCATTAAAAAATCGAGCTTACAAAATCAGCAATATAATTATTATAAATAAGCATCAACGCCCTTCAGCGTCTAACGGATGCTACGCAAACGGTTTTTTTCGTTTTTTTTTTTTACAAAAACAACAAACAATAAGGAAATTTGCAATATCTTTGTGAACATCTCAATATGTATTCCTTATCGTTGACATCTCACTCAAATGCTTTTGTGCATCACTTGCGAATTGTTTACAATGTGAATTTTGCTGACGAGAACAACAATAAATGCAAAAAAAAATTGTAAAATATAGAAAAAATAAAAATGAAGATAAAATGTGACACATGCCATAGTCAATTTTTACCAATGTATGTACATATATACTCGTATGTGTGTGTGCATGCAAAGTTTACTTTGAGATGCTGTGGTTTATTGCCTTTCTACTGAATGCAACACACAGTTGTATGTATGTACGTATGTATGTATGGACGTAGATAATGTTCACAACAATGATTCAGGAAGTTAATGTGAGATTTTTTGCGCCTTGTCCACAATTTCTTGTATATGTTAATATATTGCACATCTTTAAATGAATGTACTCGTATGTGTGTATGTAGTGTAAGTGAAATGTTATTCACCGACCTCTTGAATGGCAACTCATTTTTTAATTCACTTTAATTACGTTGTCACACTATCTTTGCATTAACAGCGACATTTGCCTGTATATACATATATATGTAAATATATATATTCATACATATATCTATTTATGTAAATACGGTAGTATCATTTGCTTTGCAAAAAAAATCAAAATGGTATTGTTTGAAACTCATTATAATTTTTATATTTTTAAGAATCTTCTTTAAAAATACAAGCAAATCTTATAACTAAACCCAAGTTTTACCCGTTGCAGAAAACTTTAAAAATTCAATTAGTATCGATGAGAAATTTCAATTTTTTTTTCGAGGAGTGTAAGAACTTTTTCGAGTAAGCAATTTTGTAGCGCTTTGACTTTTAGTAATAATGTACAAGTTTCAATTGGTTAAAATTACTGCCGAGTTATTCGATTTTTCTATGAACTATTGCTGTTGATCTCCAAATAAATGCGACAAAAAGAAATTATACAAATCGACTAGTTACTTGAAACTTTCACGTTATAAGGAAAAAAAAACAATATTCGAAACTATTTTCGCACATTTTCGCACATTTTCGAAAAAAAAGTTTGAAATTTGAATGAAAAATTGTCGAGTTTATTAAAAATTAATAGTTTCTCCTATTTTAATTAATGTTATTTTATAACAAAAACATTGTAAATTAGAATTTCATACTTTCTTTCTTTTAACAAACAAAACCCAATTTAAATTTTTAGAAAGATTTTATAGCTCACCTCATTGTTTATTGAAGTTTACAGTCAAAACAAATTGCCACTGTTTATATTCTTAAAATTTTTTTTTTGTTTATTGTTGTATATTTGGTGGCCCAAAATGTAAAGATTTCAACAAATTTTCTAATTATAGTAATTTCTTCTAGCAATTTTTTTTAATATGACTTTATTTTTGTTGGCAACCAAAACCAAATAAATGAAAAATTAAAAACAAATTTAATAAATTCCTCATATTTTTTAATTTGTGTAAATTTTTCAGCCATAAAAAAAATACAAAAAATCAGTTGAAAGAACATTTCAAAAATTCTGATTGAAAATTATGAAATATTGATGAAAATGTTTGCCGTCTGCCAAAAAGGCAAATCAATAATTATTAAGGACATACATATGTATGTATGTATGTGTATACATATGTATATTCCTAAAATTCTAAAAGAAATTTAAAAAGGACCCTAAAAAATTATTTTTGACAGTTTCATGCTAAAACTTCATTAAAAAAAATACATAAAAATATAAAAAGTCATATTACAAAATCGTCAAAAAAAAAAATCACAAAGCAAAAAAATATTTTATGAATTTTGAATGAAAAATTTTAAATTTTTATGAAAGTTTTCAGAACTTTTTATAAATTTTACACAAAAGTAAAAATTCGTATTTATATAATTCCTGTTATCGGGCATATTATATTTAATGAAATTTAAAAAAAGTGCGGCACTTTTCCATTTTGTTTCTATTATTTTGGCCGCTGATGTATGTACATATTAAAAAGTTGTAAATTGATTATACGTTCTTGAACTTGTGTTCATTTGAGTAAAGATTACTTATGCAAACGTACATACATACATATGTATGTTTGTATGAAAATAGAATTAAAGCTGTCCCTGTGCATCTTGATATTTCGCTTTGAACTTGGTGTAACTACTATAATTGAATTAGCTGCTAGTAACAGCTCCGATATGTGTATGTAATTATTTAAATAAATTAAAACTAAACTCATAATAGCACGTGTGATACCGATGAGCGAGACAAAATATTGAAGTTTATTCATAAAACAAGATTGGTCTTTCTTTTTTAAAGTCATTAACATTCAATTTTTAATAAGAGACAAAGCAATATCTTGGCATGTACTTTCTAAAATATTTAATTTTTCCTACTCGCTTAGTAGTGAGACCACCAATTTTTATTTTTTATGCAACAAAATCCGCAGAATTCCCATTTGGCCACTAGTACTAGCGCTATGGCCTTTTAATAACGAAATAACTGAAATTCTTCAATGAACTTTGTTGGTGTAGTTGGTTTTGTGGAAAGACTTTACACTAAGAGATGTTGCAGTTAAGCCATACACTTAGTATATATATAGAATATACAATTGTGTTCAATTTAATAGGAGTGAATAGTTTTGAAAAATGTTGTGTAGTTATTTTTCTTTAAATTCTTTCAATTAAAACTCAATTTATTCTCTTAAAAAAATATTATATGTATTCGTTTCCTTTAATAAGGTCAAGGTTTAAGCTCTATGGAAATTTTTTAATAATTTTACAAATTTTCATTTTCATAAGCAGTCAAATAATATGGAAGTTTCAAGTCCTTAGAAATAGGCTTTGATTTTTGAAAAAAATTTATCGACGTTATTGCGTTTTTTCACATTAATATAAATTTGCTTCAGATGCCATATATTATATGAAAGCAAATTTGGCAAACAAAAATTACAATAATCTCCGTAATTTAAAGGCTTTTTGATCTAAAAAAAGAATTGACTCAAAAGTTATATTAAACTAGAAGACCTGGCGAACTTCGTCTCGCCCAAATTTTATTAGATATAAATACTTTTTGAACTCTGTTGTAAACGTATTTAATGCGAAAAATTAAACTGCCACCTAAATTTTCGCATACGTTTTCGTAGCTGCCTAATTGTTTGTATACCTATGGCAGATTTTCAAAGTTAAAAATGTTGTTTTGATGAATATCAAAGCACTATTTCGTCTACCCAGTTAATGTGTATAGTTTTCTGTATATCCCGACTTAGGAATAATAGAGAAGAAGATTGCGCCTTCTGGGGTACGGTTACTCAAAACTTTTGTGATTTGACAGTTGAGCGACGTCAAGATAGTGACAGCGTTGCCACAAATATTTTAAAAGTCGTTTTAATATTACTTAAAGTCGTTTAACTCGTCAAAACCAGGTTTTCAGTGCAAGCTTAACTTTATTTGTCGTTTAAGCTGATTGTAAGCTCCGTATGCAGTTGTGAAGTCAACTTTAAACGGCTGATATTGAAGGGGGGAATTTAATTTAATTTTTAGGTTATGACAGTCTTTTAGTTAATGAACCATCTTAATAAGCAAATTTATTGTGCAATTGTAAAAGCTTAAAAGTTTTAAATTTTTTTTAAGGAACTTATGTAGTATTTAAAACTGAAAAGAAAACTCTTTGAATAAAATTTCCAAATTGAAAAAAAATAAGAATACAACATAAATTTCATCAAAATCAGTTCAGAAATACGACTTTTATAAATAACTCGACTCCAGCGCCACCTATCGGATAATAATATCGCAGATACATAATATGTTTTTCTTAACCTTACCATTATAATATACAGGATATGACTAAAATCGAACTATAAATACGATTTGTGGTTTTAATTCGACACCAGCGCCACCTATTGAAGTTTTCTCCGTAACATTTTTCCTTGGGCAAAGCCAAACATAATTGAAAAAAATTTATCCGTAAATAGGACATGCATTATCGAGTTATGGGCGTTTATACGTACACAACTTACTTTTATATATATGGAGATTTTTTTAAATTATTATAAATGCAAAAAAAATTGGTACAGCTGTGTTGAATCATACTTTTATTATCAGTTCTTTCAATGAAAAAAATTTTGCAACTCTCATTTTTTTATTTTATTGCATAGTTTTTGAATCATTTTTTCCCTAAGATATTTTAATATATTTAAAAAAAAATCTATCGAATGCTGCAAGCATTCCCAATTATGTATCATTTGATTTACTAATTGCCCCACTGTTCTATCAGCTGTTCTGTGTTGTGTTGAACGCCAGCGAGTGTGTTCGCCAATACAATTCATGTGTTTTGCTTCTCCACGTTTTACCGCTTCTTTTTGTGCTGTTTACGAATTAATTTTTTGCCTTCTCTGTTTTTATTCTATCTCTCACATTTTCGCCACGTTTTGATTTGTTTATTTTCGTTTACTGGCTTGGCTTGTCATTTGTGGTTTATTACAGATTTTTTCTTCTGTTCAGTATGTTTTCTTACGATTGCGCTTTGTTTGGTTTTTATTTATATCTACAAACTCGTACATTCTCGTACATATGTATGTGAGTTCTGACTTTGCCTTTTTTGTTTATACTCGTACACACATTAAGGCAAGCAGCGAGTGTGTGTATACAAAATGAGTGATACACCCGCAGCGCTCACTTGCACTGAAATTTATTATCATCAGCACTTTTGCCTTAACGAATTTTCACTTTGCGAGTGAGTCGTTCACACACAATCTTTTCTCAGCTCTTCCTCTTAATGGGCAATTTGTAGCTTGTGGCTCTCTCAATTGATTTTCTTGCCTTCTTGATTTTATATTTTTTCACGTTTTTACGGTTTTTGTTTTAATTCTTTTACTTCGTACACATGTATGTATGTTGTACATATGTACATTTGTTGTATGTTGTTGCAAATGCTTGCCTAAGATTGTGTGAGTTCCTATGTGTGTGTGTGTGTGTGTATGACTCCCCACTTGGGGGTGTATTTGTGCGCATGTGTATACGAGTATGTGTGTAATTCAATTTGTAGCCGCGTAACGGACATTGCTGTCGCTGGCGTTTCGGTGAGAGTTCTAGACACTTTCGTCTACTATGCGGCCATCAGTTGCAAATGCGGGCATCTTCAAGTGGCAAGTAGGTAGTGTCGCGTTGAACGCGTTTCAGATACGATTACACATCCGTGTTTCTGGTTGAATTTGTAAAAAAGAAAATCCGCTTTTGTGGCATGTTAGGGAAATTTATTTAGTTTAGTGGAAATTGTTACGCCAAGCGGGCGTGTGGCAAGTGTGCGACTGTGTGTGATTGTTTAAACAAAAAAAAAAGATATCTGCTAGCGGAAGTGTGGATTAATTTGTGCAGCATCGTGGTACACCTATGAGAATTTAAAGAATTTAATTAAGATATATCAATTTGAAATAATTACAAAAATTAATAATAATAGGTATGGAAATTGTAAGAGCATACAAAAATTAAGAAAAAAAATTAATATAAAAAAATTTGAAATTAATATTTAAACAGTTTGGAAAACCACAGCTAGCGATAATAAATAAAATTAATTTAACTGAATAACGCCAAAGTTAAATAAAATCAGAACTGAAAAATGTAAATAAATTATTTTGGCATCATCCTTGAGGAACAGTTTTCAGATCAAGCACGAATTATCGAAATCTAATTGATAAATTAAGTCGGTTTAAATTATAACAGCAAAAGTAAATAACTAAAAATTAACGAAAATTAAATGAAATTAATGAAAAAAAGTACAATTAATATACTTATGTTGCAGCAGACAAAAGTACCAAATAACGTAAACTGAAATAAAATTGAAAACTGAATTAAAATAAATTTTAAAAAATAGTTTTGACAAAATGGAAGAAGGCAAAAAAATAAATAATAAAAATGAGAATACGCCGTGGCTGCGCTATGGAAGTGAAACTTCTTCTGATTAATTTCTTAAACGTTCCATAATACTGAAACATAATTTAAGGTTCCAATTAAATGAACTTAACATAGCATAACGTTAGGTGTGGTGAGTTCATATATAATGCGTTTAGGTGTGGTGAATTCCTGTATAGTTGGTTAAAATGTGGGGAGTTTTTTTCTGGTATGGGGAAATAATCCGAGATATTTGTTAGCGAAAATGTTTACCTTCTGTGGTTAAGGTGTGGTAAGTACAAGTCTGGTGAGCTGAAGAAGTATTTCTTACCATCTCCAACCTTTTTCTTGCACACCATTCCCATCAGCCCGTTCCTGTTCTGAGAAAATTAAAAACTACACCTAAAATGTCTCAATGCCAAAACAACTTTGCCTCGCATCCAAATTGAACAAAGGATGAAGGTAAATCGTCTAAATTGCATTATATTCCTACCCTGTTGGTAACTGCAACTACGAAAACGATAACGATCAGAACTAAAAAGGGGTTAGAAGCGCAAAAGCTTAAGTGCCGATAAAAAAAACAGCAATCCTGCCACTCACAAAAACACCGAACTAAAGACATACATATGTAGGTAAAAGTAAGGTTTGACCCAAGAAAGACAAAAAAAATTAGTTGTGCAGACAGAATATGCGATAGACTATAGCAAATATTTGAAGACCAACTTAGTTCTACAGAAATTTATTATTGTTATTACCCATGAATTGGATGCACAGTACTCAAGGAGCTACAAGCGCAAGAAAAAAATATGCTCTTAAAAGGACTCGTCGATGCATTATTTATTTTTAATTCGCCTTTCCGCAAAAACAAAACAAAAAAGTTAAAGAAAAACAAATTTTATGAAAATCACTTTTAAAGCGTAAGGTAAAATTGAATGAAATAAGTTAAATAAAATAAAAGAAGAACAAAGAAAACAAAATACATTATTGCAAGAGTAAAACAAAGTAAAATTAACAAAAATTTAATTAAAATTAAATATTCGTTGAACTTAAGGCAAATGAGAAAAGTGTAAGGTTGTAAATTTGATAAAATAAATAAAATTAAAATGCAATTGTGGAAAAACTTGAACAAATAAAATAAAAAAATTAAATTTTAAAATAAAATTAAACGTGTAAAATTTAGTTAAAGCAAAGTTAATAAGACTTAATTCAAATGAAAAAAATTAATACTAATTTCTAACAAATTTAATATTGTGATAATCTAAAAAAAAATTAAGCTATACACAAAAAACTTAAATAAAGAAAATATGCAATGTAAATAAGAAAACATATGTATAAATAATGAATTCATAAATAATTAAACAAAATTAATTTTTAAAACGAGAGAAAAAAAAAATTTTTTCTACTAATAATGCAAAAAAAAAATCAATTTAAAAGAGCCATAAAATGAATATAAATATTTACGAACATGTTTTAAATTTTCTGAATTTTTAAATTGACTCGATGCAAAAAATGTTATCAATGATTTTTATACAAAACATTTACAAAATTAAATTGCCTTTAAATTCATGCAAAAGTGCTATGTTTTAATCAAATTGTTTCTTGTGTTTTGATAACTTTCTCTTGACGTGATCAATATTTGCTTGATAAATAATCAAAAATATTGATCGAATCATAAGATTTACTTTTTTTTTAAATTGTTTTTAGAGCCTGTCCAATAAAAGAGAAACACAATATCAAGAAACAAAAAAAATTTATTTTAAATTATTTGTATCTCAACAGTGGTAATAATTTGGTTACGCAAAAGCCAAAAAAAATAAAATTAAAAAAAGCTGCTGTGAAAATCAAATACTCAAATTATTTGCTTTTCCTCCTTACCACAGTTCAAGCAAACGGATTTCTTCAATAATATCCGCTACTGTACGAATACGCTGCCACATACAGTTCGTTTCGCTAGAAGAAGAAGACAAAAAAAATCCACTTTACTAAGTGCGCTGAATTATTAAAAAAGAAAACAGACACAAACGGATATAAATAATATATACTCGGTATGTGGATGCACACAGTCACGTAAAAATACTTAGCCGCTTTGTAAAATATAAATAAACACAGCAACTGCGTGTCTATTTGCCAACGCCGCGAGATAACGTATCCGTCAGATACACTCCGTAAGCGCCTAACGTTCTGTAAAATAGATAAGAAATTCTTCTTGGCTCCGTGTTTGTGTTTGTGTGTGTGTGTGTGTATGTGCATATATAAATACATACGTGCATTAATGTAAATAAAACGTGATTTGCTGGTACTAAATGCAAAAGCATTGTTTCAAGGCAATAAAAAGTATAACAACTCCTCAGCAGTTGTAAGTAAGCGCGAAGGCGTGCCACAAATGAAAACAAAAAAAAAACAATATAAATAACAAAAAGTGTCATTCGCTTAATCTTGCAACGCGACAACGTTGCACAATCGCAAACGCAATCACATTACGATTACCACCTACGATACTGGGAATTGTAGTTTATTAATATTTTTGTTTTTTTTTTGTTTTGTTTTAACTGGAAATAGTACATACCCGTAAATAATTACCGCTACAGCACACTGACAATTTTCAATTATGCTCGCCATTAAGGAGTGTCTGATACGCGAAGGTGTTTTGAATTTGACGTCAACTGCCAACCATGGCAGCGGCAGCAACAGCAACAGCAACACCAACACCAGCATTACCACCACCAGCTGCCTTACAGCGGATGAAGCGAATGTTGGCAATGGCGATGACGATGTTGTTGGCAAAAATGTTGGCGGTGCAGGTGCTAACAATATCAGCATTTATCGCCACAGCTACAACGACAATGCCGTCAGCAATAATTTGCGCGCCATTAACGCGAATTACACTTACAGTAATGATAATCGTAATAATCGCAAATTTGATATTGGCGCACCAGCACCATTGGCACTCGACTCACCGTTCGCCAAGTTGAGAGATCAAAGTTAGTATTTATTCACTTATTTATAGTTAGATATACATATTTAGAAAAAAAGAAGAATACATATTTACATATATATGTATGTATATACATTTGCATATACGAATGTCCATATGTATTTGTATTTGTATCTATGTGTTGGCAAGCTTAATTTTATTCTATTATTCATACATTAGTCATTTATTCATTTCTGACAGTCGCACTCTGCTATTGTTGTTATTGTCGATTCGACTTGATTCTCAGCTTGTTTTCACGCTAGTTTTGGTAACCCGCAGCGTTGTAAATTCAAAATATCCATTTGATGATCTAAGATTGTCATAGGTGAATGACATATCGTTAGCTAAATTTAGAAAGGCTCTATGGCCCAAAAATTGTATTACCCTTCCAACGTTTACAATTTGAAAACTTAGCAAAAACGTAATATTCTACAGTTATACGAATTTTGTTGAAGTGCTGACATTTATTAAACTTAATGTTTAACTGAAAACTGTAATACGAGTATTAGATTTAATTTTGTATAAAACTTACAAAGCAGCTCTGAAACACTAGTTATAGAAACTGAGGGGGCGCGGCCATCTAGCGCCATCAAAAAATTGATTTTTTTTTTATTTCACTAGTCAATAAGTCTACCTTTGAAGAATATATGTATATCCGAGATTTCAGCGCTAAATTCCAAATATTGTATTAGTTATAGTATTTTGAATAATACAGGGTCGGGCAAGAGCGAGTGGTAAGTAAAAACTTTGGAGCGCGTATTCTCGAAACCATGTTTTTGTGTCTTGCGGGCGTGATTTAAAAATAATGCACTATCCAACATATTAACGCGATTCAACGTTCATTTTGTAGCTTATGAAAATTCTCTCTATGAACATCGAAAATTGAATAAATACTGTATTATCGTATATAATATTTTTTTAACATGAACGACAAAAAAAATGACGTTAAAAGCCATAATTTGCCTTTGCAACGTGGAAAATAATTAAAATCCCCAGTTATTTGAATTTTTGTAGTTCATAGACTCAGAAAAAGTATAAAAAATAAGAAGAAATGGATAACTCCGACATTTTTCAATAATTTCGAGCCAAAAAATCATTTTACATAGTTTATTTGATCGTTTAAATAAATCTCAAAGTTTGGTTAAATGAACTTTTTTCATTTCGCCAAAAAAAACAAATTTCAATAGAACTTAATTTTTTATCTGCTAGTTTTCATATAAAAAAATCGCTTAGTTGACCAGAAAAAAATCAATAATCATTTCGTATTTATTTTTAATCTTTGTCTTATCTTATTTTCTCTCTCTTATTTGACTTCTCAAAACATATTTTAAAATCCTGCTTTTTAAGTTTATCAAGTTTAGCATCAATTATCTCCGCGTTACTGTTAAATACCTTTCCTTCCCCTCAAATTTATTTTACTTTTTGGAAATAACCAGAAATCACAAGGTGTTATATCCAGGAAATACGGTGCTGGTCCTATTTCTTCGATGCCAGCGATGGCAATAAAGCAATTCGTTATTTCATGATGTAAAAAGGAGCAGCGCTAATCATATTTCTTCCTGTTCTCCAGTCGTAGATCTTTTTCAACTTTGAACTTCACCAAAGTGGAAGATTTCGTTCGACCTTGTCGGAATTCGTCGTCTGATCTATCGTCAGATATTTTGCATTTCCTAGCCTATATTTTAACCGATTATTCCGAAATTTTGAATGAAGTCTCGTAAAATAATTGCAAAGAATTTGATAATTTGGTTTTTTAGAAAAAAGTTTTTAGGCTCACGAACTAAGCGAATGTTTTGTTAGTCCCCTCGTATATAATTGCACCCGCTGCTGGTGAAATATGAAAATGAGTTTGTTATTTGTATGATGGCACCAACATTCTGGTGTCGTGTTTGGTGAAGTTAGCTCAGTTATTTTGAAGTCGTGCAACAATATTCCGCAAAAATGAATTGAAGAGAAAAACTAGTATTCTTCTAATAAAACTTTTTTTCATAAAAAGATGTTTTCTTCTTTCAATTTCTTTTCCATTTCGCTTTCTTTATTTCCTTCCACAAATACATAGTTTTTAATGAAACGAAGGTAGTAACATCTTGCCCCAGTGTGTTGTATCGGCAATTTTTTTGTTACTAATCCTACATTTATTGTCTTGAAAAGTAAAACAACCAATTTGTAATATTTTACTTGATATTAAAATGTATGTCGTCTTTGTTTTTTGTGTGGAGAACGCGTAATTCTGGACAATTTTTCTTTTCTGATCATTCTCTGTCCCTCT
This sequence comes from Philophylla caesio, assembly GCA_963971545.1. Classification (NCBI taxonomy): domain Eukaryota; kingdom Metazoa; phylum Arthropoda; class Insecta; order Diptera; family Tephritidae; genus Philophylla; species Philophylla caesio. The sequence goes on along the minus strand of OZ020608.1, from coordinate 111,864,335 downwards.
TGCTTTGTGTACATCTATAAAATTCAAGTTCATGTTCACCGTAAGTTTTCAAATAAAGTAGATTTATTTAGTAATTTAGTTAAATAATCTACGCTTTTTTACCACAGAAATCAAAGCACCAGTTAGATATTTAGCTTCTTGCGTTGCCCAAAAAGCAGCTGTACCATAATTTTTTAGACTTTGTTCTTACGGTATTCCTTATATCCTTCTGCAAAACTTGAGTATCCGAATTTTGCTCAGATAATTAGATATTCCTTTCTACCCGCATCTTAGACCCTTTCAGCTTCTTTGTACTGTTTATAATTCTCCGTTCTCTCCATTATTTCCCCCATTACGTTTGCATGCTAAAATTTTCTTGAAATGAATGATAGTCTTTTGACTGAGTATCAGTGTTCTCGCTCGCATAATATTGATTAGTTTATTGATCTCTCCTTAAAATACCGCAGAAAAATTATATTATCCTGTGGTGCGTCAATTGAACGCAGCCTACCTGAATGCATGCTTTATGTTTAACATTTTCCGAGCACGTTTTGTATGGATTAGTACCTTTTATTATTTTTTTTTTGTATCTCGTATTTGTTCTATGCTTTACATTTCACTTTTCAAAGTATTATTGTGTACATTATTGGTTTACTGTGTGTGTTGTAATTTTTTTTGTTTTTTTTTTTGTGTGGTTATTATTTCTATCCATATGAAGTAAGCGAGATTGCCTCATAGTAAATACTGTATATAGACGCACATTTTTTACACACATCGTACAATAAATTCCATATCTGTGCAGGTTATTAACTTTTTATGTAAAACGTGTGTTCTATTCTGCTAACCATACTCTTCCCTCGACAATATTTTAATAACTCAGCTGTCAGTCACTCTGCCATTCTAGTTTTCTAGTTTATTGCTCTCTGGCTAGGCGATCTTTAACTCTTGATATTTGTACCTATGTATGAATGTATGTAGGTACATACATATGTGGCATAATTCACGCTTAGAATTGTTTATTGTGTATGTTTGTTTCTGTATAATCGTATATACATACATACATCCATAGACTTATGTGATATATGATTGCGTGCCGTGGCAGGTATATCAGTTTTCGCAATTAAGTCTCTCATACTGTCATATTGTAGATATTTATTATGAGCCAGAATTGTTATTATTTTTTTTTTCAGAATCTAATTCGTTATCATTAATTAATTTTTGTTATTTTTAAGGTAACAATTTTCGTAGAATCGTAACATGTCAACTGAATTAAATGAGATCATCTCAATAATTAAGTGCTGCTATTTTGATTTGGTATCTTTAACAAGTGAAAAGTTGGTTTTTTTTTATTATAATATTTTGTTTTTTTTTTTGTTAAGACCATTGCTTCAATAACTCTAGACTTTGTTGAAGAAGTCAAATCCGTTTTCTTGAGTATTTACTACAGAAATTTGTGCATACAAAACTGAAGAAATATTTTCGGTTTGCTTTGAAAATACAAAAATCGTATCACTTAGCTAATGTGTAATTTTTATCACTGGCCTTTCTGTTTTTACGCCAAGGAATTTTAACACTGAGGCAACATTTTTTTTTGTATATCTTACTTTTGTATATTGCGCTAATTAAACGTCTACGTACTTGTTAATATTGTGGCTGCTTGCATAAACACATCGCCACTAAGTTGTTTGTGCAACACTCAGCTGTAATTAAGTTAGTGTGGCAATGTAAAAGAAAATGAAAATTGTATGCCTGCCTACCAACAAAAATCATAAAATAAACTCAAAGATGAATTAAAGAACTATGCAAAGAGTATCCATCCACATCGTACAGTTTGCAATGCCACTTCCTTTGCGTTTGCTAGACACATCCAAGTTAATACATGTCGAATAATACTTTTGTAGGTACTCTTAACGTACATATTTACATACATTTGTTCGAAATATGCGTTTGAAGGTTTATTATTAGCGCACTCAAAGCATTTATGTACGTACATATGTATGTATTAGGGTGATTGACTTGGTTCTTTCAAACCGGTTTCCTCCGGTTTTTTCATATATTAATTTTTTGAAATCATGACTTTTCGAATATGGAATAAATCTGTTTTTTTTAATCTCCAAAACCGACTTTTTTACGTAGTTATAGCTTAGTATAGCCTTAAACAAATAGAAATATGGCAGCACATCGACTAAGTTTATATCCATTCTTTTTTAATAAAATGGCAACCACAAAGTGCTCAGCAATTAGATAAGACCATTATATATCGAGCCTTAACAAATTTTACTGGAGAGGTATTATCAGGCCTGTTCTGCATTTTGAATCCGATAAACTTGATCGAAATCGGAATGTATAAATCCTTTTTCCTCAATCTGTTATTAGTTTTTTCAGTTCTGTGGCGATGAAAACTTTTTATTTTCATTTCGGAGAATCGGAGACAATATATATTTAATCTAAAAATAAATGCTCGCTTTCGATGTATAGCAATGTCTTTCATTCCGATTCCCACCAAATCGAAATGCAGATCAGGCCTGTGTATGTAAGTATGTCGCTTACGTTGTTTTGGCGGTTATGACTCGATATATACGAAATCCAAATAATTTGCAGAAAAAGCGCAACAACGGTATTTTAGAGAATTTTCTATATTTAGACAAATGTCATACGAGGAAGGGAAAACATTGAAAAATTGTAGAACGCCTTAATGCCAATAAGTCCTACTTGCTCTCTCAATGTGCTAGTCGGATTTATTGTCAGTAAGGCGTTATACAATTTTTCAAAGTTTTCCGTCTTTTTATGAGCATTTTCAATATTAAGTTTTGAAAAAACTACAGGGAAAAAATGTATTGACTCGAAAACATTTATGCCGGATGTTAGAGATTATTGCCTTTCCTTGTTTTTGCGTTTTTATTTTTTGTGTTTGTCTTAAATTTTTGTGTCCTGGTTACAATTAAGAGACTTTATTTCTTGAGACTAAAAGCTTTATTTTGAGACCAATTAATTAGAGACTGAGACTGCTTTCTTAGATATAATTGTATTAAGTTACATGTACATTGATGTAGCCGGTTTAGCCGGTTTTTTCTTGCTTTAAAAATTGGGATCCGGTTTTTTTTTTTTTTTTTCAAATTGCCATTTTGCAAATAATTCGAAAACCGGTTTTACAAAAAAGTCTAATAATCGAACACCCCAATATGGTTGGTTTATATGCACCACCATATTCAAATCATGCTCGCCAGGAATATCACAGCACACAGAACACTCTATCGCGATTTCTTCCATATAACGCAGGCTCGAGATTTTTGTGAGGAAAAAATTGCAGAAGCGTGCCAGGCACAAAAACAAAATGGTATAATGGATTTACGGAAAACAGGCCGAGCCAGGAAATTTGAGTAAAAAAACCTTATTTTGCTTCTTACCTACAAAAAAAATTCCGATCCTCACTTTTGAAGTTTGGTTTGGAGACAAACCGGCCGTCTTCAGTTAATTTCCTTAAAAAAAAACGCAGATATATTTTTTTAATATTTTAACAACATTCGAAATTTTTGCTTTACTTTAGAATAGTATGCTCTCATAAATTAATAAATAAATAGAACAAAGTTAGTAAATCTCATTAGCAGCCGGTTTCACCAGCAATTTCAGTGGAGGTTTCCTTTAATTCTACTAAAGTTCCGACTTTCTTTAAAGCAAATCAATTGTACTTTTGACTACACTTTACATATATGTTAAAGAAGCACCAAACATTGGAATTTGAAATTTTTGTAAACTTATTAATTTAAAAAAATACCCGATTTTAACATTTCAGGTGCTTATGTAAATATTTACTTTAGTATATACATACATATGCTGATAATATACCGGCACACTTTTATAATTTCGTCTCACTGAAAGTATGGTATGTTAAAATATACATCAATATATTCAATGTACAAATACTCTACTCGATCTGCTCATAGTGCCAAAGCATATTTGAAATCATATTGCATGGAATTTTAAACACTTTACATATGTATAGTAAATAGTTGAATAACCGCAACTTCATACTATGAATGTACATTTGCGTGTATGTTTGTATACCTTTTCCATGTCAGAAGTCACTTATCTCACTCATATGAATGTCTGTCTGTTTGTATGCAAGTACTTGATACTATAATCCGCTAAGGGTCATACTCATATATATTTAGCCCATTAGAACAAGACAGAAAGGAAAAAAATGAAATGAATCTGAAATATTAATTTGCAGTAATTCAAAACGGAAAATTTTACAATTCGAAAGCAAACATTTCAAATAATCGTATAGCTTAATAATCATTCATGTATACTACTTGCCATAATTATGTGCCACCCACGTAATGAGAAGTTTAGAATATTTATTATACAAATTAATAAAAATTCAAAAAAGTTAACAAAATTTAAAACTAAAAAAATTTTTTTTTATGAGTACGCAGTTTTAAAGTTAATTTAATTTTAGTATAAATCTGCAAGTAACAAGTGGCTAAAGCTAACCGTTGATTTTTGAGAATTTTTTTTGTATAGGGTGTTGTGTTGTTCTTTTCGGTTAAGAAAAACTCGAGTCATACTTCATACGGAAAAATTGCAAAAGAAAGCCAGTAAAAAAATATTCAACAATTGAAAATTCTAAAAAAAAAGATTTAACAAAAGTTTTATCTACTTTTAATGAGTATGTTGGATTTCTTTTTAAATTTTCTACATACTCTGCAGTTTGCGTAATGATTTTGTAAGGAAATGTATTTTAATTGAAAAATATCCTTTTTTGGAAAGGGGAGAAAAAATAAAAATACACGTGTATCGGCGATTTTCATGTACACGTCAGAATGTTTTTTTATGTATAAAGTATTTTTTCTATATATTATTTATATACTTTTATACATAAAAAAAAAATTCTGACGGGTACATGAAAATCGCCGATTCACGTGTACTTTTATTTTTTCTCCACTTTCCGAAAAAGTATATTTGGTTCATAGGACAGAACTAAAGCTCGTTTTTGTAACGCAGTGTTATAAACAGTATACTCGTTTATATGTATGTACATCTCTACATAAGTATGTATGTAAATATGTATGTACATTTAGTTACTCCACATTTCAATAGCGATTTTCATGCGTAAAACTATTGATTAGCTCAAGGCCAAATATGTGTTTACAAATACGTATGTATGTACATACAAATATCGTTTCGACCTAAGGCTTTTGTTATAGGTAGATGCTTACATAAGTTAGCTTCAAGTTCAATACAATAATTGGTATTTCATTTTTTTTTTGTCTCAGACATATTTTTCTTTCAACTGCATTTATACCGCTTACATAGAATTTTTGCTCTTTCCCTACCTTCCTCGCAGCTATTTTCACTTTCATGCCAAAGTGCGTAACCATTTTTAACCAAGAAATATTTGTACGAACCAATATAACCATAATTTGATTTTACGCTTTGTTGCATAATTGCGTGGAAGCCACTAAAGTGCACATAATTACACACACAGACACACTCAAAAGCATTTTGTGGTATTCCATCATTGAAGTGCTGTATCGACCATGAACCTAAAGAGTGGAATATTGTAAATACTTATAAATAGCTAATTAAATACCACCACGAAGCCACCGAATGCATTAATGTATGTACATACTCGGTCATACATAAATATTCTCATATACGTACATATGTTTTAAGAACTTAATGCACCTTAGAGTAAGACACTCGTTTTCAAGAAATCAAAGAGAAGAATTATATCACATAGCCTGATTAAGGTATCTCGTGTGTCTGTATCTTAAAACACAAAAAGAGGGACCTATGTACATACATATATATGGACAGTATCAGCCCTATTTTATGAGATAGTTTTTTTTTTATATTTAAGATTTGATTTTAGCATCGTCCTTCAGAATGACTTGGAGATATATTAGGGTTACATCTAGAGTGTTTCAAATTCATTCTCAATCTCGTTCTTCACTTGTAATATCGATTGTTTCTTATTCCTTTTGTGCTTGAAATCAATCACTGGAAATCCAGGTGTCACACTCCTTAAACATTGCAGATGGATCTAAGCACCTATTTACAACTAAGTTCTCATATAGAATATTCAGCGTCAACCCAATGAAGACGACGGTCATTCTTCGGTGTAGATAAAATGAGGCAAGTTGTTACGACATCAATTCTGCACCATTCTGGCCTTATAGGCAGGAACAGAATCTTACTGAAAGAAAAATTCGTCTTTTGCGAAGAGTGTCATGTAGTTAATATGCACGTCCCTCTGGTAGTATGCTGCATTCATTTTCACTCCTTTCTCAATAAACAGAAGGGGGAGCTTGACTCTTTTGGAAATGGCTCGCCATACCATAACTGATATCGTATTTTGGAACCCTTCTACCCCTCGACTTCTTGTAGGAAGGTCCGAGACACGTTTTGCATACGTTGTTGTAAAAGAAGTAATTTAGACAAACAAAAATACAGATAATTCTCTGACAAAAACAAGTTTTAAACTTAATACCAGATTTATAATAATTTAAAAAATGTTCATTTAAAGTTCAAATTTTTAAAAAAAATTTTTGAGTATGTAGTTTTATAGCTTTTTCAATTTTAGTACAATAAAATGGAATTTTCTAGTCTTTAAAAATTACCTCTTATTTTTTAAATGTTTTTCGGTTTAGCCTACATACCTACACCGTTTGTATTGAACGGCTTTTCATATGGAATAAAGAGCACAACACTATTAATAAATGAATTATCAAAAATGACTTGAAACTTTCACTTTATTATACTAAAATTGAATTCTCGTATATGTAGGACAAAATTGTATACCCAAAATAATTCTGCAAAAATAATGTATGCTTTTAATGCACATTTGTTACATTTTTATAAATCTTTTATTAAGTATAGAACTTTGGTTTATATGGTTTTTGTTGATTTTACACTCTTTTATTTGAAAAAAAAAAAAAATATTTTTAAATCCCTCCATATGTGGGTGTGCTATATTTATGTATGTCATACAGAAACAGTACGTTTTTTTTTACTTTTTCATTGCTGTGGGATATTAAATTTACGTTTTTGTAATTTGCGAATAAATACTTTTTGACACACTTGAAAAACGTGCCGCTAATTATTCGCATGAAAACTACACAAATGGGTGAATTATGTTTACAAATGTTTACACACATTTTAATAATTTCCTTAATTTGTGGTTGTCGGAATTGTGTTGAATTTCTGATGAATTAGCCACGCAAAAAAAAATATTTCGAAATATTTTAAATGTATATTTTACATATGTTATATTTCAGAATGCTGGCATGAATGCATATAATATAAATAATATTGTTTTTGGCGCATACAGTAAGCCAAATTAATATTCGTACAGTTATTGGATTTTTTTTTTGCAAAATTTTCCGCGTTTAATTTTATTTAAAATATTAATTACTTTAATAAATCAGTTTAAATTAGTGGGTAGTATAAAAAATTTTAAAATATATTTACGAAATTTAATTAAATTTTGAAATTTAATTTAGAAAAATAAATTTTTTTGGAAAAATTTTTTTTTGCAGTTGTTGAATGTTTAATTATAATCAAAAGATTATCTCTTGTCAAGTTTCTTCTGGGTACTTGAATTGATGCTTAACTCATAGTTATTTAATTCGTCAGCACTTTTTGTTAGCTCTTGATTAACCAAAAAAATTAGCTGTAAAAGTGAAATATTGAAATTTTAAAAATCACATAATTAAACTTTCCTTAAACATAATGTTTATTTTGAATACAAACACATTTTATATTGTGCAGAATTTATCCACTTTACTGGTGATTTATTATTGAAAACACATTTCGTATACTCATATTAAATTAGCCGAATCGAATGTATTTTGGCTCGCGCGTTCTTAGTTTTTTTCGCTTCTTCAGTTTCTTCAATTTTTCTTTGTAGGCTGATGCCGGTACTTTTAAATTCCTCGTACCATTGATAACTATTCATAAGTGCCACTGAAAGTGTGCCATATCGTTGGGACGCAAAGCATCTGTTGTTTTGAATGAAAAATATTTTGAAATAAATTTGAATAAAACCACATATCTCTAGTGTGCTATAAAAATGTCTAAACACATTTTTATGCATTAAAATACATGCATTTCAACATATATATACATATATGTATGTATATGTATATATGTGTATACAAAAACAGTCACAACTCAAAAAATCTCAAATGTTCAGGAGAGGCAAAACAAACAGTCTCTACAATAATAATGATAATTTTATAATCATATTTTTCCAGTAAAAGAAGATAGTAACTACGAAAAAATTTCTGGAGCAGTTGGGGAAGTATTCCGTGAATTAGTTTATGTGGAAAAAGGATTTAAAATTTTTTTTTTTTAATATCCAAGAGAAGTAAAAAAATGTATGTAAAAATGTTTGTAATATTTTAAACGTACTTTTCCAGTAAATAATATAGTTACGATGAAGAAATTTTCGGAGCATGTTGGGAAGTATTCTGGGAATAGGTTTATGAGATAAAAGCGATTTTAAAAAAGTTTGAGTTGTGACGGTTTTTGGTTTAGGGTGCGATATGTACATACGTGAAACATATGTTTATAATTGTATTTAAAAAAAACATTTTTCAAGTTTCTTTTTGTTTTTCGGGATTTGTATGCGACTGTGAAAACCTATAATTTATATTTACATAATTACTTTGAAAAAAATTTTGAAAATGTTATAAGAAGTTACGTACTAACAAGGTCTGACTATTCATTCAACAAACTTTCATCCGAATTTGAATCACTTTTAAACAAAAATTGAGAACTGTTTTTAGTATGTTCGAGCCCCTCAAATATATTAATATTTAGTTTTAAATGTATTTTACTTTATTGCATATGTTGTTAATAATTTTAAGTTTTACTTTTAGTAAGCATTTGCTTTTAAAATTGTTTTTGTATTTAATTCAATATTTTTCTTCTTTTCTTTTTGGTTCTTAAAACGATTTGAGCTCAGGGATTTCTTGTTTCGACAAAATTTGAAGAGAGCATTTTTTAAAAAATGTTTTTCTTAAAATAAAATAGTGTGTTTATTATATTTTTCTATTTTTTTTCAAATTACTTTTTTCCTGTTTTTTTTATATTCTTTGTTTATTGTTTTTAATTTTTTGCTTTATAAGCTTTAATCTTTTCACTTAATTCAATATTATTTAATTTTTAATATAAATCATACATACCATAATTACGCATACATATATTTTAATTTGTTTTTTTTTTATTATCTTGTTTATTTTCCGTGACGTATTTTTGTGTACTTTATCTACATGCATTATGTATTTGATTTAACATTTTAGAAGCGAATTAAATCTAGGCATTAAACTATATTTTGTTTCATTTTACTTATTTTTTTTCTTACCATTTTATTGCATTTTTTAGTTTATTTTTTAAATTCTTATATTTTTTAAATTTAATTGCATATATTTTTAATTAAATGTTTTGTTTTTTAAAATTTCTATTTTAAAATTTATAGGAGCTCTCATACACATATATTTTTGTTTTTTGATATTTCGACTTTGTTTTTTGATATTGAACTTTCTAGTATATTTATTTTAATAAGTACATATATGATAAATTTAATTCATTATATAATTTTTGTATGACATACATACATTTATATATTTTTGTAGTTTATATATTTTTTCACATATCTCAGTAATGTTTTATATATTATTTTTATATTGTTTTAGAAATAAAAGGCCTTGCATTTTTTTATTTGATGTAAAATTATTTTTAAATACTTATCACTTTTTTATTTTTTTATTTTTTTATTGATTTTTTAAATTGTTTTTTTATGATATATTTTTATAAATTTTGAACTATTTTACTTTACTTGTTAATACCGCATAAAACTTGGCGCTTTTATTTTCAACTTTAAGTTATTTTAATATTTATTTGTTATTTATTTTTTTTTGTTTATATTTGGTAAAAATTTTTAAATTTTTTATAAAAACTTCTTTAAGTATTTAAGTTTGTATCGTTTTTTAAATTAATCGAAAACATTTAAATTTTATGTGTAACATTTTATTTTTTATTTTTTTAAACGTAACACTTTTTTGTTTATGCTGTCATGTTTTATTGACTTTTTATTCACTTTGTTTTAGCTAAATAATTTTGAATTACTGAAGCTTTATTTTAATTTAATCTAATAAGTTGGTATTTTAGATATATTATTTACACTATTTTGTTCTTATTTTATCCAATTTTTATTAATTTTAATTAATTTAATTTTTTTCATTTTTTTGATGTTGAACATTTTTATTTGTATTCTTTGTTATTTATTTGACTTATTTTCGAATTCATTTTATTTTTCTTTTTGCACTGTTTTTTAAACACCTAAATTCTAGTTCTTTTGCATTTAACGCGAACTATGTACTACATACTACAAACATATCTACAACAATAAAAACAATACAAGGAAAAATTCAGCGCACATTGCACCATAAGCTCATGCATCTTCTTCAATCATCCAAACCACCCACTCACTCGCTTTTCACATAGCTTTCTGCACTTTCCTTTGCTGCTAAGATAAATCACCTCGTTTGAAAATGTCGTAAATATTTCATTGTGCGTTTACCCGCTTTAACGAACGCCTCCTTCCTACCCTTACACTAGCTGATATTTGTTTCAAGTGAAGCAAGTGTAAATTTTTGATTATTTTCGTAAAGCATTGACATTGTGCTACTTGGCCGAATGGGAGCACAAAATGCAGCTATTTAGCTACTTTAACGCCAATCTATAAATAAGAACCTTAAGCTTATGCCACAAAAAATTTAATATCTATGAAGGCAATCTACCAAATGTGTACAGGTTTATATACATACATACATACATATGTAATATCTCCGCTCAATCTTTTCTCCGCGTTGAGTGCTGCGCAATTTGCTGCATCAACAAAATTTGAATTTTATGCCTAATTTTAAAAATGCTTTCATCATTTTAATAATTTTTATTTATTTTCTTTTTATTTTTTCTTTTTTTTAATCTCGTATGTAGAAATTTGTGTGGCAGTACTCAGATTGTAATAAACATATTTTTATTAATCATATTTTGATTTTAATTTTTTTTTGTTTCTTCTATTGCACATTCTGCCTTATATTTGCCTGCCAACAGCAGATAAACCGCTGCACAACAATCTATGTACGAGTATGTGCGTTGAATGTCTGTCTGAGTGTATAATTAAGGCGCTTGTATTTGTATGTTTATTTTGGCATCGCTATTAAATTATTTTCATTTTGGAATTTTTTGTTTTGATTGTCGAATTTTACAGGTCATAAACCATCATGCGCTTTTACAGCCGTTCGCCCACCAAGTAGCTGTCACACAGCTTTGTTGCTACACTTCACTGGAGAATAAATTCCTAATCTTTTTATTCGTTAGCTCAACTTAAAGCTGACAATTTCCTCAAATATTCAAGCTTTATATGTCATACTTGTATTCATTGTCTACGTTCTAGTATATAAGTCGATTTATTTTTCGCCACTGACGCCTGCCTTTAAAAACCACCGCCTCTTTGGATGAAATAAAATCAATATTATTGTCGAGGAAAGACGCGGCATTAGACGGACCATCACTTCAGTCAGCTTTTCCATCTATCATGTAATTGGGTGATTCATTCAACTCAACAATCATGTCTGTTACTAGTGGGGCACAAATATTGACTGCCCTTTAAAGATGAGTGCGAAACTAGCACAGCGATACTTGATTATTGACATTAAGATTGCTGGTGCTTTTTTCTACGTTAGGAAATATAATAAGTTCTCAAGTAAGAATAATTAGACAACATTACAAATAGTTTTATATTAGCTCGTGAAATAGAAAGTTACCATAATAAAAATACTAAAAAGTCACTCGTTTGACTTGCTTTTACTTTGATAAGCTTGTAGAAATGCATAAAGGCATTTTGGCGAAAATTGTTTTTTCTTAAGCGAAGAGGTGTACTAAATGGGGTTACAAAAATAAGTTTGAAATTAAATTTACACATTATTGTGCTAATATTGCCTCAGTCCAACTAAAATTGTACAACATTGCATACTCTAACAAATTAAATGTTTTATTATTTTTTTTATGATCCTTTCATTCAGTTATTGTAGGTATATTTTGTATAAACGTAAAAACTTCTTTTTTTAATTGTTTTTTTTTTACAAACTAAACTGCATTTGAATGAAAAAATATTAGAAATTAAATAAAACTAAATAAATTAGTAAGCATTTTCAAAATGTGAATTGGTTAAAATTTTTAAAACAGCGCACATCGTAATTTTCAAAAACTTGTTAAAAAAGTTAATTAAATATTTTGAGAAATCTCTTGCTAGATTTTGAAACTGTTTGTTTTACAAAGAATCAAATGTAAATGTTTTTATCATTATAGGGATGTCTAATATTTTTTATTAATTTAAAAATAAAATTATAATTTTTCCATAAATTTTTTACTTTATCTTGTGTTTTAACATCGTGACATGTCAAACCCATTGCTAATTTGTTCTCCTACATTTTCTTTAATATAATAATTATTAAAACTTAAATTAATTAATTAAATTAAATAAATTTAATTTCATTGAGTGTGCAACCGAAAATAAAACGTCATGCAATTAAATGTAACAACACTGCAATTGCAGTAAAAAAAAAAATATAAAGAATGCGTACAGCCTGCAGCTTCAAAGAATTAAACTCGTTTCCCTATAGACTTTCTCAAGTCTACCTTCGTTAATAGCAATTGTACGCAAACGTCAAGCTGTGTGGTTGTGTTTACTTTGCTCTCTTAAAAATATTGTTATAAAACAATTTTAATATCAAATTAATCAAAAGAAATTTCATTAAATTGTGATTAAATCAATTTTGTGCACTTCAAGCTAAGTATAAAGTGATTTGGTGCAATATTCATTTAATAATCTTTAACTTATAAAAAATCTCATTTAAATCTTTGTTGTGTTGTGTGCCGAGTCATAATTTTTCTTGTAGTACAGTTGTTGTTGCCAATTGTTTTGTTTTTGCATTTGCGGCTGTTGCTGTTTGTGCGCGCACTCTTTGTTACTCCTTTTAGCTTTCACAGCTGTTTGCGTGATTTGTTAAGTGTCAATAAAACTGTGTATCCCAAACTGTTCTAACTGCCTTACCGACTTCTATACTGCTTTTTTTGCTAAACTGCTTTTTTTGCTAAACTGCTTACCACTGTTAGATCCTTTCTTCTGATAGTCCTATAAATTGTAATTTTAATTCTAATTAATTTTCTCCTAAATAATATACCATGTCTTGTAATTATCCTAACTGCCAAGTTAAGAGTGGGTCTGAACGCTTTGTGTCTTGCTGGCTTTGCGATGGGCTTGCCCACATGAAGTGTGCTGGTTTGACAGGTAGAGTGTTAGATTTGATTGATGATGGTAAGGGTGTCCGCTGGTCTTGTCTGAAATGTAGGTCAACTGAAGTTGATCTTTTTAAATTTTTTAGGCAGTGTAGGAACGGTTTCTCTGAGATTGGTAAGGAGCTACATGTTCTTACCGAAAAATTCAAACACTATGAAAACGTATTTAATTCTTTTAAATGCTTAGAGAATACGAGTATTCCTATTAGCCGTAATAGTAAACGGAAACGTATTGAGAGTCCGTCTGACGAAGCTGAGCCAAATCCTATTCCGACGACAATTATTTCTTCTCCCTCAGGGGAGTTGATTAGTTTCTCCTCGCCTTGTCCTCAGGCTGTTGAACCTTCTACATCAAAAGCTGCTGCACACAGATCAGTTCAAAAGGAAAGCAGCGAAAGCAAAAATTCTGCTGCGGTTTCTGTGGCGCCTGCTAGGGGGCTGGTTGTGGTTCCTCAGAGAAAATCTATTTTTATATCAAGATTTTCCAGTGATACCACAGTTGAGGATATCAAGTTTCACATTTCATCTAAGGTTAAGACTGATGACATAACTATCAGGAAATTTAACTTTAATTACAAGAGAAACATTTCTTCATTTAAAATCGATGTAACTTCCGAAAACTTTAATATACTTTTAAATAGCTCTTTTTGGCCGACTGGGGCTTTTGTTCGCGAATTCGAGTTTAAACCCAACATAAATAATAAAAACTTAGCAAAAATCTCTAATCCTAATCCGGAGTCAAAAAACTGATAAAAACTAAACTTGATATATATTACCAAAATGTTAGAGGCTTGAATACAAAACTAACTGACTTGCTTTTGAAGAGTTATCACTGTAATTTTAACATTATAGCTTTTACTGAAACTTGGCTTAAACCTCACGTTTTTGACTCGGAGATTCTTTGCAGTGAATATCATATTTACAGAAATGATCGAGAGTGCAGGATCGGTGGAGGTGTTCTTTTTGCTGTCCATTCTTCATTACCATCTGAAGTGGTGAACGTCCCTATCATTGAGTCTACTGAATTTAAGTGCATACGAGTGCAATTAAGCAAGTCTTATATTTATTTAGCCCTCTGCTATATACCTCCTCAGTCTGACTTGTCGGTATATAGTGATCATATTTCCTTACTTGGGATTGTGGACTCAATGCTTAGGCCTCCCGACTCATTGATTGTGTTGGGTGATTTTAATCTCCCAAACATTTCTTGGAATATGATTGATGGTCATATCGTACCTTCCATTAACAACGCCTTTCTGGAGGGAATGACTGAACTTTGTCTGAACCAGGTTAATACCCTACAAAACAAGTTGGGGAGGGTCTTGGATTTGGTTTTTGTTGACAACATGTACAGGGCCTCCTTAAATCGATGTGATCCATTGGTTTTGCCTGAGGATGTATATCATCCTGCAATTGAATTGTCATACGAGATCATAGACGGAGAGCGGGTTTCTGGATCGAAAGCTTTTAATTCTAATGACAGCTTCGATTTTAGAAAAGCTAATTTTAAAAAATTAAACTATGACTTATCTAAAATAACTTGGCCTTACTACAATGGCGATATTGAGCGTAATGTTTTGGACTTCAACAATACTTTATACAACTTATTTCTTAAACATGTACCTAAAGGTTCTTGTATTCGTGATGAATCAGCCCCTTTATGGTTCACTAAAGACTTGAGAACTTTAAAAAATAAAAAATCGCGTTCTTTTAAAATATATAAAAGTACTGGTCGTCATGTGGATTATCTTAATTATTCAGTCTTGCGACATAAATATCTAGAATTAAATAAAAACTGTTATGAAAAATACTTGAATAAAATGAAAATGAACATTATCCACGACCCGAAAGCTTTCTATGGTTTCGTTAATTCTAAGCGCAGAGTAAATGCATTCCCTTCCGCAATGAAATATCAAAGTACTGTGTCATGTGATAACGAGATTATTGCCAATCTATTTGCCCAGTTCTTTAAATCTAACTACACCACTCAATTTAAATATAACTGTATTTCCTATCCATACAAGCTGAGCCCCAATAACTCTATTAATATTCCAGTCATATCATCAGATGATGTTTTTCATTATTTAATATCTCTAAAAGAATCATTCAAGTACGGCCCTGATATGATCCCGACATGTTTCCTAAAAAAATGTGCAAAGCACCTGTACCTGCCATTATCGAACTTGTTTAATTTATCCCTCCAGCAAGGAGTTTTTCCGTCAATATGGAAACAGTCTTACATAATCCCCCTTCATAAATCTGGAAGCAGGTCTTCTATTGAAAACTATCGTGGTATAGCTAAACTCTCTTCTATCCCGAAGTTGTTTGAAGCTATTGTTACCAATCAAATGACTTATCCGATTTCCTCAATAATAGCAAATTGCCAACATGGCTTCTGTAAGGGCAAATCGACCATTACAAATTTACTTGAATTTACCACCCATGTTTCAAATGGGTTTAGGGAATGCATTGATACTGATGTTATATATACTGATTTTAGTAAAGCATTTGACAAAGTATGTCACTCTTTACTCATCCGTAAACTAGATCTGCTTGGTTTTCAACCTGGTATCCTCTGTTGGATGTCTTCTTATCTCTCCGGTAGGACGCAAAAGGTAGTTTTTAAAAATTTTCATTCTGGGATCATCGATGTTTCCTCGGGAGTTCCTCAGGGCAGCCACCTCGGACCGATTCTGTTCCTGCTATTCATAAACGACATTTCTACAGTAGTAAAGTATTCTAAAATATTGATGTACGCGGATGATGTTAAACTTTTTAAGACTTATGCCTCGGCTGAAGAAAGATCCTTGCTGCAGCAAGATTTGGACAGCATAGTCAATTGGTGCAGTATTAATTATATGCCGCTTAACCTTAACAAATGTAAATTCATGTGCTTTTCTCGACGAACCATTCAGCCGGCCTCCTACAAAATAAATAACTACGTCCTAGAACATGTAAACAGTTTTGTTGACCTGGGTGTTGGTATGGATTGTAAACTCAATTTTAATTTTCATATTAGTTCCACAGTTAATAAAGCAAGGGGTGTACTGGCTTTTGTAAAGCGTTGGTCAAAGGAATTCCGCGACCCGTATATAACTAAAACACTTTTTACTTCATTAGTAAGACCAATACTGGAGTATGGTTCCATAGTTTGGAATCCTCGTTATCAGGTCCACTCAGACCAACTAGAGTCAATACAAAAACAATTCTTACTTTTTGCTTTGAGAAATCTTCGATGGGATTCGCCATACAATCTTCCCCCTTACACTAGTCGTTTAAAACTTATTAATCTTCCTACTCTTTCGAGTCGCAGAGAAATGTTAGGTATAATATTTCTCGTAAAATTAGTCAATGGATGGATCTCAAGTCCATTTCTTCTAGAGCAAATTAATTTTAATGTACCCTCCCGTGCAACGAGAAACTTTAAACCACTTTTCTTGAAACTATGCAGAACTAACTTTGAGTTGAATGAACCGTTTCGGGGTTTATGCCAAGACTTTAACAATCATTCCAGCACCTTTGATGTATCGGACTCACTTTTTATAATTAAAAGAACTATTCTATCCTCTCTTAATAACAGCTAACGATCCAATTTTCTTACTTTGCATTTCTCTAACTTTGTATTCGGCTGATGAATTCTTATTCTGTAGCTGAGCAGCTTGGGATCTCGACGCTTAACAAACTTTCTTCTGTCACGACTCGGCACCTAAGATTTGTATATTTAAAAAACATCCGTACGTTATGCGGATTGAGCCCCTCGTGCCGGTTGGGCGGGAAAGTGGGTTTCCGTTGGGTTATATATATGGCAATGCGGCTATGCGTTTCTTTAATGATATAACTACCAAAGAGCAGATAACAAAAATGCATGATACTTTAATGAAAATCTTAGTTACTCTAAATTCTCGTCAAGAAATTGATGCAGAAATAATTTACTTGTATACTTTTGAAACTCTAGAGCTATAAATGTAATTAGCAGAAGTTGGAGATGTCTGTCATTTACACTTCACAAAGTATTTATCCATGGAAAAAGTATTATTTAATATCATTCCTTTCCTAAAGGCGAGTTGTTCGAGGAGGCTCAAGAGGAAAAAAAAATAGGAAGTACTTGCGAGTAAGCCACACGAAGAAAGTGCGCAGAAAGTGCGAAAACTTGGATCTTGTGACCATGCAAATAGTTTCTTCAGATCGACTTATTTCCTAAGCACTGGTTAAAATTATAGGCGGTTAAATATATTCAGCTTAACCAGCTCTTATAGTGCGATTAGCGCTAAACCGGTCTTTAAGAAACCGGCCCTTAGTTAAATACACTCTTTTTCACAATTAATATTTATGTTTAACTATATATGTATAAAAAATATCGCATACCTTTTTAATTTTTTATTGGAGGTGTGTTTAAAAAGTGAGATGAATTTAGCGGGCGACGCACATTCGATTATCGAGTTTTGTTGTTGTTGTGTTGGTACACATGACCCGAACACATGTACACAGTTTCAAAAACATAGCATTCATAGTTTGTTTTTGACTGATAAAAAAAAAGGTTAGACGTGTTTAGCTGTGCTCGGCGATTTTCTATTATTATAAAATATGGATCAAAGAATTTGCATCAAATTTTGTATGTAAAATGGAATTAAGTAAAACACTTGAAATGTTGACTGTGACGTACGGTAAGTCTGCTCTAAGTACTAATTGGTAAATTGATGAAGAAATAAATATTTTTTCATAAAAATATAAAGACACCTTACCTCATACATACACATACATAGGTAAAACGCTGTTCCGAAATTCAAATATTTGAAATCGACTTACATTTGTTTTATTGATTTTAAAGTAATTAAATTTTTTTTTTTAATTATCTTCAATAAATGGAGTAAATGTGCACTTATTCACAGAAAAAACATTTCACTTTTCGTCCGGTGTTTTTAATGAAAAATGTTCAACAAAAAATCGAAAGAATGAATTGACCTTCGTAAAATAAAATTACATACTTTCGGTCTTAGTAATAAATACTCCCCAAAGCATTATTTCAAGGATGACCAGCCGAAGTCAGCAAACGGCTGAGGTGTAGATGAAAATGGTTACCGATTCTACGATAATAATTTCATTACCTTTCATTGCCCTTAGTCCCAGTACACTGGATATTGTGATAGCGTCCAGCCTGTAATTTATTTACATATCAATTTTTAAAGCACTTTTATACCAATAATTATTTACTAAAAATATAAGGATTGATATAAAAAAAAAAAAATTTATGTGTTAAATGGTACAGTGAGGTACTGCAAGCTCAAATATTTTGTTGTAAAAAAATCTGAAATAGTCGTACCTCTTAAAACTGCTACCTACAAATTTACTCCGCTTTATTTGAGTTTCTATTATCGATGTCAATGAGAATAAAGTGTTAAAAACAGATACTTCGAATAGTTGTGCTGTACACAGTCTACCTATAGCATAAAAAAATATTTACTCAACTATTGCCGAATCGACCCACAGTGTCGCTAAGGTGTTCAGATCTCAGATTTTTTTTCTTGCTTTCAATCGCAATAAATCGCTAGAATGCTACTGCATTGGCAAGTTGTGTCAACATGCGGTGCACGCGATTGTTTATTAAATAGCATGTGGGTGTTGGGTGTTATAAACAACACAAAATCCATTTGGCTGCGTACGCTTCTGGGCACAGTATTCACAAGATGCTGTGCAGTGCGGCCGCCACAACACTACCGCCAGCTGCATTCCGCTACAAAAATTTACATACGAAAGAAAAGAAAAAATCACATAAAAAAAAAAATGAAAATATGTGAGACAACGGCAACGCAGCGAGCTAAGCAAAACGCATTTTATTGTGCTGAAAATGTGTAATTTGAAGCAAAATACAGTTTGTTCAACAATTTCACAGGCAATTGCCGAGTGTACATAAGTGCGATTGATGCAAAATCGCTGAGTTATATACTCGCAACGAGTAGCTGTGATTTTTGCTTGCATTTATTAATAAATATTTATTTAACTACTTTATCTTTGCTTTCTTTGTGCGAATAGTTTTCTTTCAATGCTAATGTGTCATGCATTGTGACGTCATCATTAGGTTTCTAACTTAACACAGCTTTGTTCTTGTTGTTGTTAGTTGCTTGCTTGTCTTAATACCAACCCACATGGCTGGCCTGTGAGTAAAGTGATATAAAAATTAAAAAAAAAAACAAATGCAAGTGTTTTCTAATCAAGTATTTAAGCACATACATCCACACAAACACAAACGCGTACATAAAACAATTGTATGAATGTGAGTAAGTATGCGCAAAGTCTTTAAAAAAAAAAATTATAATTTATTTAAATGGCAATTGCGCAAACTAGCAACACCTTTTGTTTTCTGCAAACCGCTTAGCATTGTTAGTTTTTGTTGTTGTAAGTATTTCAATTGACCACAGCCATTGTGGTAATTTGTAAATTGAAAATCTCTGCATATTTGGTATGTTCTACTCTGTCATTGAAATCGAAATTGAAATCGCATTGAAAGTGAAAAAAATCGCAGATAATTGAAATGTTAAATAGTAAACGTTGTTTTTTTTTGCAATTTTTTATTTGTCTCAATACTTTTGTATGTACACATTTGTAGGTCTGCTTAACGGTCTATTTGGCTGTGCACTTACCTTCGATTGTCGATTCTATGTACTGTGGGTGTCACTTTTGGTGTTGATCTTTTTTGTTTTTTTTTTTACAGACATTTTTTTTCGTCTTAATTTATATTCGGCGTCTTTTTATACTGACAATTTTATGTGTATACATTTGTAATTGTAAACGCATACATACATACATACGTACATATATAATTACATATAATATATATAAATGTATACATACATACATACATACATGTGTCATTCAACGAAGGTGTTGGCAATAAATAGCTGAAAAATTGGCAACAATTTGCAAATGCTCTGGGAATTTTCCATGCTTAGCTTAATTTTACTATATTATTCTTATTATTTTTATGACGCCTACTTGGCGTTCAGAAATATAGGAGCACTGTGAAAATCGGCCGAATTGTTCTTAATCGAAAAAAATTTACCCCAATTCTTTAATAGAAAATAAAAAAATTTTACGTGCACTCAAAGGATTCCATGTGGTTTGAATAGGAATAGGAAAAAATTAAATATTTCGTAAAAAAGGAAATGAAAATCAGTATTTTCGAATCATTCAACTTTTTTGTATGTTTTTGGCAACATCAAATATAAAATCCCAATTGCGCATTTAACCCAAAAAAAAATGTAATTTTTTTTCAATTTTATTCTTAAAAAGAAATAAATTATAATTGTGCGAAAAAAATGCTAAAGCGCTTTGAACACACACTAAATTTTTTTAATTTCAAACTACAAGAATATTTTTTTCGACATAGATCAATCTTATTGGTAGCAGCATTTTTGGGCCGCATATGTGTGTATATTTGTACAGTAATACCTAAATTGTTTTGATTTAATTTGCAAAATTTTTAAAATAAAATACAATTTTTAAATATAAAAATAGATAAAAAATAATTTTTTTTATTCAATTTGCATAATTTTTAAATTAAAATACACTTTTTTTATAAAAAAAATAAATAAAAGATATTTATTTTTAATTCAACGATGAGTTTACTAACGAAATGTTTTACAAAACTGCCTATTCAAAAATTATGAATTCTTAAAAAATGTTTAAATTATCATAATTATTTTAACCTGAAAAATCCATAATTAAAAAAATATATTTAAATTTAGATAAACTATTAAGATATAAACTACCACAATTTTGATGTTAATTTTTTTTGTTTATTCACGGAAATTCGGTCTGCGATGGTATCAGTAATAGCGCCGATTAAATCTAGAGCAATACCCAGTCAGTGTAAGACCTTGCCAAATTGATACTTTTATTTTAATTGTGACAATCCGAAGTTTGAAAAAATTAGTATACACGTTTTGGGCTGTGATCATGGGCGGGATATGCCGATTATCACGAGCCTTCAATATTTACTAAATATTTCCCTCCAGGTTTCTTGCATACAAATTAAGTATCCTGCTTCGAGCTCATAATTTTATAGGCTGAAAAAAAAAGACTCTTCAATTGTTAACAACGTACGTCTCGGGCTTTTTGTATTGGCTCTTCTTATGTTCTAGACTTTAGCATCAGGGAAGAGAAGAAAAAGTTCTCGGTGGAAAGTGATTTACACGGACTCTAAAGATTAGATACAAATTTTTGTTTCAGAAATATTTGATCCGCATCGACATGATATTGTCTGTGAGCGTCACCAACTTGTCTGAACTATCCTATTTCTGTATTCTGTATTTTAACACCAAGCATATATTATCTATGCGGATTTCTCGAAAGTCTGAGCCTTGAAAAGTTAGGTTTCCATTCAAATTTCCCTACTTGATTAAGTTCATTATTCTACAACTAAGTCTAATATCGTGCTTTAGTGTATGATTCTTAAGAAAAACCATAAGCACCAATTTTTTTAACTATTTACAAAATGTGCAAAAATGTGCAAAAATTTAACAAAATTTCTTAAAAATTTCGAACTTTTTAAAAAAAGTGTTTAGCATTTTTTTTTTGAGTATGCAGTTTTTTGGCCAATTCAATTTTAGGTGGAGAAATTGCCAGTTTCAAGTGTCTACAAGCTATCACTGGTTTTTAAAAATTTTGTTTTTTGACAGTTTTCTCCATACAACGTCAAAACGCGATAATTTTGTATATAGAAGGAATCGCGAATGACCGTCAGGAAAGAAAAATTATCAAAAATCAGTAGTACTTCGTAGACACTAGAAACTTGCACTTTGTTTTACTAAAATTAAATGAGCTACCTAACTGCGTACCCCAAATAAATCTAAATTTTTTTCTTTAAGAAGTTCCAAGTTTTGATAAATGTTTTCCACTTTTTTTAACAAATTTAAAAAAAAAATGTTTTTATAGGTGTTTTTTTAGAAAATTAACGACGTTTTAATTGAAAAATAATTTTAAATAATTGGAGTACGAGTATAAATAAATTGTTCAAATGTGTCATATATGTATGTTTCTGCTATAATTTCAAATGAAAAAGAAACTCTTTTGGATGTGGCTGTTATATTTGATTCAAAGTTCTCTTGTTTTAATCATAGTAGTTGCATTATTCTTAAAGCCTATTCCAACTTGGCCTTTCGTTAAGGGTGCCTATACTCCTAATGAACTTTATAACGTTTTCCATAGCCTCGATCTTGATTTTGCTAATCCTAAGTTTCTATTTTTATTTAACTTCTTGTTAATTTTTTGTTTCATTTTTTAATTGCTATCTTTAAGCTAAAGTGTGTATCTAGTCTGTACGGTTTATACCCATAAACTAAGAATTAATGTAATGAAATATCCGGTATAACAAGTGATCGTTTTTAGTTCGTGAATTTTAAATTATCATTTTCTCTATAAGCAACACACTTTATTAACATTTTTTGTACGTACATATGTATATACATATGTGCATATATAAAAATGCAAATTAACTTAATTTTCCAAATCCCTTCAATTATCACCTGCCAATCCAATTTTGGCCACAATTGTTGCCAATTAGCACTTTAGCAAACATGCTAAATAACAAAATTAGATGTACATACGTACTTTTCTCCTCTGTCACTCAATTTATATGTAGTGCGCTTAATTCGTCGCTGCTACAGTCCCGTGCACTAACAAATGCAATAGCAAAAATTGCAGAACAACATTTTATGCACCTTTCTCACCTTGACACGATTCTACCAATTGTCGTTCGTCGCCGGCAAAAAGGTTGCTGCAGCACCGGCTGTGGCAACTCAGGTGCACATTTAAATGCTTGCCAAGTTGATTTCATTTAATCCCCACGACCCTGACTCGTTCTCGCTTAGCAGTAAATAAACCAAAAAATAAAAGAAAAAAACAAACAAAACAAAAAATAAGAAAAAAAAACGAATACGCAAATAATCATGCCAAAAATACTAACAAAAGGCCGCGCAACTTTTCTAAGCCTCACACGTGTGCATATCTACATATGTTCGTATGTATGTGTGCATGTGTGGATGTAAATAACTATTTACCAACTAAATAACTGTACGACCCACTTGTGTTAGTTGTTTGTGTTAGCGGCCTTAATGACTGTTAGACTTAAGGCAAATTGAGTGTTTTAACGTTTTATACCCACCCACCTCCTTTTGTTTCGCCGTCAAGCCTCTGCGTGCACTTGGCCAAGTGTAGGTGTGCAATTAATTGCTTTAGTGCTTCTATGCAAAAGCTGTACAATTGTGCTTCTAATTCCCTATATTGGTTGCATGTAATGTAAATTCGACTTAGTAATTCAAGCCCATAGTTTGAATATCTGTTGATATTTTTGTTTTCACAGGCGAAGCGGCAGCTTAGCTTTGTCTCAATTAAGGTGAGCGTAAATACTTTTTTTTCTAATTGGAAATATTTCATCTCTGTGCGGCCTCCGATTTAAACTTTTTTCTTTCGTATTGAGTATCAACCGCCAACTTTCGCTTGCTAATAACTATTTTAAATATTTAGAAGATTATCGAAATATTTTCCATTAAAACATTTTCAAAAATTTTTACAATTTATTTCATATTATTTACTTAACATTTTTCAATTAAAATACAGTTCATTATATAACAAGTATCATATAAGTCTAAGTTGAAAACATCATACAAAGCTTAGAAACCTTAAAAAAAAGATCAATCAAAACTTCCAACTTTTTAGTCAGAAGTTTAAGCAAATTTTCGTGTGAGCAGTTTTTCTAGCCATTTAATTTTAGTACATACAGTAATTTGCAAGTTTCAAATCGCTAAAATTCAGTTGATTTTTGTATATTTTATGAAAACATGTAACACAAAAAAATACCAAAAAAAAGTTGAATGCACTAGAAAACTGTATACTTCAAAATTTCGTAAAATTGCTGAGAAATAAGTTTGAAGTTTTAAGTAAATTTTTTTAAATAACTATATTTTATTTTTATTTTTTATTAAGTTGATAAAGTTATATTCAACGGAAATAAATTGCCAAAAATTGTCGAGCTGTCCGCTAATGTTCTATTGAATATAATGTTTGAAATATTTTTTTAGTGAATTATTTTGCTAATATTTAAAAAAAAAATAGATGTATGTAGCTCATACTACAAAATAAAACCAATTTGAAACTTTGTTTAAAATTTAGAAAAATCCAAAAAAATGTAAATCCTTTTCTCTTTTTGTTTAATTGGGTAAATATTACATTTGATTTTTTTATTCTACCGATCCGTATATTTTCCATCAAAAGTACACTATAATATAACAGAAAATGCGCAAGTCAAATCGAATATCAATTGGAGTTTCTAAACTCTTCGATCCACTTTCACTTTTATTCATTAAAAAAGAAAACATTCCTAAAAAAAATCAGATGGTTTAAAACTTTGAAAAAAAAATTCAAGTAGTTTAAAATTTGTAGTTACTCTAAGTAATTTTTTTATTATGAAATACTTTGAAAAACTCTACTTAAATTAATCGCTTAAAATGGACCTGATGACATCAATTACACCGCTTATTATTTATCTTTACTTTTCCATTTCTTAGTTAGACTAATCTATAAATAAATCTGTATAAATATATTGTTCTTGTTTTTTCTTTATCTCAAAAAGAAATTGAAAGCTTAGAAAGTGACACACAAAAAATGAAAAACAAATTTTCTTCTAAAAAATTGTCTTAAAGCAGTCTAAAGCTTCTTCAAGAAATTTTATAGCAACGGCAAAGTACCTTTTCAAGCAACAGAAATAATGAAAACTATTTTTTTTTGTGAATTTTCTTGACAGCCGTATTTTAAGCTTTAATTGAGTTAACTACTTCAAAAAAAACCTTTAACCTGAGTGTCTAAGAAAATATGTTTAAAAATGTACTTTAACAAATTTAAAAGTATTTTAGGCGTAGAAATTATAGTAATAGGAATGTTTTATGGGGCTCTTGTTTGTAGACCTTTGGCGAAAATCATCGCGTTACAATTGTCAATACAGCTACGCCTAAAATTATGCCACATAAGCCAAATTGTATTTAAAAACTTATTGAAGCACATTTTTAAACATTTTGTGCACTCCATAGGCGCTCAAATGCAAAATACCTTCAGTATTCAAACCTTCTTCACTCTCATAAGGCCTTTTGACCGTAACAAAATTATTTAAAATGTAAAATGTAAATATTTTTTGTTACAATAGCTTATTTCTATAAGATAAAATGAAGTAACATTTACATGCAGTCTCTTTAAATAAAACCCCGTCGCTATAAAAATTATGTTACTGCAGAGAATCCAAAAAATTTTATAAAAAAAATTCTACACAATCACCCTGTAAATTCAAGCAATCACTGCATATATCACAACAAGTAATGAATTATTTTTCTTTCAAGAAAAACTTCAATTTTTTTTTTGTTTATTTTTTATACTATTCATTTTAGTTTTTTTTTTTGTTTAAGTTTTTAAGTTTGTGCAATTATTTAAGTTTTCTTTATGGTTATTTCAAAGTAGTGACGAAATTCCAGTTGTGGCTCCATGTAACCGATTTTAACGAAATTGTCAGTGGTGAATAATGTATGTAGGCAAAAAGTAGCAAAGGGCCAAAAAGTTAATAAAAAAAAATGCATTATTAATTGCATTCAAAATGCAAAACCATTAACAGAAACGGCACAGCGACTGTCACGGTGGCGAATTGAAGTGGCACATTAGTTTGGAGTTTAATTGCACCGAAGCAATTACCACAAATGTAGAAGTGTGTTCAACGATTTTCAATTTTGTGGCTTCATTATGAAATTTGCGTGCTCAATTCGATTGTTTTCGGTGGAATACTCGTATATACACACCCACTGGCTGTCGGCGTATTTATTGCAGTTTAATTTTATATAAAGCAGAAAACGCATGCAATAAATATAGTGGCGTTCATAAACATTCGCTACAGTATAGAAGTTTTATTTTTTTCTCATCATTTTATAGATTGGTTTTAAACAAAAACTCTTTGTGTAGAATATTTGTACCTACATACATAACAATATTGCTTAGTTATGGATCTTTGAAACTATGTCATCCTGTTTTTTTTTGTAAAGCAACAAATTTTGGTAGATCCTTCCTTCTCGATCAGCTGTTCAGTTTTTCCAGTTCTTTTCGGGGAATGAGCGACAGTATTTTAAAATAAAAACAAATGCTCGCTTGCGTTGTTACGCAATGCCATTCATCCCGATTCCGCCCAAATTTGTCGGAAATCTCTTTCTGGAAACTCATAACCGCTTCTTCGAAAATTTTTTTTTTTAGGGAAAACAGGTTTATATTCCCTTAGAGATATTGTGCTCGAAATTCAACGTCCAACTAGCTGCTCCCTCTAGGTCATATCCCGATTTTTTTCATTTCTTTTTATTTATTTATTTATTTGATTATTAAGGTACATGCACAACAACCAGAGGTTTTAAATTACAGTGCATGTACTCGTAGATACCTAATTATAACATAAAATTTGTCTTAAATTTAGACTTAGATTTAGACTTAACAAAAAATACAAATATATGAATTTAAATAGATATTAAGATAGAAGATATAATAAGATTAGTAAGAAGGTTTAGTAGAAGAAAAAAGGGACATAAGAGATCAATAGATTCAAAAAGAAGAGTTAATGGTATCCATATCAATTATTTAGTAAAGTGACACATGAGTTCACCTTTGAATCGCAGCGTGGTTTTATTATTCCTAATCGCTGGTGGTAAACAATTCCAAAGACGGACCGAGTACACAAGGAATTGACGTTCAGAGGTCAGGCAACTCGATTTCAAAGACGAAATAGTCGGAAACCGGGAAGATCTGGTCCATTTACAAAAAAAGTCTTTCAAAAATCACAGCTTAACAAAATATATAAAATCTGTTCACAAAATTCAATAAGCCATTCTCGCTAAATAAAATCATATACACATAGGCGCATTTATCTTTAGGTTACTACTCGATTAACTTCGGCTTTCTGCAATTTACTTCATAAACCTATTGAGAATTGTACAAATTCGCTCAATCACCGATTTAAAGTTGCATACTTCCAGACGCCATATCTAGCTAAGTACTGCTAATTTAAATAATTTAATATCAAAAATTGATTTGTTCTCGCTACTTTTAGCTATTGGCTCGATACGATGGATATTAAAAAAAAAAGGTTTATTTTTGGGGAATCGTTTTAAGCTGCATAGTACGTTGAATTTTGGTCAGAGGTTTGGGAATGAATGAAGAATATTTAATTTACTTGTATACTCTGGTTTTGCCTACTACACTGGTACTCGGTTAATTTTAAGCTTTTCGAATTTTTATGTTCGTCACTGCATATGAATGCCATGTTAAACTTATAACAAAGTCTTACAGAATGTCTTCTCTTATGTATGTACATACATATGTAAAGTTTTGAACTACATAAAGTGTTTGAGTTAACTGCATCCAAATTTTATCCTTTTGGAGCACCATTTCTTACTTACATATATTCGGTGAACCTCGCCAAGCTGAGATGCGTAAACTAGTGAGGAGAGTACATTTTCTCTTCGGTATGTTACTTTGAAAGGCCACGTATTTTATAATATTTTAGTGGCATTTTATTTATATACAAAATATAGTGGCGGTCAAAATAATAGCAGTCATTTATATTTACAATTTTTAGTCTGAAATTTTTGAAAACTTTTGAGTATGCAGCTTTGCAGGCCACTCAATTCAAACAAAGTGAAGTTTCTGGTGACTCAAATAATAAATTTTGTTTGTAACTTGGACTTAAATGGTTTTGATTAGAGAAATATCTTCACTTTAATTGAAAAGTTACTTAAATTTAATAAGAAAATAACTTATTGGTCAACATTTGTAAATATAGCTATGAAGTTTGACCGCCACTGCATCGATTTATTTATTTTTTTAAAACACATATTTCAATGCAATGCCTTATATTGAACACTTATTTCCTTTACTTTTGCTAATTTAGTTTTTTTTGTGCTTTTTCTCTTCTTGCAGAATCCGTCGAAACTACACATAGTCATAATATTAATACCAATAACGAAAATAAATCCTCAAATTGTAGTCTATCCTCCGCATCAGCCACTGCCAAATCGAGCTGCCAGCAAAAAACGTCAATATACGATAAAACAAAACATCTACAACAACAGCAACATCGACAACAACAACAGACGCAACGAGTACCGTCAAAACAACAATCGCAACAACAACACACTGGTACTAAATCCACAACACGTTATCAAGGTGTGCATCCCCATTTCCATCATCACACCGCTCCGGCCTACTACACCGACGTCAATTTACACATACATACACCAAAGGCTAATGATGTTGCCGCACTAAACGAGAATTACCAAAGTGTCTATAATACCTCATCGAAATTGGTGAATGAACGTTATTTCCCGAAGACCAGCACCGCTACAGTAGTCCCTCCACCAATTGGCACAGGCACAGCAGCTATCGGCCGAGCTAACACTATTTCGCCCGCGGCAGTTGCGCAGCGTGATCGTGAACGCATTGTCTCGCCCGTTAGTGCACTCGATAGCAATAACAAAGGCAATAGTAGTAGCTCGTCAGTTGCACGTGCGGCTTTTTTTCGTGGCGGTTCTGCGGGCAGCAGTGGCAACAACGGAAGAAAAAGCAGCGAACCTTTTACGAGATCGTCACCAACATTTGGGCGCCCTGCAAAGAAAGGTGAATTTTACGATACATCTTCATACACACCATACGATATCAGTGGTAGTAGTTTTGTTGTTGGCACACCAAGTAGTGATTGTAGTAAAGAAAATAATAATCAATTAGACAATACGATAGATTGTATATACCAAACACAACCCGACAGCAATAACATACCCATAACGTCCCCCACATCGACAGGTAATAATACATCAGCATCGGCGTCGACGTCGGGTCGCAGTCGTCATACGAATCGATTCGCTGGTAAGAAACGCGCAGTGCGCGTGCGCAGCGAATCTCGACCGATCAGCGCACTCTATGACATAATATGCAAGGAGAAGGGGCTGGACATTGGCACCAGCTCGACCAACGACGACGACGACGACTCATCATCATCATCAGCAGCAGCACAAGCAGTAGATATAGCATCAAACGACGGCGACGAAGGAAATCATTGTGCGCACACGAAACGACGCAACAGCAATAATAGCAAGGAACGTTGCCGCCAAGGCAGTAGTAGTAGAAATAGTAGCACCAAGAATAGTAACGATTTTTCAGAGATCTCAAATTGCTTGACCGCATTCGTTGCAAATTCGTTGTCTAATTACTTGGGTGGTACACCCGACCACCGCGACATGGACAACGCAACCACAGTGGCTTCGACGGCGGCTGGAGACCGCTCGAAGCGCACGCACAAGTCACACACACCGAACAGCCAAAAGACCGTCTCGAAAAAGCGCAAAGACTTGGGCAAATCGAAAGCCGCTAATCTTGTGCGTGGCACCTGTGATGAGGAACCGAATAGCGAGACCAGCGAGGATTCTAACGAACGACGCGCGCACGCTTTACTACTCTCGCCACGCGCAAAACATCGTGGTGCGGCTAGTATACGCACAATGAATGGCTCGGTTGAGAAGGCATGCTCATTGCCACCCCGTCTACATGGCGCGGCACGCAACTCATGCTCCTACGCGGCTGCTGCAAAACAAGCGCCACGTCAACACAAGCCAACATGTCGTGCCAATGGCGCCGATTCGAATACATATCCGATTGTTAAACAGTGTCCAGTCCATTGCCGCTGTCACTTGGAGTGCGAATATCAAACAAATAGCAACGCTCATCGTCCGCCTCATTATCCATCATTCGACTATCATCAATCCTCATTGCCACCAAATCTGTCATCATCCGGTGCATGTAGTAGTTTGCGTTCGCTAAGCACCGCCGATGACGATAGTCTCATGGTAGTTAAAAGCCTCGGCTACTCCCCAGATAAGCTATATATTGAGCCCGTAAATATGAATATTAGTTGTATGTCATCATCAGCTGGCGCAGCTAGTGGTAAAAATGCGAATAGTAGTAGCAGTGGTGTAATTGTTGAACCACCATCCAGCACAAGTTCGGCGTGGAGTATTCAACGTATCAGTCGCGCGCAACAGCGACGACTGCGTGAAGAGATGCGTCGTCATACGGATCTACCGGAACTGGGCTCGCGCTCACCAGCAACACTAAACAGCGAGTTATGCGACGCAGAAAAGGCGCTGAGCGAAGATGAAGGTGTAGCGGGCGTTAAGCAGCAATCGAGTCGCGCCAACAAGGCGAGAAGGTAAGTTAGCTAGCTATCTTTGTGTATTATTAGAGCTTTGTAGTGCTGATGTAAAGAAAGTGGTTTTTGAATGTTTCTTAGAGTAGCATGCTTTGGTGGTAAGCAAAGTTTTATTTACTACTGGAAAGATAATTGTATGTTATACTGCTTGATCGTTGTGTTTAAGAAAATAATATGCAAGCTTCTTCGCACGTCAAGACACCCTCATCCTGAATAGACTTGACATAGAGATGATGACTGCGGTTATATTGAAAAATTACCTAAGCAATAGGCAAACAGACAATCCGGCTGAAAACTAGAGATTTTGCCTAAAATAACTGCCGTCACGGCTGTCTTGATAAGCTATGAAAAACCTACTCTGGCTCTGCCGGACACTAGCAAGAGGCTTGGGAAGATCTTTCGGTGTAATGATAAGGGAAAAGGGGGTAACTAGTTGGCACTCACTCCGTTTCACGAAGGTTCATGAGTCTAATCATCGTACCCTACCTAATCTACCTTCAGAAATAAATCACTATTTAAGAGACGTTTTCCTGTTCGATCTGAGTTATACTTTTTACGAAAGTTGAATTACTGAAGTCAAATTCTTGTCAAATTCAGGTGTGGTTACTCGCCACTTATGGAACTGAAATTTTTTTTGATTTTCCTCACATCTTTAAACGATATTGTAGAAAATTTCCTGAAACAAGCTGTATCTTTAAACCGGATGTTGGTTATACAAAGAGACCGTAGTATCGATTATTTTACAATATACCGAGTTCATGTCTTTAATTTCAGTCCAAAATAAAACAGTTATTAAGACAAGTTTTCGTAAGCTAAATAACTAGATTAACTAAAAAGCGGTTGTTGCGTCGATTACTTTTAGACAGTGTCTTGCCGAATCTCTCAGTGCCGTAAGTTGTGACTTGTTAGTCCGAAGGTTAACGGACACACGTCTCAAGTGAACTTACGGCCAGATGGACTAAGCAAACCTGCATTCCAAGTTTATTTTCCCGCACCCGCCGAGCTAGATTGCTCTTCACCTATCGGAGAGCAAAAAACTGGTAGCTAAGGTCACCGCGCATCCTGTTTACACGAGGAGACGTCCTTAGGCATATCCAGCATACCTTTCATGCTCTAAGGACCCAACGGAATAATACTAATGAATGTGTGAAAATTTCCAAAGTTTTGTAAATTTCAGCAAATTATAAGTGAAAAAAAATTAGAACTCATGTATATACATACATATATCAAACAAATCTTGTCATACATAGTAATTATAGTCAAAAATATTTTAGTATTAAAATACGGAATTTGTTTAGAACAATTTCGGTACCAATTTAAGGACTTATTCGGCAGCATTTCGTATACTAATTTTCGGGACTCCAGCGACTCATTTCGAAATGCTGCCAAAAAATCCTGTAATGGCGACGAAATGATCTCGAATCAGATTTTTTTTTCACTCATAATTATTATAAATAGCGTTTTAGAAGTCTCAGAAAAAATTGTTATATGTATATGGCTCGCGAGTGATTACTCTAATATTTCTTGTCTTTATTTTGATTTTCTTCTGATTTTCCGACAGGGTGGAAGTTTGATGTATGTTGGCACGATTTTCCGTCATCCCTTGTCAAATTTGGTTTTGTGACAAGGGAAAATCGTGCCAACATACATTTCTTGACTTTGTTAATTTTTCTTATAAATTTTAAATAAATCAATAACCCAATTTAATTCTGATTCAATGAGTAGTTTGTGGTAGATATCCTTGAAAAATTATATTGACTTATATTTGCCAACGATTTCCACAAAACTTACGTGAATGCTTAAGAGTATCAAATCTTCAACACTTGAGTTTTTAATAAACAATACTCTTCATAATCGCATTGGTTTTCAATAGCTAGCCGTTAATCTTCTTTACGAAAATCCTAAACGAAAACCTTGTGCTACTGTCTTTTTATATTGTCATGCAAAACGCTTGGTTAACTCAATACTCAATATTGAAAATGCAGGCATAATCTCATAAACTGCCAAATTTTTGAATAACAACACATCACCGCTTTTCGATCGCTTTCATGCACTTCTCATTCATTTTTCGCTGTCAAAAGATTGTATTTATTTGAAAGAAAAAAGAAACACAAAAAAGTGTGCGCTTTACACAACAAATAAGATTGCCTTTTTGTCACCAAGATTTTATTGCACTTTCGCTGGAAATATTCAAAGTAGCTCAAATGATTTCTTTCTGGTTTTTTCACCTAAGTTTTTTTTTTTTTTGTAAATATTTTTCTTTATTATTTTGGAGGCGAAGAATTTGGCATTTCGCTTTACGACTTCGTTGGCATACACATCGATTTGTATGCAAGCGTTGAGTTTTCAATTACTAGACCGGTCGCTGCAACAGCGCCTGCGTACCGGCTGACATTGGAATCAAGAGGAGTGGCGACGGTGGCGCCACTCTGGCTGCGACTATCATCCATCCACCACACTCATGAATGCCTGTCTGGATGGCGGTCAGCGCCATGGCGCGTCGCTACAACTAACTGCGCTGATTGCTTTTTGACTCTTATCCGCCGTCTACTGTCACAGGCTATTAATTTGCTATGGAAATTGATGGGTGGCGTCGATACTCGCATGCGCGTCGGCGCAGACAACTTATTTTTTTTTTCCTCTTTGTTTGATTATTAAGGCAATGCAACTCGTTATTTACGCACGTTTTAATCGACTTAAGATGTGGGGAGGAAATTATTATCAATGCGCCTAAATATTTTCATTTCATATTTTTGTATTTTTTTGTGTGGTTTTTGTTGTCGTTTTCAGGTTTTTAGTTGGCATCGTTTTCGCCAACATTTTAGGCCGCACAACACCAAATTTAAGGCGTTTACTGCTTGATACGTTTTAACGAACATTTCGTGGCCTGCTTATTAAAATCTGAAGTCAACTCTTGTAGCCGTTTATCATCTAGCGACATTTTACATTTTGATAAATGATCTTGTTTGGTTAACAATATCCGCTTATTTTCACTAGATGTAATAACAAAAATTGGAAACGCAGAGTTGTTTGGGAAAAGTATGAGTGTCGCTTTTCTCAAATCTCAGAGCTTGGCTGAATCATACGAATTCGTTCTTTTGTGTAGCTTAAATTCCTGCCAGCTATAGTATATGGATGATGCTGATTCCTTTAATGCTTCTACGAATCTGGCGTGTATGTATTTCTTAGAAGTCTACTTGACGACGGTTCTCACTTCGATTTTAGCCACTGTTGTTTCATCGCTTCGACAGTTAGTTTGTATTTAATTATAGTTTTGAAGAAGGACTTCCGCGTTAATGTGATAGTATAAGCGAGCTTTCAAAATTTCACAAAAACTTTAATTATCGTTTTATCTTTATTTTTATGACAAAATTACAATACCACATCCATTGACATTCCATCAAACAAAATTCCAAAACTGTTAATGAATTTGATCCCTTGCAAATGATTGTTGAAGACATTTTAACTAAACAATTTGTTGAATGTAAATTTATGTTCTTCGTCATGCTGCTAACATATAATGCGGCGTCAAAATGTCACGCCTCATAAAGTCAATTTACGTAAAAAGACGTGCCGCCGGCGACAGCCGAAACGCGCAACAATAGTTAAAATGACAAATTGGCGACGACAAACAACATTAAATTTGTGCACAAAAATAAAAGAAAAAACCAAAGCGAACTAACGAAAGAAAAGGAATAATTTGAAAATATGCTGAAGAATAACTTCTCAACTCGCTTTTATGTGTTTGTGTGGATGGATAACTATTTACTTATTTATTTTCTTACTTATATACATCCATACATGCCTACAAACTCAGTCAACATTCACTTATGTTAAATCATGGAAATTTCCAACAATCAATATACGTTATTCCCCAGTTTAAGAACTAATTATTCTTACTTACTTTAAGTGTGCGATGGAAACTTTTAAGTTGACTTTATCAATCTTGTATTTATTTACATGTGTTTCTTTTTCTCTCATTTCGTCGCAATTATATTGGAGTGCGATTTGTTAGGTTTCGAGGAAATGCATACAAATATACATATATATGTACATATGTACATATTTTTATATGTATGTATATAAGTTCCCTACAAGAACATGCTGAAAGAATAACCAATACACACTCATACATAATATCAACACTGACTGTTAGATTACCGGTTAAATGACTGTCATGGTGCTTGTATATATGCGAGAATGAGACAACCGAGTTATACATGTTTCCATTACTGACCTATAAATGAGCGGTAAAATGGTTTTCATTTATAGTTGCACAAAAGAGACAATCATTTTTTAGGCCAATTTCGCATATGCGAGAAAGAAACGAACAAGAAATGCATGAATGTAAATAAATAATGCGCACTATTTGTAAAAACTCTGAAGTGCAAAGTTTAAGAAACATTTAGAAGATAAGTTTAAAATGAAAAACAGAGCTTTAAATTAATTCCTATTTTAAAGAATTGAGGATTTCCGTGTCCAATTTTAAACTTGAAAAGAGTTCTGCGCAAAAATACTGTTGATGGCGTGCCGGAGTTGGTCCGGTCAGGGGGTTCTGCGCAAATATTAGTTCACCAAAAATATATGTATACCATTTATTTAACATGAGTTTGGTTATTAGTTTGTAGTTTATCAATAAAAATGTATTGAAAAAAAACGTGTTAATCAAAT
Source organism: Philophylla caesio (assembly GCA_963971545.1). Lineage (NCBI taxonomy): Eukaryota > Metazoa > Arthropoda > Insecta > Diptera > Tephritidae > Philophylla > Philophylla caesio. The sequence goes on along the minus strand of OZ020608.1, from coordinate 111,829,042 downwards.
CAAACAAAAAAATGAAATTATATACATATGTTGCAGGTCTAAACGTCAAAACTAAATGGTTTTATAGGCAGCACTGACCCAGTAAAAAGAACGAAAGTGAGCAGCATAGAGTGAAGTTAGAGTGAAATGCAATAAAACACGTACACATTTGTTGAAACTAATATAAACTATGTTCTTATTGCTGACAAAATATTTTCAGCCCTGACCGTTAGATGTACAGTCAATTGACTGGCACTTTTCTTATAGGGTACACAGATATTCTCCCGTATCCTGTTGGACCTTTTTTTCCGCACGATGTGAATATATCATCCTTGAAATGATCATGACGAATTTTAAAAACGAATATTTTTTTCGTTTTTTTTTTTCTGCTTTATTCTAATATCTTCCAATTTTACTTATTCAACTTATAATTAAGTAACAATTGTGGTCACGTCGGTTGGTGAGAGGGTCGGTCTTCAAGTAATTCCCTGGCTTGATGATATTTCAAAATATTTTTACAAAATTGCAGCTGAACTGTACGCTTTAAATTACATCCACCGAGGCTAATGCCATTATATTAGTACTTTTTATTATTTCAAAATTTTCAAACAAACAATTTAATAACTTTTGATTTTAGTTATGAGACGAATTCCATGAGAGCTGGTAAGGCCTCCATATGTACATAGATATGTGATATTCAACTAAGCCGAGCCCAAGAATTTTTATTGTCTCGTACCCAACATACATCGTTTCAGGTCCCTCTTCATCAAAGCAGTTTCTACAGAAACCATCAGGAGACGCTCTTTATTATTCGGCGTGCACCAATAATTCCCATAGATGTCGATAATTTCGATAGTTTAAAATACAGAAGCTCTAACAATTGTCTTATATCCTACTCGGTCGTCATATGTAAGTGTTGCGGTATTGCTTGTGCGAGCATTAGAATGTTTCTCCTTTGTAAACAGTACGTTTTATTTTGGCGAAACAACTTAGCATTCGTGTGCTGAAATAAAAAATTGTCCTACAGGGTTGGTAATTGCATGTACATATGTTTGTATAATTATATATATTAAAGCGGTGATACATACATATGTATACAAAGGACAAGCCGCGACGTCTGTTTAATTCGTTCTTCAATTGGTTAGCAGTTATTATGTACCTGCTGTTAAAACCTCATGCACAAGATGTTGGCAGAAATTTTGAAATTCGCTTAAGTTGAACATTTAATAACAGCTTTGCGATGAATCACAACCTTGAAAGACTCTGAACGATCTCTTCATCCTCAACAAATTTAAAGCATTTGTCCTAATATATTTTCGTGGTACTTCTAAATAAATCCTTTTTATAGATTTGTTGATGCTCTTTTGATTATTCGACACAGTGAACCGTTTTCGTTAACAAGCAGATAGAGTATTGCAAAAAATTTGTGTCGTGCCTTGTCGAATTTGGTTTGGAGATAAACCGGTTTCGGTGTTGTGCCATCTTCACAGCCTTCTATTCTTCAGTTCAAAATATTTAGAAGCACCTGCTGGTTGATGTTTAACTTTATAAAAATCTTGCTATAAAGGCACATACATATGTACTTATGTACACCAATTGTTTTCTGTTATAAAAGTATGCAGTAGTTTAATGCAAAATACAAAGAAAACAGAGCGAAATTATTGCTGAAATTCACAACCGCGGCCATAAAATTCTTGGGCTGTTGTGCAGCTGTGCACGTTGCCGCGCTTTGTTTGCGAAAGATGAATGCCTTGCCTGTCTATCTGGTGCAAGCTGAGTTGCCTTGCAGCAATGTGCGCGAATACATACAAATTTCTATAGAAGGGTGTCACTTTAGGAGGCTGAGTAGCTTTCGACGTTGCGCGCATAAATTGTAGTTTTACAATTGTGACTTGATGATGATACAAAGCCGGATCTTGGATACAAATCAAAGCTTAGCTTCACAAGGGCTGTTAGGAAATTGTTCCAAATGTCAGCAGAGAAAACGAAAAGAAAAAAAACTAGTTTAAAGGCAGTGTTTCTCGTGAAAAGTATCGGATGATCTGCCGATCAGGCAAAAACTCCTAAAAGCTATAAAGATCTTCAGAAACTTAACGATCACACAACTCAAGCCAATCATCTTTTTTAGTTTTGAAAAAATAATTTAATTAAAATAATGCCGCTGGCTAATAAACCACCCTTTACTTGCTGCGTGCGTGCGTGTGTTTATATTTGTCTACCTAAAACTAACTAACAATTGTAGAGTTGTTCAGCGGTTGGTTTGTTTTGAGTGCGTTTTTGTTTTTGTTTATTTTAATTTTTATTACTTTTCTCATCTCTCTTCACGTATACTCATACACATTTAGTACGACACACACTTCCTTCTGAGCGCACCTTAGTGAGAGTTAGAGTTGCCTAGCAGGGAAATTACAAGTGACTCAAAAAACGAGGGACTTGGAGGCACAAAATTTAATTGGTTTTAAACTGATCTAAAAGAGGTAGTTTGCGATTGCCAATAATCACATCACATTTATAAATCAAATCACCATATCGTGTGTACTTTCCCTTGACTTGACATAAAATCGAATAGGCTGTAAGTTTCTAAATAAGAACAAGAAATATAAAAGGCCTTTTTTCATATAATTGATAATAGGCTGTAGAAAAAATAACTAATAAGTAATAATTTTTTTATGCCTACAATTATAGCTACGAGAGTTTTACTTTTCGATGGATCCTAATGTTAGATGGTTTAGATGTGGCCGCTGTAATCAAGTGGGTAGAGGTGCGTGCCTATTACTCGATATGCCGCTGGGTTTGAGGTTCGAAACCAGCGCAAGTAAAATCTTAATCATAGAACACTTTTTTTAAATAGCGGTCACCCCTCGGCAGGCAATGGCAAAACCTCCGAGGGTATTTCTGCCATGAAAAAGCTTCTCATCTGCCTTTCGGAGCGGCACAAAATTAAAGGTCCCTCCATTTGTTGTATAATATAAAGACGCACACCACAAATGGTAGTAGAAACTCAGCCAAACACTGAGCTATATAGTGTAATCGCCAAATTATTATTTTTTTTATTAATGTAAGATGTTTTTAAGGAAAATTTTTTAATGATAGTACCGACTACCCTATATTTAGGTATGCATCAAGACACTTTCTCAAATGTCAAATGAAACTGAGTTGATATTGCTTTCAAAATTATAGTTTTTTTTTAAGTGGAATTTCAAAGCGTATTTATCAAATGTACTTCAAATGTGTTCTGTTTTTCGAATTTTTCTTAAATGTAGAATGTAAACCTCGTTTTCAATTTGATAATGATTTGAGAAACACATTTGTTTTCGCATTAAGAAATCAATTTTTTGTAAGTGTTTGAAATCGGCTGCTGCGCATCGCCTATGCAATGGAATCTTACTCTCAATAGTTTGCTAGAAGTAATTGCAAAAAGATAGCTTTCACATTCCTCTGCAGTACCTGAAAGTGTCTTTCATTTCTGTGAGTGTATTTTTTACCTCTGTGAGTGAAATTTTACCCATGCATTGAATTTTCTTTGCCTCAATGAAGTAAAATAAGAATGAGTTTATTTTCTTAAAACTATATTTGAAATCTTTTTCTAATATTTTGTTAAAACCAGCTTATATAGCTAATATCACTCGTTACATTATTTTTCTACTGAGATAAAGTGCGTTCTCTAATAAAAACCATAAGAACATAAGCTTGAAATTTTTTTACAAATTAAAAAAAATAACCTTTGATTTTTTTTATTTGACCTACGCTGTTCTGCAATTACGCGCATATTTAAAGCTTCATTTTAAATGGCAACAACAAAGTTTGAAACTTGCGTTGATATCATTTTTGTCAATTTGTAATAGGAAAAAAATTGTGTTATTCGGGTAAGAAATATTTTATATATTATTCAATTATTATACAGCGGAGACCATTTAGTTATATTGAATCATTTTGCAGTAGGTTAGTGGGTGCTAGATAACAAAATTAGGGCACAAAAAATAAACTTAAGTAATTCTTAATTAATAAGTAAAATTAATTTAAATTGTGTTGCGGTGAATAAATATATAAATTTAGTGTTCATTGAGGTTAATACGTTTAACTATATATGTTTATAATTCTCTTAGCGAGGCGACTAGTTTAACGAATACTTTTGTGAAGCACTAGTCACATCACAAAAATATACTAATCCACCGGCTGTGCTTGCCATCTTAATTTGCTACCGGGAGCGATTAATTTAATCTCTCAAGCCATATCCGAGTTGGGAGATTTCGTTAACATTTTGAGTATTTCTTGACAATTTTAAAATTTAAGCGCTTGTTCGCCAAAATATATATTGGTCGTTTTTTTACACTCGCACTCATTTTGATGAATAGCAATAATTTCTTGAATGACTAAAAACAATGGACAACAAGAAGAAAGGCACGCATACACACGAAAAGAGAGACACACGGTTATAACGTGCAACAGACAGTAACAACAAACCCAACAACCAGACTTAAAATAAGCTGTTCGACCTCACTGACTGACTGAATGACTGTCTGTTTGTCTAACTAAGTTTGAATATTTGTTGTGTTTGTTTGTATGCGAGAATTTGTTTGTTTGTTTGCTTCTTGGTATGAGTCTCTCATAGACACAAAAACGCAAATCATGTTTTTAATATACCCGCATTTGAGTCACACTGGCGATAATAGAGCGCGGCGCTCTGCACGCTGCTAGCGTTCGCTGGTGAATGTGATTTGGAGATTCGAACATGCTTGCCAGTAGCTTAGCGTGTTTGTAAGCGTTTAGTTGAGCGGTTAAAGCAACAGTAGTGCAAAATTAAATTTATAATTTTTTATTTTTAACAAAGAAAAAAGCGAAAATATTTTCTTTTGATTCACTAGAAATTGGTTTAAAAAGTGTTTCGAAGCGAAGTTAACAAAAAAATAAAAAACTTTGTAAGTGTGTGGAAAAATTGTATAAATAAAAATACTGCATTTCAAACAAAAACGCGAACCGACTGATTGCCAATTCTCTGCTTTCCAACCGCTTTGCGCCATCTTTTTAATTAGCTTTTCCCCATTTATTTATGCGCTCGCTCCATTTAATTGTGCCAAAGTCACCGACAACTTATTAAATTGCATTGCATCTACTTTCATTTTCTTGCAGATTTATAAATCGTCCCAGTCGTACGCCATCACGTGGTCGCACCACCGGCAACAGTGTCAATGGTTCACCGCATCCCATACGCCGCCACAGCACACATCAACACAGTGAGAGTTCTTCAACACCTTCTTCGCCAGCGCCGAATGCTCACAGCGCGGCCTCAAACGAAAACAATCTACTAAGTAGTCCAGCTGTTGTGCCACCCACCAACAACGTTGCGTCCATTGTTGGCGGTGTTACCATCGAGGATGTGGGCTCTGCCTCATCGGGCGATCATATTGCACATATACAATTATCACCACTACAAATAATGACCAATTCAGCGACACCAGCAACTGAGCTCCGTCCGCCGGCGAATGGCGGCAGCGTTACGACGCTAGACGAGGGCGAGGCACATCCCGTTGCGACCGAAATGCATGACGGGGGGAATGAGGAAGTTGGCAACACCACCGCCGAAATCGGACATCGGGTGGTCATCTCAGGTGAGTTGAAAGTGGACCTCTTACTGTTTGTCTCCTCCTTTTCTTTGATTCACTACTGTTAGTGTCGTTGTTGTTGTGCTTGTGCATCTGTTTGTTTATTCTAATGTTTTTTTTGTTGTTTTGTGTTTATTTTTTTCTACGTTATCCTCACTGAGTTTCGTTTTTCTTGCAACTTCATAAAACAAATTACTTTTTTTTACTTTTTCACCAATTTTTAAAATACTTATATTTTATACACTTGTGTTTATTTCACTTGAGTTTTTTTTTTGTGAATTAGGCATGATTTAATTTAAATGTTTTTTTCATCACTTTTAACTTCTTTGCATGCCATATTTTAAGTTATCTTTAATTTCAGTTTACTTCAGTGAAATGAGTTATCCAATTTCTGAAGTGTTTTGCTCTTCCATTTATAAATTTTGTGATATTTTGAAATTTCAAAATGTCTCTGAAATCGTCCTTCAATAAATTATAGATATACATACATATATATTTTACCAATAAAATAAAATAACCTTCGTTGAACTCGACCAGTTTTTATTCAAAACGTTTTCTCCTCGTGATTGTTTTCAGTCATATTTCGTGTTTTTGTCTGCGTAATCTGCTCTTGGCCCACTTGGGGTTTCGTTGTATAATAGATTTGTGTATTCACATCATACGAGATTCTTTGAGTTGCCTGCAGTAAAGTCGTGGTTTCATCAAATCCAATAGTTCTATACTTGGAGCATAACCTAATTGATTTTGCTATGACAAAATAATTTCGCCAGCTGGTTGTTGCGCTTTGCGGTTGTCGACATTGATCCACACGAACAAAAAGATTTCACATAACGATACCGAATCTTAAATCCAAAAACTCATTAAAGGTATGCAGTGAAATCCGCATGTTATGTTTTGATTGAAGCACAAGTAGGGTTTAAAGTAAAAAACGATGCTGAAATATTGCAGTACACAGTGCCTTTGAAGCATTTCATTCGCATCTTAGGCTAGAAACATAGTGGAGCGTGGAGTATTTGAATAAGCAAAGCGGAAAAAAAAATATATACTGATTCCTAAGGAACCGCACCTAGTGACGTGCATTGCTTTTGAAATAAGCTTTGCTAATTCAAATACTCACAGCTATTATCTTCGCCACACTATGTGCATACCCTAAGGCATCGCAGAGCGCAAAGAAAATGGTTACTGTGTGATAATTTCTAAAGTATAAATCAGAAATGATTTTTCTACCAAACGCATCAACGAATGTTGAGCTCGTTGTTCGCTCTTCTCTCACCTTGGATTACACAATTTGGCGAGATCGATACTTGTCTTCCACCTCGTCTCTGCCGACGAATTAAGACTTTTTTTGCGCGTCTTTGACACAAATACGTTTCAAGTTCCATCGGTCCTATCGATAGCAACTCATATTCAATGAATTTCTTCGAGGTATAGAGATTTTAGAGCTGCTTTAGAGTCAGAGGTTATCATAAAGTTGTTGAGCCAAAGTGCAACCACTGTATTCCACTTGTTTTTTTTTGTTATTTTTTTCGTTAATTGCACACAGCTTTAATAAGTTTTTGCTGATTAAAAATAGCTTATTTTTCAAGATATAAAATAAATAGTTCAATTATATTTAATATGCTGGTAAACCGGCTGTATGCCAACATTTTTTTTATTTATTTCTATGTAAATATGTATTTTTGAATACAGGCGTTTCTTACCTTCACCTTCAAAAAAATACAGATTAATTTTGAGTGACAATCTTTGTTCAAATCGGTTGGCTAGTGGCTATTTAAGTTAACATTTGAATTAGAATTGGCAGCTGTCAAACTCAATTCAAATCAAAACTGAGATATTTGAGGTTATATGTCTACTTGCCAATAGTTTAACGAGCCAAATAAAAATTAAAAAAAAAAACTGGCAGATATTCATATGTAATTATGCTTTTAGGTTTAGGTGTGTATTTAAAAAAAAGCAATGCAATATAAACAAAATTAATTTGTAATCATAAACAATTGAGTCTAAGTCTAAAAAATGTTGAGCGACTTTTGGTGTACTGCATTACTGCATCCTCTACATTAATCTATAAAGGAGAAACTCCCATTGTGTTTCTTCAAAAATAAATCACAATTAAATTTAATTGCTTTTATCATACAAAAAAATCAAAAACAAAAAGATAAACAATTCCATACAATAAATGTATACAAATCTTACACAAGTCCGAAACGGAAAAAGTGGTTCAAAACTGCATGGCTGGAACGAACAGCTGGCTGCAAGATTATATGTACATAAATATCGTGTACACGTGATTTAAAAAATCATAACAACACAATTTTTTTTTATTGAAATTAAATTGACTTGCGTTCAGATTAGTGACCAGCAGCAAATTTCATATCCGTTGGTTAGCTAACACTTGCGTGAAGGGGATGTAGAGAGTTTTACTATCCAGGCGCTAGATGTTTATATCTAGATATGTATATGTGTCACTGCTTCTTAATATACATACATACATATATACATATGTACATGCATGTGTACATTCACATCTTTGTACGTTTATGCACAGTCAGTGGCCACACAATATTGTGAAGTCAACGAACACCTTCAGGCAATTTAAACAAATTATAACGGCTTCATTTACTCATTCCCTATTTTATGTGCATGTATGTATGTATGTATGTACGTGTATATGAGTGTATGGGTGAGACCAGCTGCAGCTGGAGAAATTTGCTTTTATTTATTCTTTTTATTATAAATGTTTTTGTGTTGTTTTCTTTCATTCGGCAAAACAATGCTTTATTTACTCAAAGGTGTCGTGTCGCACAGATGGCGCAATCGTTGTCCGTCTTTTTTTTTTTTTCAAATGTTTTCTCTGTGATTTACTATTGTCATTTATTGTTGGTTTTATTTAAAAAACACATTTCACCTTAAATTGTTTCGCCATTTCTTTCTTCTTCTTCTTCTACTGCTAAAGTTTCTTTTAATGATGCATTAAATTAACATACAAATACAAAACGACGAATAGCGGTTGCAACTGTCACCAGCTGACAATTGGCTGGCTTTCAAGCCAAAATCATTATTGGACACTTGCTAGCTTATTTATTTACATACATTTGTGTTATATACCTACATAATTATGCTTGCTGTGTTCACCTTCGTTGACCCGGACTTTGAAGTATTTATTTATTTTTATTATTATAGTTTTTTGGTTTATTACTATGTTTCGCAGCTGTTGTTCGGAAAATATTCTTAATTATGCGCATTTTTAAATTGATTGATAGCTTTCAGAATGAACGCAGAAGAAGTAAATATTTTTAATTAGTTTCTTCTGAAGTTGCCAACACTCATAAACTATGTATTAGCACAATTGCAAAGTGTTTAACAAAATAAAGGCCCTAAGCAATTTTCATTTCGAATCGAACTCAAAATATATCTACAGATTAAAAAAAAAATGTATTATAATATTAGATAAAGTATTAAGTTTCATAGAAATTAGTTTCTCGCCTAAATTTGCTACTGTAGAACTTAGTTTTTCCTTATTTTCAAAACTATGAATGAACAAAAATGTGAGATAGGGCCTTTCTATATAAGGGAAATTTTATGGTTATATAATTTGTACCATATATGTATGTATGTATATAGTATGTGGTCCTCAAACTTTCAAAAAAATTTTAACTAGAAAACCCTGAACTTTTCAACAATTTAAAGCCTATTAAATATTTTGAAATTTTTCAGTGGCATTGAGTTTTAATAAAATAAACAAAACTTTTTAAGAGCTTTAATTCTTCAAACATTTTAATTTTTCCAATAATTTTATATATTTGGTATTTTTTTTTAATTATACAATTTTTTTTAAATATAAAAATTTTAAAATTTTAATTTTTTTATTATTAACGTTTTTTCAAAAATTTATAGCTTTTCAAAAATATCGAGTTATTAAAAAATTTGTATATTTTTAAACTGTTTATTATTGAGAATTTTCCGACAAATTTTAATTTTTCCCATGCAATTTGAACGGCAAAATCATCGGTCTCTATTTTGATAATTTCTATGCCTATAACTTGAACGATATTGCATTAAGGAATAATTTTAAAGTTTTTTATAAATCATATTTGCTTAAAAATTTGCTCACGCATATTTTTAGGGATAGTAAATATCACGATTGAAATGGAATGATTTTGTGATTTCTTTAAGTAATCAAATGCATACATACGTTCATACGTACTTACATGTGCATGAACAGAAAACCAAAAAAAAACTTTTACTTAAAACATTAATTTACTCCCCTTCAAAAATATCCTTTCGTTTTTTTATTAACGCGAGGAATCTGCTGTTCATAATGCCTACGCTTTAGGGAAAACTCATGAAATTTATATTAAGGTCTAAGTCTTAACACTTACCTTAAACTTCATAGTTTTGAAGTTAAAACTGTCTGAAATAATTTGTTTACATACAAATTCTCTGCTAGCACATAACAACTTGAGCATAAGAATATGCAATTTTTGGAAATAATGAAGATTATTTTTTTGAATGATATGATGATCTAACTCTCCTGGATTGCTTCATTGCTTCCAACATCGCCTGACTTTTATTTGACTAATTTAAATCAATTTCAGCATATGAAAAATAATATTTGGTTATTTTCACAAAGAAATTCAGAATTATTGTGAATTGTAGCAAATGTATTGTATGCTATTCAAGTTCGTCAGCAAAACGAGATACATACGAGGCTCGATGATTAAATCACTGAGCGAATACGAACCACATGGTGCGATTGAATTAGAATCAACAAGTTTGATCATTTGAACTCAAAGGCATATGTATGTTTAGTGCGATAATTATGAACATTTTTACAATCACCCGTTGCTGATCTCTGGTAAGAGTATTTATTACAAAATTAAATAATTTTTCTCTATTCATCGTCTAGTAAAAACATAATGAAGATTTTGTAAATCTTTAGAGTCCATAAACATTTATCGAACACTGTATTTTAATTAATATTTTTTTAAAATTAGTTTTTAGTTTAGTCGCCTCTCAATTTATAATTATACTCTTTTCATTAAACCACTCACGTTGTTATTTTCTTGTTTTTTTTTTTGCCAATTTACGTTGAGTTCGCAGGTTATTCATTCATTATGAGTATTGATCTCCTGCGGTTTTTTTTTTTATATCATTAGAGTTTGGCTGATTTTTTTCTTTTCTATGAGTAATATTAAGTAAGTAAGTTGTATTCAGTTGTTTGCTTGTTCTTGATTTCAATATTATATTAGGAAAACTTAAACTATGTTCATTATATTAAATATGAATATGACTACACTCCATTAACTGTCCTTTGAATTCCATAGCAACTTTTGAGGGATTTACAAAATAACTAAAATTATACAGCTTTTCAAGCAAGCGCTTATTAAACTCAATTAGTATATCAAAATTCTAACTTAAAAATATTGGGCATCGAAATTTTTATCGCAGTTGCTAAAATGCTGGAGCGTGTCGTACTTTGTTTTTCTGATTCCAACAAATTTATTTCTATGTACATCTTAAACCATCCCGCATTTGATGGGGTAATTCGATTCGTTAAGCAAATAAGTTAGATTATCTTTTAGTTTTTTAGAATTTTTAAAAGGGAATTGTGAAAAATTTCTGACATGGCGTTGCGGTTGCAAATTTAGTTGCAAAAATGTAGAGAGTTAAAAAAGTAGAATTTTTTTATGTATTTTATTGTTTTACAAATTTCGAAAGCTATAGTTACAGTGGTGTTCCTCTTATAGTTTACTTAAACAATTTCTTCTCAAAAGTGTATAAATTATTCGGAAGTGTTTTAGACCTATATTTTTACCTAAAGCCTGTTGAAATTTTCTTCAATTTTCGTTTATCATTTCTCTAACTGGGCATAAAGGGTCAAAAACCGCATCTTCTTCGGTGTCATAGAAGCAATTCAAAACAAAAGTTGTTTAAACAAAATTTCGTAATAAGAATATTCTTATGCTGTCTCCTTGACTGTAGCTACATGCTTAGCTGAGTATTTCAAGCAGAATATCAAATGTCGTTGAAGAAATAACTGCTTAAACATAATTGTTGCAAAAAAACGTTGGGAGGGAATTCTGTTTTCTGTTTTTTTTTTGTTTTTGAAAATAGTTTAGGGAACTCTTAAAACATGATATTAAATATTTTTGTCCTCTTTTGCTTATATTTTTTTTTATGTTTCTATTAACCAAAGAAATTGTTTAAGGTTGAAGAAATAACTGCTTAAACATAATTGTTGCAAAAAAAAAAAACGTTGGGAGGAAATTGTTTTTTTTTTTTTGTGAAAATAGTTTAGGGAACTCTTAAACCATGATATTAAATATTTTTGTCCTCTTTTGCTTATATTTTTTTCATGTGAATAGAATAGAAACCAAAGAAATTATTTAAGGTTTAAAGGCACTTGTAGAAATTGGGCTTGACTTTATTGCGTGAAATTAAATAAGTTATTCTAATTAAAAATATTGTATGTTTTGTTAAGTTTTTTTTACTTTAACAAAAAGGTTAAAACTTATTTTTTTTCTCACATGAACTTTATTTGTGAAGACAGGTTAAAAATTAAATAAACAGAAATAAGTTGCCACAATTCGCCCGTTTCCTTCATTATAACTTTTTTGAGCGCAACTGTGTGTACAAAGAAATGTATTTTCTGCCACAAATGTAAGCATATTGCTTCTGGATTCTGACCACGCAAAACTAATAGCCAAATTTACTATAACTGGTGCTTTCGACATGCAGAGCTCTGATAGGAAATTTCATTTCTGCAAGATGGAACGTACAAAATACTGTCTTAATATTTTACTCAGCGTATATTCCTACTTTTGAAACTTGAACGATTTTTCTCGATTATTTTGCACATATTTTTCATTTGCCCCAAATTTAACAGCAACTCTATCTATAATTACTATTCTTCACATCCATTTGAATTCTCTGCTCTGCTCGCTTGCCCGGATTACTCTACCGATATGCTACATGTGCCGCGCTCCACCGCTTCATGCCCGCTCAAACACACAGCTGCTGAAGCTTTGCAGCAACGCAAATACGACGTACATACGCATATAACACCTTCTAAAACTATCACACGACCCATCACTAAAAAAACCACAACCCAAATTGCAATCGCCAACCTTGCAAATAAGTCGCCGTCAGCGACCTTAAATCCACAGAGCCACCAACAGCATCGTCAACACCATCAACAACAGCACAGCAACCAGAATCACAGCCACAATAATAGCACTAGCACCAACAATAGCAAAAGCATTAGCAGGTTTGCCATGCCCACTGAAACATTTTTGTTAAAGCAAAAAAGTGCAATGCTTGCTGCTGGTGGCAACGGCGCTAGCACTAATTCAGCGCACGCGACTGTTTGCATGAAGAAGAAGCCATTATCACCACTTCAGATCGTACCCCCCGTGCCAATGGTGGCGTCGATAACAACGGCACATCAGCTTAGTCACCAACACAACGCTGTCGCGGCGGACGCAAGTGGGCGACAACAATTTTCGAGTTATCAAATGCAACAGCCGCATCGACGACAACAAAGTCCACTTTTAGGCGCGCCACTGTCGCCGTTCTCGCTGGCACGTTCACCGCTCTCGCCATGTACGTCGCCACATTATGTGCGTCCGACGAAGGCGTCGCGCTTACGAGCAGCCGCCTTGGGTGAGTCTTCTCACAGATTTTGACTCGTCTCGTAACCTTCCGCGAGTATCTGATTGGTTAAGGAAAGAGTATTTATAATGTAGCATAATTTTAAGTGTCTCATGATTAACGCTCATTCATAAATCATAATCGACCCATCACGCCTGTAAATATGCTTTAAATATGACTAATGCCATATTAACCATAACATTAAACATCATTCATCCGTAGCAGGCCTTCATCGCTGGCCTTTTAATCAATCGTTCGCTTCTTCGTGCAAGTACCGTTATTTTGGGCGCCTAAAAAATGGAATTGGAATTTTTAGCGAAATAAAATTGTACTATTGCAATAGAACATTTAAAACACAGCTCCACAAATAAAAAAAAAATTGGAAACTTGTGCAAGAATTCCGACAGTTTTATGCTTCATATGTATGTTTTTAGTGTTGCTGAATTGCAATCCAAGGTCAGTTTTCTCCATTACGTCAGGAATTATCTGTCCATTGTAGTCTATTTACTGCGATATCCTGACATCATAGAGAGTATGTCTGTTGCAGGTCAGGTTTTGAGGTTAGCGGCCATGGTATTACGGATTTATAGGATTCGCAAGGTATCACAGTTAAGAAGTTAATGACTTATAGAGATTTTGGATTCAAAATGTTCTTGGATTATTGATTTCACGAGCTGTAGGTTTGAAGGCTTAGAGATTATTTTTGAGATTATGAAACACCCTGAAGAGATAGAGAAAAACTGACATCGAATTTGCAATCAGCCACTCCAAAAACCTATAAAATGACTTGTTTGTGTTCTGGCATTACTTTTCGCATTTTTTTTTTTTGTGGATCTGTATAAGATTATCCTGATTTGTGACTAATCAATACTCCAAATAGCTTAACCCAAGTTAAAAAAAAAAAACATAACTGTTGTTAGAGCCATATTAAATCAATATATGATTAGTGTAAAACTAACCTCCAGCTGCTTAACCATAAAAATTGATTTTAACTCACTGCATAAATACATACATATTTATGTTGGGTATTCAAAACGAAATTGTTTAGCTTTTGCCCTAAAAAAAACACAGCCTCCTTATCCCTATGTATGTTTATCTTTTCCTCTCTCTCTTTCTCTTTGTAAATCTCTCAACCTTCGACCCAATAAACTTACGCATGTTGGAGACTAATGAGACACTACTAACCAACCAATTTTCCATCCTCTTCCATTCCTCTTTCTCTCTCATCAATGCAGATAAGAAAAAATACGAGGACGAAACTTCTCAGCGCTCACATTCACCATGCTATGGCTCACCTACGTCGCCACGTCCATCTGCATCGCCAAAGCATCCATCACCACGACTCTCGCTCTCAAGCTCATCATCGGAGCATCCACGCGTCACGACATGCTCCGAATCAGACACAAAATTGACTGAAACCGTTACACCTACATCAATTGAAAAGTTAGAGCCAACTAGTTCAGTTACAACGATTGGAAAAAAGCAAATAACATCGTCTACAGAAAATGTACAATCTACATCATCACATACATCGGTGGACTGCGTTCAACCAACATTATCACCCTCAGCCATCGGTAGCCGACAATCATCGTCATCCACAGACTCACCAACAAGCAAGAAGAAGCTTATACCCATCGTTTCGGTATCGGTCAAGCAAAATCTCAGCGAAATGCAATTTAATGGCAGCGACATCAATACAAATGGCAGTCCCAAAAAATCCGCAGCTTCGAAGCTAAAGAAACCACGCTCACCACCTTCTCCCTCTACAGAGTGCACTGCCAAGTTTACCCGCTCCGCTGGTCGACTGTCGGCTGCCGAAGAATCTGATACGCATTTAATGTTAAGGTCGGGCAAGTCCATAGCACGTTCACGCAACTCCACAATGAAATCGGGCAAATCAAAGTCGATTAACGACCTGAAACCAACTGATGGCTGCGAAAATTCACCCAGCAAGCTTGAATTGAATGCGGTGAATGGTGCAACTGTGAGTTATTACTATATAATTAATTAAATTTTTAAATAAAAATTTATTGGCACAAATTGTATTTCATTCATCTCTACAGCCGGATAGTCCCATGGAAGATCGCGATAAATCATCCAAACGTAAATCGAATTTAAATCGTTCGCTCAACGATGAGGCCACCGTAGATAGTGGTGAGTTAACGAGGATCATGCATACATTTTTGCTATGCAGTATACTTAGTTGCAATGGAACTTTTATCATTTCCATCTTTTCTTATAGTAATCAATCTGAAATATCTGCTGCTAACCGCAAAAATACGGAAAAATAAGCTATTTTTAAGTATGTATTGACACAGCGTTAAAAAATTCTTTACTCGTTCAGCACAGCACTCCACTTTAGAAATCGTAGAAAACAAGTTTGAGAAAACAAAAACACCAATTTAAACTACTTTTTTCATAAGCTAGTCGAGCTTTTGGTTTCAACTCTGCAACTCGCTGCCATCACATATGTTGTTGGTGAATTTAATCTAAACGTCAAATTAATATATTTCATATTTCGAAGTTCCTTTATGTACCTGGACCTCTGTAAGCAACTTCTAATCTACGTAGCTATAGAAACAGGCTTACAAAAGCCCTTTTCATGCTCTATTCCGGTCGGGTCGCATATATCACAAAAGGTGTGAGTAGGTACACAAACGTAACTTGAAGTGTGTTCGAATCGATTTGGCTATATAGGTTTCGAATGGGAGTATCTACTGATGTTCTAAAAAAATCAGCCTGAAGTAAATTCTTACAATGTATGCATCTACGCCACTGCTAAAAAATTCCTTTTGCTAACCTCTAGGCTCGGATGTCTGAGTACCAGCACCTATCTATTTATAGATGGTGCAGTTTAATCTATCTCTAAACTTGCTGCTTTGCTTATTCTTCTTTGCTGCAATTGATTCGTTCAAAGAGATTTTTGTCTTGGGTCTCTCGTTGTCACCTAAGATCACGGATTCAAAGTTGTTTATTAACTAAGACACAGCGTTACAATACATTATATTTTGCTTGACTAATTACTTGATTTGATTACGGAAGATGTGTTTTGTATAGCGCCACCTGACTGTGGGAATAAAAACTTGCAGGTTTTTATAACAATAAAAAAAAGGTTCTCCATTTTGTTCAAATTTAGGATGATCATCCTATTTCGCGAAATACATTTTCCGCAGCACATTTGATCATGAATAAATAACATTAATAATTAATAATAAGTTTAGCTGAGCTCTGCAATTCGTGAAAATCAGTGGATCCTTTCTTCTGTTGTCTTGGCTGGCATCAAAAGGGTTAAAGCGTAGTTGATGAAGTTGCTCTTTTAGTTCTGGTTTCATAAAACTGAATGGCCAACTACCTACTTAACTAATGGTATTCTCTCATGTAGTTACTGGGTTCTATTTGATGGACAAAGTAGTTATGAGATTACATGCAATCGTAATTTTTTGCGTAAAAGCATTTACTGAATGTCACATAAATTTTTAAACTAAAAAAAACGATATTACGCATATTAAATTGAGTATTTGACCACTGTGTGTGGAGTGTGTAGCGGTGCGTGTTATAACTCGATTAGCCACAGAGTTCGGCGTTCGAACCTCAGTCAAGGCAAGTAAAATCTAAATCATAGAAAATTTTTTTTTTGTAATATCGGTCACCCCTCGACGGGTAATGGCAAACCTCAGCGCCGCAAATGGTAGGAGAAGCTCGGCCAAACACTGAGCTTCTAAAGTCTAAGCGTCAAATTATTATTATTATTTTATTATTTGCAAAATAATTGCGCTTTGTCTGTAATGCCTATGATTGCCGGTGATTATTGGTCCGTTGTCAGGCATGCTTAGCACTGTTAGCTTCTGACACATTGGGCTTGGTTCAATAAATATGTGCATACTAACACACATACATACATACAAATATCAACACACACACACATTACACATTAGGTCAATGCCATTTGACGCCCTTCTCTGCTCCACTCTGCAATTCTGCCGCCTTCAAACATGTCACTCGCCAAATTGCCATAAAAAGCTCGACAATTTTCCTATGAATAAATTCATTCAAATTACTAATTATATGCTTACATACATACTTACATATGTATATTTTTATGTACATAAGAGTGTGTGCTATGCGTGCAACATATTCGATATATTTTAATAGCTTTGTGGAAATCGCAAAATTTGTGCCAATACGCTTCAGTACGCACAACAATTTTCCCGATCGACGATGGAAAATTCTCCATTTCATATAATTCATTATATCTGCGAGTGTTAAAAGCGTTGTAGAAAATACGAAATAGCTATGCTGCAATTAAATCGAGCCGAGAAATATTTGAGACATTTGCATTTGCATTCCTTTATCCTGTGTCAATCCTGCGATCGCTTAGCGATACTAACAACTGTCACTTGTGTTAAATATGTTGTGCTATGCGATAACTTTGCATGTGAGTTTGCATACTTTGTTTATTTTTTGTTTACTTTTTGTGTTCATTGTTTAACGAAGCAATCCTTTCAGTGGCTTTAATTGAATTACATTTTCCTTTTTTTTTTTTTGTATGGTTTCATCTTATTCCAACTCAAAAACACTTATAAACTAACACGTGAAAGTGTTGTTTTTGTATGTTCGACATTGCTGCTGGTTTGAGTGGAGATGAAAAATGGATTTTAAACATAAAAATGAAAAAGTGTTAGATAGAAACGTGACATAGGTATTTTCTTTGGAAATGCAGAAAAGGTAGATTATCAAAATGTTTAAGGATAAAAATATCGATTTCGATAAAAATTACGTCAACAATGTGCATATGTAGGAATTAATATAAGGAATATCGAAAACTATAAAATATCGAGAAGTTATCGGAAACGATAACAATAAAATATCGGTAACGATAAATACAATGTTTTATAGGAATATTACTAGCTATAAAAATATTAATACAGATAAATATTGCAAATTATATAAATATCGATAGCGATGAAATCGATAAAGGTTTCAAAACATCGAAAAAGTTTCATAAGGGTTGAGCATTGATAACCGTATCGTAAATGATGAAGATACAATATCGATAAATAATTCGAAATTTTTCATATAAAAATGCCACTAACGAAGGAGATAAGTAAATAGCAATAGTTATAACGATAACGATAACAAAATTGACAATAATATCGAAAATTTTAAATATCTCGATTTTGATAGAAAATAGAGATATACCAAAGGTATCCGAGAATATTAATTGTGTTTTTTAACATAATAAGCCATCGCCAGCAATCAATCCAAGTTAAAATAAATAAATAAAAAAAACGTCTGTTATCCTATTCTTTCCGCTTCTTGCATCGAACGCACTCTTCTCTCTTACAATTTTTGAGTGATAAATAATTTTTTTGCGTTATCGATGGCATACCTTCAAGCTTATGAATAACACAATTTGTAAGAACGAACGCAATGATTAATGAATTCGTCGCTTAGAGGGCAAAAAAATACGAAATAATTTTTCATTAACGACGGACGCACCTCTAGAAGACTTGCGGACTCATTGTTTTTAAAACAATTGTTTTACTTTATTTTAACTCGGTAGTTTCTTCAGATTGAATTTTTTGAAAACTTTAAGCTTTCAATAACATTACATCAGCAATGCCGAACACACTCTTCTCACTTTTATCCTTATCTCACAAACACTTCTAATACGTTGTCATTTATCTTGCAGATGACTCCTTAGCAGCACGTCGGCGTCGACGTCGTGAACTCGGCATGGTTCGTCAACTTGTGCCTTCGGATGATATGATTTTGCGCGAAATGTTGTTACCACATCAAAATAAGTTAGAGTCGGCTGTCAAAGCGCCGTCTCCCATCAAATCATCTCAAACCGAATTGGCCTATCATATGGAAATGGCGCGTCGCGGTTGGGATCTAGTCAATCCAAGTGTAAGCAATCGTGCACGTTCGGAAACGGCAACTTCAAAGCACGAAACCAATGCAGCGGAGTCACTTAAGGAAAAGTCAACTAGCGCCCGCCCGCTGGCACGCCGCAGCGATACACTACATCTTGGCGAGTTGCGCAAGCTGCGTTCGAATGACGTCAATCGCAAAATGAACGAGCGCACTAAAAGCGACTTGGCCGAGATAAAGAAGATAGCCGAGCAAGCGAATGTCGAAACGGCTGTGATGGCATCGGGTATTGCTACTGAATTGGCCGAACAAGCTGTCCTGCACGCCGATGCAGATGATGAATGCAGAGAGGACGGCGCAGCGACAGATCGTGGCGTGTGTGTTGTCGAGCTGGCTACCCCTGCGCGTTACGGCATGGGTAGTCGTGTACAAGTATCGACGCCACCACCACCACCACCACCTCTAGCACCATTACTCACCGACTTTGAGTTGGCTGCCGAAGCGAGTGAGCGCGATTCGTCGCCAGCCAAACACGCCACGTTCATGCAGGAAGAACGTATCTACTATGAACCGGAGACAAGCGAGCACGTTTCGAAATCAGTGTCCAGCGGTACATTGCGCCAGCGTATATTGAAGGCGCGTAGCATGGAACGCGATGCTGGTCATGAACCGCCAAAGTTATCGCCTATACTGCGACGCAGAAGCACAGATGATCCTACTAATATAGCGGTGCCAATGAGTTGCGCCGGCGTACACTCAACGTCGCCTTCAATCAGCTCGCATAACCACATTGTTTCGATTCTAAAGAAGAAAGATCACATTGCTGGTGAATCCAGCTCAGCGTCAAGTAATGCCTCGCCTGTCACATTCTCGGCTAATGTGGTCGACACACCGATTACAAAGCAAAAGCGCGCAGGCATACTCAAGAAGCGTTCCAGTCTTGATGAGTCGCGCTACTACTCACGTTCACATTCGCCGGACGAGCGTAGCATACTCATAAAATCGGCGCGTCGCAATTCACTGGAGGAAACTGCAGGACTGCAACAACAGCAACAACAACAACATGGCATACTCAAGCAAAGCAGCTATGAGAGCAGCAAAAGCGATGGCTGCCCCTCAGCGACAGAACCACATCCGCATGGTATACTGAAGAAGAAAGACTCTACCTCGACACCATCCGATGGTGGCACACACGCCCCCAAACATGTCTCGATCTCACAAGCTGTGAAAATGGCGGCCGCTGAGCTGTGTCGTGAGACAACCGACAATCAATTTGCCACGGCTGAGCACGAAGAAAGCGGCTATACACCCAGCAATGAGGAGTATGAAATCCGCCCAATACTCAAGTTGGAAAGTGCATCCAGCGACGATGCTATGCGCCCGCCAAAACCGATATTAAAGAAAAAATCCTCTGGTGATTCGGACGAATACGAAATACGTCCCATTTTGAAGACATCGCGTAAGAGTAGCCGCGAGGAGTTCGATTTGGGCAGTTCGCTAAGCGAAGATGGACGTCAATACAGCGAGCAACCACCACCGCCCGTACGTCCCATTTTAAAGACTGACTCACCATCGAAACGGCGCTCATTGGGCGGTGAAGAGCTGGAGCAGGAAGCAAGCAACGTTGAAAACGCTTGTGAATCAACAAGCTTACTTAAACGGCGTACACGTTCTCTGGAACGACAAGAACCACCTGTGGTAGATTTGGCGGCTGCATTAAACGCCATAGCCACCTCGCAGACAACACCGGTGGACTTTGTGTCAACGCCGGTCTCAACTGGCAATATTTCTGTAGCAGAGCGTATAAAAAATATGGAAAAGTTCCTATGTAGCAACGGTGGATCACCATCGACAACAGCGGATGCGAACTCTAGTTGGGAATCGCCGCTGCAGACAGGCATGACACCGAGACTGCTCAAGCCGAGCGCCATTAGACGCGACATGTACCGGGATCGCTACAAAACGCAACCGGTGACGAACGATGAGAAAATGCTGTAAGTCAAATTTAATTTTGTTCTCTAAATGATTCTAAAATATTAACGTACTTGTGCACCTACTAACTTACATATATTTTCGGCTCTTATAAATATTTACGTAATGATACATTAAATATCAAAATACCAGAAAGTTTGTAAGACACAAAGCAAAAGATGAGCAGAGGAAAACGATTTCTAACAAAATTGAGGGACATAAGTAGATTTTTATATCTTTCTAATTTTCTTCGAGTCGCCGTTGTGGTCGAGTGGATAGCGGTGTGTACTATAGCTCGATATGCCTCAGAGTTCGAGTTTTGAATTTCAGCTAGGACAAATAAAATATAAATCAAAGGAAATTTGTTTTCTAATATCGGTCACCCCTCGGCAGGCAATGGCAAACCTCTGAGGGTATTTCTGCCATGAAAAAGCTTCTCATTAAATACATCTGCCGTTCGGAGTCGGCACTAAAACAGTAGGTCCCTCCATTTGTGGTATAATATAAAGACGCACACCACAAATGGTAGGAGAAGCTCGGCCCTACACTGAGCTATATAGTGTAAGCGATGAATTATTATTATTAATTTCCAATTGACAAATTTATTAAGCTCGAGGCCAGTTTATTCAAGATTTTAATTTGGAAAAAAGCAACAGTTTTTAAATGGTTGAAGTTATAGTACTATTTCGGAAATCACCACATTTCCTCATCAGACTTCTTTTTTATTAAATTAATTAAATTTATTTTTCATAACCACTATCTACTCCCAGGCTTTGAACCCAGAAGCTCGGAGATGCAGAGCCAACACGCTACATTTTGTGCTACGCAAGCCGAGTGGACTGTTGTGTTTATTCCATTTTTTGTTATTTATTGGCCTTATAAATGTTTAATAATTGTTTTTCCAAACAAAAATCTTTAGTAAACTGGCCTCGAGCTCAATAAATTTGTCAATTATTAAACATTAACATATAAGGCCAATAAAAATCAAAAAACGTATTATTAATTTCCTTCAAAAAAATGTATACTTTATTTTATTTTTAATTTTATTTAATTTGTACATCTAATTTCTTTAAAAATTTGTCGTTGTTCAAAATAAGTCACGGAATTTTAAAATAAAATATACACAGCTTTTAGCGGCCGACACATTTTGAAGGGCGATTTTAAATTTATATTTTTTATTCATAATTATTTTATACAAAGTTTATATATTGGCATTAAATTGACTTCACTGAAATTAATTGAATTGATATTTTAAAATTAATATTTGCGCTAATGACCAGTTAAATAGGATAATTGCAAGAAAATTTAAATTTTACTTTTGTTTTTAATTGAATTAAATGGAATTGAATTTTATTTGAATGCAATTAAACTTAATAAAATTTAATTGCATTGAATTGAATGCAATTTAATATACTGAATTTAATTGAATTAAGTGAAGAGAACTAAGTTCGATTTTTATTAGTTTTCATTTAAACTAATTTTATTGTATTTAAATTATCAAAATGATTTAATTTAGTGTCTATCTGCTCAGTTCTGGATATTTTGTGTAGTTTATTTCTTTTAGTTTAATGAAATTAATTTTAAAATATTTAATGATTAAAAATGTATATTTACCTTAATTTTTTCTTACTATATTTGCATACTTAAAATTTTAGTTTAGTTTTGGTTTTTTTAATTAATTTAATTTTGCTTTAAATCTATTTAATTTTGCTCATGTTTTACTTTGCTTTATTATTAGGCGAATCACAACGTGTCTTAAAATGTTGTATGGTCATAAAATTTTAAAAAATTCCAAGTTGCGTTACTTTACATCTTCCTTTTTTGTGCAATTGCAACAAAAACAAAAAAATATATATGTATGTATACAAATATATTTTATTTTATAGTCTATTTTTTGATGCATTTTCACTTAATTTAATTTGTTTCTTAAAAATCAGAGTAAAAAACCATTTTTTGTTGTCTTCATTCATTTGAAAATCCATTTGCCTACATACATACATACAAACACACGTATTTGCACTCGAATAAATTACAGTATAAAAATTCTACGAAAAATTGGCAAATGTCCAATATTATAAGTTTGTGTTTTCTTTTATTCGATCATTTTTTCCATTCTTGCTCTCTCACGTGCTCTCTTGGTCTATTTGTAAAACATTTCTCTGATTTATTTTTAAATATTGTGTACATCTGTAAATGGCGAGAATTTCACAGTTACGAATAAATACTGCACAGCTGTCACCCAACGAATTTCAAATATATTTATAAAGAGAGTGTGTAAATGTACCTACCTATTTACACTGTAAACAAAATTGACTAGTGCACGAGAAAAATGTGTACCAGGAATGGGGTGTTTTCTTTGTAGTTCGATAAAGATAAATAAAATTATTATAATAAATTAGTTGGGATCGACTTATCGGAACTTTAAGCGTATGAAAATATGCCTTTTCCATATGCGCAATTGAATCCAAAGTAAAGGTCTTGACTACTGTAGCTAAAAACTAGGGTCCTTAAACAAATCAATTTCTGTCTCTTTGTTAAAGTATTATTCAAACAATTTAAAAACATTAACGCATTGATTTTCATTAAAACGATCAAAGTTTTCTGTTCAGAAATTGAAAACTCAAACTTCAGAAATTTGTAATTTCTTCACTTGAAATAAAAACTTAGTATTGCGAAGAACTTCAACATTTGGCTAGTCATTGAACAATCCTTTCTTACAGTTTTAGTTAGCATTTCATTTTACGAAACGGAAATCTAAGAGGAACAAAGTTTTTATACAAAAAAAAACATTTAAGAGTAGTGTTGTCAGGTAAATAAAATATTAAACTGTTGAAAAAGTAAAATTTAACTAATGAAAATACAGATATAAATTAGCACTTTTTGAGCAAAATTGTATCCTTAAAAATAATCTGCTATCCTTATTCCTTTCTTCCTTTCTTTCAAATACACCAAAGGTCCATGTATCATCTAAGGTTAGGACTAAAGCGTTAAAATGGTGCGAGAAAATATTTCTCGTACAATTTATATATACAGCCGTGCTCCCAGTTTCACATTCACAAATTCCCCAGTGGATTCGGTTTGAAATCTCACGTTTGGTGCTCACAATTTCACATTCACATACATTTTTGTGAATTGAATCCGAATGCTTGGTTGTATGTGAAATGAAAAGTAAATGACAAAAAGTGTGTGAATGTATAATTATTTTCGATTGGAATAATTTTTAATTTATGCTTTGATGTTTGTAGAAGCTATTCATGCCGAAAAGGAAATTTCAACAACAGCTGTTTGTGAATTGACACAACGATAACCGATATATGTGACAGGGATGACCTGATATGCGAAGAAATTTGTGAAATTGGAAGCACTCTAATTCACTTTCACAGGACATGTTTTTAAAACCGCATTGTGGAATTAAAATGTGAAACTGGGAGCGCGGCTGATAGTTTCTCTAAGAAAGTATTAAGTTTTTCACATGATTTTTCATATTGGCCAATAAAACAGGAATTGAGGCTTTTGTTACTGACATCAAATAGTTCGTTACTATCGCTTGATATTGATTTGGCTTACAATCAAAAATGCTTAGATACGAGTATCAGATAAATATTTTCCCTAAATTTTGGTTATTAAGTACGTATGTATGTACTTCCTTCCTGCCCTTAATTGCGATTTATTAATAGACTACTGCCAAATTTTGAGCAAGCTGAGTCATTGAGTTTATACTTTACAGTCATTGAAAGCATATAACTTTTTGACTTTTAAGAAAAAATTAAAAAAAGTAAATTCGTTTTTGCGAAAAAGATCAACGAAACCAAGGAAAGAATTGAAAAATACTATGGGGGAACTGATCCAAATAATTCAATGGTTAAGAAGTGGTTTACTGAGTTCCGTTGCGGTCGTGACGCCCAAAAATCGTCATATAAGGAATGATATTGAGTAGGTTGAGGCTGTAACCCGCTCAACTAAGCGGATACTTCAAATTTTATACAAATATTTGGGTATGAAAAAGTTATCTGCGCGATGGTTGGCGCTCACACTCGACCATAAACGCAGCCGTGTGACCACTTCAAAGGATTGACAAAAACCCATGGATGGGGTTACGAACTGCTACCCCATCCAGGGTATTCTCCAGATTTAGCCCCATGCGACTATTTTCTATTTCCAAACGTGAAGAAATGGCTAGCTTCGGTTCAAATTAAGAGGCCATCACAGAAACAAACTCCTAGTTTGCGAGTCTTGAAAAAAGCTATTATTTGGAATTAATAAAAAAAATGGAAAAACACTGGACTAAGTGTATTTTTTTTTTTTTTTTTTTTTTTCAGAGGAGGAAGCATCGAAAGCCTATACCCCGTCAGTGTGGGACTTTAACCGCACTAAACCTCCTACCGTCAAGTACCAATCCCCCCCCGGTACCACCGTTAAGTATTGCGTCGGGAGGCGGTTTGAGCGCTAAGCTCTACGTCAGTTACTGGTCTGATGCAGTCCGTCGAAAAATTGCATCTACTTGTTACCACCCACTGTACTAGTAATGATTCTATCTATATAGAGTTAAAGGGGAATTGTGTTGAGAAATATAAAAAAAAAAAAAAGATTCACTGACTTATCAAACCACCCTCGCATGTACATACATAGGTATGTATATGTTAGCTAAATGCTTATTCACTTAGTGGAAAACTATCTGAACTAAAAAAAAAGAGCAAGTGATCAAAGTCATGCCTTAACCTATTTGTACACCTTCATTTTGAAATACACATTTTGTTACAAATGGAAATTTAATTACTAAACCCTCAAAAATGTGCACACCTTTGTTAAACAAAATACAATTACTAACTTATTTCTCCTTTTAAATGACCTCGAAATTATTGTCAATATACGTTATTTGCTAAATTTTTCATTTACATATATATATGCTTGAGCATACACACCAATATTTGTTTTGCGCAACCCTCATACTCGTATATTTCCAAAAGCAAATGTATAAACCATAATTACTTAGTCCATTGTTAATATACAATATTATGAAGTTTTCAAAAGCAATTTATTTATAAAATATTACATTTTTATTGTTTTGCAAATGGATACAAAAAGAATAGCGTGTGTAGTATGTCCCCAACCGGATATAAAATTTGATTTCATTGTGCACACTCCACACTCTTTTTAGCGAGTGGGGTAAAAAAAATTTTAAATAATAGATGTATGAAGATAAAAATTTGTGTTTGATAATTTTCGAATGCACTGTCACCGCATGCCCCGCTCTTACCTTTTGTCAAAAGGCATTTTTTATGAAATCATCTAAAAAAAAACGTGTTGCCAATAAGTGCTGCACTAAATTTGTGTTAACAATGGCCGACTGACAGATTGACTGACTTACCAACAAACTGAACCTGTCCAATAGCCACTTTCAGCCTGGCAGTTCAGTTTGCTTGCTCTTGCTGCTTGACTGACTTGACTTTCATATCTAGCAATATACAAAGATACATACATACATATGTAAGTATATATGTATGTGTTAGTCAGGTGATATCGAGTAAATTGTAGGCTTTTGTGTTAACCGGTAACTGGCGAAATGCCGAGCTTTTTGAAAGAATGGCAGTTTGGCAGATTGCACGAGTGTGCCAATGACGGTCTCTTTATTGTTATTATTTTTAATGTTGACAGTCGAAATGCTAATCAAGATAATATGCAAAGATTTGGCTTATGTATTTACATATATAAATGTAGATATGTATGTATGTATGTTTGCACGCTAATATTAGGCGCTGAAGCAATTGTCGCATATTACTAATTTTAAGGTCAAATTGGAAAAGTTCAAAAATTTGGTGACCAATGGAAAATGTTTAAAGTTTAAATAAATAAACTGGCGAAATACTTAGCGCTTTTAACTTAAAGGTTTACCCATTTAGCCCTGTGTGTAAAATAATAGAGTAACAACGCATTTAGAAATGTTTGAATTTTTCTTTATTCAACCGTTCGTTCGCATTTGTACCCAAGGGCGCCGCGAAATTTCCGAAAATAAAATCCCCAAATCAAAAAATCGCGGCGATCTTAAACCTTACTTATATAAAGGGTTTTCCAATAAGAGTGATATGATTTCTTTAAAAAAAAACACACTACTTGTTAAGGAAAATCAAATGTTTTTTATTTAATGTGAAGTACAATCGATGCAATTAAGTTTTGAATATAACATCATTCAAATGGCCTACACGACTTTTTTTTGCTGGAACGAATTCGATGAACCCAATTTTGGAGTACTTTTTCCACAAAATCAAGGCGTATGTGATGAATAGCACGTTCAATATTGACTTCTAAAGCTTGAAGAGGGTCTGGTTTATTGCTAAATACCAATGACTTCAAATAACCCCACAAGAAGTAGTTTAATGGTGTTAAATCACAACTTCTTGGTGTGCATTCGATGTCACAATTTCTTGAAATAATCGAATATCCAAACTTTTCTCGCAATACTTCAGTTGTTGCACGTGCTGTGTGGCTCTCCATGGACAGTAACGGTCTCACCAGCTTCATTTCGAAAGAAGTACCAGACCAAAAACCACACCAAACTGTAAATTTAGGTGAATGGTGAAATGGTTGTCCATGAATAATTTGTGGATTTTCTTCGCACCAGAATCGACAGTTTTGTTTATATTTACCGCACCACTCAGATGAAAGTGAGCTTCTTTGGAGAAGATGATTTTCTTAAAAAAGTTGCAATTGGAGAACGATTTTTTTTGATAATAATATACATACGAGTATCATACAGAAAATGCTTGGGGCCTTTGGTTTTAGGAATTCTTATTTTAGATACTTTGCTTTTGGGGATTTTTATTTTAAGGACTTTGATTTTGAAGATTTTAATTTTGAAATATTGACTTTGGGGATGTTTTGGAACACCCTTAAAGATTTGCTCAGTATGAAAGGCAAAATCAGTTAAGCTATAATTAGCATCGACCGGCCACACGATAACACGATACGTCACTTTCGATATTTCAGTATGCAGTTAAAGTAGTTTACTTCAAATTCGATCTTATTATGCGGGAAATCACTTAAGTGGAATGCAAAACCTTAGAAAATGGTAGTGGCACCGCCCACTGTGAAGAGCAGAAATAATAACTCCCAAACAACTTGATTAAAATGTACCAAATTTGGAAGACGCTTCGCATTGTAGCACGTGGAACACAATTTCTAAAATTATAGAATTAGGACAATGACTACGATCATTTTCCATAGCACGAAATTTTATGGACTTTCAAAAAAATTTATATTTTAAAAACTTTTGCAGCAAATTCTCTTAAATTTGATGCGCAAAATTTAATAAGAGATAGAAAGAAAACAAATAAAAAATGGGCGTGACACACTTCAAAACAAATATGTATGGACAATTTGTGTAATTACTTTATCAAAATGTTATTCCAAAAAATTCGAAAATCAATCAAACAATTTTATACGCAGAATTGAGTGCGTCCTTTTACAAAAATCGTATAAGTCTAAATGTGAAACTTTGTGAAAAATTAAAAAAAATATTTTTTATTATTTAAAAAATTTCTTAATATTGCACAAATTAAGAAAATTGGATTTGTTTGAATTTCGATAATTTTTTTACTAAGGCTCTTCCGCAATATCTCCCATAAATAGCATGGCCAAGATTTTCTTTATATAAAAGAAATTACGGAGGATGGGAGTAAAACATTAATGGTTATTAATAAGCTTTGCACTTTACATATATATAATTTCAAATTTTTGTTATAAGTTCGAATAATAGTTTAAAACATATTTATATGATTTTTGTGAGAGGTCGAAATTAATAGTAAAATATAAAATGTTTATAAGTAAATGAATAATAAATAGGCAAAAAATTGTCAATATGTACATATTTAGGTGTTGTATAAAAAAAAAATTTGGAAAAATTTTGTCAAAAAAATTTTTTTAGAATAATAAATTCTTATTTTTTTTTTAAATAATAAATTGCTAATATATACTTTTTCATACTGCTGTACGTATACTGCTTTTCACTTTTCCACTTATTTCTGCTATCCATTCACTCTTTCCAAAAACGCCATTTCACCCGCTAAAGCAAAGCACATTTGAGCTAACATTTATAACATACATATGTACGTATGTATGTATGTATTGCTTTTACAATCATTCATACTCGTAAACCTCTTAACGTACTCGTACATACAAATGAATGTATGCATATCACAATAGTTCTGCTCGTATTTATTGTTAGTTAACATCAATGCTGACTTTCGCAAAGCGGCTTATTTGCCACCTAATTGCACAACGGACTGACTGACTAGCTGAATGGTCTGATACATAGCCTGCTGACTGACTTACTGTCTGGTCTGACTAATTATCACTTTACATTGCGCATTGTACCCGTTTAATTTATATTATCACACTTTGTATTTACATACTATGTATGCATTAAATTTATTTATATTTTTTTTTTAGTTTACAGAGAGTTTTCCTGAAATTAAGCATTCTTTCTTTCATTCAAACCCTGTGTCATGCTTTCATCTCAAATAAGTAATATCAAAAGTTAAAGAAATGTCTAACAAAATCTCTAGCTTCATTCACTCTTTAGTGTATTCAATGTAAAAATTGCATGTGTATATTTCGAAATACATGGCACTACTTTGTTCATTGATTCTCCCGAAGTATAAATAACTATAATTATTCACAATGCAAAATACGCCACTTTCACACTCTTGATTTCGGGGTAGTGAAGTTTAACTGGTTTACATACCATAGAAGAGTAATTAGCGCAAGGTTTTAAGCGCTGCGGTTTGAAAAAGCCATAGGAAATAATGCCATATGACTTTATTTCACTACACACTGAGAGATAAGACCAAATGGTTGTGTTTGGTCTTATTTCTATGCAACTATAAAAGTGAAATAATGGCCTTTAATGGCGTTATTGCACCTTTAAAAACTTTTTGTGCAATTCCTATCCAGTCTACAGCAATTGTGCAGATAAAAATTGTAATCTGTCCTAGCGCCACCCCGTGCCAAACTGGCGTTGCGCCGCTATTGCATAGGATTTTTATCCCTCTTTCTGTTCACCATAAATTGAAACCTATGGAAGAGCTTTGCAAACCGTGCAATTCGTGCATCGTGCAAGGACTTTGCGGGATTTCGAAAATATACTGAAGGTTTGTTGCAAAGGATTATTTTTTGTTTAAAGCAACGGCAAAGGACTTTTTCAAGCAACAGAAATAATGAAAAATATTTCTTGTGGATTTTTCTTGAGAGCTGTATTCTAAACTTTATTAGTAAGTAGTTGAGTATGAAAACAACTTTCCTATAAGCACTTTAAAATCTGATTTTCCGCGATGGAGGCACACGGTGCAAGTTTTTATGACGCTCGTAAATATTTTTTCTAAGTTAAACTTTACGATCACATCCAAACTTTGGTTGTATTTTAATCTGTGCACATACTCATGCCCTCCATTGTACATTCAGTTGTAGGAAAAAAACCGCGAAATTCGAAGTTGATTACACTTTTCTTTGTTGCCAGTTTTTTTTTTATTTCTTTCTCTTTCTTTCTGCAAGTTGCAACCCACTTTTTCGCAAGTATTGTGAATCTTCTTTTTGCTATCTTCATTGTTGGCCATTTAGTGTGATGTTAATGCTTAAAGTTGACAACGAAACAAAATGCATTCACACTCAAACATATGAAAATGGCAAACCGAATTATTTGATTTCAATATCAAAATGTATTTATTTTAGCGCCGTGACCAAATTAGCAGTTAAAATGAATGCACTCCAGCAGCAGCAACAATCAGCCAAAGAACTCTCGACCGCTCGTTCATTCACCCAATTCACCTGCGCAAAAATTCAATAACTTTTTACAACTTCAATTTTTAATTTTAGATTTTTGTGGTTGAGTTTTTTTTATTTCGTTTTTATCGCACGGGCTCATAACTTTTTACAATAGCTAATTAATGTGCGAGAGAGGCGAGCGGCGTTACATTCACACATACCTACATAAATGTATTTAGATGCTTTCATACTCGTATTTACATACTATTTAGATGGTTTTATTCATCAGTGCCCTGCTGTAGTCGCTAAGGCCACTCTGTCGCGCCACACTTTTTTTAAACTGCACTGCACCGTTGCGCCACTCCGCGTCGCCGAAGAGCCGTTGTCTTTTATTGTCATTTTTCTGTTAATTGTGGAAAAAAGGTGTAAAAGGCACAACAGCAACAACAACAACAACAAATAAGTATTACAAAAAAAACAACTTGTAGTACATATGTAGCAGAAAAACAACCAGAGCAAAACCGAGTTAAAATGATGTGTTGTAAAATAAAAGCAATAAACAAAAAAAAAACATAAAACATAAAAGAAAATACAACAGAGCCATTAATGTTAACGTTTTTTGTACATATTTTGTTGACAATTTTATGGGTTCCAACATGTTGACAATTGTTTTGCTTTAGTCACAATTCGGTTTCGCTTGAGGGTGGTTGTTGTGCCTGGAACGCGGTTTCAAGTCTGACAGCGAAAAGTCAGTGTGTTTTTTTTTTTTTGTTTGTCTTTTTCCCTTTTAACAAATTAGTGGTGATTGAGGGGAGTAAGATACATATAGACATCTAATTACGATATTTTTAAATTTGTCGGCAGTGCAGTGCAGTGGTCGTTTATGGAAAAATGTATTCGGCGAATCTAATAAAACGGTAATTATGTTAAAAGCAAAAACATGCAAAATATGATAAATTGGCTTGGGTTTCACAATCTATTTTTTTTTTT
Organism: Philophylla caesio; assembly: GCA_963971545.1. Classification (NCBI taxonomy): domain Eukaryota; kingdom Metazoa; phylum Arthropoda; class Insecta; order Diptera; family Tephritidae; genus Philophylla; species Philophylla caesio. The sequence goes on along the minus strand of OZ020608.1, from coordinate 111,797,219 downwards.
CCTGCACCCTATACTTACTTGTACTTATGTATGTACATTAGCTCGGTGAGATTGGCTAATATTCAAAATTTTGAGCGGGAAAGATCTAAAAGTGTGCCTGCAAAAACTTACTTTTGCTACGCTTATTCTTATTATAATTTATTAGACATTTGTCGGAATCGGTCAGATCGGACGACCATAACGTATATAGGAGCCGATTGTTCAGATATTATACTTTGCTTCATAACTCCTTCATTAAATTTTGCAATAAAGTCCGCTATTATTCGCTCTATAAACAGAAATGAAAATCATATCGATCAAAGAAATAAAACACATAGCTTCCATACAACCGATCAGATATTGCATTTAGCACCATAACTCCTCCATTTAAGCAGCTAAAGCCTTAACATTTTGCACAAATAGTAGATATGAGAACTATTTTGGCATTTAAAATCATTAAGATCCGATAAATATAACATATAGCTGTCATACAACCGATAGTTCAAATATTGGGTTGAAGACCATAACTCCTTCATTTAATCAGCTAAAGACTTGAAATTTCGCACAAATTGGGACTATTATAGCAATCAAAATCATGAATAACATACAATTCTTCTATTCATGAAAGGTATGAAGCCTTCGGCATAGCCAAAGACAACTTTTTTTTATTTGTTATTAAATACAGTCGATCTCCTTTTAACGAGGTTTTTTTAACCCGATTTTTTTTTAACGCGAAGTTTTCTATAATCTCCCATTGCCTCTTTTTAACGCGGTTTTACTTTTGTGATACGAATTTTTTTATCACACATTTTTCTGCAATCCCTCGTTGCTTTTTCAACGCGGTTTTACTTTTTTAACGCGGTTCGCGATGTGCTTTCTTGCGTTATATCAGTTGTCGACATCTAAGAACAATACCTGGTAAAGTGATCTAATCAAGGTGAATTCATAGAAAGTGTTATATTTCCATCAGCTGATTGCTTGTTCTATCTGGGCCTTTACGCGGTGAATTTGTCAAAGTGTGTATCTTGTTTTCATTTTCAATTTCTATTGACATTCCATGCCTTGCTCATCTTTGCATAATATTATAAGAAATTAAATTGATTATTTTCACTACAAAGTCTCAGTACGTTTGCTTTTTGTGCCAAACTTCGAATTCCAGCCATTCATTTATTTTTACAAGTTTCTCTGACATGTTCACCGCAAAATAAACACAGTTTTTTGTTCGGTTGCTGCAATAAAAGATGTATGTTAGCCAATATAATGGAATTTTAGAAGAAGCTCGAAAATCTCATTTTATTAGTTCTACAAAAGTTCATAGTTTTTGAAAAGTAATTTTCTTTCTCTCATTTCTGCAATGTTCTATTTAGTCTTCAGAGAACTTCCCCTTTTCAAATCGGTTAACCCCGGTTTTTCATATAGTTTTGAACGGTTTTTTTAACTCTTGATTTTTCAAATACCGATTAAGCCTATTTCGTATCTTCAAAACCGAGTTTGCACCTGTAAAGGTCAAGCCCTTCAGAAATAAACGAAAAACTATTATATTTTAATCGAAACTGCATCCACAAAACGCTTCTTTATTGGCAGCACTGAAAAATAGCTGTTTTAAACAGATAAGGAAAGGACATTACAAATATTCAAATATATACTGTGCATTTTTAAAAATGTTATAAAAGCATGGAAAACCTTGACAATTAGTAATTGAGCGAGCATTTTGAGTGTCAAGATTTTTAAAAACTAAAGATAAACGGATTAAATCCTAAACATTTTAACTGCATTTTATTTTAAAACCTTTTTCATACTTAGAAAAAATATTGAATTTCTTGAAGGGCTGAGTCAAAGCCCTAACAGCCATTTTGCAAATTATCTACATATTTTTGAATAGACAAAACACTGTCTAAATGGCGCTTGGCGGAATTTTTTGATTAGTAAGTGATTGCAATTTTCAGCAAAGTGCATATCGCCAAGGCAAAAAATAAAGTATGCAAATCGCACTCGTCCGCTAAATGGCGCATGAGTCGTGCAATTTGGAAACGCCGTATTTATGGTGAGATAGTTGAAGCATATGCGTAGATTGACCACATATGAAGAGCGGTTTATTATTATACCCGTTGAGTTGGCGTGAAGTCGAGATATTTGCGAAAAATTTCTAATTAATGGAATTTAAAAATGTATTTTCCTCTTTTTATCTTATCACTCTTACTTTTTAGTTGAAATCGTCGAAAGTACGCTATTTTTAATTAAATGTTTTGGCTTTTTTAAGCTTTAGTTTTACTTATTTGAAATTTTAGCACCTCCGAAAACTTCAGAGCGAGGAAAAAATTCGCCATCTGTTCATAAATTGAAAACTAGATATATAAATAAATAATTGGTTTTTGTAACAATAAGTCATATTTTGTTGCAAAATTTTTTAATTTTGATTTTTATGCTGCCAACCATAAATTCCTCCGATAAAATTAGTTTTTCGCAGTCTACTAGTGTAAAAGTTTAAATTTATTAAATCGATTTTTGGTAGATTTTAGTTTTTCAACATTTGACCGCTACAAAATTTTAAAATTTTATTTTTCGTTCCACTAAATTTGGCAAATTTTTACCAAAAGGTATTTAGCATTTTTATTTACTTTTTTCAAACAAGTAAATAACCGTTTCTAAGGCCAAATGAACTTACAATGCAATACAAATAGCTCACACAATTTCCTTGACACTCTCCACTACACTCACACACTCTACGTATATATTATCCAGCGGCAAAATTTATTTATAAAACATATTTTGGTTTTTGTGCCAAACATTTAAAACGAGTACGCTCTCATCTTGTGAATAAATATTTTCTTCAAATTCTTATGAACAGTTCTGCATTGCATAGCTAAAAATAAATGTGTGCATTTTGTGCAGCACAATTCAACTCTATATATTTTGACTATTTTTGAGCAACGCATTTAAAACCAAGAAAAAAAAAAACTTTACAAATAAACTAAACAAAAATTGAAAATCTCCGCGCAAAGAGAGAGCGCGGCTCAAGGCGCAAAGGAAATTTTCTGGTTTCCCGAAACGTTAGCCAAAGTATGCGCTCATCGCAATTGGCGGCATGAAAATGCATACATACATACATACATACATATGTACATATAGTATATCATTTTATACTAAGTATTTATTTGTATTTTTAAGAAAAGCAAAGCAAAGCTCTTTTTATACATTCCGTCTCTGTTTTTGCGCGTCCATCGGCCTTTCTTCGCCGCCTTTCCTTCTTTTTCACCATTGCGCTCACGCTCGCCCGTCCATCGTTTGCAAAGTGTGAGTTTTTAAATAAAAAATAAAAAAATCTCCTTTTCATACGATCTTGTTTTGCTGTTTGCACTAAAAAAATCACTTTGTATTTTTGTGTTCAGTTGAGTTTTTCACATACGCGGAACGCCATCGTACCACCGATGGTCGCTTAATTTCTTACTCGATACGTTAGATTGTCCTAAAATATTTCGAACGCGCAAAACGGTTAAAAGCGATCACCTTCGATAAAACAACAACAAAAAGTCAAATTTAAAAGGCAATCAGCATAGTTGATTTGTGATAAGGCAATACATAAGTGTTGAAGGGTTCTTATCGATCGCATTGCGTTCATGTCAAAATATCTTTCTTTATCTCTACACATATTTATGTATGACATACCCCTCTGTACCTCTGTGTACGTATGTGTGTGTGTGCGTTTCGTTAAAGTGCCGGCAAACGGAAAGTTGTTATTAGCTGGGCGGGGCTGGGCGCGCAGCTGTCGCAATTAAATTAAACAACAACAAAAAATTAGCAAATTCGGCTAAAAGTGTTAAAACGCGTTGAAAGCGATCGCCAATGTTAGTCGCGAGTGGACGTACATCGGTTATAATCAAGCATTAATAATTGTGCCGACCTGCCATTTTCGATACAAATAAGAAACATATACATACATAATTCGTTTTTTAGTGCAAAATTAATTGTGGAAATGCGGAATTCGCCGTTTTAAATGCATACAACAGCGATTAATTGTTTTAATTTTTCCTACAAAAATTAAATGCAGAAAGTAGTTTCAATTATTATACAAAATACGAAAATTATAGTATCGGTATGTAAAACTTGGCGTGGTCAGCAATTTGCAAACGAAATCAAAATAAACGGAATTATTTAGAATTTTAAATAATTGATCATTTGCATTTAATGGTTAATGTTAATGTAAAAGAGGTTTTATCTACAAATGTAGGCATATTGATAAAGTACACTCTGTTCTCCACAACCACATATTGCAGCATTTAGACAATTTATTTTTGTTCCAATTATATACAATTTTTTTTTCAATTAAAATATCTTTTGCTTTCTAACAAAAATTAAAAAAAAACATTTTTTTAATGTACAAAATATGTAAATGATTTTACAAAATTTCATCAAAATTTCGAATTAGAAAAAAAAAATTTTTTTGAGTGTCTAGTTTTGTAGCTTATTAAATTTAAGTTTCAAGTGCTTACAAATTACCACTTATTTTTGAAAATTGTTTACTGATTCTCTTTCGCTATTCTTTCTACATAAAGAATAATTGCGTGCTGCGAAATTGCCTTTAAAATATTTTCTAAAATCAATGGTAGTTTTTAGGCACTTGAATCTTGCTTTTTATCCAACTCAATTCAATGAGCTACAAAACTGCATACTCGAAAAAAATCTAAAATTTTTTTTAAGTTCGTAATTTTGAGGAAATTTTATAAAACAATTACATATTTTATGTAAAGTTTAAAAAATGGACTTTTTTTAAGTTTTTGTTAGATTATGAAAGGCATTTTGATTCAAAAATAATTGTAAATAATAAGAAAAACATATTTTTTAAATTTATTTCTTTATAACATTCTTGTTAAACTTTGTAGTAAATTAAAAAAATAATCATCAAAACTTTAAAGTGATGTGTTTCTTGGGATTTTTAATACACAGTTTTGTAATCCTTTTTTAGTATAAAACAGTGCAAGCGGCTCAATATTTTCATTGATTTAAAAAAAAAATGCCTGCGGCGAATATTCAATGTTCTGTGATAATTTTGTGTAACTTGAAATTGTCACTTTATTATACTAAAATAAAATTTTATAAAAACTAGTATAAAACTTCATTCTGAAAAAAATTTTAAAACTTCTGAAATAAAGCTTAGAATTTTTTTCATTTTTTGTAAAATTTTTTTCACTTTTCTATAAAGTTTAAAACTTTGGAATTTGTTCGAAAATTGAGCCTCTATATATTTTAATACAAAAATAAATATATAAAAATATATTGTCCAAATTCCTTAAAATATTGATCAACTATGTATATTTTGTCAAGGACTGTATTTATGTAAAGTGCGTTTAAACTTTGTCCGAATTTCAATATTTGTATATGGGTGTATACGAATATTTTTGCCGAGCACCATGTTTATTTGGGATTAACTCTTAACTAGTTGAGGATTCAGGTTTAATCCAAGATCCTTCATAAGTGTTCCTCAAGTGCATGTCAAGTGAAGAATTTAGCTCTTTACAAAAATTTTTTTTTGTAAAACAATAATTACACATGAAAATAACTATGATGGGCCACAAAAGTTAGTAATCATATTCAATAGTCAAACGGTTAAAACTTTCAAAAATTCCTTCAATATTTAATTTTTTGAAATATCATTTCTAAATCAACTTTACATACAATTTTCATCTTCACAACTTTGTTTAATTTACTGGCTTAAAAATATAAGCTTTATTCGCTTTTTTCAGTGTAATCAAACTTTATAGAAAATTAAAAAAAAATTACATTTCTTTTTTCAAAAATTAATTTTTTTTATAAGAATAAAAGAATTATTAATAATACTTTCGACTTTACATACATATGTAGATTATTAAAGTTTAGCAAAATCTGAATTGACTAAAAGTTTATTTAGCACTTATTTAAAAAAAATACGTTTAGATGTTTTATGCTGAAGCGTTATATAAAAAAAAAAATCAAAACTTGAAAAATTCTCTAAAAATTTAATTTTGAACCTACCAAATAGCCTTTTATTTTCTCCATTAACCGAATTAAAATTTTTAGTACTTGGTTTTTCTACTTTATTTCCTTTTTTAATATATATTTTTGTATGTATGTATGTATATGTACATACATACCTATTTATATGTAATTATGTAGTTATATCGCAATTTTTACTTTATTTTTGGCACGTTCGCCAAGTGCTTACATACATACATATTTGTATACGAGTATGTGTGTGTAAATGTGCGATGTATGAAATACGAGGCATTTCCCATTCCAAATTATACTAAAATCGACGCCTTTGCGCCCATGTGAACGCCGACGTAAAGAAAACAAACATTTTTAAATGTGTGAAAAAACTGTGCAAGCAAAATACCTAATACTACACATATCCATCCATTCAATACGAATGATTTTAATCAAAACGCAGTGCTTATAACGTTCAAAGCCGACAATGTAAAGTATTTCGCATGCCTGGCTACTAGTTTTGCTTGACCAACGAACAAGCGCGCAGCATTTATTGAAAGTATAACTTGAAATAAATCGATTGAAATTTGTATCGTCTTATCGTTGAATGTACATACATATGTTTGTATGTATTTGTGTACATACATACTTGCATTGGGGTAATATTTGATTAAGCCTTTGGAGTGTAGAAAATTATTTATTGAGCCGCAATAATCTAAATTGAGCAAGTGGAATTTATTTGCTAGTTAGTTATTTTTTTTTTCATAATGTGTTTTGCCATTGTTATCTGACCACTTAATGCGCCACCAAAAGATTTTTTTTATTGTGCAAAATAATAAAATAGTTTACTAATTAAAAATCCTGTGATAAAAAAATACCAAAATATTGTAGCCGTAAATATTTTGTGAGCCGAAAATAAATTTTCAAGTTCAGCATTATATCAAACTATACAATCACACAAACATAAAAAAACAACAAGAAATTCTTTAAAGACTATTCAAATAAACTTACGTGCAATTTACTTCCTCAAACCCGCAGCTTTAAAGCCACCGCATCGCCGCTCGACACCTCCGCCACATCCGCCTTCAAACCGACCAAATCACTAGACGCTGGCCTCAATTACACCACATTTGCGCATTTGAACGCCCCATCTGCCGCCTCCAGCGTTTCGCCGGGCAGCGGTTATATGCTCGCTCGCTGCTCCACACAACCACTTAGCAGCAGTCAGCATTACTTTAACGCCGGTGCAACGTCGTCAGTCAGTACACCGCCGCCACTACCGCCACTACGTGCCGCAATCGGGCGTCTCAATTCGTTAAGTGACAGTTGCAACAACAGCATTAGTGAACAATTAACCCAATCGTTGGGTAGCGATAGTGAACGCATCTTTGAAATGTCCGGCATTGAGGAGGCCGAAATGGCTGCTGCCAAAAGTGAAGGTAGTGATGGTAATGGTACTGCATTGACACGTCAGAATAGTGTGCGCGCTCGTGCTAATATGTTCCAACAGCTGCAGGAGAAGAAGGCGAAGAGCGATGAGGCGGCAGCAGCGGCGTCGGCGACAGCGGCTACGGCGCTCAGTCGGGAGGAACGAACTTCGCCGCGACGAGGTAAGTGGTATTTCGATTATTCTTTACATACATACATACATATGTTATTAAAGATTATATATATTTTTTTTAAATATATCCAAATTTAAAATAGAAAGGTCTTCCAAAATCTTGTAAATATATGTATTAAGATGTAAGATATTAGAAGATGGGGAAAATCAAAATTGTTAACAGTTCATGGACACATCTTTTAGACTACGATCCTTTAACATGTTGTCGCCCTTAGAGGGTTATAGAATTTCCTGCTTTCGAAAGAGAAGTGTTGATATTGACCCCCCTAAATCTCCGGAAATTATCGCGCTATCCAGTTGTTTGTATTTTTTTACATTCATTAAAGTGCAAAAATTCTCAGGGTCTGTAAAAAAAGTTGTTACTTCGTTACATCATTAGTTTTGCGGTTATCTGATGTTATCTCTGGGTCTTACTAGACGTTTTGGCTATAATTATGAGAACAATTTATTTTGCAAAGTGAGCCTAGCATACTCGTACTTTTTTATTTTAAGTGTCACAGAGTGCGCTTTTATAAAATCTGGAAGAATAGTATCTTGATCGAAAGGTAAACAATTTTTTTCAACCAAGCTGCATCTGCCTGACAAATTTTTAATGTGCACAATTTGAAACGAACATCTGTAATTCTTTGTCAATTTTTTTTCTTAAATAAATGTTGAAACCAATCTAGGTTTCTATCAAGACAGATTTAGCACGTAACCTCTATACATTATTCAATTATAAAAGGTTGGGTAAATAATGACAACCAAATTTGGTGCTATCTTAGAAAAGGTTGCATTTACGAAGGAACTAGAAATGGGGCAAAATGTTATCTCCTTTTCCGAAAATGTGGTAGAAAATTACACAAAATAGGTCATTAGTGGTAGAATGTAAACTACATAATAACGAAATATAATTTAATGTTTTTTGAGCTATTAAAAATTATTTCCGAAAGCAAAATCAACAACAAAAAAGTGAACCCTCTAAAATACGAGCCGGTCTTACGGTGTTCTAAATTATATTTACGTAAATTAATCCGTCTATAAATATTTTTCACTAGCTTTATTTTACTCTTTTTTATTAGCTGAAATAAAAACAACAAAGTTAAGTGATTTAGTTGTTATTAGTACATTATTATATTTTATTTAATACATGTATCTTAAATTTGCTTATATTTTCGATAAATACATTGTTTAATTAGTTTTAGTAATTCAATTTAGTGATGAGTTAATTAGCTAAGCAAAGAAAAAACAAAGCTTTTTAAACGTCATTGTTTATGTCAAGTAATTGGGCCTTGCCATAATGCAACAAGCAAGATGCAAACGGATCGAAAACTTATAGGAAAAATGTCCTTATAATATATGCACATCCTCATTTTAAAGCTCTTTTGTTTTGACTTACTTGTATGTGTACGTGTGCTACACTCGGGCAGGATCACACTCTCAAACAGCGAAGTAACGACAATGCAAAGGTTGCGCTGGGAGGCTGGCAATGCACTTCAGCAAAAAATCCCGTAAAGAGCAGGTTTATCATTAATTTGAATGTAAAATAGCCAGATTTGAACTTACTTTAAAACTTGTACAAGAAAATAGCACCAAGTCCTTGTAAACCAGCACAACTGTGTGGAATACAACAGCTTACAAGACCTAATGAATATAAAACGAATTATTTCATGCAAAAATATGTTAATTTTAATAAAATACTTACTCAATTGACGCCATTGGAAAATATAATTTTAACGAATAAGTCAAACAGCCAAAACGAATCAGTAATGTAAATTTTCTATTTTTTTTTTAATATTTTACTTTCTGCCTTTTCTTTTAAAATATTTTAGAAAATTCACACAAAACATGCTTAGAAAATGCAGCTATGTTAAATAAGTTAGACCACCTGTTATGAGTGATGGAGAAGGCTGCTTAGTTATCCAACCTTTTATAATTGAATCATGACCTCTATTGAGTTACTAATTTGATTTTTTCCATTTTTCTTAATTATCAAACTTTGTTTACATTTGATGAACACAAACAAATTTGTTTACATCTAATTGCGAAAGTGTTTTCTCGGCAAAGAACAGCGGGTAAAAGGAGGAAAATGTGGTGTTCAAAGATAATTTCGCGAGCTGTAATTTGTTTATTGGTGAACGGCCAATTCTCTCCCAACGTTCAAACATTAAGTACATTTTGTATTTAATTATTTTGGATGAACTAAATTTGTGAATTGACAAGTTTGGTTTACACTAGAGTGATTTGATAGTTATTGTGCTTTGGTTCCAAGTTGTAATACTTACTATTTATACGGAAGAATTTTGTTGAAGTTATGTCACACTTTCCATTTGCTCCAAACTCGGTTGACATGTTTTTTTTTTATATAAAATTATACACAAATCCGAGAATTTTTTTTATTTAATTTTTTGATTCGCATGTATGATCTAACAAACTTTGGATTTCATCATAGACTAGACTAATCACATACTTGATTACTTCGTTATATCTCGACTTCTTCTGGTTGTAGAATTTTCATCTTAACACCATTCATACCTTCATAGAATAAACAGTTTGATTTTTCGAGTTAGATTTTTACAGTATTTACACCAAATTTATTGAAATTAAGATTACGCGCTCGAATTCCTTGTTTAATTTACTATCGAATTGGATGTATGTACTTATTTGAAAAGCAAGACTTTTGCTGAAATAAATATTCTACACGACAAACTTTCATTTTTTTTTTGAACGGAAAATAAATGTATTGCTTTGAAAACTTAGTTTTACATTTCATATCTTTGAATTACGACTTAGTGTAAAGAACCTTTAAACAAGTTTGAAATAAATCGAAAGTGTGTTGTCAGATTTAAAATCCTCGTATGTAAAAAAACTCTTCATGCCACTTTTCATAGCATTCTCCGCGCTCAATACAAACTCTTTACCATCTTCAATGAGTTTTGTTTTTTTTTTTTTGGTTTTGCACATGCAGCAAGTTGTAATTTGGAACAGCTAAATACCAGTACACCTAACTGCTGATTTATGACCCACAATAATGTGCCAGATATAAATTCTGACGTAATTCCCTACACTATCGTCTTCTATTCTATGTTTTTTCCACATACATGTATGTATGTATGTATATATATGTATTGAAGTCCGTTTGTACATTTCAAAAGAAATAAACATGTTGTAAAAGTTTAAAGAAACTTGACGCCAATTTAACAGGTTCTAAATGTACATAGTTGTCTTATTAACTTTCTGTTTAGTAGTTAGGCATTAGGAAAATGATGTTTATACAAAGTCACATACACATACATATGAATGTAAGTATCATATTACAAAAAAAAATATTTAGAAATTGTAGCAGACGAATAGAAATATATGACCCCAAAAACCCGTGTTCTGCTACTATCATAAGGTTTCTTTATGTACATACAAACTAACTTGCAAAATTAAGTGAGTGACAATTTTACACATCGTACATTTGTAAATACGAAGAGACACAGCTCAAAATTTGTTTAGTTGTGTTTAAATTTTTTTTTTTTAAATTCATAATTAACAACTAGAAATGAAATGGTTGACCATTTAGCAATATTTAGATTAAACTCTGACCAGATTTTTCTTAAGTAGCGATTAGGAGCATTTGAATGTGTGGCCATTGCAGTTGCTGTCAGAATTTTTTCTAATATTTAACTCAGTAAGAACTAGAAAGCTTGAATGCCTACAAGAAAGCTAAACTTATGTTGCCGGCGAACTTAGGATGGTTCATCTGCGTACTTACTTTCGCAGAGCTTATCGTCATACATAAATCGTGACCTCATTGCCTTCTTGATCATCTTGCTCTGAAAAACAGACATCCGTATTTTGGTGAATTTTCGTAAATAATTATAAAAAATTTCGCTTAATATTTCGAATACCAGTAAATCTCCTTTGTTATCCGCAAACTTTGTAAGGCAAGTTTTCGCTCAATTAGGGAACGAGCATTAGTTTATAACCTTAAACTTTTGACATTGGTTCGAGAACATTATTTTTAAATCAATTAAAATATTTTTCTGCTGGAGAACCGATTTGACAGTTGCGCCATCGGTTGGATGAAGATTAAAACTTTAAAACGGTTTGGCAATGAGTTGGCACGCATAAACTGCTGTTGGACAACATAATTTTTTTCTGAATACCATTTCTATTTAATTTGAGTAATATTTTCTGGAATAAAAGCAACTATCGTAAATAATGCAAATTTCATAATTTTCATGAAATATTAACGTGTATACTTTACATTAGAAACTGGCTTAAAGGCTTTTTAAATTTTACGAGAAATAGAGAATCGCAAAAATAATTTGATTACCTTTTTAATCGCAACATACGTTCCGCAAAGATTTCGCTCTTTAAAATCGGGAAGCATTGTAAAAATTTTATTTGCCGCTATTCCACTGAAATAATCAAAATATTTAGATGTTTTATGTTGACATGAAACATATTGAAAAGTGTAAAATAACGTTAACATTGCGTTTTCAGTAGCACCTAAAATGAAAACGTGCGATGATCGTATCCTCATACTCAAAAGTAAGTGAGTACAGTAGCATGGGTGATATTTTTTTATTTATATTCACTTCATAAAAAGATTAAAAAGAATGAATCTCGCAGGTTTTATACTATTTAAGAGAAGTTTCTTTTACAAAGTTTTACAGTAGAACACTGCTTTCATTTAATATTTTTTGTTCGAATTAACTCTTATTGATGATAAAACAACTGAATTAGCTTTTAAAAGTACCCGATTTAGCAACAGAATTTACTTCAAATCCCGGCCGTTCGTATATATGTACATTAGGGTGGTCCTTAAATGTAGGAAGAATAGTTTTGTCTCAGATTTCCTAAACCTCAAACCCTCCGTCGATACTATTATGTTCCAAGATATCACTTATAAATTTTTGTGCCGACTCAAAAAATTAAACTTAAATTTTGATTCCCATTTAATACCCAAATACCATACTATTATAGTCGAAAATATCACATATAAATGTTGGTGCCGATTGGAGTTGGTTAAGGCGAGTAGCACAGTGGCCAACGTTTTTATCAGTTTTATATACAACTTAATTATAAAACATTATTCCTGGTAAATTGTTTAATTTAAATTAAAATTTTTGATATTTTATTAAAGTCTGTTTAAATTTAATTTAATTTTAATTGTTTGAGTTTCGAAAGGGGAATCTGAACTTTGGCTTCTGTGCGACACGCCTTAAACATTTCCAATCGAGAGCAAAATTTATTTGTGATATCTTTTGCTGTGGTATAACCGATTAAGTGGGTGAGACTGAAAAAAAAATGTTGATTTGATTTTTAAGGATCACCCTAATGTACATACATATACATATGTGCATATATCATGGAACGCACCTTATTCGAAACAACGCTGCGTAAATTTAAAAAAGCCGAATGGTACTTGAAAAAAAAATTAATTTTTTTTTTAAATCTGAAGTTATTGTTGTTGTATCAGTTATTATGCATTGCCTTCCAAGTCAACGAATCCAGCCGTCAATGTGACACCGAGATAATCTAATGGCTAGCACAAAAGCATTCAAAGAAAGCGAAGTGTTAAAAGGCGTCAATTATTTAATTTAATTTTAAAGTAAAGCATTTGTAAATTTCTGTTCATAGTATTTAATAAATAATTTTTAAAATATGTATACGTCTATTTTGATATTATGCTGTTATTAATTGCGTATTATTTACTCTTCCTTTATAGCACCGCGCCAGCTTTCACCTACGCCTGCCCTGCCGGCCACACCGCCGCCTTTACTGATGAGTAGTAGCAGTAGCATATCCAATGCTGCACAGCATACAACGACTTGCAGCAGTGATGAACCAAAAACACCGCAAAATCCACCCAGAACAGACGAAGAAATTGGTGAGTGTAATACAAGAGTGAAATACGAAATGGGACGCAAACAAAAAAGCGGCCATTTTCCATTATCTATTCATATGCATCAAAACCTCCTCAAATCCCATTGTCGCAAAGCAACCCCTCCAACCCAATATTTTGCCCAACATTTTCAACGCCACCATCATCATGATGATCATCAGCATCACTATCATCATCATCAACGTTTTGACGCTTTGAATGCAGATTTTGTTGTTCGTTTATGTTCGATTTTAACACTTTACATTATACGTCGTCTAAATTTGAAGCGAAGATGTCAATCTGATAATTTGCATTTGAATTGAATGATTACTACTTGCATACATACAAATTTGCCTCACACTACCAGCGAAAAAATTTAGTATTTGGTTATTTGTTTTTTTTTTGTGTTTTGAAAAACATAAATTATTACAAAATTATGCAATTCAAGTAATACATATATACAATATTATTAACCGAATGGAATGCAACAAATTTATTATTTTTTAATTGGTTCGATTTATTTACTTATATAGTTATTTATATTGATTTCGAATAACCTGGCACGTTGTTGTTGTTGCGCATGTTATGCATATACATACATATATGTATATATATTATATTTGTTGTTGTTGTTGTGTTTACATGCATATTGATTTACTACTATCTACCTAAATTCGTCTACTAAGTTCCTACTACGTTTTACTACTACTTATGTATTAATGTATGTATCTACTACTTATTTCTATTAAGCAATATTGCTCTGATTTCGCACACGCACACATACAGGTAAAAGTTTGTTTATTTTTATTTTTTTTTTTTTTTCTTTCTTCTTTTCTCATTTCTGGTTTTGTTATTAACTCATAAATTAACCATACCACAGCCAATGCGGCAGGCGATTACACAAACGTATACATACATACATACATACACACTAGTATGTACAAGTGTATGTATGTATGTGTGTGCATATGTTTACTCTTTTGAGTTTTAATTTTAACCAAATTTTGCCTTTTGTTGGTTGCTAATCAAACGCAAAAAATAAAAATTGCAAATATTGCAACAAAAGCTTGTGCAAAGCTTTGCATTTTACCAATTGGTTTATAGTTTTTCAATTATGATTTTTTGTGTGGCTTCCGCCTTATTTTGAATGTTGCAATTTCTCATGTGTGTAGTAAAATTGCATAAATTTCGCGTCAATGGTTATAACGCAAACATATTTTTTTGTGGAATTGCTGCCAAGCGAATATTTGTGAGCCAACTTTACTTATTTTTACCCTGTTATATGCATTAACTCTACTTTGAATATGAAAATGGAGATTCAAAGCTGGGTTTTATGCATAAGAAATTTTAGATAACATTTCTAGTAAAAATAATGGCATTATTACGAGTTTGTTTAAATTTCTCAGCGCTTGATTCGAAATTTTTATACAAAAGTCCGCCTAAAAAATGTGTGATTTCGAAACGTGCAAATTTCATTGTACAAAAACCACATTTGCGACGACGAGAAAGATTGTGATATTGTCCTTGACAAGCTTATATGTTTATGTATGTAAACATCGACAAATTTGACAATAGTCAAGACCTTGAAGGTTTCTGTTGGCTGAAATATTAAGAAGTTTTTAAGAGAAAAATATATATTTTTTTTAAATGTCACTTTAAGTACTATTTATAATATATTTTTCGTATGACCTAGTGTGAATATAACGAGAGACGATTATATAGTGGAACAATTTACTTAGAAAATAGAGAAAAAAAATAAGAATATAAAAGCTACAGCAAAATATTTTTTGCACTATGGGAAATTTTAGCTATTATTTGGAAAAATATAAATATGGCTAATCAAGTAAATTATTAAACAAAAAATACTTTTATTCATTGGCTTTTATTGGGGCATATTTTTAAATACTTACATATGTATGTATATGCCTAAAGAAGAAAACCCCTTAAATTATTTAACCCAGTTATACAGAAGATAATTTTAAAGTATTGCGAAAATTACTAGTTTTAACTTAAAACGTGTGAACTCTTAATTTAATAATAATAATAACCTGACGCTAACACTATATGGATCAGTGTTTGGCCGAGTTTCTCCTACCATTTGGGTTGTGCGTTTTTATATTCTACCACAAATGGAGGGACCTAGAGCTTTATGCCGACTCCGAACGGCAAATGTATCTCAAGCTTTTTTGTAACAGAAATACCTTCGGAGGTTTGTCATTGCCTGCCGAGGGGTGATCGCTATTAAGAAATCAAACTTTTCTATGATTTAGGTTTTACTTGTCCTGGCTGTGATTCGAACCTTGAACGACCACAGCGGTCACACTCTTAATTTACGTATCTTAAAAAAAAAACAAAGTTTAAAAGCAACGACTTTTGCAGCAACTAAAATTTTATCAGCTTCTTCATTCTCTCTTTCTTGATTTGTTGCCTGGATACGGCAAAAAAAACTGTATTAACCATATCAAAACCCTTTTTGCTATTTATAAAATAATAAGTTTAAAATATTACCGCGAACAAATGCCTACATAAATTTGTAAAAAAAAAACGAAATCAAAATTTCGCTTTAAACAGGACAAATATAAATAGAAAGTGCTTCCTTTTTTTCTAATTTTCCATACTTTAGTTAATCTTTTAAAAAATGTTTAAACAAAATATTATTGTTTCAATGTAGCTAAAAAAAATATACGCAGAATCGATCACAACACTTAACTCACAAGTGCTAACTTTGAGAGTCAACCTCGGAGTTGTACCTATACCCTGTTCACAAATTATAGCACATACATACGTCCAATTATTTAAAATTATTTTTCATTTAAAAATCTTTAATTCTCGACCAAACACCATTTTTTAAATTTTATAAAAAATGTAGAAAACATTTATCAAAATTTCAAACTTTAAAAAAAAAATTTGTATTTTTTCTGTTACGCAGATTAGTAGCTCATTTAAGTATAACAAAGTGCACGTTTCTAGTAGCTACGAATTACTACTGATTTTTGAAAATTTTTTTTACAAACGCTCCTTCGGAATTCCTTCCATATAAAAAATGTATACAACGTGACATTTGAAACTTGCACTTTCTTACACTGAAATTAAAAGAGCCAAAAAACTACATACTCAAAAAAAATCTAAAATATTTTTTTTTAAATTCGAAATCTTTATGAAACTTTTCTAATCATTATACATTTTGTAAATGGTTTAAAAAATAGTTGTTTATGGTTTTCCTTAAAGAATGAACAATATTTTACTTGAAAAATAATTTTAATTAATTACAAGAAAAATAAAGTGTATCTGTGCTGTGTGTAATTTGTGAACAGAATATATCAGAAGAGACCAAGCTTACCGCTAAGGGCCTTTTTTCGTATAACTAAGTAGATCCTGAATAGTATGGAAAAAAATCTATAAAAAACGATAGCAATAAAATAATTCTGAAGCATATAGAAATTTCTGTTTACTTTTTTGTAAGTGCTACAGAATATTATTTCGAGATTCGGACATATCGTGCATAAAGTTATCTATTAAAATCGGATAGAGACAAGTATCTTAGCTGTGTTTTTTATAGGCAATATTTTTTCCACAACGGTGGCCACCGCTTGCCATTTGTTTACGTCTTTTAACATAAGTAATATTTATTATGTTCTTCATACTTACACTGGACCCATTAAAACCTCTAATTCAATTTGCCACAGTAGAAAAAGGGCGTTCTCTGCATCATCTGCAGGCAAGTATCAATAGATACAGTTCGGCTTTTCTGGTTCTTTAATTATTTTAAGGGCATTTCACTGAATAGCAACTGTGATTTGTAATAATTAGTTCACCTCACCGCGCCCTTCTGCAATGCATCTTCGTATATTCGTTTATTCAGTTGTTCATAAATGTAAAATCTTAAGTTTCTGACGCAACGTGAGTAATAAGTTTGATGGAATAAAAATTATTACACTGTGGAATAATTTCACAGTTGTTGCTTAAACCGAACCATCCTAAAAAGTACGTTGTCCAAACCCAAAAAGGAATTTTGTTCCATCTCATTTGTTTTAGTTTTTTTTTCATATTGAGATACTTCCAAAGTTTGTTCAATGTTCTTAAAATCTTGTTTAAAGGTTTAAATACATCTCAAAAAAAAAATTTTAAGAAATATTTTTTCATTATTTCTGTTTTTTGAAGAAACTTTCTTTTTCATTTCTTGAGTGTCATTTTATATGATTTTTTCGATTTTCTTGCTACAGCTCGCATAGCTTAAGGTCAAGAAATTGAAAGCAAAAATACAATTTTTGTTACATTAGGGTTGAAAAAGAACTAAAGATCTGAACGAAATTTTAAAAATTTACCATCAAAGTTTTCAATCAGAGTTTTTTAAAATATTGTGATAATTGATAATGCGAGGTGGATATAAAAAAAATGGTGTACTTTAAATTTGCACTTAAATATAATAAAATTAAATGGGCTTCAAAACTACATACTGTGATTTTTATTAATTTGGTTGGTGAATTTTTAAAATTTGAAAATTAGTTTGCGATTTTTGTACAAAGTTCGAAACTCTGATTGGCACGTTTTAATCAAAAATTATCTAAAAAATTGCATCATGGAAAACATTGCGAATATTGAAAAAGATCTAGTTCTGTTTGAAATATCTAAGCTGCAATATTTTAATTAAATTTTTAATGTACAAGTTTCAAGTGGCTTAAATTTCAGATACACAATTTTTATACTTCTATTTTAATTTATTTCAAATTTGTACCTTAACTTTTTCATTTGTTTCGTTCAAAAAAATCAAATACCATTGAATTTTTGATATTCGTAAAATTTCATTTGTGTTTTGATGTGCGTTAAATTTTTGTTTTCCGAAAGTTTAGTTTCAAATATTTGGTTTTGCAATCTTTGAATTTCACTTACAAATGCACATATTTGGTTGATCGAAAAAATCTGGACTTGGGCGAATTCACTCTACAGACAGTGACAGAAAATTTATTGTTAATTTGAAAAAAAAAAGATTACAAAATATTTAAAGAAAACTGCGGCGAAGGGGAAATCATCGAGTCTCTAAAAAAAAAAAAACATTTCCGCCTGCTTTGTTTGGAATTGCAGCGATAAAGCAGCTAAGCTGTCGTAAGCGCGATTACTTACATGTAGATTATTTAACTAATTGTATCCGTGTTTGCGTAATTTTATCAGCAATTAAAGGCTGTATTCACAGTGTCGAGTTAACTCTAGTGATAATCAGCAAATACATGTACATATTTGTAACACTGCGTTTATTTTGTCTATACCAATCGGTAATCTGAAAATATTTCAGTCCGTTGAAGTAAATCTCAGCTGATCGACCTTTAATGGCCGAGCTGAAGTTAACTCGCCAGTATGAAAACGGCCCTAAATGAGAAACAAACAAATGCGATAAGCTGCACAGAGCAAAATAGAAGAGGTGCAGACAGACGAGGCATTTTATGGGTTGAGGGCGATTTTCTCTTTGTGTCCGTTTGCGATAAACTTAGAAGGGTTTATCGCATTCTATGTAAAAGCGGTCGCTCGCGTACTTGATTGAGTTTGCGACATGAATTTATGTATTTTTCTTTTGATTGATATTTTTGTTTTAAATCAATATTTGCTGAACTTTTTTCTGAGATTCATTCGCTGCGTTTGTTAAGCCGCGAAAGCAAAAACGTTCAGGAAACAATAAATTATTGGTTGCAGTTTTTTTTCGACAAGGTGTAGTTAATTTTTTTATAAAAAGGCGTTGGGAGTGGGCGAAATAGCGCGCTTTATTTGAGTTTAATTATAGTTGTAAACGCAGTAGAGTTTACTGTAAAACCTTAAAAAGCACAACAACAACAACAACAAATGCAAAATTAATATCACAATATCAAACGCGTGCAACAATCATGAGTACGAAAGTACTAACCGCAACGGCAAAAACACCAAGAACAACAACAACAACAACAACCTGCAATCCACTCAAAATTAAACCACGTAGGTAGCTGTAGACTTGCCACAACAATCATTTAACCACTAATTACATTCTCATTTTATTTCTCTTCACTTCAATGCTGTTGGCCGCCCAGAGCCCACATCGCTGCCAGTTTCCGAACGACTACGTTTCTTCACCAATCTCACCGAGGCAGCAAATCGCAGCACTTCCAGCTCATACACGCGCAGTCCATCGCAACGCTACTTGTCTACCGAGCGCTGCGGCAGCGCCAACTCTTACACTAACCACAACTCGTTTACCTTTACGCCGCGCAGCAGCTACAACGGCAGCGGCAGCACTAGCACCAGCAGCGCCAGCGTCACGCCTACGCCCATGGAGTGCTACTCGCCGCCGCTCTCCGAGCCACAACTTATCTCAATTAACGAAATCGATTCAGTACTGCAGATAGAGCACGACGATATGGAGCGCGCACATAGTCCACAGTCGAGCGCTATGCACGAAACATCGGCATTCATTAAGTTGGCGGAGTCCAGCTCGCAGACGCTTCTTAGTTCAGCGGTCGCGCAACGCCTAGTCGTGTCGGCGCCAACCTCTGCTGCAACATCCTTACAATATCCGGTAACTGTCATATCGCCGTCTGCTACGCTCACGCCTGTCGCGCGTCGCATCAAGATGAAGACAATCGGCAAGCTGCTATTACCTCAAACGTTTCTCAATAACAACAACAGCATGAGTGGTAGTTATAACGGTAGCGTGGGTAACGACACCTGCGACAGCGAATGCAGCAGCATTGAGTCGGGTAGTAAGCCGCTGGCCCCAGCGCTAAAGAAAATCGGCAAAATTAAGTCGCCATTTATTGAGAACTGCCTGCAAATGCAGCAAAAGCATCACCAGCTAAACTCGAAATGCATGAAATATGATCACAAGTCGACGCCGCACAATAACGCGCTGGCCGCGCTAGAGAATAACGTCGCCAATGGCGGTGGCGGTGAACGCGATGTCAATTCTGTGCCGTCGCGAAAACCGCTACAGAACGGCAATGCCGGTTTGCCGCCGCCGCGCGTTGATACCAATGAAGACAATAATGCGGACTCCGGTAAAGAGAATAACTACTGCGACACCACTAATTCTGCGCCCATATTAGCACTTTCGCCAGCCGCTTCATCAGTTGGCGTTACTGAGCAATTGCAATCGCCTGTGGTGGAGATGCGCAAGAAGTTTACGCGCATAATTAGCAATTCGTCGCTGACGACAAAGCCACAGCGACACACTATGCTAGCCATCAGCGCGAATGACAGTAGCAGCGCGAATGTCAAAGTTAATGGCAACGGCATCAGCAGCGCACCAACAACGCCGCGAAACTCGATAATCGATGAAAAATTTGCCAAATATTTCGGACTCTCGACCAACCACACTCCCAGCTCCGCAACAACAACAACAACAACAACAACAAATAACAAAGTACTGAATGGCGTTGAAAGCCAAGAACGTGAGCGGTCACAATGTTATGCAAAGAACGTGCGTCTGCAAGGCGCTGGCGAAAAAAGTACTAATTTCCGCAGCACGCCCAATCACCCTCCGCTACCGCCTCCCGACTTCTACCACTCAACAAACGGAGAATCGCTTGACGCCCACGACAAGATTGACCTAATGGCAATGGAGACCAACGCTGATTTTGGCGCCAGCTCAACGCCATTAGAGGCAGTTAATCATCATGTGTTGCGCAGTAATTCAAATACTCCATACTACACGCCGCCTACAATGAACGACTTTGAAATGTTGACGACTGGTAGCTCCTTAGCCACATCGAACAAGGTCGCGCACGCAATATCAAGCGGCAACACAAACACGTTGCAAAGGCGACGCGAAATGGCAAAACGACAGCGCGCCAACACAACTAACGTCACATTCACGCCAAAAACAAGCGGACAATCGTCAAGTCCACAGGCAAATGCAACAGCTACGGTCAGCGCCGGACGTGCGCGTGTGCTGCGTGCGCGTGCACTAACGCTGACGCATGGTGTGCCGCTACCGCAGCCGGAAGTGAAGCGCTTCGAAGACATTGTGGTGACAAAGGAGGAGTTCCAATTGGCTTCCAAAGAGTTCGAACGTATATTCTTGGGTATTATTTGAGCACGAGAGTGCAGGCATGAGCGAGGCAGGAAGGCATATTCGAAAAGCCAGTCAAATGTAGAGCGCGTGCGCGCGCGCTCTAAAGGCAATTGCAGGTGGATTGACTAGAACAGCGCCGTGGAGTGTCGCCGCAAATGTGAAATGTGTTGCTTGCCAAAAGGATATATAATTTAAAATTTCTAATATATATTGTTAAATTATTATTAAAATTCAAAATTAAATCATTTTGCAAAATTCAGAAATAGCGAAAAATTAATGAATCATTAAATCCAACAGCAGAATGTAAAGGAAATGAACAAAAAGAATTTAATGTTGGCGAATTGGTTTCAAAGGGAATAGTTTTGTTTGTGGGCTGATTGTATTGCATAGTGAATTTTTTAGTTAATTTTGGAAATTTCAAAATTGTGACTTTTGATATATGTATGTGCATACATACATACATATGTATATATGAATTTAGTAAAAATTGCAAACTTCATTTCTATATAATATTTTTTTTCAATTTCCGCTATTTTGAAATTTTTTGAATTTTCTAAATGTTTTTATTTCTTTAAATTTTCACATACATACATACATACATATGTATGTTTAATACAATTTTTTTCCTATTGTTAAAAACTTTTTTTCTAATAATTATTTGAAAACAGTTTTCTACGGTTTTTTTTTATCCCGTTAGTACCTTTCAGAACTTGTAAAAAAAATTTATTTCCCCTCAAAAAAATATTTGTTCTCAATTTTCTCCCCTGATATTTTAAGTTAAAAAATTTCAAGAAAACTAAGTTGTCTTTAAATGCGATGTTTAATTTCAATATTAAAAAAAAATTTAAATAAATTTCCTTTAAAAATCAACAATAATTTTAATTCAGTTTTAAAATTTTCTATTTTTTTCAAAATATTTTATGTATGTAAACGGCCTGAAATTTGTTAAATTTAATACGAGTATGTATCTATATATAACATTCACATGACAGAATTTTGTATTTTTTATTAAAATTTTTTTTAAAATAAATTTTTTTTTAATTGAAAATTGTTTTTATTTTAATATTATTTTGCATTTTACTTGTAAGAGATTAAAAACTTGCAAACTTTTCTCTTCACCTTTAACATTAGCATGTCCATATAAATTGGAAGTCTTAAAATTTTTGAATTTTTCTTTTGAGTGTCACAAACTTGCATAATTTCCTATGCCAAACATTTCAGCTCACAGCAAATCACTACTTTCGCCATAAAAACAAAAAATTGGTTCATAGATTAATGTTTGCATTTTTCGAGCTCAAAATGCACTTATGTTGGTATATATGAGAAAGAAGAAAATACATTTTTTGTCACTATCAAAAAAAAATGTCCCATAAAAATATTTTCGAAAACAAAATTATTTATAATTGATTCTTGTCTTAGCGCTCTGCAATTGTAGCTAGAGCGGAAGCAAGCGTCAACTCGTATGTGGAGTCGAATGAGGTTGGCCAGTTCAATTGCTGTTGTAGGCTACAGAAAGTTTCTTTTACGTTATAAATTTTTTTTAGGAAGCAAAAACAAACATTTCGATTTACATAACCTTATACCTTGAACGAAAAAAAATTAAAAAAAAGAAAAACCGAACTTGAGTGGAAAACTTTTGCTAAACGCTTTAAAATTTCATTCATTTACTTACTAGTAGATAACGAGGAGCATACATATATTAAACTAAAAAAAGGATGACATACAGAACGCAAACGAAAAAAAAAATAACAACTAAAATATACTTATGTAGATATTATTAGCTAAATACAAAAACGTGTTATCGATATTAATGCCTGAAAAGGAGTGTTAAAATATTTTATAAAAAAAAAAGTGGAAAACTTGATAAGCAAAATTGGATAAGACAAGTACCTATACTTACATAAATACATTAGTGTTTTAGTAAATTGTATTTATAAAAAAAATTGCTCAATAAAAGTGTATTGTTTTATTAAATTTTTTTGTGCGCCTAGTTGAGACCAATTAGATTAAGTTGGTTTACCGCTGCCTTAAGGGAATATATAGATATATAAACCAATAATAAATAGAACGAATTTAAACTTGTATGCAAAAATAAATAAATTAAAAGAAAACTTGTGGACGCAATAATTTTGTATAACGCTTTTGCAGCACACAATTTGTACATTTAAAATTTCCTTTTTAAAACACATTTAATTTCTTTTTCGTAATTATGCATTTGATGTACTACTCGCATGAATGTCTATGTAATTAAGGCTTTTTTTTGCACAGCGAATTTGTTATACTTTGTATACATTATTTACATATTAGGCTTACAAGCATTCAAAAATTTGTGTTTCTATACAAACAAAAGTGATTTTAATGTATTTTAAAATGCTCACGAGTCGTAAAAATCAAAGAACACCACTTCTATTTAAGATTTAAAAAGAAATTCAAAAACATTCAATTGCTTAATAGTTGTTATTATTGTATTGAAATGGTGTTCATACACAATCTAAAAGAATTTAATTAATAAATATTAAACAAACGAAGAAGTCCATTAAGTTTATTTGTAAATGCATTTAAACGCTTATTATACACTCACATTTTTTTTTTGTTTATAACTTTTTCTAATTTAATGTTGCTCTCTGTTTGCGTTAAATGTTGTTAAATAAAATTAAATTAAATAAACAATATAGAAAACGTGAAAATAGTGAAAACTAAATAATCATAACTATGCTACAGATGTACTATATATATATATGTATACGTGAATTGTATAGCAAATACTTTATGGCAGTAAAAATTATTAATAAAACATAACTACATTCCATTTTACATACATACAGAAGTATGTTTTAACAGTTATTAATTTTAAATATATTAATGCAGTTTGGAATTCTGCGCTTAAGTTACACGATTTTTTGTTTCGTTCTTATTTACCTTTCTTTATTCTTTATTATTTAGTAATTGTATATTTTATGTGCATATTAATCGATATTCAAGCAAAAAATGTTTGACCATTGCAGGAAATAA
Source organism: Philophylla caesio (assembly GCA_963971545.1). Classification (NCBI taxonomy): domain Eukaryota; kingdom Metazoa; phylum Arthropoda; class Insecta; order Diptera; family Tephritidae; genus Philophylla; species Philophylla caesio. The sequence continues at coordinate 111,772,757 of OZ020608.1, read as the reverse complement.
ATAATGTGAATTATTAAATATAAAAAAATGAAGTATTTATTCCCCAGATTTTCTATAAATTAACCAAACCCGACAAGAAAGTTTTCATATTCACGCATCAAATTCTAAAGCAGTGTTGATACTCATATTATGAGTAATGAAAAGTTTAATGTTTAAGAATTCAAATTTAATAGAATGAAATCAAAAGTTCACAGTATTGATATTTGAAATTTTCCAAGGTGGGAGGGAGCAAAGTAAGAAACTGGCTATAATAAATTTATAATATTGTTTTCTGAAACCAAATTAAAATAGTTTATTATTAAATAAATCAAAGTATAAAATTTTTAAGCAAATAAAATTATTTTATGCTAATAACTGCCGGTTTCACGAAAGTACTTGTAATTTTAATGATAAATGATTTAAATTTTTTGAATTTTGTATGCAAACCTACAAATAATATAAATTTAAGTTCCAACTAGAGCAATCGTAATATTGAAATAAAAAAGTTCAATGGCTTACGCCAACATTTAGTAAGCAATTTGAAGTCATTAATTAAAAAGAGTCCTGTTTAAAAAAAAAAACCAACAGTTTTAAAGTAAAGTCTCTAAATTAATATCAGGTAACTATCAGATCACAAAAAAAAGGAAAATAAAAAAGGAAAACGTTAAAGCGAAGAAGGGTAATAAACTCTAACTTAAGTCTCAATTTTTGCAATACGAGAATACCAAAGTCCCTGCATAAATTGTCAACCGGTGTGTTGAACAGGGGTCACAAAAAATATAAATAGTAATAGTAATAAAAAGGATGAACTTGAATGCTAGTTTATAGTCACAAATTTTTATTAATTAAGTACGTTCGTATAAAATATCCAGCAGTAAATATCCAACTGCAAAATGCATGGGAAATGTCTCTTACAAGAGAAAAATATCCAAAATAGTACCCGAACGCAAAACGTGCAGAAACTTGCAAGTTAAACGAACAGCTGATTGAATTATAGTTCGCATTGCATTAATATTTTCTTGAAACATTCTACTAAAGACACTTAATCAAACTAACAATCATTTGCTGTTAGTATGTTTAATACTAATATTTTTAAATTTTCACCTTTAAAATTCTTTAAAAAAATTTCGTATTTTTATTTTTACAATTTAATTGAGCTCAAGGCCAGTTTATGGAAGATTTTTTGTGAAAAACAACAACAGTTTTAAATGGTTGAAGTTATAGTACTATTTCGGAAATCACCACATTTCCTCATCAGACTTCTTATTTATCAAAATTGCAATCATCTGTTTTCTTTTTGGCAAATTGCTATTAGGTAAGTTCGGGTACGCCAAAAACTAACAAAGTAGGGGAAATTGAGAGAGCAAAGTGACATTTCATTTTGATGGGAAGCTGTTGGTTTCTGCTGGAAAAATTTTTGCCAGCAGATATTTGCCAACAAGAAAACAGCTGATCAAAAACAGATGATTGCAATTTAGATAAATTAAAAGTTTTTGTTTACGGAAGTAATTGTTAATTTGGATAAGTTTCCTTTGTAGAATTTTTGAAGAAAACACTAATGCACAATTATTCATTTTGCATATTTGAAAGCGGAAAAGAATTCAATCAGCTGTTCGTTAAACTTGCAAGTTTTTGCAAATTTTACGTTCGCGTACTATTTTGGATATTTTTCGCTTGTGAGAGAACAGAAGACATTTCTCCGGAATTTTGCTGTTGGATATTTTCTGTTGGAGACAACAACTTTCCTTCAAAATGAAATGTCACTTTGCTCTCTCAATTTCCCCTACTTTGCAAGTTTTTTGCGTACGCGAACGCTAAAAGCTGATAGTTTTTTAAAACTTTCAATAGTTTTCAGCTACGCGAACGTATAACAATATATGTACAGAATCCAGGCATAAAATTCAATCGCAGAAATAAGATGCGAAAATTACATAAATGAATGAATTGAAATAAGTTTTTGTCTCATCAATTACTTTGGAAAAGCATACAATTGAATACTAACCTTAAGCGTAAGTAATTAAAGAATTGCTGGGAATTGCTTGCAACTTGGATATGGTCGAAGGGTGCAACGTGAAATAAACTTATTTTTAACCCTCTTTTGGTCCATTCTCCGAATTGAAATTTCACCTATTCAATATTTGAGGCCCAAGTATTCGAACTTTGGTGATATTTAAACAACTTTTCGTCAACTTAATATTTTTTATTAAAAAACCAAAGATATTTAAATATAAGAGATAAACTTTTCGCAGAAATTGCTTGAATGGGTGAAATATCACCCGAAAACCGTATGAGGGTTAAAGTAAGAAAATCGTGAGTAAACATTTTATGTTCATTTATTTTTTATTGTTTTTTATACTCGTTTGTGCTTATTTTAATTGTTCTCTTTTTTATTACATAGTTCTATAAAACAACAGTGCATGTGTTTATTAATTGCAAGCCGCCAACAATCCTCAAACACACTAGCGTGCCTTCATCATTTTACCACATTTCTCACCATACAAATTGCTGAATTTTATTCAAATCAAATGTTTTTTTGTTTTCTTTCTTTCTCCCACTCAACAGCTGCATCCCGTCGACCAACGGCAATCAAATCGGCTTTCGAGCCACCAACAAACGTTAAAGGCATACTCAAATCTAAGTCTGGCTGTGTCGGTTTCATGCCAATGGATTTGAGCTCCGAACTGAAAAATCGATTGAAAAGCTCAACGCATGCATCTGTGGCAAATCTACGTAAATCGGCAACGACGCATGATGCCACAAAGGGGCAAGAGTCTTCTTGCTCGTCTACAGCGTCCGCTGCGCCTCCGCAACACGATGACGCTTTGAGTCTGGTGCGCAATCTATCGAATTTAGGGCGTCCACCAAAGGTTGGTGCAGGCGGCAGCAGCGGCGGTGGCGGCGGCGTTGCGGGTTTGAAGTCGGATACCATCGCTTCGACATCGGAAGGCGAAAGTTCGGGCGGACGTGAAATATCGGAAATTATCAAAAATAGCGCAGTTGCACGACGACGTAAATTGAATGATGGGTGAGTGTGAAATAAAGCGTGGCTGATGTGAGCTCTTTTGCGTTAGTCGTCAGTCGTCAGTCGTTTGCCTGTGGATGAGAGCGAAATTGAAATGCATACCTACGTACATACACAATTAATCCCGAAATTGAACTAACTGCATTGCATTGCTGATATGAGTTATACTACTACACACATACTTGCTCGATTTTTTAATGTATTTATGTATTTGTATGTAATTAATTGCGTTCTTTTTTTTAATCATATTAGATTTAAGAAACATTTAAAAATTTGGCTTAATTGCAATACGAGGGGTGCATACACATTTGTAAAAAAAGTGAATAAAATATACATACATGCATACATACGTATGTACATGCATAGTCGTATATCATTTTAGCTAAGTATGTATATCTAAATATCCTTAAAAAGTTATTGATTATGCCAGTGTTTTGTGTATTCATGTCTGCGTGTGAATGAAGTTTTAAATTTCTTTTTTGCGATATGCATAAGTCGATTTTTATATAATATGTATGTACATATGTAATTTTATAAAAAAAAAAAATAAATGGAAAATTTGTGCGTATTCGAAATTTCTCGACTCTTACTATTTTTTACACTTCACTTTACAATAATTATTGTAATTAATCGCTAGTTTTATAAAAACTAATTGTTCATGTATGCATAGCCAGGCCATAAAAAATAATAAAATGTTCTTGCATTTGCTGCTAAACAAATTAACTAATTATTAAGCTTCATACTGCAACTATTTATAAGAATAAAAATTATATTTATTACTAACACAACTGCTAAGCTAAATTGCAATCAAAAAAAATTATGTAAATGCTAAATCGTAATAAATATTTTTTTGTACTAATACAGCAATTTATATTTATTGAATGTAATACTTAAACATACATATGTACATACATACTTACATACATAGGCGCACATGTTTATCTGTATACTCCCGATAAAACAACTTAAAAGCCGACTGTTTATTTTTCAATGGAAAAGCTCATAGTAAATGCTGATTTTCCCACTAGAACGAACAATTTAATTTCATACATTGCAGAGCAATTTAAAAGTGAGCGATAAGCGGGAAATGCGTAATACATACATATCGCATCCTAAACCAAAAACCGTCACAACTCAAAATTTTTTTAAATCGCTTTTATCTCATAACTATCTTATTTACTGGAAAAGTACGTTTAAAATATTACAACCATTTTTACATAAAATTTCTTACTTCTCTTGGATATTGGAAAAAAAAATTGTAAATCCTTTTTCCACATAAACTAATTCACGGAATACTTCCCCAACTGCTCCAGAAATTTTTTCGTAGTTTCTATCTTCTTTTACTGGAAAAATATGATTATAAAATTATCATCATTATTGTAGAGACTGTTTGTTTTGCCTCTCCTGAACATTTGAGATTTTTTGAGTTGTGGCTGTTTTTGGTTTAGGGTGCGAAATATTTTTTTTTTAATCACACATTTCGATCCGAAACAAACGTGTTTTATTATTTTCCATTGCGAATCACTTAAAACGACTTTTATATAAAATTGTACACGTTAAAGGCGATTTATTGTTGCTAACGCCGTTACTAGTAGGCAACTAAGAAAACAAGAAATAGATAAAGGCGACACAGTTTTTGATTCTTGAATTGAATTTTTCCTAAAAAATACTTCAATTGTACTTATGGCAGTTTTCTTTCGCCTTCAGTGTGTCTCATGTTCGTTTTTCTCTAATTTTATAAATTACAAATGAATTATTTTAGTGTTCGTAAAATTTAAAATAATTAGCTTGTTACTATTTGTTATAAATTGTGCGGTATGGCAAAATAATAACTAGTTGAATACAATATTTAATTTGTTGCATTTTTCACCAAAAAAAAAATTAAAATATGTAAGTATAGCCCAAAGAAAAAATTGTGTTTATAATTTCAATGCAGTTTTTGTGAAGTTTATCAAAACTATGCTTCACTTAAACGATATTTCAAGAAAATTATAATTTTTTTTTTGCAAATTCATCCATTCCCAGTAGATAAGTTACGTAAATACATATCAGTTCAGTTTCAAGGTGCGTAAACTATTTTTTGTTTAGCAGAATGAAAATATTTTTTAATGGTACCTTGGAAATTAAATATTTTTAGTTTAACGTTATTTTTTTAGTTTATTGCGTTCTGGGAGGAGTGTTTCAATTTCATTTAATATCGAGAACTTATAAAATGCATCAAGTGCTCGTGAACCGGTATAGCCGGTTTTCTACCATCTTAAACTTTAATATTATATTTGCCGTGTCTAGTACTAACAATTCAGCAAGATAAATTAAAAAGTTAATATGAAATTTGTTATTTTATTGCAATTTTATTTCATCGTCATTTTTTCAAATTCATACTACAGTAATACACACATACATATGTATATGTAGAATATTGTAAACAATATTTGTGTAGGCGTTTTTAAAATAATCACAAATAAATGCAATATCAATGCAACACAGTAGTTAGATACAACGCTAAGTATTTTTAAATTCGAACTAACAATTAAAAACATTTTTACTAGATACATACATACATACTATTTGTATAATTATTTTTATAACCTTTTTAACATTAAATATTTTAAAAATCTGTATCTATATTATTTTTGGTTTGTTTTCTGTTCACAATCAAGCAGCCATCTAGCTAAGGTGAAACCACCAACAAAATTTTGGCCGTATCAATTTAAGCCACAACCACCACCGCAAATTCAGCACGAATAAACTTGAGCTAAGCTTAAAATGAAACAAAAGCCTGAAATGACAATGTATATATGCGTTCTTTGCGAATCCTATTTTAAATATAAGTTTTCAAAAACATTGCTTAACATATAAACAATTCACAAGTATGTACTATAAACTAATTAATCTAACAGCGAAATCACATACATACATACATATATACGTTGTAATATTGAGTTTTAGCATTACTTTTAATCCTTTTATTAATTATTTTACGTGTTACTCAATTAAATATTTACAACAAAACTATTTTTAAATTTTAATCACTTTAAATGAAAACAAAATATTAATAAAATCTAACCATTTTCGGAAAACAATTTAAACAATTGTGTTTTAATATTTGCTTATATGTGGCACCTAGTTCTATTGCTGTTCTAGGAACGCTTTATGCTATTTATCCTCTCATCACTAACCTACTGTAATTAACTTTACTAGGCACACACTCATTTAAATCGTAAGTTGAGTAGTATGAAAACAGCTAAGGTGCTGTGTAAGTTCTATGATTTGGTTATAGCCAAGGCGATATTCCCTTTTGTCTTTGCCGTTTATACCTTAGGGCATACATTTGTATGTATGTACATGTTGCGTAGGAAAGTTTTGTGTTATGAGAATGGCAGAGCAAGGCGAATACAAACGTTTCCAAAACGTCGTTTATTACATTGTGATAAAGTATTGATACAGCATAAATTCATAATTTGTGCTATTTAAAATTTGAATGTAAACTAACGCTTCGCATTTTGGAACGCTTTTATGCTTTGTCGTATTATGAAAATAAAAATTGTATGTTATACTTAGTTTCTGTGTGTGGTCGAAATGTATCCAGCAACCAAAATTTAACAATATTTTTATTGTTTTTGACCTGTTTTATTTCATTATTTTATTTTTAAATGAGCTAAAGGCCAATTTTTGTTGGAAGCCGCGAAGAAAGACGTCTGATTAGGAAATTTGGTGATTTCCGAAATAGTACTATAACTTCTACCGCTTTGGTGTTGTTGTTTTTTCTCTAATTTTTCCAACAAAATTGGCCTTTAGCTCATTTAAAAATAAAATAGCAATATTTATTTACTTCTTTCGCCTGGCGCGAAGTTTCAGCATAATAGTAGTTTTCCCGAAGGAATGCAAGTTCTTCGAAATAATAATGCTTAACTTAACCTTATATCATTGGCATTTTAAAATTAATTTGACACAATTATGTTTTGTAATTTTCACTGCTCGCCCCAATCTTGCGAAAATATTGCCACATACATATTTATGTATAAATGATGTTTTAATGGAACTATCTAAATAAATGATAAATTCACATACTCATATATTCTATTACAATATTTTCTTTCTTAAGTTTTCAATGAATGATGCTTTATTTGTACTAGCAGAATTCTTAATGAATATATTTAACAATTTGTTAGTATGTAAACAAAATATTACAAAATAATTATATTTTTAACAAGAGTGGTAAATAAACAAGTACACAACTAAATCATTAAACTTGTACGTATTTCGTCAAACAGTTTTCTGTCTTAAAATTAATTAACTACTATTTTTGGCTCAAAATCACCTTAATTATTATTACAATCAATTGGAATCAATGCAGAAGTGTTATTTGGGGGTCGGCGTTTGAGTTGATGTCACTGATAACAGTTCTGTAAATTCACAATATGGCGGCGTGCATTCAGCACTATCTAAAACATCTTGTGAAATCGTTGTTGAGTCTTCAATAACCATAGACTCAGTGTTAACATTCACATAATCCGCTAGGGGAGGAGCTGAATTTCCGCTCATAGGTAGCACCATCTCCACGTATTCTCGATCAGCGAGCTCTTCGGTGTTCTGGGTTCTTAAGTCTTTCGATTGAGTATTTTGACTTAACGGCTGTATTGGGCCATCAGACAATGTCAATTCAATGGGTGTGCCATGCAGCTCCGCCATTACATTTTCTATATCCATAATACTTGTTGCTATTGCGTGATCACCCAACATTTCGCCCGGAACAACATCCCGATCATCACTATTTACTATATTGCACGCTTTGTACGACTCTTCTTCCGATGATACATTTATATCCTTGGAATTTTGATCATATTCCCAAACTTTAAGGCGCATTAAATTGTCTTTTTTCCGTTCACACCACTCTCTTTCCCTTTGTTTCCGTATATCATATTTTCTGTAAAGGCACACATCCTTATGGCGACGCACCGCTTTAACTAAAAGCTTTTGAGTTTTATCCTTTGCCCATCGCTGTATGCGTCCTTGCCGTGTGAACTGGTCGACGAAGTCTTGTACTGGATTCCAGCGATACATTAACACACGACAAGGCAATCGTAAACATAACTGCTTAAGACTTTCCTCATCAATTTCGCGATCTAAATCCTCACGTGTGGGTATCTAACCATATTTAAGTTTTTTAATTAATAATTCTTGACATTTGTTTTATGTGTATGCATTATTACTTACGAAATCTTCGATGAACATTTTATACAGACCAGGATTTTCTTTCCTTCTTTCTTCGCTTATGCCATATTCCTCGTATACCTTTTCAACTGTTAGGTCCTCTAATCGAAAAATCATATTATTTGGATCCATTGAAAGTTTTTAAAATTTATTTAAAAAAGAGCTATTTTTTTTGATTTATGTCACTCTCGCGCAGAAGAGGCTTTTGATGATAGAGGTGGAAATTTGTTTATGACACTCTCGGTGTATCGAGTTTTTTAATTTCTAATATTAATATCGCATTTGATGGATCGGCTATAACAGACGATTTTTGTTGTTATACTAGATTAACTTTATGAATTTTCTAAATTAATACCCTTATTATGTATGGATATTAGTAGCCGCTAGGCAACCGTAACTTGAATTTCATTACGCATTGCAATCCGCTACTGGCTATCGGCTACTGAAAGAATGTAAGTATTTCCCTCAGAGAACTTGTATATAACAATACACGTTCTCTGGTTTCCCTTTTGAAACGATCGATATATTTTTTAACGTTAATTCTCATCACATTTGAACAAAGTTGCCCATTTCTTCAAAATGTAAAATCTGTCTAAAATATGTATACTGATATCAATCGCTATACATAATACGAAGAACAGATTTAGTAGCCGTGGATAAAATGTGGTCTTTGCCTGCTTTCAATGCTCGCTTACTTCTGAAAGCAAGCGACATGTCCCACATGAGACCACAAAAAATTGAAAGTATGCTTCGTCTCGCAAACTGATCGGTTAGCGAGCGCTCGCTTGCTTTCAACTGTCATTTTTGTAGTTTGACAGCCATTTTCGCATTTCGTAGCATCTTTTATTGTGGCAAACATCGTTTATCATAGGCTCTTCGAGCACAAAAAAGCCTTTTAATAACATACATTGATAAAATCGAGTGTCGCGTTACTGATCTTTGTAAATTAATTAATTTATACCGACAATATGAGTGGGTTTGGAGTTTGAATAGCACGCAGGGCACGAACCTTCTTGCTCTACGACATGTTGCAAATAAAAAAGTATGCTTTCAAAATGCCCAGTGAACAAATCTCTCTCTCGCTTGCGACGAGAAGAAGCAGAAAGCAAGCGACAATTGGAAGCAGGTGAAGACCGCCCGTTAGTCTCCATACACGATTTAGAAAATATGTATTCTATCGTTCTTGGTCTACATACATAATAGGGGCATAACAAACCATTGTGTCATGCCTCACTAAACAGGAAGCCGTTTGTGGAACGTATTATGCATTATGGAAGACTTAGGGCCTGTTTGTCATGGCAAGTTGAACTCTGTTCGTCGTTTAAACTAAATTTAAACTCAGTATGCAGCTTTTCAGTCAACTTTAAACGGAGTTTAAACTAAGTTTAGATAACATTATAGTTATTGAAGCGGATAAATAGTGGTTTTTATGTATGTAGAAATATTGATTTAAATATCGGCAATAATTTAAATAATGTTTGCTGCTGAAATTTCTTGATATGATATTTAATATGTAAGCAATACCAATGTCACCACCACCTATTTTCACCTCGGGGTTTTTGCCGATTCTTAATTTTTATTTCGCAGGGCTGGCAACCCTGATAAAAGAAAACGCGATAAATGTCAAAACAAGCAATTCACCACAAAACAAAGCAGAAAGATTCAAAACAAAGCGTCTAAAATTTGTCGTTTAAAAACAAAGAGCCGAGTTAGTCCGTATATGTTTACTCTCCACAATAAATAAATACAAATTTACATGTTCTAAATGCCGGTTTTATAAGTTTGTTTATACGTTGCACCAAACCAATGTGAGAGCAGGCTGCAAGGGGCGCTACCACAGCAACGAGCAACCGCTTGTTGGTAGCTTGAGCAGCTCCAAACAAACAGCTGTGGATTGAAGCCAAGAATTGAATCGTCAACCAAGAGCGAAGCATTTATCTACCTACAAACAAATACGTATTTATGTATGCCCGAGTCAATTCCAAACGAAAACAAACGATGTCTGGTTTGGCTCCGGCTGTGGTTGCAGTCAGCAGCAGCAATGTGAACATTTTAAGTTCCTTTTGTGTTTTTGAGTCATGTTGAATCGCTTGTTGAAGAAGGTAGTGCGTTCGGGTATTTTCGATTTGTATCTATAAATATACAAGTTATAAAGAAACGTTTCAAATGCCCCATTTATTATAAAAAAAAAGTTAACATTTTTTAGAAAAGTATATTCAATTGCTATCGTATAGAAACTTAAAGTTTATTGTAACGCAGCCGGCTGCAGATCATAAACATTTGGATACCTACTTACTACTTTGTACATTAATTCAGCGATTCGCATCGTTGATCAAAACAAGGGTCGTGGCTTGCTTGGTTCGGTGCGGGTAAGGTGTCTGCATATAGCGTATCGTTGAATGAAGTTCCGCCTCTTTTTTATGACCATAAAAGTACAATCCAAATTTGTGAATAAGTGAGTTTAATGTGGAGCCCCAAATACAAAAATCTATAAAGTATAAAGCTATTTAAAAGCGATATGTAAAATAACCTACAATTAAATTTAAGTGAAGAGCTTTCATTTGTTTTCTAAAAAAAAAATCATTAATGCTGTCAATAAGCATACACATATGTACATATGCATTTTGCTCCAGCAGTGGCAATTAAAAAAAAATTTCATGCAACGAAGAAACCTATAGAAAAACTCAATAGTGCATTCGCTGCTTGGCTGGTAAAGTTTTGAATCTCTTCAACACATTTGCAATTTGCCGCCCAATGTAATTTTGCTTCCATGCAAATGCAAGACATCAAAAAATAGTGCTCGTTGCGGAAATATAAAGTTGGTAAGAGTTTTTCATCCCATTTTAATTTCAAATGTAATTAAATTATTATCAAAAAAGGATTGACTCTCAATGTTTATTACTTAGGTTTTTTGCTTTACTTGTTCCTAAAATATTAGATCAGCTTAGACATAAATATCAGTTTTTTACTTATTTATTTTCGGTAGCAAAATCACTGTAGATATCTGCTTAACCTAGTGTCATTCCGATTTTATAAAATATGTACTATATTATGGGCCCTTACTTAGTGGCATTGTAATATTTTAGAAGTTGCCGAAACACAAGTTTTTGTTTACTTTCCATCGTTATGACAACATTCATACTAAGTAACTGACTTTATATGCATATGTATGTATGTAAGATAAGTAATAATAATTTGTATAAGTCTCAAAAATCGTTATCGTATCATTTTCTTAAGAAGATTTCAAAATTTGTCTGTCCTTAAAATTTCAAGTTTGTATTTAAAATATGGAGGTAGGTATTTTAAAAACTGCCAAATTTTAAAGCTATGTACATATTTACTTGAGAAGACGGTGTTAACAATTTTGAAAAACTCGTAATTAAAAAATCTTCGCTATAGTGTCTTCATATGTACATATGTAGATATATGTATGTATATGCAAGTACATGCATACATACTTATCCCTTAAGTATTTGACTCAGTCGGGTTTTTCCATCCTTTTATATACTCTTATATGTACATACATATGTATGTATGTATGTACTCGCATACATAAATACATATATATAAATATATGTAAGAATTTGCTTGGGAAAGTACCCTACTTGGTTCGTTTTCATCTCAAATTCTCTCGTTCTTATGTTATTTTATTTTATTCGTCATAATAGGTATGTTGTTTTATGTGCGTTTGTTTTAAATAACGATAGCTTACCGTTTGCTTTGGTCTGTATACTTGAACTTACCATAGAAAATGATTAAATAAAAAGTAAATTTTAATACCGCAAATTGTTATCACTGCTAGTTTAACTCACCTACAGCTGCTAAAACATCAGAAATTCTATGCGATATGCAAGAACAAACTGAGTATATGAAATGTTTTGAATTTGTATAAGTATTGTATTATTAACGCCAAATAATATTTTTGATTCTCGAATGCGTATTATTCTTGATATCGCCGTTAAATATTTCCACAACTCCAAGTCAATTATTTGCATATTATTTGTTGCTCCTTGTTATACCTGAAACGCTGCAGTCATATTTTATATAAAAAAAAACTAAATCCAAACATACATTTGTATGTACATATGTACATATTTCGTTTTTTTCATGTTATGTATGGTTAATGTTTTTTTAGATTTTAATTTCCGGTTTTGATTTGACTTGATAAACGAAAACGAATATTCTATTATTAATTATTATGGAGTAACTGGATTTTGTTTACTGTAAATCAGGGAAAGAAATGCTGTTTTAAAAAACCTTTTAAAAAAATACATGTTCAAACTTTGCAATTTGTTTTGTTATAACTTTAAGTATTTTTTTTTTAATTTGAACGAACATAGAAGTCACCAATTCTTCCGCTTCCTCAAATGTATATTTCATTATTATTATATTTTTTTCCTTGCAATTTGACTAATTAAGTAAGCTTTCATTTTCGAAGAAGACGCAAAGAAGTGATTTACATAAATTTGCATATTTCGTAATGAAAAATGGTTTGTTTGTTTACATTTTTTATGTTTCTCTGCGTGCTTTTTGTGCTGCTTTGGCGTAAGATAGTTCAGTTACAAGCTAGGTGATGACGTTAATAAATGCAAAAAAAAAATTTGTAATTTATAGAGTGAAATTTAACTAAAAATAAAAACGAGATTTGCTTATACTCAAAGACTTTGGGTAAATAAAATTTTTTAATAGAAATTGCTTCTTCTTTCATCTTAGCCGTCAAGTAAAAAAAAAGCTTTTAAAGCATTGATAAACTGTTTTAACGTGCAAATGAATCATAACATCAACATAATAATAAATAAAATGAGGAATATTCAAAAGTATTGTAATTTTAATATTAAAAATAAAATAAATACTTACTGAACTTAAATATTTTGTAGTTTTAAGCTTCGGAATCAAAAAAGATCAATAAAATGATTCATTTGACAATCACTAGCTAATAGCTATGTAAATTTTGGTCAAATAAAATTCACTTAGCGTTTCTCGCTAATTTTTCTCTCTTTGAATTAATGCCGAACGAGTTTTTTATATCCGTTTTTTTTTTTTGCATCCAAAAAGTACTATCCTCTTAAAAAGAAACTATTTCAAATTTATTAATTATGAATTTAGTTTTGAGATACTGTGGCTGAGTGCGTACTGTTGTTTGTCAGCTAAAGCTTTGTTCCGCAACTTGCACAGAATTTACCAGAAAGCGTACAATTGTAGTATGTTTTACAAATCAAATTGTAAACAAAACCAAAAGTAAGTTTAAGAAAACTATTATTATTATTTATTATTTTATTATTACAACTCATTCTTATTAAATACTTTATTTTTTGTATTTTTTTAGCACAAATTTCAATTTAATATTGACATAATCGTATTGCCTGTTTTTAACCAAAAAGCGTTGCCATTTTTTTTAATATTTCAAACGATTTTACTCTAAGTCACATGTCTGCAATTGTATTCAACTTGTGAGACATCCTCCAATTGCATTTGCTTATTTCCAATTTTCTTAGCATCCATTTCAAATCAAATGTGCACTGACCTAAAAAGGCTTACTTAGTATAAATAAACAAAAATGTAGAAAAATAAATGATCAAATAAGCTAGCGTATACTCAGTTTACGTTATAGAAGCAAACAGCTTTGGAAAACGCTTGCAGCCAGAAAGCCAAATAAAGATCGAAAACGATAAGATGGGTTTATATGAATGTATGTACAAATGTACATATGTATGTGTGGATAAACTTTTATAGTGTGCATATTTACACATATATTTAAATACTTACATAGCTGCTCGTTTGAAATTGAAAACGTGACTTCATTGAGTAATTAAACAACGCTCGTCGCCATTTAATAACAACAAAATAAAATGCAATGCAGATGTTCTTTATTAGATGCTGGAAAGAGTAATGAAAAGCAAAACAGATGGCAACGTCAAATGAATAAACTACAAAAAAAAAAAAATAAAACAATAAACAATAAATAAAAACTGAAATAAGTAAAAAAGTATATAGTATAAAATTAACAAAGAGGTGAATGAGTTAGTTGTGGAATGTACCGAAAATGAGTTACAAATGTACATATTTCTTGGCTAAATACTAGGGTGGATTAACATTTAATTGGTTGTTATAATAATAATTTATTGTTGAATAAACGAAAATCGACAAGAGATTTACATTTTCCTTTCAATGCCAGTGTATGGTAATTTTTTTTGGTTTTTTTTGTTGTTACTGACAAGAAGAATTACCAAATGTACTTGGCATTATACGCAAATTCCGCAATTTTTTTCAGCTTGTTATTAAAAATTGATCCTTGGGGTTGATTGAGATTGACTACATTTCTTATTATATGTTTTAATTAAAATCAAACCTCTATCGATTTACAAAAAATGCCAACTTCAATTATAGGTACGTTCGTTTAAATGTGTTCTGTTCTCTCATAAGAGAAAAAAATCCAAAATAGTACGCGAAGACAAAATTTGCAGAAACTTGCAAGTTCAACGAACACCTGATTGAATTCTTGTCCGCATCCAAATTTGTAAATTGAAAAACATTGCAATAGCGTTTTCTTGAAACATTTTACTAAGTCATATTTGATACACATATTTTAGAATGTTCACGTTTAAAATTCTTAAACAAAAATGTCTTATTTAAACAAATTGCAATCAGCTGTTAACAAATATGTTATTTTCTATCAAAATGAAGTGTCACTTTGCTCTCTCAATTGTGTCTACTTTGCAAGGTTTTTGCTAAAATCTGATAGTTTTTGATAACATTCAATAATCATCAGCTACGCGCACGTACCTTATATGTCTGTTAGTCTCGAAAACTTGACGGTAATCAGGTGGTCTAGGCTCATTATTTTTCAGTTAACCTTTGTGCAAGGAAATTTATATCCATATATGTATGTATGCACGTGCATAAGAATACACATACATATAATTAGTACACATATGTATCTTATACGTACTTCTGTACATATGTACATACGATTATTTATATATTTGTGTACAAAAATAATGGAACGTGAGATGACTTATTTACGGAAATGTACAACCACATTTGGATTTTGAAAATGCACTGAGCTAATGCACCGCGTATCATAAGTACTTACATATGTACATACTGCTGCGCATCCTAACACCTACAACTCAATAAGAACAATTGTTCAGTTGTCTAGGCTAAATATAACGAAATTGAAAACTTTTCGAAAAGCAAAAGGGGCAAAGCTTTAGATAAGCCACGCGGCTGGCAGATGAAGCGGCGT
The DNA here is from genome assembly GCA_963971545.1 of Philophylla caesio. Lineage (NCBI taxonomy): Eukaryota > Metazoa > Arthropoda > Insecta > Diptera > Tephritidae > Philophylla > Philophylla caesio. The sequence continues at coordinate 111,757,296 of OZ020608.1, read as the reverse complement.
CAGGTTGTCGGCGCTACTTAAACACAAATAGGTAGTCAGACAATGACCCCCTACAAATCAAAGCGACATGCCTACATACATATGCGTGTATGTATGTATATACAAAGAGTTTGTACTATAAACGAATGATGTAAATACTCATCGCACTGATGCTCATACATACACATGTACATATGTATGTATGTATGTACATATGTACTTTATAAGGTTACCTACTTTGGCGATAAGCAATGCCGCTGAAGAGGTTAAACACCTACAGCTTCATTTGTTGCTTCATTCTTTTGCTCTGTCATTAATTAATGTAGGCATGCACATATTTACATACATATGTACATAATAACATAAGCATTTATAATTTTTGAAAATTTGTTACATTTTACGCTATGAAATCGCAATCAATCTGTTTTAGGCTGCGGGGAAAGGGTGATGACGTATGTTTAATAAAATCAGAGGAAGTAAGTCTTTTATAGACAAATTTTTAAAATGCATTTTACTTTCATTTAATTTTCACTATTTTTCAATTAAAATACTTTGTAGAAAATTAAAAAAAAAATTGCAAAAAAAATATTTCTCAAAATTTTAAACACTTTAATAAGATTTTTAAAAAACTTGGGGCGTACTATATACATTTTGACAAAGTCTGACAATGTACTTTCATCTTTCATTTAAATATTATTTTTCACATAAAGTACAGAGAATTCTGTAACAGAAAAACTTTATGCAAGATTTATAAAAATTAAAAAAAATTTCACTAAAAATACAGGTATTTTTTTTCAAAAAATAAAAAAAAATATATATTTAAGTTGGCAGTTGTGTAGTCGCTTCAATTTTAGTAAATATAGTGCATGTTTTAAGGTGATATACATTTGCGCAGATTTTTAAAACTAATGAGGCATTTGAAAATCTGAAATTTGAAAAAAAAAGTTTAATTTCACTAATTTCAACCTCAACTCTGTGTAATATTTGAAAGCGGAAGACCTCACAAAAAAAGACCACGCGAAAAAAATACGCCTAGTTAACGAACGCCATTTTGAAAAATTCGAAAATTTACAGTTTTTTAATTTAAATAAACCTATAATGCAAACTTTGTATATTTGTTTAATTCTTTGTGATTGTCCAATATATCAATTTCTTTATCAGAATTGTTTAATTAATTTTTTTATATCAAACCTATATCAATTCAAGCTTTCAGTGAAGTTTTTTAAGGTTAGCCGAGACCAGTGATGCTACTTTTGTACGTTTTCAATTTGAACGCCAAGTTCAATTAGTTACAAATTAATTATTTCAACAGTCTTGTTTTAGTGGAAAATTCATCCATGTGCATTTAGTATCTAGTAACTAAAAAAATCATCACACAGCAATCTTTCATATAAATACATATATTTATTTTTTTGTTGTGACTACGAACTATAACCAATTTCCATGTAAATAAATTAACAAATTTATTAGACACTACACTTATCAAACACGCGAATAAAAAAAACTTGTGGACATTGTCCGATTACCATCGACTTTAATCGAGTTTTCTCCTGCAACACGTCAAACGTCAAATGCATTGCAAAAGTGGAGAGATACAGTGGGCGATAGCATAATGCATTGCGGCCGAATAGCAAAGTGGTTGCACAAGCGTACTACAAACTCATAAATATACTTTTTACGATAAAAGCGAGCTTAACACCCATAAAAAAGTGAATTTCCAAATTATCATAAGCACACACGAGTATGTGTGTATCTGTTATCGAACAGCTTGTTTGGCAGCTTAATAACATTTACATTATAACATATGCACTAATGTACATTACATACATAAATAATAATGTGTGTATAGTATGTTTGTAGGTGCATGTGTACTGGCCATTAAAACTTCGCATCGCTGATGTTTATTACGAAGAAATCTGCCCCGCAGCGCTGCCTCACGCAATCGATCACGTCATTGACGGTTTCTAATTACTTTCCTGCTGGCTGTTGTTTTAGTACTACGAGCACGAGTAGTTTGTTTGTTTGTTTTTTGACTATTTTGTATTTATTTTTTTTTGCTTCGGCTTTTATGGTAGCAGCGTTTAAAGTGGAAGAAAGTGCACAAAAGCGATTAACAAAAAAACAAAATATAAACAAATCACCTCAAATGGCTCACTCGTAATGCATTGATTTAAAAGTTGTTGTTGCACACTCATTTAATCTTAGTTGTTAATTTATACTGTTTCGTAGGTAGACAATTCATTTGATAACCATTGCATAAGTTTGTCATATATACATATATGTATATGTTGTGGCTGCCTAAGCGAATATTAGCTACTTACAAACATATCGTACTGATATCGTATATAAATACATATGTATGTATCTGCGTAAACTTATTTATTACAAAGTATTATATAAAAATGCAATTCAAATCATATTTATTGCATGCAAAGCGAATTCATTAAAGGTGATAGTAGAAAAAATTCCGTGTATTTTGTTTTTGTAATTTTGTGGGTGTGATGTCAAAATCTGAATTTGCCTTGATTGCATGCCATGAGTTGCTGCTGGCGTGTGCCTCGACTTGTGTTCGAAAGAAAAAAAAGTAATTGAGACTATACTCAGTGTGATTGATTTTTTTTGAATCGATAATAAAATTGCTGACAAGACGGCCCCATAGTACTATGTAATTTCATAAGAAGCACAGACTGAACAAAATAGACGTTAGTCGGTAAATTATCACGAACTTGTCACAAAAGTGGTTTTGAAAAGGTTGTAAACTTGTCCGAAATAACTTCGGAATAGTCTTGAAGCGTTCCCGGAACGGTCCTTCATTAATCCCAAAAAGATCCCAAAATTTTTGTGAAATCGCCATGAAATAGCCTCCAAATTATCCATATCCTAGTCTTTCAACCTATCTCGAAATGATTCTGAATTGGTTTCGAAATAGTTATGAACTAGTTTTCTATGGTTCCAAAATGTTCCTGATGTAGTCGCTAAATGATCGTGAACTTGTCCCGAAATAATCATGAACCAGTCTCACACGATAAAGAACTAATCTGACAATATTTCTGAGCTGATTCTGAAATGTTTCGCGCTAACACAACGAACACAACTACGGATTTAGGTTTATTAGTTCAGAAGCAATTTAAGTTGTTTTCGTTGAGTTATTGTCAATCATAAAATGATAAGTACTACACTGCTTATTCAACTTAAGCTCAAAAATAATTAAAATAAGTAGTTATATGGCCAAACAATAACAGATAAAATTATTTTGTTTACGGGTCTTAATACGGGCAATAACTTAACGAAGACACGTTAGTGAACAGCTGATTGAAAGTTGCGTTGAGTTTATAGCCAAAATTCGAATTTGACAGCAATCATTTGAGTTGTGAATGACAATATACTCTGTTCACAAATTATAGCACAAACATATTGGCAGATTTGGGCACTCTATTTTTCTTCTAATTACTTAAAATTATTTTTCAGGTAAAATATGGTTCATTCTCTAAGAAACCCCCAAAATATAATTTTTTTTATTTATTTACAAAGTGTACATACAATGATTTAACAAAGTTTTATTAAAATTTCGAACTTTTTAAAAAAAGTGTTTAGAATTTTTTTGAGTATGCAGTTGCTTGGCTCATTTAATTTTAGTCTAAGAAAGTGTAAGTTTCAAGTGTCTACAAGTTATCACTGATTTTTGACAATTTTTTTACTGGCAATTTCCTCCATACAAAGCAAATCGGCGATTAATGTTTATATGGAAGAAAATGCGAAGTAGCGTCAGTATAAAAATTGTCAAAAATCAGTGATAACTTGTAGACACTTGAAACTTACACTTTCTTAGACTAAAATTAACTGAGCCAAGCAACTGCATACTCAAAAAAATTCTAAACACTTTTTTTAAAAAGTTCGATATTTTAATAAAACTTTGTTAAATCATTGTACACTTTGTAAATAAATAAAAAAAATTATATTTTGGGGGTTTCTTAGAGAATGAACCATATTTTACCTGAAAAATAATTTTAAGTAATTAGAAGAAAAATAGAGTGCCCAAATCTGCCAATATGTATTTGTGCTATAATTTGTGAACAGAGTGTATGTAATTAATTAGCTAAATACGGTGCAAATGCTAACTAAAAAATGTAATTCTTTCCTTAGTAAAGTGCTTTAAGGAAAAACTTAAGCAACGTTTTTTTTTGACTTTTCGATATAAGCTCGTTGTCCAAAGCTTTGCATTCGGATACTATTTTGGGAATTGTTCTATTTACCTAAGATGACAATCTCCTGTACTCTGCAACAGTAACTGCTGTTAACAAAAATTATCTACAATGAGAACGAGTTCCACAAGCTTGATTGACAGTTGCTAAATAGTCCATATCTGGTAATCCTCTTTAAAAATCGCTCTCAAAATTAGCTCGAAAAATTGCAACAAAACGATGATATTCGAATTGCCTTTTATTCTATTCAGCCACGTCGTAGAAACCAAAATTCATTCGTTTAAACCTCTGAATTTCAAACGCATGTCTCTCACCAATATTGTGTAGTGCCAAATATATCGGTGACCAATTTAATTGATTCCTAACAGACCGACTATTTAAGATTTAATGTAAGGTGACATATGAAATTTATTGACAATATTCTATTTTTAGCTATTCGATCATTTTTAAGCGGTGTGAGTGAGATAAAAAGACTTTTGTCCTTTCACATACATTAAAGCATAAGCATATCCTCACTTATATAAAAAATACATAAACATTTTCAAGGTAATATAATACCTTGCGTGTTTACCTTCAGCAAATTTGCCTTCATTTGAAGGTAGCTTTCGCACAAGCTTTGCGCCACCCTAAAATTTTCATTATGACATTTTATATTGACGCTATTAATAGCCTTCTAGGTTAGTTCGCAGTGGTACATAGCTAAGCGTGACTATTGGTTAATAATGCAAGACTGGAACAAAAAACAAAGCAAAATGTACGCTTTTATTGGCAAAAGTAAATAAATAACTGAGTCGAAAAATATGCTCTAACTAATTGCATTTAAAGGTTCAAAGCTATGGAGAGCCAGTAATAAATTCAATGTAGTGATACTCGTATTAGCCGACCTTTTATTACTTTTTTGTGAAATTAAAGAAAACAAACCAAAAAGTTGTTGGAAGAATTAGTTGTTTTCAATAGACACACAATATGTATAAAACTTTCCTCTAAATTATTTGCACAAATATTAACAGCTTAGCAATTGCATAGGTCCTTTATATACACCTTTTCCTGCAGATCAATACAAAAACACAATCACTTAAGTAAGTATACAGTAAAGAATCCTGCTTTCAGTTCCAAAATTTTTCAATTGCATTACTAAAATTAAGAAAAATATGATACTATTCACTTAACAAAAACATAAAATCAATGTTTGGACAACAATATTTTAATGTAATAGAAAAACAATAGAGTAATTTTAATTTAAGAGAACTATTTAAAAATTCGCATCACAATAGTAAGTATACATTAAAACTTTAAATTAATAAAATCTACATTTTTGCATTTAAAACCCAAAAACCGATATTTAGTTGGGTAACCCAATGATTTCATGATAGTATTATGCCGAGATGGCAAACATTTTAACGGGGTTTGCGTTGCAGTGGGAGGTATCTAGTACGAGTACCACTCTTCCATAAGAAACCATTTTAATTCTTGTCTATTTCTTATATCATGTTTACAAATTTGACGTTCCAGATTCTTCCACAAATGCTCATTTGGAGTAACATCCAGTGATTGGAGTGTGTTCGCACATTATACAGAAGATATTCTTTAACATTAACTGCAGTATACTTAAGATCATTATCTTGCTGGAAGATAAATGATCCCTCAACACGCAATTTTATAGCACTTTCTTTCTAAATATTTTTAAGAATGTTTAAATAGGCATATCGGCCCATTATGTTCTCAATTATTACCATTCTACCCACATAAGAAATTTATTTTCCTCTTGGCGACATTGCTGGAATATTAGTGTAAAAATTATATGCAATGAATTTTTCAGTATTGGTATTACTTACTTAAATATATACTCGTAATAATTTTACAAAACTATTTTGATTTGACTCTTGTTAATTCAATGCTTATCAAACAAACGTTCACTGTATACACTTTTGTGATGTAATTTTTGAATATACATATGTATTCTCGAAAATAGTTAGCTGGAGGTAAGGGAAAGCAAATATTCCGCTAATTTGGGTCCAAAATTTTATTAATTTGAAAGTATACTAAGGTGTATACATACTTAAGTGATACATTGTACATACGTTACATGCCTACCTAATAGATACATACATACATACTCGCCGATAATGACCAAGTAAAGATAGTTTGCAAAGGACGGCAGTCATTGATGGCTGACCAGTCAAGGCAAACGAAAATAAAAGTAATACATTTTAAAACTTGAAAAAGTCAAAAGCATGAAATGAAAAGTAACAATTAATTGACGCCTTTCAACAACCTGCGCGGCAACATCTAAATCAGATGAACGACAGCCAATCGGCAGGAGTAAAATCGGTCGCAAATTATCGACTGCGATATATGTATGTAAGTGAGTTTTTAATTTTTTCTTGCTGAGCCGAAAATGTAAATAGTGAAAGTAAACATGGCTCATTTGTGAGGTTTTATATAATAACTAATTTTGCGTTTGCCGCTGGGCATACCACGAAAATACAAGTTAGTATGGATGTATGTATGTAGTTAATACGAGTGGTCTAGTGAGTGGTTAACGACAACAACAAAAAATGTTATTAATTAGTGAAAATTTGAAGCAAAGGGAAGCCACGCGCAATTTTGTAATAGTTTTTGATAAAAATCGGTTAATTAAACGTATGAGTTAAGTGAACTAAGTCAGCCCAAAATTAAATTTCAATTATCCTTAAATTAGTTTCAAATATTGTTCTTAATTTATTTCGTCCACAGTCGGGTTTACGAACCCGAGCTTATGTGTGTCGTGTTTAAGGCTCTCAAATCAGCAGCATTTTCAAAGTTAATATTTTTCATAACCCAGCTGACAGCTCAAAATCTAGCTGTTAAGTTGACCACTAGCCGTTACTCCGCAGAGATATTACAGTGCGGGAAAAAATAATTGACCAATTTCAATGATTGCCAAATCTTGTATTCAAATTTTTGACGCTATTTTTTTATATGAAAAAATTTCAACAGCCTCTGTAAAAAAATCTCAAAAACCTAAATTCAGTTTTTGCACTTCAAATTTGCACTTTATTTTACCAAAAAAGTTTTTCACAAACCATAATAGTAAATTTTTTGGATTTTTTTTTATCATGAACTAAATTTTTAGCATATTTTATTAGTTTAATTTTCTTTTCTTTTTTAAAATATTGACAATTTTATTGAGCTCAAGGCCATTTTATGGAAGATTTTTGTGTGGAAAAGACAACAACAGCTATTTAATGGTAGAAGTTATAGTACTATTTCGGAAATCACCACATTTCCTCATCAGACTTTTTATTAAATTTATTAAATTTTATTGTACATAACCACTTCTGCCAGGATTTTAACCCTGGAGCTCGGAGTTGCAAAACCAACACGCATTAAAGAAAAATTTCACTTTCCCGCATGATTAATTAAAATAATTTTTCCCAAAAAGATTTTTATAAGTATCGGAGTTATGTGATATGAGAGTTGATTTCAATAAATAAATTCCTTAGATTCCTTAGTTATTTAAAAATCGAGATTTGTTATTTGTTAATATTGTCGAAAATATTATAGTCGTTGAAAAATAGGACTTCGTTTGAAAGCGCTTACACAGGTTCCTGCAATACACCCTAATGAAAAGTACATACTGTTCAACAGTTGTGGCAAACTAAGCCTTCTTTTAACTTTTTACTTTTATATTTTAAGCGACCCAATATATGCAATAATAAACTTTAAAACTAGCTTGGCATAAGATTTACCAAGCGTAAATTTCCTGAAGGGTTTGTAGTCGTTTCCGCTGGGTATTGTGAACACTTTCCATAAAAGCAAAAGCGCTAAAGTGCCAATTAAACGAGCGATAGCGTCGGAAAAACTCAGCATGCAGCATGAGTTTCATGTTTTCGAAATAACGTACTCGTCGAAAGAGTGATATCAAATGTGTAAACAGATGCCACAGCCGAAACGTCATAAAATTTAAGCGGTTTTAAGTAGCTTGCTGTGTAGGAAAGTTCACCCGTAATTTCTAATATTTCTGTCAAATTTGTTAGAGTAGGTAAAACTTGAAACTTAACCTAATATTCACGCATGCCGCCAATTTACTGTCAAAAACGTCAAATCGAAATGTCACGCCACACATATATTTATTGGCATTTGAGTTAGCTGTTCACGCACGCCGTTCAATTTTCATTGGCCATCTAAAAGTTATATGTACACAAGGAATTTTTGACAGTAAATTGGCGGCGCGCGTGAATATAAATTTTCACTGTTGTACTATTAACTCAAGTCATTGATTTTAGTACTTCCACAATTCCCTACAGGGCTCTTAGCGTTCATTGCGAGAAAGTGTTAATCGCGCCACGCCATCGAATCGTGCTGCACGTTCCACATGCCTCTACACATTTGCCTCAGTGCAAGTGCATGCCATATCTAATGGGATATGCTGTTTTTGGGCAGCCCACATGCGGGCTACCAACTCAACAGCAACTCTTTTGTGGCTTATTGAGACTACCAATGGGCGCAAATTGCTTCTTCACGCCGACCGACTAACCGACCGCCCAACAAAAACAAAAGTGCCACTTTTTTGTTTTGGATTTCTTATCTGCCTTCGGCGATCGCTCGGCTCGATCATTGATTACGAAATGTAATGCTTTTGTGGCTTCAAGTACTCGTTTCTTTCTACGCCACACTTTAATTTAGTTTTCATGGCGCATTCCGCCAAAGCGCTGCTATAAAATAAATTTCAAAAAAAAAATAGTCTATAATCGAATGCTCATAAGATCACTTACATCGATGGTTTTTATCGCAGCGAAAGTGAAGTGCTGACTCCGGCCACTTCTAGTGGATTTTTTAGTTTTTTTCAAATACTTTTTGTTATTGCTTCTGGTTGTCTTTCTAAGTGTATAATTTAATGTTAGCTTATTTCCGATAACCCTTCTCTATCATTAAGTTAGTTATTCACGATTTTTACAGGAGCACAACGATCGCCATAACCATTAAATGAAATGATAAGCAGCGCCTAGCGTGCACAGAAGCATAAAAAAGGCAGCGATTGCGGGTGCAAAAGCCCAATTATGCGCAGTAAATTTAGCATTTTTATCGTCATAGATTTTATTTGTTCTGCATTGGCCTAAAAGTTGTTGGTTGACTGCCTTTTTACAGACAAAAAAAAAATGACTGCTTTGATGTTGCTGCGGATTTGGATACGATTTCTTATGCTAAAATATATCTGTACATACATTATGTATGTACATAGTCCAGAGCGCATTGCAAACTAATTTTGTATAACTTTTTATTGGCAATGTTGGTTTAAGAAGCAGCACTTCTTCAAGAGAAAATGTTATTGGAAGGATTTTTTAGTCGTTTCGATGGCGAATACATTTTGTTTCGCTGTAATGAAATAATCTAACATTTTGTGTATGAAATCCATAAAAAAACGAGCTACGGAACAAAAATTCAAAATTTAACCGACAAATGCTTTGAGTTCACATTTAGCATTTTTTATAGAATCCTGCACCAATTAAGAAACTCAACTAAATAAAAAGTGGCCCAAAATAAGTGCCTTTTTGACCAAATATTATTTAGCTGTAAATATCATGAATATAAATTCTTTGTCTATTCAAAAGTTGTGAATATTTATAATTATTTTTTTAGTTTTGAAATAAATTTCTAAATTTAAAATAATGTTAAAATTATTCCTACTTTTTACTTCGCGGATTTTAAAATGGTTTGCTTCGAATTTTAAACTCAGAGAACTATTTATGTGTCAGTTCTATTCAAAGTTGGGTCTCCTTTAGCTATTAAAATTTGGAAACGATATTTTCATTGTCATCCTTTCTGATGCTGATATCTTTGATATTGTTTTCCTTAACAATATTTTTATTGTAACTTTTGAGAGTTGAAATTGTTCTCACTGCTTTCTTTCGTTGACAATACTATGCGTTATCGATAGGGAAATTATATCGAGAGTGGTTTCTTTTCAAGTTACGTGTATATTCTATTTTACGTTTAAATATATTTGTACTTGTTCACAAATTATGGCACAGGCACATATTGACACATTTGGGCAATTTATTTATTTTCATATTATTTAAAATTATTTTACAATTAAAATATCGTCGATTCTCTAACAAACACCATTAAACACTTTTTTCTAAATTTTATAAATAAATGTGTAAAACGTTAATCAAAAATTAATGTAACTTTCATACTTAAAAAAAAAATTAGAATTTTTTGGGGTAGAAAAATACGCAGCTTATTAAAATTTAGTACTTAAAACAAAGTGCAAGTTTCTAGTGGCTACGAATTACCACTGATTTTTGACAATATCTTTATTGACGCTCTTTCACAATTCCTTCCATACAAAAAATAATCGCAGTTTTGCGTTGTATGGAGGAAGTTGTAAGTAAAAAAAAATTTTTAAATCAGTGATAACTTGTAGACACTTGAAACTTGCACTTTTTCAGACTAAAGTTGAAAGCCATATAATGGAATACTCAAAAAAAATCAAAAAAATGTGAACTGTAAAAAGTTCGAAATTTTGATAAAATTTTTAAATCATTGTACATTTTGCAAATAGTTAAAAAAAAAAATGTTTATGGTTTTTATAAGAGAATGCACTATATTTTACTTGAAAAATAATTTGTTTTTAAGGAACTCGTTTTGGGAGGGAAAAACCACATAGTTAAAAAAAAATTTTGGAAAATTTATCTGAATTTTTTTTATAAACTCTTATTTGGAGTTTTCATTCTTATTAAAAATTACAGCACCATGCCTCTTTTGTGCCAGTGTCTTTTCTTATATCAATGGCTACATTTGTTTGTGTATCAATGTATCATGACTTCATTGACGACATCTTTAACTTTGTAAAGTAGTCCTCTGTCATGGCATCAACTGTGTGCTTATCTTCTTGTAAACAAGTCACAACACTTCCTGTGTGGCCTTCTACACAGCCAGACTTGCACGCGCCCATGTCACCTAAGTATGTATCTAACTAGTTTTCCTGCCTTTGCTATGTGGCACATAAAACAGTCACTTAATAAACCTACATCAACTTGTTTCTTCTTTTTTTTTTGCAATGCATTATTGTAACTTCCTGTGACACATATCATTGTTGTCTTTCGCCTATCACTTTCGTAAAATATTTATTAAAGAAAAATTCCTTACTCATATCCTTCCTGTTTCCGTGCATTTGAGCCCAGTTAAGTTAGTTTTCTTTAAACTAGATTTCTAGTTGAAGGTTTTTTTTTGATATTAAAGTTTATATAAAAGAGTTATATTACAACAAAAAATTAGGATAACAGGCAACAAAGAAATGTTTCCAAAGATGAAGCACAAAAATGTAGCTGCATTTAGTAGATGACTCAGAAATGTGACTAATGAAAATAAAAATCCTTTAATTTTAATTGCCTCCAACTCTTTTATATGTATTTGTGTTACATTTCGGTGAATCTCGCTTTATTGCCTGCAGTTCATCGCATAAAAATCACTTCTTTTATATTTTGTTCGTATCATTTAATGTGTTTCATGTTGTGTTTCTTTCTCTCCGCCTTCACACTGATGAAGGTATCATGGCGATGTCATCGTCATCAGCACCAGCATCGTCATCGTCATCGAAACCAATACTCATACCATTCTTCGTCATCGTTTTCATAATAATGAAACGTGAGATTTCATCAGTTCTACTTATGGCTTATTTTTTGAAAGAAATGCACGAATTCATGTAAGATGACAACAGTTCTACAAATGCAACGCTTTGGTGGGCTATTGTCAAACTTTAACACCTTTGTATTTAACTTTCGCAAAATAAAAATAACAGTCTTATAATCACCGTAAAAGTTTTATTGAAGCTTATTTTTATTTTCTTGAAGTTAAATGGTGTAATTGTTAACTTCTAACAAAAAAATTGATTTTAACAACCAACGACGAATCAGCTGATTGATTAACACCACCTTTGCCCTAATGGATTTTTTCTTTACAACTGCATTATTTTTCAATTGAAATATCATTAATTTCCTTATCATTAAACTCAAGTTTCAAACTTTGTACACAATTTGCAAAAGTTGAAATTTTTTTTATAAAATGTAGATTTTTCTTTTATTGGTATTTTACATTTTGTTTTTAAGTGCGCAAGTTTTTAGGCCATGCAATTTTGGTAGAATAAAGTAAAAGATAAAAGGCTTGAATACAACTCTCAAAAAAAATCACAAGTGTTTCTTGAAAAGATACTTTGCCGTTGCTCAAAACTTTTTTGAAGAAATAAATACTCGAGCATTTTTTTTGTTGAGAGCTTTAGAATGATTTAAGAAATTATTATAGAAGAACTTTTTTTTTTAATTTCTTGATTGTCATTTTATATGATTTTTTCGATTTTGTTGTGGGGAACAGTGTTTTAAGATTAAAATGTTTCCTTTGATTTTTGAATATTTTTTAGTGTGCTTTCCTTTTTCATATGAAAAGTTCGAGTATGTGTTGTATGGGGAAAATTACAGTAAGATCGTCTGTGTAAAAAAATTGCAAAAATCAAGGGTAATTTGTAGTCACTACAAACTACTAAAACAAAATTTGAAGTTTCGATGGTTTTTTTTTAATTTTTACATTGTTTGAAATTCGGGTTTATAGGGTTTTATGTTATTGATTGAAGTAGTAGCAATATCTGTTTTTGAATTTTTATATTTAGTATAACTTTTACTTTCTTCTTTATGCAACAATCGGAATGAACCCCTATTAATATGGGATCGAACTTGGAATAAAGCAAGAACTCGATACTAACGAATTGACAACCTCTTATTTTGAAGTCGGTTAAAAATAAAAAAACATTACATAAAAAAAAAATTAAGAAATTTTCACAGTGTGTCAATAATTTTGTTATAATTTTGAGTTATAGAGTTTTACTATAAAACACAACTCAACTGTCCAAAATTTTTAAATAAATGAGAAAAAATAACATTTAAATCATTATTCAACACATAAAATGCGGATTATAAATTTTTTTCATAATTTTTCAAACTATTTAGATAGAGTTCAATATTTAGAATTAAGTTGAGTAGATTCTTGGTGCAAATATTTCATATTCCCCTCTTCTAATCCGCCATTTATCACAGTGTACCTTCATAAACGAGTAGTCGTTAGAATTACTCAGTGGAAATAATTCGTTGAGTCTATGTTGACTTTGACACTGCAAGATTAGTGTAAACAATGCCTTGCAACAGCAACAACAATAGTTGCAACTTCATTCACACATACGCGTATGTACATATGTATCTATGTATGTATGTATATGTATGTGTTCATATAATAATGACAAGCTAACAACAAGTGCAACGTAAATGTTGTCATAGTTAACAAGTTTTAGCGAGTAAATGCAAATACTACAGAATTTGCATATTTAGCATTTGTTGCTATTCTTATTATTGCACATACATACATACATATATGTATATGAACGTACTGAACAAGGCGCTCTTGTCACTGCCGTTGTTGTCCAAAGTGTCAACCTTTCATTGCACCGACACGACGCCGGTCCTTATGCAACAAAGCGACATTTGCACCGGGAAATTGCAACGTTCTATGATTTCAGTAATAGCGAAATATGGAACATTTGTTGGGGTGAGGAGTTTAGTTACTTATAAACATATCTATACAAGTACTTATGTGTGTTTTGCCATAGACTACTGGCGGTGAGGCTGAAGGTGGTTGAAGTTACTTCATTGGTGAGAAGGAGTTAAACAGCAGTCACGTCGTTGAGTTAATAGGAATGACAGGCGACAAAAAAATTCCTACCACATATGCACACGTTGGCTTGCCTGTTTTCATATTATTTTGAAAAATTCTGCAATTATGACAGTGCACATATGTACATACAAACATATATACATACATACATACCCTGCAAAAAATGCGATTAATCTAGGATGAGTTCGGGAATAGTCGCAAAGAAACAAGCGACTAATACCACTTCTGATCACTTTATATGGAATGAACTGCTCCCTTTTGTTTGAGCATGTCCTATAAAGAGACTATATGTCTCCTTCGATACCCGAATGAGTGAAAATGGCGACTGGCGTTTATAAAAACAAAAATAAAAATCTTTGCTTCGAGTGCGAAACGAACCGCCTGCCCGAGGGTTGCTAAGCGAATGCTCTGCTTAAATGCCAACGGTACGCATACAATTTCGTTGCCTCAGCGCGTCCATATATCAATTCATCGTTTTTTATACCCGAAAAAGGACTAATCAACAATTATACCCGTTTGAGATTTGTTTGCGACTAATTAATACCCAATTGTACGCGATTGAGATTAATCTCGGAATACTCTCTTTAAAGATTAGTCGCACAATTTGTTGCAGGGTACATACATACATACATATGTTTCTCCAATTTTTTAACCCTTCAAAAAATAAGATTTGTCGAGGGCATCAAAATAGGCAATCAAATCTCTTTCCGCCGAGCCATTTCTTCAGATTTGGATATAAGAAACAGTCACTGGGTGCTAAATCCGGAGAATAATGCTTAATGAGCACACGAAATTAATTTTTTTCCATTTTCTCCTCAAATCACGCGGTAGTCTGCTATGAATAGCTGTCAAACACAAACTAAATGCCGCAGATTGTTCAAATTTTGTCAGGAGTCAACTGACAGATGCCCATGATTGCCATTTTAGTAAAGAGGCAATAAATTCAAAATGTCACAGACTTATTGACCCGCCCTCATACTTACATACACACATGGGTAGCTCAAACGTGCCATTGAACCTTTGGAGTGCATATGCACTATTTACTTTTTAATAATTATTATTCCTTAGGCGCTGCAAGTTTTGCTCTATACAGTGTATGATTAATTCTTACAAATTTGGAAGAGAATCATTAAAATAAAATTATCAAAAATGAATGATAATTTGTTAGTATTTTTAGTTTTGTACTAAATTTTAAACTTTGCTTTATATGGCTTTTGTGTTTTAATTGAAAATTGTTGGAAATTAAATTAAAAAATATTCAAAAATTGTCAATATATATACGGTGGTTGTCAACTAATTACCTCTAACTAACTATTTTTTAAGAATTTTCAATTCAAATTCAGTTCGTTATATAACATAAACCATATAAAATCAAGTTTAAACCTTTGTAGAAAACTAAAGAACAATACAATAAATTTTCAATTAAGTTTTGAACTTTTTTCTCAGAAGTGTTAGAACTTTTTTGAGTATGCAGTTTTTTAGCCCATTTAATTTTAATGTTATATTAATTTATTAGAATTTTTGTGAACGCATTTACTTCCATACGAGGAATAAGAAACATTTATTTTTATATGGAAGAAAGTCGCAACATCCTTAAATGTGAACTATAAGTTGTGAAAGTTGTGTTTGACTTATTTCTTGAAATTTCTGAGTACATTTTGCAGTTCCTCTATACCGATTTTGTGGTGTCTTTTAATCGCTACTAAAACTTTGCGAAAAAATGTATCCCTCTATTCTCGAATAACCGTTTCTGGATCTAGCAGCGGTATACCTACAAAATAATGATGATTGCAAATGGCCGTTGTCGACTCAATTTGACAAAAAAGTCTGTCACTACCAGTGAATTGCTGGCGCTTAAAAGCCACTTAAGTTTACATCGGGAACTGCGATAAACAAATTTGCCGCATTACAATTAAAACCATATTTCATGCAAGTAAATATCGCATAATTGTAGAAAAATATAAATTTCACATCACTGGTAAAATATTGAGATCCGCGTTCAATTTTGCAATGGTAATAAAATCGCTAAAATCGCATGTCATAAATTCGTTTTTTTAGTCACAGATATTGCCTTTGTTATTTCCAGATAAGTCATAAAATTGAGGTAATAAGATTTAATCCTCTACATCGATAAATGCTTAACGCTGTTGCATAAATTATTGCATATTTTATGTTTCTGTAATGCAGACAACGTCGACTTCGACTCCGATTTACACCAAATATTAGGGATGTCTTTAGTATCGTTACATCTAGTAGATAACCAGTACAACATCTTCAAAGTGTATTTAACAAAGTGTGCTAAGTACTGACAGCGCCTGAATTCCGGAGCGTTAGTATGTCAAAACTTATGAAATTTCTTAACCCCTGAATGTATTCAAAAAAAAAAAAGTTAAACAAAAAGCTTTGTGGGAAAATTATGCATATGTACATACATACATCGACATATAAATACATACTATAAATAAAAATCATGAAAAACAATCAGCAAATAATTTTAAATATAAGAAAAAATGGCATCGTGCGCAATTTGTAAAGACAAAAACGTTAATAAATTTCCTTTTTATGCAGTGCCCAGAAGAGGTGTGCATTAGAAACGGTGGATTGAAGCTTGTTAAATAAATTTTTCTGATTCGGCGAAAGTATGTGAAAAGCATTTCGACGAAGCCGACATTTATGCTGACTATATGTAGAGAGAGGCTTAAGGCCGCTTGCACCATCTCCGGTTAAGCACTTAATCAGAAATTAAAGCGCCGGTTAAGATCATTTGTCAGATAAGTAACCGCCGGTCATTTTAACCAGAGATATTGCAAACGGTCCTTAGACACCTGGCTGGCTTTTTAATCAATAAGTTAAATTTGCGTGAAGAAATTTCTAACGAAGTTTTACCTTTTTTTATTTGTATATAAATTTATTGTTTACTCATAATTTTGATTGAATATTTTTCCTCCAATGTGACATAATAAGCATCTCGTCATTACTTAACAAACAGTTCGATGCCAGAGAGACAAGGATTTTGTGCAAAACTATGCTTCACAAAAACATATGCAATTGTAATTGTAAACAACTAAATTTGTTTTTTTTAATGGAAAACGGCCTTTAATGTTTTTTTTACCTGCTGCCTATCCGTTTATACAATTCTGACTTCTCGAAATGTTTCTGGTTTATATTTGAAGACCAATTTCCATTTTTTCTTTTAAGACAACAGAACAATTTTGAAATAAACTCAACTGATGTGTCTTTCTTTACAGATTGTTGCAAGTAATGTCAAATTTTCAATTCGCTTTTTCTTTTGCTGAGAAACTTTTTGCTTACACTCTTGGTTTGGACTGATGGCTAATATTGTTATCTGACACAATTGTAGTAACTCTGATCAGCTGGCCAAATTGACGATATCTTAACATTACCACGAAACTGTGAATTACCCTAATGTTAAGGCATTAAAGTTTGAATAAGTGGCATTTACAACTCTGCTTCTGCTTCCTACTGATCACTGTCTGAACTTAAGTTAATTCTGATCGTGAATTTGCGATTGCAATTTATTTGTTATTGCTTTAGAGAAGTGAATATGCATATACATACACATATACATACATTTATGTATGTATTTATGTTATATACACCTATGTATGCTTGTATGTAAAAGTTTAAATTTAAATACACATCTACGTCCACACTTGCCTGTAAGCAGTGTTGTGTAATCTAAGATCTTCTTTTGTGCATCGTTCGAAGACAGCTGCAATTCGTTGTTACTCGTGCGATGTACAATTGTGCTTTAAGATCGCCGATAAACCAGCTGTTATTGTATTTATGTATTCAATTGGAATGCAATAATAATTTTTTTCGAACTTTTTGTAACACTCAGATTGTTTGTTCAGATGTGTGTATAAACGAATAGAAATATACATATTTATATTATATCTGGACTTAGAAAAACACACGAAATAGGCTGCAATTCTCGTACCGATCCTCTAACAAAATAACTCAGCTTATTTCGGTGTAAAATAACGAGTTTTATGCTTTTTAATTGACATTGCAATCTAATTCGATCCAATTGGTTTGCGGGGTGGTGAAATAAATTATTTAAGAAAAATGCTTGCCAATTCAACCTTACTGTGCTTAAGCCGTGTCAGCAAGATTGTCAGTTGAAAGCTTTCATGCTATTCTTATTCGAACACAGAAAAGCTGAAAGCTCTATGGACACAATACGCTATGAAAGCTCAGGCGATTGGTAATTGAGAAGATCAAAATTTGCTTCTAATTTGCTTTGTTAAAAATTAATAAAACAATTTGGTATTATTTGGTATCTTATACGCAACAATAGCAAAAAGATATTTACAAATTTTGACATTTTTCGGTTATATATAAATTTATACAATTCGTACTTTCAAAAATCATAAAAGTCTCTTTTTTAACTTTATAAAAAAAAAACAATAATTTCACAAAAATTTTAAACTATTTTTCAGAACTTTAATAATATTTTTGAGTTTTAAATTTTTAAGTGGTTACAATTTATTGTTGATTTTTGATTTCTTTTTTATTGAAGAATGTTTTGTTCATACGAACATTACAATTTTTTCCTTCTGCCTACAGTTTTATGCCGACTTGGAAAGATAAATGTATTTTTTGAGATGCTTTTTAATTGCAAAAATGCACTCGGCGGTTTGGCATTGCTTGTCGAGCTACTATTGGAAAAAACCTTTTTCTATGAGTAGTCTGTAACTTTTTACAAAGCTGTCAGCAAAACAAGCTTTTGTCAAACTGAACTGAGCTGAGCTATGCAGTAGCTGTTTTAATTCTGTATAGATAATCACAAAATTTAAACCTTCAATTCGCTTAGCTTTGTAAAAATATATAAAATTTCTTAGAGTATACAAAATATTTATAAATAAATCATGGTTTTTGAAAATTGAAAGCTAAAAGTATTGTTGTTTCAGCATCGAAAAATTAATCAAGCATTCGTATTTCATTGTTTCTTTAAACCGACCAAAGGGTTTATTTACCTCCTACTATTGGTTTTAGTTTCTTGCCTTATTCATCTTATTTCTAAAGCAAAACCCTTTGTGTGAAACTTGCCTTTATTAAACTTAATACTTCAATATGCTTTCTTCACCAAAACCACGTTGCATCATAAGCAGCATAAAGCATTATTGATTTCTGTACATACATAGCTACGAGGATTGTTGTTGTGCGGCTTTACTTCCTGGAAATTTATGTACTTGCAATGAATCTCTATACTTCACTCCATTGCCTTACTTACAAGGTAACTCCTTAAAGATTTACATTGTTCTGGCAGAATCATATGTACATACGTAAGTCAAGCATTTCCTATTCAAACTTTGATTTGGTTTTGTTGGATATTGGAGTATTTTGCTATTGTTTGCTATCCGAGCAGGAAATTTCTAAACCGGGAAAACAATTATCTTCTTCGTATTCCCTTCACAATTTTTTTTCATAATTTTGTTGCTTTAATATTCAAATCTGTCATCTTTCGATAGCTCCATTGTAATATCTCTTCACCAATTTGGTCTCTGGTACCTTGAAGAGAGCACATTATTTACTTTTTTTATTATTTTGGCGCTTACACTGTATAGCTCAGTGTATGGCCGATCTTCTCCTGCCATTTTTAGTGTGCGTCTTTATATTTATTCTACCACAATTTCGTGCCGACTCCGAACGGCAGATGTATTTTATGAGAAGCTTTTTCATGGCATTATTTACTTTGGTAATATTTAAATTGGTTTGGTCTGGTTCGAAAAAAAAAATGGATAAATGAAGAACGTTAACACCTCGATAGTGATCTGTCTACTTTTTTATTAGTTCTGTTCCTCCTTTTTCACCATCCTTTTTCTACATATTTACACTTGCATAAAGATTTTTAACACTAAAAGCTATATTTTTCTTTTGTTTACTCGTACTCATTTCCTTTGTGGATTTTCCTACACGGCTTGTCTTCTTCGTTAGATGCAGTGGTCCCCATGTAATGCAATCACTTTTCCTTCCTACACTCCCCATTTCAATAAAATTCAATGCAGTTGCGATTTTCTGTCAGTCTGTCAAATTACAAGAACGCCATTCATGCAACATCAGGCGGCAGACACTTGTAATGTCCAAGTTCTACTCGACAATGCAACAATAACAATATGCGCTGACGAAAACAGCATTTGACGCGCCCGTCAACGTCACAGACAATTGGAGTGACAAACAATAAACTAAATGCAATGTGATGCCGACGTTAGCTGGTTGAGGAGCGCACATTCGCTAGCGCAGTGATAAGGGGCAAGGGGCAAGTACTCGTACACAAAGGATGGCGAGAATTTCGCAAGAGACGCACATAAGTAGACGATGCAGAGGCAGTATTGTTGCATACGAGACTTTGTCAATGCACTGCAGTCGTGGCAATTCAACCGAAGTGCAATGAAAATCTATTAAATAAATGTGAGTACAAATGGAACTTCTTGGTTTCGTTCGGCTGCTGTGTTCAGACTTTAAGATTCCTCTTGTATTTGATGCTCGTCATGTTGTTGTTGAATGTTGAATACAATACTGTTTTTGAAGCTCAATCACGTTGTATGCCGCCACCACTGACCGTTTGTTATTGTTTTTTGTGCTGTGTTGCTTCTTCTTTCGTATACTTTTGCAAGACTTGCTTGTGACTGTTGGGTTGAATCGTTCGGTTGGTCGGTGGTTTCGGCTTCATTCAAACGTGACATTTTCGCATTTTTTTTCATACCTCAGGTTACATACATATGTATGTACATTCATACAAAGGCAGCCGTCAGTGGAAAAATAAGCGTGCTATTTATGTATTCGTGTCTTTAAGTGTGATGCAAAATTTGAAATTAAAATTTTTTTTGCTCTTCGGTTGCCATCATCACTAACCAACCACGTTGGAATAATTTTGCGGTTATTTTTGTAATACCAAAAATGTCGTTGCAATCAAGGGAATTTAATACTTCGGCCGTATATTTATACATACATACATAGTTATGTATGTATGTATATGCAAGTACATACAAACTTGTGAAAATGCTGACCAAGCTATGACTGTTTTGCGGCTGAGTTTAATGGAAAAAATTGTGAGTTTAAAGCGTTTGAGTTTGGTACGAGATAAAGTTTCAAAAAGTCGAGTTTTGCTTATCAGTAAATTTTATTTAAAAATAAACGTTCATTTTTTTCTGAAATATTTTATTTCGAGCTCGAGTCTTGCTCTGTCAGTAATTAATTCATAAACATTTTTAGTTCAAAACAACGGCCTTATTGTAACTTTAAAAGAGCGCTTTATCGAAAAAGTTTTTGTATTCGCAACATTTTTAATGTCGCTTCCAAATGATTAAACGGAAGCACCTTTTGGAAACGAAATGATATGTGGTCAATTTTAGAATTTACAAAATTCAGTTCCAATCGAGAAGTATCGATGAAGACTGCCATCATAAAAATTATGAAAAGCTGTGGCCTTTAGCAGCGAATGTACTTTTAACAACTTCCGATCTTTGTTTTCTATTGAGTGTTGCTGTTTTGACAGGAAAGTCAAAGTTTCTCAAGAGTCAATGGGCACCTTGTGCTTTCCTTGTTTACCGAAACCAACTCGAAACGCAGCCTGCTTCACCACTTTGTCATTCCAGTAGTGTTTTTTTTTTAATTATACAGGGTCTTCGATCCAATCAGCAATCAGGCGTTTGACCAAAGAGCCACATCAGCTCCTTTCCTCGAGCTTATCGCCTATCCTGACTTGTCAGTTCGTTAGCTTTGCAATGTCACTGAGGCTTAGTTTACAAAACAATCTGATGGTATTTCAAAATGATCAAACTTTTCAAACAAATGATGATTTTTTATCTATTAACAGATAATTTAAAACAAACTTTAATATGTTAATAGATTGCAGCCAGTTAAGTACTCTTAGTGAACCTTAGTCTCCACTTGCCACTTGATATTTGTCCATTTAAATACTATCCGCAAACTTTCCTTTCCTCGTTGAGATTTTTGAAACACTGATGAGAATGATGTTGAAGCTTTCAAAGACCTTTGTGTGACAATAAATTGAGTTAAATAAAATCTTCGCGCACGTTTCATCTGATTCCAACACAGCTGACAGCAGTTTAGCATTCCATGTACCCCAAGTCAAATCCCAACTTGCTTGTTAATCCGCCCCAACAATACTGCCTGTCTAGCGGTAGGTTGGAGGTATCAGCTGCTTACCTGTTGCAGTATTTCTAGAGAATTTTACCGACTAGAATGAAATACAACATCATTTGCTCAATGCTAACCTTTAAGGAAAACTATAGTAGTCAAAGCCAAGCACTTAACTCTGTCAAAAAATTACAAGTAAAGTGCTTTCGACTCTTCAGTAGTGTTATCTGGTCTCTCCTTTTATTCCCGGAAATTGAAAATTTGCGGGCCGAAAGGGTAAGCCTTGATAACTTAATAGGTTCATTGTCAATCGCACCTGTAATTTGCATTCAAAAACCAGCAACCAATCTCGCATTCGTAGTCTCGTCGCATGCGTCTCGCGCTACACAGCAATTGATCTGATCGAACGAACCAGTCCGTAGAGAAGGGTGCCTGATAGAATAAATTCTCTTCATTTATCAACTTATTGCTTTTTTTTACAGCTGTACAATCGTAATTATTCCTTCACCACGGGAGTAAACACATATTTACATACTTAGGTGCATATGCACATAAATTGTTGTTTGACAAGTTAATTGCGGCGCTTTCTAGCTTTGCTGGCGTTTTTTATGGCTGCAATTTAAAAAAAAAAATTTTTTTAATTTTAATTTTCTTCCAACGCTTGACCACTTGCAAATTGATGCTTAATGACTTTTGCAAAATCAATTCAGTTGTCGTTGTGCACGTCGACAATTGACGACAACAAACAATGCTTATTACGTTTATTTTTATGTATATTTCTAGCAGCTATGGTGGCGCTTTTTATGATAGCCTTTGTTTTCCTCTTATGTACGCACATACATACAAAACTATATACGTACATACTCGTATGTATACATAGTTGTATGTATATGCTGTGCAGAAGATGGACTGAATCGCATCATTAAGTTTTTCAAATAATGGCGCCAAGCAATAATTGCTTTATAATCGAAGTTTGCAAACAACAATACCAAGCCAAACTATCGATTTCAATAGCAATTTTATTATTGTCCTTACTGTCGATGAAGTGATAATTACAGTAGGCAACTCCAAGAAATTTTTTTGTTTAAGGCCGTAGGAAAGGATCAGCAAATTGGTTTGTGGTACATATTTTTTGTTAAGACTTTTGCAACTTTAGATTATTGTAGTCTCGTAGAATTATGTAATGCAAGGTATAATCTTGCTAGCAATTATTTTATAGAAAACAAACACCGAAAAACGAGCATTTAACGTGCGTTAGAAGGACCGAATAAAAACTTTCTGGGTAATTATTGCTGGTGTCATTAATACTCGTAATGAAACTGTCAGTACAATAAAATTTTAATAATTGTAGAATTAATATCAATCCTCCAGGCAGAAGTATTGTTTATACATATAAGAGGGGATTAATAAAAGTTCGCTTAGTTGGTGACTCTGGATTTTTTTTAAACCAAAAATACCAAATCATTTAAATATTGTTCGAGCCTTAATTCTAAATTTCAGAACAATTCGTTAAAATATAGGCTAGAAATTCACTAGGTGATTCTCTTCGGATTTCGGCTTAAGCTAAAACCAAAACAAGTAGTCAATGAATGCCAAAGTACATATGGAATGATTGCACCCAGTATTTTCAAGTGGTTCCGAAAATTCCAGACGGGACTTTTTTCTGTAAAGGACGAGTTCACAGAAGCTCGACCAAAATCTTCCACGATTGACACAAGAAATGATTTCTGATGAATTGGGCTTGAATGTCATGGCTGTATCGCGCATATAAAATAACCATCTGGATACACAAAGAAATCTGCTCGTTGGGTATCCCGAATTTTAAATGATGCCCAAAAAGAGGCTCGAGTTCATTTTGCTCAATTTTTGCTAAAAATATTCGAAAACGGGGCGTCTAGCAACTTTAGTAAACAACAGTCCTTGATAAGCTTAAAAAATAAGATTTTAAAAAATGGTTTTGAGAAGTGGATCTATAGGCTTAAGAAATGCATGGAAATGAATGGCGATTATGCAGAAAAGATAAAACAAATATTAAGAATAAATACGAAATCGTTCTTTGGTTTTTTTTCTGGTTAACTAAGTGAATTTTTGTTAGTCCCATCGTGCATATGTATAAACCACGGAAAGATATGCGCACTTTGATATTAAAAGTAACCTAATCTGGAACTAAAGCATTACAATCTTGACATAACTCTTTAGAAGATAGCAAAAGTGAGATTTGTGAGAGAAAATGTTGAAATTTGTAACGGAAAATTTGTTCATTTTTTTCTTAAATTTTCTATAAAGCGTGAAACTTGTGTTTTTTGTTGGATTTTTATTACGATAAAATTTTTAATTAAAAAATTATAATGCAAATTGAATAAGAAGAAAATATTTAAATTGCCAAAATTTGTCAAAAGGCAAAGTGGTATATTAAAGACAACGTACATTAAGTTTTTTTAAGTTATTTAACTGTAAATATATTGATCGGAAATTATACTTTCAAGACAAAAATTATACTTAGAGCACATTTTTTAGTTTATTTTGATAATCGTCCTTGGAAATTTATATTTTGAAAATTTATTTTAATATGTCGAACAACATTTCAATATTCGTTTTTAAAGATAATTATTAGCCGATATTTCGACCTCAATTTGAGTTCATACTCAAATACTTTTTTTTTGTGACTGGTCAGTCGACTAATAAATATCTTCAGAAACGAATAATGATATAGAAATATTGCAAACTAAATCAACTTGTCATCAATAAAAAGTTCATATTTTTACTAAATTTATACTTTATATCTAAAAAATTGTTTTTTTTCGCTTCACAAACACATTTAACCTCAATTTACATGCATTTTTTGGCTTGTTTTGTGGCGACCCACTCCCACAGAAACTCTCATTTGTATGTATGTATGTAAATATCTATTCAATGAACCACTCAACTGCGCGCATGCGCACAAAAACTTTCCTTGCCACATGTAGCCCACACAGTGTAAGTAGCTGTTGCGCGCCAAAGGCACCTGCACTTGTCACACTGGTCCTGCTGCAACTTTTGGTACTTCATTTTGCTATTATTGCTGGCTGTGTGGTGGCGTAAAACGGGTTTATTGTCGCTTTCGGACCTCCAAAGTTCGCACAACCAGTCTACGTTTGCGCAAGTGTGTCTATATGTGTGTGTGTGTGTGTTTGTTTGTCAGTTGCATAGGCAATTAACTTAAGCGACAACAATTAATGGCTTACATTTTGTTGTTGTACATATATTTATGTTTTGTTTTGTAGTGTTTTATTTTGATTTATTCCTTTAGTGTTTTATGTTTTTTTTTCTTAGCTTTGCGTTAAAGCTTTTTGTGGCCAGTACACTTGTACGTGGTCTTTTCACCTGCCTGTCCGCCTGCCGAGCGTCGGCCAGCAGCAGCAGTGGACCACACTGCATCGACTTTCGTTGCGCTTTTTTAATGCAAAACTGCTTGGCGTGCTGTCGTCGCTTCGAAGCGTCGCCGCTGCCGCCGCCTGTGTTTGGCCGACTGTGTGGGCTGGTTGGTGTCTTTTGTCGCAATTTACTGCTGTATGAAAATGGTTTTCTATTGAGATTTTTCTTACTATTTCTGCTAGTTTCTTGGCTACTTTTGGTCAAGGTATTCAATTATTCATAAGTGCATGCCGATTTTGGGTGAGAGTGTGCCATGACGCTTTCCCTGCGTGTGTGGGTATGTGCTAAACGTGCATTTACAATTCATCTGTATATGAAAGGCAGGTGTATTGAATCAATAAGCAACATTTTAAAAACACAGCTGTTAGAAATTAAGCATATTTTCATATGAAGCGATTTGCGATCTCTTTAAAAGAACATTTTCGACGTCTTATTTAAAGGAGGAGTAGGGTTAGTTCGTGGCCCATTTTTATGATTTTTTTTTATGAAACAGTTAAAATCTAATTTTAAAAACCAATGGTACCTTAAAGGATGACATTTAAAGAATATTCTGTTAAATTTTCATTGAAAAATATTAAAAAATACGGCCATGGCAGCGTTTCGGAAAAAAGTTGAATTGCGGTGCCTCTCATAACTCGGTGCTGGATCATTTGAAATAAAAAAATAAAAATTATATCGTTAAACTTTGTTCAGGTAACGCTGGGAGGGCTTTTCGAAATTTCAATTTTTCACTTTTTGGGAACACTTTGAAGGAAAAACGCGTTTTATGCGAAAAAATCGGTACATTTGTTATTGTAAAATGAAAAATATTAACAAATTTGAAAAATCTCTCCAGCGTTACCTCGTAAATTATGTATAGAAATAGTTTTCAAAATTTCAAAACGATTTTGAAGTTATGAGAGGCATCAACTTTAAAAACGTGAGTTGTGGGAAAAACGCTTTAATTTTTTTTAAAACTTAGTATTTAGTTAAGCGTCAGCTTGAAAATTCTTGAGATATTAAGTATTCATTAAAGATAACAAAAAAATACGAAAAAATTTAAAAACCCTACTACCCTCTTAAGAAACCATTGACAGATTGCTAGCAATTTCTTAAAATATAATTGCTTTGGAGCAAAAGTTAAGAGACCTATCAAAGAGCCAGCACTTTAACTACTGCAACCATCTTACAGAAAGTTTATCCATCGAAACTGAGATGTTTTCAAACACATTTCTAGATGAAAACCCACCAAAAAAAAATATTAAGCCACAAATTCCTTTCGGAGGTTCGATGAAATCAACTTGTTGATAAATGTTCAAGAATTATACTAATCACTCTTTCTACTCTGAACAGTTGAAGAAGTTGATTACAACAACGTGAATTCCATGACAACTATTTTCACACTTAAATCTTCTCTCCCTTATAAATGTGTGTAGGTATGATAAGCCAGGAATCTTTGAAGCCAGGAATCTTTGACGACTCCTATTAAATATTTACTTAAAATTGGGTAGAAAAAAATTTATTTTCTTTGATATGGGTTAAAAAACCCCGTTAAGGTGGTAGTAACATTATTTAAATTTTATTAGATTAATTAGAGTTTCTCCCAAAAAATTGTGTTGTGTTATATATTATTAAATTTATATTGAAACTTGCTAATAGATAATATTTCCAAGGAAAATCAAGATTTGACTTAACTTGGTTGATCTCCAAAAATAGCTATTTCGTGTTTTAACATTGCAAAGAAACGGAGTTGCATTATCTACGCTTCTTCTTATCTCAAAATACAAAATTATAGTCCGCATCCAAAACTCCAAAGCAGTCTGAATATTAAAATAAAGTAATTATAAAAACTTTCTATATATTTGCGCTCCACAGCACGAACGCACATCTAATATCCGATGACGTTTGACATCACTGCCAACTTGTCTCGTCGAATTCTCCTTGAACTACAACAATTTCGAATTCTTTACCGCTGACTGTCAAGATCACAACTGACTGCGCAATTGCAGTGTGTCAAAGCTTCTGGCCATGCCAACTGACCTGACTACACATTGCAATTATCGTATAAATAACCACTTGGCACTGACGTTGGCCAACCGTTAATTGCAACTTATTACACACATGCATCTACAACTTTGAATTGTTAAAAATATTTCTAGTAATATGTAGTTAAACACATACTCCTATGTGTACATACATACATACACACGTGATTAAGCTCTTACATGACAAGTAAAAAATAGTTGAAATTCTTTCAATTTGATTGGCCGTAATGCAACTGTTGTTGCCGTTCTATTGCGCATGCGCGCAAGCCAACTGTGTAAACGCTTGATTTGTAGTTGGGATGTTTGGAAAGCATTTATTATAATATTTAATGTGTGTTGTGTGTGGTGTGTAGTACCTCTATATGTGTACATACATAAGTCATTCGCACGCGCTCCACCACCAACATCTGCACACCACAATGTCCGTCAATTGTTCGAATTGTATGAAGTGAATGTATCTTCTGGCTTTCAAACTGAACTTGACGTAATAATAAAGATAAACACTTGTTGTACGCAGGTGTTTCTATTGGCTTGTTATTTATTTATGTTTATCTGGCGCGCACGTCTTCTCGGTTTTCTCTGCTGTGTCTTCTTGAGCTTCGCTGCTATTTCTAAAGTTAACATATCACCCTGAAGCGTGTTAATTTTGTTGTAGTCGTATTCCTTTTACGTCGAACCAATCAAAGTCGTTGGTGAATGAATCTGCGGAAGAGTGTAAAAAGTTATCTAGTGAATCGGAACATATGGGCTTTGTGTTGGCGAAGTTGGTTTTTAATTAACCAAGTCATAAGTGAGATTAAGGTAGGTTGTATAATGCGGAAAAAAGTTTAAGCTACATCGAAATTCAGCAGATATTTTTAGCATACATTTTTTTGCTTCAATATTGTAGTGGCTTAGTTACTACAAAATCCGGTAAAATATTTTACACGAAGTGATAGCCTATAGTCGTACTATAAACGCCTTCTCCTAAGACTTATTGAACCTCCCTCATATCTACAGCTATTCCGGTTTCTTTTATGTACTTCAACACATAAAAACTCAATATGGCTATATTTGGCGGGCGAGTGGCAACGTGCCACTTTTAGTCGCCCATATATGTACATTTGTATGTATGCCTGTTGAAGCGCCTATTTTTCTAAATAGCTTCGTTCAATTGGCTCACTTGCTGCACAGTGTGGTAATTTTATCCAAAGTGGAATAAAAAAAATGTATCGATGACACTTGACACTTAAATCAATCAATCATCGAATGAAAGCAGAATCATCGAATGAAAGAAGCAATCGATAAAAATTTGTTTGAATCCTTACGTAAACTAGCATTTGAAAATTTAACGAAAAATTTAAATTACTTTTTAAAAGCAAAGTCATATTAATTGTTAAAGCAATAAAAACTACAAAAAAAAGTAATTAATCAAAAACCAAAAGAGAAATAACCGGTTAGTGGTTGATGTCAAATGGACATCATAACCAAAATAAAAATAAAAAATAAATCGATTAATTAATCGGGTTAAATTCACATTAAGAACTAAACTAAAATTCGTTTTGAAATTAGACGTCAAACCAAGCCGGTTTATCGATAAACGAAATTGAAACATCGTTAAAAAAAGTGAAGTATTGAATTTGTTGGAACAATTTTCCGTCATCCCATTAAGAGAACGAAAATTAACACTGAAGATGGCACAACGCCGAAACCGTTTGTCTCCAAACTAAATTTGACAAGGGATGACGAAAAATCGTTCCAACAAATATCAACAATTCACCCTGTCGGACAAAAAAAAGAAGAAAACAATGACGCATTAAACTTAAACTGAATTCCTCTCCAAGAAAGCCATATCTATTAATCGTTAATCAAAAGATATAATCAATAAATATATTTCGTTAAAATCGGTTAACCGTTTTATTCATGTAAACAGCTTCTTTGAATCTTAACTTAGATTCGATTACTCATTTAAATAAGGTTCTGATTAATGCAATGAATAATTTATTTTTGTTAAGTAAACTTGAAAAAAAACCTGTTTTAACTTGAATATGTTCCTGTCTGAAACACTAGATCATTAAAAAGGTTTAGATATGGCATAGTAATCAAAATATTTCGAATTCTGATTTATTGAATTGCCAATTGTTTGAACTATTTAATTCTCAACTAATATTCAGTAAAATTATTCGACTTAGTTGGACTCTTGTTTAATATATTTTTTGATAAATTAATTAATTGAGTAATCGCTTAACTAAACTCTGAAATAATCGAGGAATAAATCACACAGCTCGTACCTTAATCTTTTTCTACATTTTTCCCTCCATATTTGTGGATATTTTTATAAGCGAACACATTTCTTTAAAAAGTTAATTTTTTTACAATTTGTATCCATTTTGTTAACCGCTTGGCGGCTTGTTTTTTATTGATTTTATTTGATTTTCGCATCGGCTGCTTCGTTTCAGTTCCGGAGTCTATATTTGTATTTGTTTATGCCCGTAAAAGTCGCGATTTTATACGCTGATCATTTGAGCCTACTATTACCTATACAATTGCAGTTACTGAAATCTAAAGCGCTTGTTAAATTATCATGATCACGATTATAGAAATAATCATAATATGTACAGTATGTTTAATAATAATAGAAACACGATATTTTTGTTTTTAAATTTTTATATTTAAAAATTTTTTTTTTTAATTAAATTAAATTTTTGTTTTCAATTAAGAAAAATTCAAATAAATTTTACTTCATACATATAATTCGTGCTCGAAATTATTTTAATATACTACGAAATTTGCAGTAATTGCGCATATATCTCAAGCAAATTTTATAAAGAAAATCGGAATTTTTATACATCTTTTTTACCATTGCTGTGCCGGCCTCACTGCACGATTAATGCTATTAAAAGGTTTTTTGAATTTTTCTGAATTTTGAACAAAAATAAATATGCATTTTTTCCAAAGATGAACTAAGTAAAAATTATTTTTGATTGACCTCCGTTGATTTTTTTTTTTTTGTTTGCATGCCGAGTCATGATTGGCAGGAGTTTGTTGGGTGTCGAGACTCTAAAATTGTTCAGCTACAGAATAAAAGTTCATCAGCTGATTTTAAATTTAAATTAATTTGGATAGAAAAGTGGTTTTAAAGCGAAATTGTGTATGTAATCCATCATCTATTGAGAGTACAAAGTATGGTATTCTTTATATAAAAAAAGTGAGTCGGTAATATCAAAGGAACCGGAATGAAAGTTAAAGTTCTGGCATAAACAACGGAGTGGCTCTAAGCTTTTCAATACTTAGTGTTACGAATATTTTGTCCACCAGTCTAGTACATTTGTATTTGTACATATGTACATGTTATTTGGTCTATACTTGTTTTGACCATAAAAGATTACGATTTTATGTATTACCTAGCGTCGATACTGCATCCGTTACACACATACATACATATACGAGTACATGTAGATACATACATATATACATACATTTATAAGTAGAAACACTTGAATATACAACTACATACATACATATGAGATATAATAGATATTCCCCAAGTGATAAATCCCTAACTTTTTCCGTAGATAAGTTCATGCCATTTGCCTCAAATCTACCAACAACATACTCGTAATCTTTTTAATCACCAAATCGATTGAAAGTATTTTGGACAATTTTTGCTTGCGAGTATTTTAATTCTATGAGTATGTACCGGAACATACGCTTTGGTAAACGCCTACAATAGTTTTGCACGCTACATCGTAAGGTAAGACAAGTTCTTGGAATTGACGACTTTTAAGTGATTTGAAAAACAATACCCTGTTCTTAATAACAATCATGAATGTGTAGAAGTTAGAGAAGATTCTAATGCAATCAAAAATGTTTGCTGGGTTACAATGAAAAATTGTGTTGCTGTCATGTTGTTGCTTCTATCTATGGCCATTTCAACAATTCTTGTTTGCTGATTTTGACCTTTGGTGCACTTGTTGTATTGGCATATCGCTTCTTGGTTCGCCGTTCGTCCATTGTTTTCGAATGAATGAATGAATCGCCGGCGCTCTTTAAAGGATAAATGCGAAAGTTACTTTTTTAGTGGACTCCAATTCGAAATTCAATGAGAAAATGTTTATAAGTTTATGTGCAAAGTATTAAATGATTACAAAAGACATAATAATTTTAAGGCATCGTTAACTTCATCGGTCTATAATTATCACATCTCGTCTGAGGTTAACTCATACGAAAACTGACAGAAAAAATGGACCTAGGACTCGAAGCGTAAAAGTTTTTATAAGATCCGACTGGGATGCCAATATTAGCGGCAACTTTTGAGTTTTTTAATTATTTTTAAGGTAATACTTAATAACTAATATCGGCAAATCTTGAAGTAATAAATACATTTTTAAAATTCCGACAAGCTATGTTTTTACATTGGTTTAAATGTCTACCGAAAAAAAACATAATTTGAGCAAATTGTAATTAATTGACAAATTTGGATACAATTTATTTTTTATTTTATTTAATTTCAATAATATTTAATTAAAGTTAAATTCATTATCCAACTCAGTTCAAATGAATCAGTTGATTTAATTTGTAATTTGTAATTTATTTTGGAAATTGAAGAACTTCAATTGTAATAATTTTTTTCATTAAACAGTTTTTACTTTTCCATTTTGATATGTTCCTATGTTTCTAGCCTTAATTAAAAAAATCATTGTTTTTGATCGCTTCCTAAATTTCGAAATTTTAAACCGCATGCTCCACATCTAGCAAGATAACTGATTGATTTTTTTAATTAGTTCCGATGAAGATTAATTACCTTTTATGTTTTTTTTTTTGGTTCAATTCTAACATATTGCTTACGGTTTGTGTGCGTCATTTGCTGTTGATCTGCTTTATTTTTAAGCTTCTTAATTTAGTGTTTGAAATTTATATCTTTTTTCTATTCTCAATGTCAAGTCACAGCAGCTTTGGCTTTAAATTTCTATTGTATTTACTGAAAAAATTCAAGCACGTTATTTGTAACAGCAAATTAATTATTAGGAAGAGTTGAAAAGAAAAATGCTTGAAGGTTGATTGATGTCTAAACTACTAATGTCTGTATGCTTTGTGAACAATTTGATTTGCCATCAGTTGTAGAGAATTAGATTGACTCTACGGGAGACTCCATGTGAGAGTTAAAAAGTATTAATAATACATTTTAATATGATTTCTATATTCAATAATTGACATTTTGTTCTGGAAATTCATTATGCTGCAGCTCAAATAAAAAAAAAAGAATTTGTTAGTTGGAATTTTATCAATGACGGCATCGAAATTGTGTATCCATTATTAAACAGAGGTCTAAATAATATATTATTATGTTATTACTATTTAGCTGATGATAAAAGAGTAAGAAAATATAATTTTTTGCAAATCATATGGCTTCCAATATACATACATATGTTTGCAATAATATATGTAAGTAAATTCAGATGTTCAAAAAATTTTTTTTTATCTAATATCTGCGGTTTTTCTGACGTACAAATTTGTGTACATTGGTGTTTAAAAAATATTTCTACGCTGCATGTCAGAACATTTATTTTAACCAGTTACGCGTGTTCATAATATAATATTTATCTACATTCTATTAAAAACAATTTTTTTTTTAAATATCTAATTATTATTATTTTTTCTCCTTGCAGGTAAGTTGCGCCAATCTAAAAATGTATTTTTATCGCCGAATTTAGCCTTGAAAATGCAAAGAAGGGACAGCTAAAAAAAAAGTGAGTTAACAAATTGATTTGTTTATTTTTCATTTCGAAAACAAGCTTGTTTGTTTGTAATCACATACTCTTTATGTGAGGATGATAACCTCTGCCAAAAATTCATGCGGAAATTGTAGGCAACAAAAAAAACCGACAGTGAGAAACATTAAAAGGGGAACGAGTGCCGCCAGTGGGCTTAGCTAAAATTCACCTGAGACACGCACTGAGTCTGCAGAGCAGTAGCGCAAACCTGCACTGGCGTTGTGTATTTGAAATGGAAATATTTGCTTTTCCGATGCACACACTAGGAATTTAAGGGAGGGGTTGATAATCCTTTAGGTAATTGTTTAAGTATTTCGTTGTTAGCAGGGGTTGGTCTTCTTTGAAGACTTTGGATGTAATTTGCTATGTAGTTACCCTTTTGCGAAAGCAGACCGAAAACATTCGCATTGTTTACAAACGTGCCGGATTGTATTACGAAAATATTCGCAATGCTTAACAATTTTGTCCTCAAGTGAAGTTTTGCATACTGTTTGAAAATAGGTGTCATATAAATTAAACCAAAATACATACGTATAATGCAACTGACTGAAATAACATGCAACGAATTTAAAGCAACAAACCAAGTTTTTGTTTTTTTTGTTTACATTCTCACTCTCTTACTTTATTTTCCCTTTATACATATTTTAACCCTGTGAGCCATTTAAATATTGCTGAAATTCAATATCCGCCATTGTTTGCCACCTAACCCCCGAAGAATCGTTTGATTCTGCCGGAGGTTAATTTAACAAGTTTAAAAGCTGTTGAACTTGTCCTTGAATGCCTTGATTTTGTTCAGTAGTCGTTAGCTCATCGAACACCGTCGATGCTGGTAGTGATGGTGGTATTGTTGAAGAAGATGGCGGTGGTGGCGGTGGTGGTGCTTGCGTAGTTGTTGTAGTAGTGGACGTTGTTGTTGAACTTACTGGTAACACTGTTGTGGATTTTGGACGTGGCTGGACATGCCCATCTAAACAATTTTGCAAGTAGTTGTAGTTATTTGCCGTATTCGTTACATATCTGCGTTCAGCACCATAACAACATTGTTGATGATGCAAGTCGACGAGGCGATATCGTTCCTGCAATGAAGTGGCATACTGGGAAGCATTACCAGAAATGCTGTAGGTGAATTTTGTATTTTCGGTACCCTGTAAAAAAATATAAAAGAAAACATCGCTTTTATTTTGGCGTCCTATGTACATAGAAGTATGGTATGCAGGATTGTGGCCACCAATTGACACACTGATACCCAAAGTATTGTTTTGGTTTAAACTAAGTCGTTTATATATTCCTACAAGATAGCAAGACACTCAAACTTTAAACTACAGAAAATGGATTGGTTAGGCAGACTTGTATGTCACAGCATTGCCATCTACATCATCACTCGTCAAGTGATTTTAAGATGAAGGAAAATGTGGAGGAGCACGTACATACGTCAGCTGTTTTTATGCGAGACTTTTAAAAGTGCGGAAATACACTTAGATGTTTTCATTGTCTACCGAGCAGCGATCGAAATTTAAATCGGGGATTTCTGATTCCGAATTTCAAATAACATTAATTCAGAGTTTAATATTTAAAACGCGAAATCACTACTTCTGATTCAGTTGACAACTTCTGGCACTGTTTTTGAATGCTGAGATAATTTTAAATTGATTTAATCTCGAAGGAATGACTTAAAAATCTTTATTCAACCAAATTTCGCGTTCGCATACTGTAATCGATGCTCAATAAATCAAAGTTACGCAAGCCTATCGTACAGTGGAGCGATATAGTGAGAATTGATTTTCACAGTCAAATTCGTCTTTGTGAAAACGGTTTGTAATCGTTCCGCAGCGTGTACCGATTAAATTTCATGGCTGATTGAAAATCGTTTCAACTCATTTCAAATAATTTCGAAACTTTGAATTTTACACCACTTGCGAGGTCATCTTTAGACCTCATTCAAACCAACAAATTTTCTCATCACAAAATTATTTAAAACAAACCATTATTAGTGTAAATACGAAATCATCACTCTTCCAATTTAATCAAAGAGGGCTAATTAAATTCAATTGCAAAATTCAAATTTACTTACAATTTTCGTATGACAATTGAAGAGCTCCAAAGTGTTGTTGTGCTCATTACACGACTGCAAGTTCTTGCATACCACGTTCGCAGCGTCGACTATATCGCGTCGTTCCACCACCGATTCTATATCAATTTGTTTGCGTTCCTCGTTCGCTTCGATCAGGCAACTTTTGTAGTCCCGGCTGTAATCCTCGCCGGCGGCATTCGAATGTGCGATGTAATCGTTGAAACAGGCGACCGACACCAGCGGATTCCGCGCCGTAATTCGCGAGGTGAATAGCAAACGTGCCAAACCCTGTTGGGATGGCAGTGCTGCGGTGGGTTGCATTTGTGCCATTACCATTTGGAGGCTGGCAGCCAAGAGTAGTACAATTGTTAGCTTCAACATATTGCTTCCCTCGTAATTTGCTTTTACGCAATTTTACTATACGATCGACGGTGCTAGTTGACTCCAACTCGATTGCGGAAAGTCGGCGACTTTGAAAAGGAGTAAGTAGTTTTGATTCCGATGATGTTACGACGAGTTGTTGCTCGTCGTTCGAATTTCGCAAAAGTATGACTGCCGGTAACGAGTTTGCCCGTTTTTTATAGATATTAGTGGCAGAAAAAATGTTGAGATCTACCCACTCTTATCAGACATTATCTGGGCCAGAGAGTTGGTCAGTAAGCACAAACTAATGGCTTAATCTAACAGCATCGAATAGACTGACAGACTACGCACATCTTTATGTCAGATAAGAAATTATCTGGCGCATTGCTGTGTAGTCAACAGTTGTACTACGAGGGTGTGATTCAAAAGAAGCTGTCTGGGGCAAATAAGCTGCGTAACTCATTTTTCATTTCGTGAAGTTTTTACTAGCCTAGGCTTAATATTGTTCGGCACACCCTCGTAAGCGTTTATTCGGCGCTTATTATTCAAGTGAGTTTCTCATTCACTTACTCTGCAGTTGTGCTGCAGATCTTCCGAATCGCGACATTAAAATAATAGAGCTCCACGCTATCGTAATCAACGTGCGTAATTCGTTTCTAATATTTACTATATTGCCGCTGATAAAAAAACGTAATGTGGATAGATGTTGGCGTCCGTAATTAGTTGAATCGACTTACAATCGTAGGAAAATTCGGCATCCCATTTACTACTCGAGAAAATAGTGCACAGCAAGCTGGTAAAATGTTATGACTCATGTTAGTAAACAAAAGTTGGCATGTTTGTATGTAGTTATGTTTGCACATAAGTGGAATGAAAAGTATGTGTGCTTAAATTTACTTAAGAGAAGTTAATTAAAGCTGTGCCAGAAAGTCTGCCTATGTCAACAATTGATTGAATAACCGCTTACAGTATGTAGTAGCAAAATCAAAGATTATATTCATGGCATTTAATATTTTCATATAATCAGTCGAGTAGTTTGAAAAGATTTAATAAGGAAATTAAATAAAATACTACTCAGGCTATGAGGGGTTCCGAAAGGTCAAAATTTTGGATAATTTTAAACCTTCGACCTCGACTTTTTATACCCGAGCGTATTTGTAACTTTATTCGCATAACGGGTGTTTGTAAAAGCATACAAAATTTATCAAGATAGATATAGACATATATATACTAAAATGGTCAGAATGAAAAGAGCAATCAATTTAGCCCTGACTGTCTGTTTGTCCGTCCGTCCATCCGTCTGTCCGCGATTACAATAACTTGAGTAAAAATTGAGATATCACAATGAAATTTGGTACATAGATTGCTCTTTGGACAGGGTAGGTTGGTATTGAAAATGGTCAAGATCGGCCAATAACCACGCCCTCCTCCCATATAAAGGAAGTTTTTCAAAAATGCAAGAACTCAATTTTTTCGGTATCCATTAAAGCAAATGAAGTGAAATTTGGTATTAGGAGCGATTTTGAACTAAGAAATTAGGTATTTATGGAATTTTGAAAAATGGGCGTTGCCACGCCCACTTATGAAAAGTTTTCTGTTTCTCAATAACATTCTTAGATATCGTCACAAAATTTGGTGGACATACTTTCCTTGATATCGCTGTTATTATCGTAGAAAATTTGTTAATTCGGGTCATAACCACGCCCACTCTCCCATATAACGGAAGTTTTGAAAAATGCAAAAACTTAATTTTTCGGTATCTATTAAAACAAATTGAGTCAAACTCGGTATTTGGAGCGATTTTAAACTAAGAAATTAGGTATTTATGAAATCTTTGAAAAATGGACGTTGCCACGCACAGCTTAGAAAAAATATATCTGTATCTCAACCACGGTGTAAGGTATCGTCACAAAATTTAGTGAACATATTTTCCTTGATATCACCAGCATCACCGTCAATAATTTTTTAAAATGGACCATAACCACGCCCAACTTCCATGTAACGGGAATTTTGAAAAATTCGAAAAAAATTCGTTTTTCAATATTTATTGGAAGGAATTGAGTAAAGTTTAATTCTAGCAACGATTTGAAAGAAATAAATGGGGTTTTTATAAAAATATATCGCGAGGGTATATAAAAATCAGTTTCGCCCAAATTTAACTTTTCTTGCTTGTTTTTGATAGTTTTGCACCGAAAATTAACGTCTGAGCGTTATATTCTAGACATACTCCGGGTTCAGTAGTTCTGGGTGAAATTTGGTATAAAGGATTTCTGTAAAACATTTTAACCAGCTAGCTCCTCAATAGATGGTTCTTTTGATTGTTCATTAAGTCTCAATATTTTGCTTACGAATGTAATGAAGTTACTCATACCATCTAGTTGGTTCTTTAAGCTACACTCTGTTCATAAATTATAGCACAAACACATATTGACACATTTGGACAATTTATTTTTTCTCCCATTATAATTACTTAACATTAATTTTCAATTAAAACATCGTTAAGGAAAATAATTTTTTAAGTTTTATAAAAAATGTGGGTAACATTTTACTAAAATTCATCAAAATTTTGAACTTAAATAAAAAATTAAATTTTTTTTTGTGGTGCAAGCTTCTATAGGCTACGAATAAATACCGATTTTTGACAATTTTTGTACCGACGCTATTTCGCAATAACTTACATTTAAAATATAATCGCGGTGTTGCGTGGTATGGAGCAAACTGCCATTGAAAAAATTATGTCAAAAATCAGTGATAACTTCTAGACACTTGAAAGTTGCACTTTCTTCACTAAAATTGATTGTGCCAAAAAACTGCATACTCAAAAAGTTCTAAAATTTTTTTTTAAGTAGTTAAAAATTTTGATGAAATTTTGTTAAATCATTGTAATTTTGTTAAAATTTGTAAATAATTTAAAAAATCTTTTCTTAGAGAAAAAACCATGTTTTCTTGAAACATTGTTTAAATTAATAAGAATAATAATAAAAATAAAAATAAAGTGCCGAATCTGTCAATATGCGGTGTAGTGCTATAATTTGTGAACAGAGTATATGTATATGTATGTAAACTAGCTGCTCCACGAATCACGAAATTAAAATTCGTAACATATCGTTATGTCAAAAGATTATAAAATTTAAAAATTCAAAGTTGTACTATTTCGAATCATTTTTCTGTACAATGGAACAACAACTAATTTAAACTAGTGAAAATTTTGATTTTTTTCGACACTTTTGGTCCCTTATACAAATCGTTTTGTTTACCAAGCCTTTTCTGTACATTAAAGAGTTACATACGATTAAAGACGTCAACAAAAAAAAGAAAAACAAAGCAAAAAAATCATCAACTATGTTTATAGTGAAAGTTGATATTGTTTACAGAACAAATATAAATAAGTACATCGCTGTATATACGAACATTTTTATTAAAATCCATCGTTTTTAAATTTAAATATAAAAACATAGTACACTAAGTAATATGTTTTTAAAAACAAATATTGAAGTTGGTTGACAGAGTAGCAGTGAATTATAAACGAAAAATTTATAATTTTAAAAGGAAACAGTTTTTTCTGTTAGACTGATTACAATTTATTTAAAAAATTACGGAGATGTTTGGGAGAATCTAAAAGATTTAAATATTTTCATAAACATTTGCAGCGTAAAGTTTGTTAATTTATATTCACGTGGTGAATTGTTTACGTTCAGCTTTTTTTTTATAGGGTTTAGGTTTACTTTTTTGTAATCTGACAAATTATTTTCTTTCAATGTTTTTCGTGCATTAAATTAAGAAAAAACCACACAAATTCTAAAAATAAAATACTGTAGCTTCAATCTCAACCAGCCAATGTTGCAATTTTCAGGTTAAAAGGTGAAATAAACGCCATATGACTTTATTTCACTGCGCATAGAGAAATAAGGCCATATTTTGCATAAGCTAGTGTACTATGTACATATATACCAAATCTTTTGGTTGGCCAGTTTAAATTTTTGCAAGGGCTTTCCCAGACTTCTCAACACGGAGTCAAGTTAAAATATAAAACTTTTTTATTTAAATGTGAATAAAATGTGTTCTTTCTTACTCGCATTAACTGCATCTTTGAATAATGGCCAAAATGCCAAACAAAAAATCTAAATACAAAAAAGGAACTGACTAAAATCAATTTCAAATGCAACAAGTTATTTTATAATTTGAACAATTTAAAGAAATTCAACAAAAGAAAAAAATACTTCTAAGATAAAATAGATAGTTAATTCTAAAAAAATAAATCAATACTTTTTTTTTATTAATTATATATTTCATGCGCCAAAAAAATGTTCCTAATTTTTTATTTTTAGTTTTACATGCACGCATACTTGTATTATTTAATAGTTACAAAATTAACCTTTAAATATTATGACAAGCTGTCACTCAAGGTAATTGAATTAATCGCATCTCGATACAATGTCATAATCTGGCAAACTTTGTTGTCATTCAATTGTCAATCGTGTTGATTGTTTGTTGATAGTTATAAGATCAAGCTTAATTAATTTAAATCGTATTAAATTCAACAAATTGTAAGTGAGACGAAAAATTTGTGGCTTCGCCCATCATGTTATTCACTTATAAAAAAAAATGTGCAAACATATAAATAATCACACAGCAAGTCAGGCACTCAATCGGTTTTGCTTCCCCACTTTAAAAACAGTAGCCGTAAATATATTATTTACAAAACCAGTTTTCGAGCAAAACAATTTCCACAATGATTTCGTTGTGCTGTGAATTAAGCATGACAAAAAGGGCACTAATAGATTGAAGTCTAAAATAGAGAATTTTTGTTTTGTTGATCATATTTTTAGCTTGTAGCAAATCAATCGTAGCCGTTAGCAATCAAGCGGAAAATTTAAGTTTCTTGAAAACTTTTGGATGGAGTTAATAATGAAAAGTCAAAGTAAGAATAAAGCAGCTACCGCTCTATTCAAAATTACTCGAACAATTTTTGCTGCAATGTCTTCAATTAGAATCGCATTGCATGTGTTTTTGTACGCTTTGTTGTTCTCTCCCCTTTATTCATTTTGAAAGCATTAAATTTTATGGTGCAGTAGTCACGCAGTTACAACTTCAGTTGCCTGCCACCCCCAAATTGTGTCTGTATCTGCATTTGCTGGCCAGTCATTCCAGTTCATGCAAGTCCTTTCGCTTTTCAAACGTCTACCGGCTGTCGTTGCTTTGTCTGGCGCTGTTATTCCTCATCACTTTCCTTATCTCTCTTTTTCCTACACCTACTCTCTCTCTCTTTATATCTCTTTCCCCCCTCTCTCTGATTACT
This sequence comes from Philophylla caesio, assembly GCA_963971545.1. Taxonomy (NCBI): domain Eukaryota; kingdom Metazoa; phylum Arthropoda; class Insecta; order Diptera; family Tephritidae; genus Philophylla; species Philophylla caesio. Next base: position 111,716,362 of record OZ020608.1, on the reverse strand, counting down.
TTATTTTCCTTGTTTACAGTATCGTCCTTCGAAATGTTTAATGCCGGCTGCCAGACGGTTGGAAACCTTTACTATTTCACTGTTTTCCTGTATCATGTTTGCGTACCGGAACGTTTACAAAGACAAACACGCGGTTTGCCGCCTCCGCCTCAAGCTCACCACCCCACAGATGAGTGAACAGCAAACGCATTACAACCCCAAAACTTGTATTTGCTATGTTTTTAGCTCCAACTGTGCCATACAAAGGGCCTCCGGCTACTCCATCTTCAACTATTTGATCGATGAGACTTTTGCCTTTTGCTATCTGTATCAATGGCTGGTGTATCCTTTTACTTCCCTTTTCATTCCATTTTTTGTTATGTTAACAACATTGTTGCAAAGGAAATATGTTTTTGCTAACATTTCAGCATTCCTGCCAATCTGCTTTGTTGTGATAGCAAACTTACTTGGTTATGCATTTCATTATCCATTTCGGAAGTATAATGCAGCTAACTGGTGGGGGTCCTGGTGCATGCCACAAAATGTGTTCACAATTGTTTAGCTAACATTTCAACAAAGAAATACGAAGTACTCACCAAAAGTTTGCATACATTTAAGTCTGGCATGGCGTCATCTGTCGCTAATGATTGTGTGTCGTTAATTTGTTGCGTCTGTCTGCGCCTCATGGGAGTATTTAGCAGAAGGGTGGATTTTAGTGGTATTCTTTGATTCATAAAATTCTTGTGCAAGTTGTTATTTCATTTTCTGTCACACTCTCAATATAAACATTAAATATTAATTAACACCAGGGCACGCCCAATTTGTATATTACAGTTATTGTGTATTTTCTTTTATATATGCATTCATTTTCAGTTCCCGAAAAATAGTTACTCTGTGAAAATATTACGTTTAAATATCTCGTGTATGTATATAGAGTGAAAAGTCTTGCCTAATGCGCTTTTTTAGACTTTTTTTAAAAGAGATCTGGCGAAACCCGCAAAATAAAAAGTCATTGTCTGAACAGCGTCATCAATATTAACTCTGCGTTTGGTCAAGCTTCTCAGAACGGCAGATGTGTTTTATGAGAAGCGTTTATTCATGGCAGAAATATCCTCGGAGGTTCGCTATTGCCTGCCGAGGGGTGACCGCTATTAGAAAAAACTTTTTCTATGATTAAGATTTAACTAGTTCTGGCTTAAATTCGAACTTCAAACTCAGCGGCATATCGATTTAGATAAATAGATTTAAATACACATTTCGAGTGCTACAATGTTTGTGTCTTTTAGCAAATATTCATTAGAGATCTTGAAACAGGAAATTGCTTCTATAGCAAACTTCAAAACTACCTTTCTATCGCTCACACGTGGTGCTGAAGACTGATTTGTCATAGAGTAAATCTTCAAAGTTTCCATTAAAAACCAAACTATTTACATACTAACATAAAAAAACATCAATATTAAGAATATTCTGGACTTATGTTAGATAATTTACATAGTAACAGAAAAAAAACATCAATATGTTAGAGAGATGTGCCAAAAAGGGAAATGAAAAAATATCTATCACTTTAGGCAACCGATAACAGTTTTTTGAAACTACCTCGTTAGAAAATTAACCAATTGATAAGAGTGAGTAAAATTTGTCTCTTGTGAATAACCTCTAATCGAGGTTAGCCCTTAACAGAATCATTAATTTAAAACCTATTAATGCTCTAAAGAAACAGTCCTCAAACGGATATATAAAAGTAAAGTTTTTAACTTCGACTATGGCGTCGATAAGTATGTATATTTGCATTTTTGCCACTAGACTTTTGATTTTTATTTCCACCTGCGTTTTAGATCCGTTGAATGCCATGATCGAAAAGTTTAGTAAATTCATTTGAGCCAAACGAAGTTGCTTATATTATCGGCATTAGAAAATGCGACTCTATCATCAAGCCAAACTTGGCAACGAAAGTTACCAAAATTTCTCAAAAGTTGTAAAAGTATTTTTTTTTGATGTTTGTTGCCTTGCAGCAAAAAAAAATTAATGAACTGATTTTTTCGAGTTTCTAAAATTATTACAAAATAATTGCAGTACGCTTCTGACGAATATTCTAGCTCAGTTTCACAGTACTGAAAGAACTTACTTATGTAAGTGAAACAAGCACTCAGAGAAAAATCCTCAAGTTACTCCAGGACGATCTCAAGGTTTCCTTCATTACCTTCAGTTGCTATTTATGAATAATTAAACATTTTCACTGCGTTAAGATTACAGCAAAAGGAAATTTAAAGTATTTGAGGAAAATGTTGGTTCTGCTTTCGCTTCGAAATCTATTCGAGGGCTAGATCAGCAACATTTCATATTTAGTTCAGGATTAGTTGAAAAGTAAGTAAGGCCTCGTTCGCGTAGTTTTATGTTAAACTTCTTAGCAGCATTTTGTTATCGTAGTTCTTTCCATGTTTTCAATGTGCCTCACACATAGATTCATAAAGTCACGTTGGTGGCTATAATTTTTTTTTTTTTTCTTATACTAACTTTGTAGATATTGCCCAATGCTACTTTTTGTGTAATACTTGTAGTAATCAAAAATATTCCCACACCGACTACCTACATACTTATTAACTTGGCACAAGTGGTATTCTTGGTATTCTTGGAACAAATTATGTAAGCAGTTAGTCTTGTAAGATTAAGCAACATATGTAAGCTTTTTTACCATTCCAAGTAATCGGACTGCTTGATGACTCAACAATTCGTCTCTAGCTCGATTGTAGCATTCAAAGCGTTCCCACTTTTAATGACGAATGTGACATGCCACTTCTTGCAGACTAAGTTTAAGTACATTTATGGCAAAAAATAAGTCTAGTGTGACACAGCAAATTACAGAACAACGGTAGGCCTGGGCAACGAATAACCAAGGCAAGCGAGTAAAATAAAAAGTATATTTCGTTGGTGTCTTTCTTAACTATTTCTATTTGCTGATAGCGCTTCGCATGCTTCCTTAACTTTTTAATCACTCGTTCTTTGCTTGTTTCTTAGTACTTTTTCCAAAGTGTATTTCTTCATTACTACTTGCCACAGCCACAGTGTGAGCCAGTCTCCACCTCCTCCCTATCCAAAAGTTGCTGGCTGAGGTTAATTGAGCGCAATACTTTTGTAGAAAAACTATATACGAACACCCTAGAGTGTATATGTTTTCGATTGGTGACAATGAAACGTGCGTTTATTGTAGTAGTAAAAGGTTCACGCATTTACTTAAGTCAGCAGCTGTTGGCTGAGCTTGGAAAGGGGTAAACGTATGTGAATGTTGTGGCAATTATGGCAGTGTGTTTGTGTGTTTGTATATTTAAGTACATTCAACTGTTAACGCTGCCGACTTGAGCTCATAGTTAAGAGACTCAATACATAACATATTTACACTTACATGTACTCAAGCTAGTGATGGGCGATATCGTAACTTTTCAGGAACTGTGTTACTCGTGACTGTGACTTTCCAATCACGGTAATTATAAATTGTGACTGTGACAAAAAAAGGTGCAAATGAAACAATTTAGCAAAATATTTTATAGAACTTCATATTTATGCGCGGGTACATACATACATATTTGTTTTTATTTATTAAAGTTAATTAAAAGTCAAAGACATACATAAATTTCTCAATAATAAAATATTAGAGAAATTCAAATATATTAAATTGAAATACCTAAAAATATCTAGGTTTACAATTTAACTCGTTAATAAGTAGTAAACCTATTTTCAAGTGTGGCTAAAGGTTAAATTAGAGGTACCATACCATAACGCCATAACCATAATCGTAGTCATAACCATATTTAAGCAATCGATTAGTGGTGCCATAACCATAAACAGCTGATATTTGCAATAAACTGAAAGTAAATAAAAATTTAGTAAAGTATGTAAAACGCGGACGCAAAATATAAATTAAAACTCATCAAAACAAAATAAACTGCACATGAAGAACAAAAATATCACAATAAACAAGGCGAATCAGCAATCATTTGTTTATGGTTACGGCAAAAACCAAAATTCAGTTGGTCGCTATGGTTATGGTTATGGTTATGGCGTTATGGTATGGCACCACTAATCGATTACAGTGTAACCCATAAGGTTGGTTGGATCAGCTGTTTTCTATGGTTATGGTTATGGCACCTCTAATTGAACCTTAATGCTAAATTTTTATTCTCACTGTATTAAGGCGTGATTGCGACTTCTACTTTTTCACAGTCCGATTGCGTTATTGCAACTGCTACTTTATCACAGACTCTGTTCGCGATCCGTGACAGCGATTGTGACTGTAAGTGCTACTTTTTCACAGTCACAATATCGCAATACTGTGACTATTACTTTGTCACTGCAGTGATCAGTGACTTTTTAGTATCAGTGACAAAGTCACAGGTACGCAAAGATTTGCCATCTCTAACTCAAGCTCAGCTGATTTAAATGAGCAGCGGTAGGTGTCAGTGCAGTTATACGCGATTTGAAGAAAATTTCAAAAGTGGAACTTACGTTTAATTTCTTTATGGACTTATAATTACGTCATTACAATTACATATGTAGCAAAGTAATGCTTTGCTTGCGGAAACTTGCTTTTTTTTTAACAGGCCTCTCTTTGTGTTTGTGTCTTTTTCGCTACAAAATTAATTTTTTTCTTCAAGCCTGTTTTGTGTTAGTGTTTTTTTTTCGCTACAAATTGAAATTAAAACATAAAAATTAATTTCTCATACATGTAACAACATGTGTATGCATGCAGGTGTGACAATTTGTGTGTTTAAATGTAAAAAAAAAAAAAAAAAATACGAAAGTAAGAAAGGATTTTGCTAATGACTTTTTCGGCCTTGAAGTGTGGTTCTGAAATTTCATTTATATTCCCCAAACCAAATTTCAATAATTTTTTAATAATCATTTTCAGTACAGCCAATTTATCATTCTTTAATCTAGAAATACTGTAAATGTTGCAAAATTGTTTTAATTGCTCATTTCATATTTAATGAATTAATTTTAACTTCTTGCTGTTGTAGTTACCAGTTACTTCATTTCAAAGTTATGATTAATAGCTTACACTCTTTTTCCTGCTTTTTATTACCACTTAAATTTTGCTGTTATTTTTCTTTGTACTGTTTTTATTTCGCTTTTTAGAGGAAAAAGTAAAAAAGTAAACTAACACAAATATCTTTACCGTTTTATACATATGTATGTATGTATGTACAAAGAGAAGTCATACCTTGAACTTGAAATTGTAAAGTATCAGTGAATGGAAATGTATTATTCATTTAAATTAATTAAATTTTTGAATAGTTTTTTTTTTATTTTCCAATACTAATTATTCACTAAAAAAAAGGCCAGACGTGAAAATTATGACGTAACTTACTGCTAAAATTGGCTAGTGTCGTTACTTATCATACACTGACAAGGTAATTTTGTATTAAGGTGGTTAAAAAATGGTTTTTTTTTTAAATTTTGAAATTAAAAAAAATATTTAGATGTCACATAAAGCGCTCGAAATTTCGCATGTAATTTTTTTAATACAAAGCACAAGACTTCTGTGGATAACTAATTGTATATTTAAAATGTTTTTTATTTTTACTACTCACAAGTTTTTTAAATCCCCCAAAATCGCAAAACACAATTGTTTTTAAATAAAATTAAATAGTTAATTTTAATTTACATTTGTAGTCTTCTATTGAAAACATGGCTTTTTTGATTGGAAAAAAATTATTTTAATTTTTTCTATACTATGTCCATGGAAAGTGGGGTTTTCCCAAGTAAATATAAATTTTTCCCAAAATTTGGGACCACCCTACTATACATACATACATACATATGGACTGCCCTTTCTCATATTTTGTTTACTGCTTTCTTCGATAAAGTTAATTAAATTTAAATTGAGTACAACGGATTCCGAATTCCATCCTGTGATATAAACATTAGTTTTTAAAGGATTATTTCAACTGCAGTTATCTGACTAAATGTATCAAAGCAAAAGCCAAATGAGCGGTATCAACACGAATGGTCACTACAAATACAGACGTCGATAGTCGATATGATTATCCAAACTCTAATATTTATCGATACGTTTATAGACAATTTACTGCTTAAGGGTCTAAGATATGCATACGAAATATGTATGTGTAGATATTCTATTACTTACATTGTTCGTTATCGATGTTGTTATCAATAATGTTATTGGTATCGTTATCGTTATTGATATCGTTAACCAATATATTTCTCCTTACTAATTAACATTCCCTCTTATTAATAATTTTATCATTATTATTATTGTTATCGTTTTCGTTATTAATATCCTTATCGATATATTTTTCTTTATTGATATTAATGTTGCTTTCGTTATCAATATTTTCTTGTTATTTCTATTCTTGTTGACATTATTGATACTTAATCGAAATTTTTTCATAAATAGTTCATGTCGGTGGAATAACTTAAAAATATACCCCCCCATTTGATTTATTTTAATTTTACGTTTAATTGGAAGTAAGTCTAAACTAACGACGCGTGCAGTCAAAGCATTGATCGATTGTTAACGCAAACGTTAAACTAAAGAATATAAATGGAGAAGAAGGCACAACACGTTATAATTAGCAACGAGTGAATCTCCAGGGGTATGCTATCTCTTTTGCTCAAGTTAATGTTTTGATTTGCTAGAGTGAGAAAGCATGCCCCTGGAGATTCGTTCGTTGCAAAAAATAACGTGTTGTCCCTTTTTAACATTTACGTTCTTTGGTTAAACTATTTTGAGTCTTAAACATGTATGCCAGATTCAAATGAATACTTCATTTTCTAAAATTTTAATAAAAATTTTTTGTAAATTTTTGAAACTGAAAACCAGCTATAAAATAATATTTTACAAACATCCAAAATAGCAAAGAATATGTAGAAGTATTTGGCTGAAGCAGTGAATTCAAAAACAAAACACTTGATTCGCCTCATTTTAGTTTGACTCTTGGATTTAGTGCAGTTGGTTTTTGTTGATCAAATACAAACAAATTGGGTCAAAACCTTTTAAGTTTTTTTTGCCACCATTATAGGTAAAAAATTACTCGCTTTTTACTACGAAAACACAAAAAGCAAATGCCAATCCCCAGCAATGAAGTCACGTTACATATAAACCATAACTAATTGACTACAAAAACCAGCATTCAAATAGGCCTTGGCAGTTGATCTTTGTACCGTATCATCTTTCAGCCTCATTTTGTGCATTCATAAACACAAACAACAGCAAATCAAAAAGCAATTAAGCCAAGCTTTGAATAAAAAGAGGCTTAGCAAATGCAAAGAAATGATGAAAAATACTGCGATTAATATCGGCTATGCACGCCGAGACGAACTGCGTGTGCAAACACTCCTAAGCAAAGGTGAGCAGAAGTTGCATTGCACAGCGCCACGCTGTGAGTATAATCGTGGGAATTCGCCAAGGCCCGGGTTAAGTTTCCAATGCACAGCTGAGACTGTTTAATTGCCACACAATGAATGAATAATAGTGAAGTGTATGAGCCAGCGACAGTGCGGTCGTCTAGCGGTGTGCGGATGGTGAAATGCGTGGCGGTCACAAAGCGTTGCGACACTGGCTGACATTGAAAAGATGAGCGCGCAGACGCATGAGCGACGGTACGAACCTCTGCTTGTTTACTTGCAATTTCAAAAGCAATTGCAGCAATTGTAATTTCATACATAAACGATGAAGACGATGATGCTGTTGATGGCAACAATTCGAACTGCAGCAATGCTTAGCATCAGAGTGACAACAATAAATTGATAGCAAAAGTAATTTCAGCAAAGCAACCGATTTTGTTTTCGTCGCAGCTTTCGCATTTTGCGCTTTACGTGAGCTAGCTTTTTGATGATTAATTTTCTTTGTGAAATTTTTTTTTTGCTTAAGAATACTTATCTTTGATTCCGAATTTTAAACTCATTGAACTTTTGTAACGTGACCTCGTGCAATTCATTATTAAAATCTCTTCAAAAATTCACTTTCTCAACAAAGTTTATTTGTAAAAGTTCAAAAAAATTTGCTTATATTGGTGGAGGATAAAACCATATAAAAACATAAAAAAGAAAGATTCGGTAGCTTCTTTCCACAAAAAAAAAATTTACTTAATTAAAACTAAAAAAATGAACACATTTTCTAATACGCATAATTTTTTGTGTTTAAAAAATTAAGTGCCGCAACCAAAAAAAGGCAAAGCATTTTACCATACACGAATATTTGAAGATGAAAAAGATATCTGCACGATGGTTGCCGCGATTGCTTACACCCGACCATGGTCACAAAAAATTAAAGCAAAAACAGATTGAGCAAAAAGGATTTATTCATTCCAATTACGACAAAATTCGCCGGATTCGAAATGCAGAACAGGCCTGCATCAGAAGGTGCTTTTTACTTAATTTTCGATTTTGGAGATTAAAAAAAACGATTTATTCGATATTCGAAAAATCAAGATTTCAAAAAAACCGTACAATAATTTATGAAAAAACCCGAAGAAAACCGGTTTGAAAAAACCGTGTTAATCACTCTAGTGAACGTACACTAAAACGATCACTGGCGAAAGATATTCAGAGCTTTTAAACAGATTTGATTTTAAGAAAAAAAAATTGCACAGGTTCATCTTAGAAGAACTTTATCGATTGTGCAGCGAACTTCTACCCCATACCCAATATTCCCCACATTAAGCGCCGAGTGTCTATATCGTAAGAGATTAAGATCAAATGAAAAGGTCAAAGCTGGAACGAACGCTTATTTTAGGCGGGTTCGAAAAAGGCTATTATTTTTTTTTAACGGAATTTGATTGGATTACCTGTTTTTTGAAAAAAAAAAAAAAAAAGGGATGACGGAAAATCGTTCCAATATACATCGAATATGATTGGTTTTAGATATTGAGACTGAGAGTGTGAAGTGGCTGAGTCAACAAACATACGATGATTGTCCACGCTAACACTCAAATACGAACCCATAAGATTCAAGTGTGCTGGTATCGGGGATTGGCTCACATTGCAAGTGCAAGCTGATTCAATAAATTATGCTTTGTTTTGAAATATACATATATATACATAAATACGAGTCGAAATATGTACATAAATACGAGTATGCACAAATCTATTATCGAATGAATGTTATGAATGTTTTTTCAAAAGTGCTTTTTTCTTTATTTTCCTTTTAACTTCACTGTATGTGTATTCAAAAATTCAAATTTCATAGTTTTCTGTGGTTTTGTTTTGGTTTTATTAGAATGCTTACACAATAATAATTATAATTGTTTACTTCATTTAGTTTTATTTTTTATTTCATTATTTTACTTTCGTGATTTATCGCTGCATCACTCCATGTACTTGAACTCCGCTACCGCGACTGGTATTTGCGCATATTTTCGTTTATTACGATATTTTTATTTACTTATTTTTTTTGTTGTTTTTTTTTCACTTGCGAACGCTTTTGTTTTTCTCCATCGCTTTGATCTCGTCACGTTCACGCGTGCGTAAAACGGCGCGTAAATTTTTTTGGTCAACATTGACGTTTGTCGTTCACTGACCAACGTTTTATGATTTTAAAAATGAAATTTTAATAAATGTTTTTGGCAAAAGTAAATAAAAAGTCTAAACTCAAATTACAAAAACAAAACAAAAAAGTAAACAAAAAAAATTACCGGTAAAATGTCACAATTTAATTTGAAAGGTTGAATTCAAGGCGAATTCATAAAAGGTGGTGTTGATCAATCAGCTGATTGGTGGTTGGTTGTCAAAATCAATTGTTTAGCTGCAAATAATCAATTGTTGCGTTTAACTGCAAGAAATTTAAAGATAGGTTTACTATAACTTTTTGCGGTAAATCTAATAGTGTAAAAATTATTTCGCGAAAGTTAAATACAAAGTAGATAAAGTTTGACAATAACCCACCAAAGCTTTGCATTTTTAGAATCGCTGACACCTTACATGGATTCGCCTTGGTTTAATTGTTTTTCCCATTTTCCTTTGTTCTAAAATTTATTATTACCGTCAATGCGAATTCATAAAAGTTGCAGCAAGTGTTTAAGAAAAAAGTGCGTGTATTTTGTTGTTGCTTTCGGTACAGCGGATGTCGAAACCGACCAACAAACAAATGTTTTTGACATTTGCTGTACCACGGCGATAGAGAAAACAAATCAATCAGCTGCTTACTAAGGCCACCTTACTAAACTCGCCTTGAAAACAGTTATGAGGCATAACTTATTTAAAAAATTTTAGAGTATGCTGTTTTGCAGCACGTTAAATTATAGCTACTCAAAAATTATACAAAAGTGTAGTCTGTGAGATATTCACACTTCCTCCAAACGAATAAAAATTGTATTGTTTTTCGAGCTAAAAAGACTCTTAGAAATCCACCCTGATTTGTAGTACCGTAACCATAACTAAAAAGATGACACATGCATTAAATTCTATATTTTGAAGCGCTTCAAAAATACATTGATATTTTTATTTTTATTTTAGGTAATCGCTTTTTTTAATATCTAACTTTGAATAAAGACGCAAAATATAAATTCATTTAATTTTAACAATCTATGTATGTTAAATTGAAACTGATTTAGGAGTCGGCAAAATCGCAAGAATATAAGCTTCCATGCTCCTGTTTTAGTTTATGTTTATGACTTGCAGTTTCTATCGGAAATCGAAGTCTTAGAAATTTACCAAATCTCCATGTGTAGTTTCAATTAACATAGTATTTTCCAGCTTTGCTGCACAAAGATTATTCACCCATGTGTAAAGCCAATGTCATTAATACCCTGCAATTACAACACTTTTTAAATTCGTACTTGCACTGCCTGCCAGCAACCAAACAGCCAATCGAGCAAAGTATTATCTCTCTTGACAATCAACGCTCGTTACCATTATTCATTATTCATTCATGGATTCTCTGTGTAGAGCGGCGGTGCAATCAGCGGTAGAGATTTCGCTGCACAGCATGCGAGTGGGACGAATTAGGCAACCCGGACGCGCTATTCCCTTAAAAACTACAAAGCACAAAAAAATAAGTTTAAACCCGCAACTAAACCGAATGGGACGAAGAGTAAATGTGGCGGCAATGCCAGGCTGCTGGTGTTATCCGGCACACCTTCTCGGAAGAGATGTAGAAAACAGCGCTTAATGAACGACAAAAACAAGCAACAAAAACGAGCAGCAAGCAAAACTGCATGCAGATAAACACTGACAGCAATGCGCCATTGACCAGCAGGGAGTGACCGACCGAAGCAACGACCCGTCAATAATGGGTCGTTAAGGCATTAGCGGGGTGGAGAACTCCGCGGTGGGGGTGAGGGGTGAGGGGAAGTGTGTAGGATGCAATGGCATTGCAAGGTAGACAAAATGTGCAATGAACTTCGTTCGCTCACTGCATCGCATGCCAACATACTCCTCGTAAATTTGTATTAAAGAGATGAGTACAACAGTTGGTTGGACTCAGTCCAGTATGTTTGTATGTTTGCTTGAAGTCGTATGTGGTCAGCAAGATTCAATTGCGTGCGGAGATGCAGCTTATTTTGCATATCAGTTACCTTTTAATGTTATGTACCCGGTTGTTTGCTAGTTTTTTTTTTTTAGCTTTTTTTAGCTTGTTAAGTTTTAGTTTATGGCATTTGACATGCAACATGAAAATATTTCACATCCCTAGACGCATGAAAACGCCAAATTTTTTTGTTGCACTTAAGCGATGGTACAATGTTGTGCCTGGTCAGCGAGACGCATCCATATTTGTTTTGCTACAAACTTGAGACTCAAGGACAGACCTCGAGTATCTTTCGGAAGGAACTTTGATTAATAAGTATGGTTGAACTCTTTATGATCCCGAAAATAACGGAATGTGGCTTGAAAACAGTAGTAGTAGCACTTTTTTTTTTTTTAATTATATGGAGCAATTTCAGTTGTGGCTAAAACTCGAATACCATCAGGGGATATGTGATACACAGGCACAGGTACAGTCCAATTTGTATATTTTCATATGTGGACCTGCTTTTAGTTTTCGTTCGGCTTGTTTTAGACTTAGATGACACATACTTTGAGAGATATTTGTTGAAGTCAGTGAAAGTATATTATTTGTCATTAAAAAAGTCTCAGGCCCGATGGGTTTCTAATTTTGCCCAATTAGTTTTTCTTCCGACTGCCTTCTAAATATCACTGAGCCCTGTGAATGGTGCCCAACACTGGATAATGCATGTTTTTATTTCTGCTACTAAAATATCTGTTGCGCTAAACCATAAATATCTCACCATTTTGATCTGTGTCTTGTTCCAAATTGTGAATAGTCCAACAGTTTGTGATTCAATGACATAAAATATGCTCTGCAAGCTTGTTCTGCATGCTTACAAAATATGCAGTCTATTTCTACAGAACGCTCTTGCTGATTGTGCCACAACTTGGAATGGTTTGTCTGGTAGCTACTTAGAGCTCTAAAAACCTTCCGACCGAGTGCCAGACGTTTTTCGTTGTTCCTTATGGAATGAGTGATGATTGTCTTCTTCTCAAATGTTTTCACAAGTGGATAGCAATCTAACTACCTTCTCAATTCCTAAGTAATCCTATTATTCGTAGCAAACTCTTTGCGAGGCGAGTTGCGCCACGACGTTTCTTCTTGATACTATTTTGAATTATCTACTCAATAGACTTCCACTGAAAAATTTTGTTTGCTCAGATTTCGATAATGAGGACTTTCGCTAGAAATTTTATTGACAGCATTTTATGCAACCCTGCCGCAATAATGGCGTCCCAGTAATTCCTTTGTCAATCATTAATTACGCACCACTGCAGTGAGGTGGTAATCAGATTTCGTTTCAAAAAATGTCCAAATGACCCCGAATAGCGCAATTTTTCGTCCTGGGCAAACACGAAGCGTCCCAGCAGGTCCATATCTAAATTACTACAGTACTCGCTCCCCGTCGAGTCCTTCCTCAATTCCTGTTTAATTTGTTAAACCGGACAATCTGTATTTGTTTTATAGCATAGAGGCTTCGATCCACAAGTCGATTATACCCGTTATAACAGAATTGGTTTCATTTACGTGAAAGGAAAATATAAAAAACCTCGACATTTATTCAAAAACCTTTCAACAGCCGCCCTTTACAAATTCTACATTCTGTTTTAAACTAAAAACTACGCCTTTTACAATCGGGGCACCGCAAATACCGTCAACACCCTCGCTTCCGAGGCAGGTGATAATAACCAGCGCTAAATCAACACTTTCGCACCCATCAGAACTAAACCAATAATAGCAACAATAACAAATATTTTCGCCACATTAAAGGTGCCCGTGTTCAAATGTTCCAATACTACACATATTGCTTCTAGTTTTAAGGGGCGCACTACTGGCGGGGGGGTGGTACGTTCGCCAAACGAGTGCCAATTTAGTGTAAATGCAATTATGGGTAACAAATGGAGGTACAGTGCAAGTGAACTGCATGTGTGATTGAAAAGCAAAACCAACAAAAATTGCAAACACTTTAGCTGTAAATGAAATATTGCATAACAATGTTAACAGGTTGGTTGGTTAGTTGGTGTGCTGGTGACGTTGATGTTGATGTTGATGATGCAATGTGAAAAATGAAAACTTCGCGCTTCGTTTGATTTAATTGTTGTTGCTTAACAAAGTGTAGCAAAAACGATGCAAAACATACGCCACACACTGTGCCAGAAAAGTTGCGCATATTGTGAAAATGCGTGTAAATATTTAAAGATGTGTGCACGAAGTCCGTATGTATTTTTCCACAATGTGGCGGACGTATTTTTTTTTTTTTAACTTGAAGCAGGTACCTATTCTATTCTATTTGAATGAGTTGCTGAAAAAGCGTTTTTTGAGGCGTGAATTAGTCGGTGGATAGTTGTGCTAAACTGTTGTTTTTTTATACTTCAGCAATTTTCCCTTTTACACTTTCCATTTGGCACTTTCTAACCAACAATAAAATTTGTAGTTAGTGCGGCAATTTGTTTGGAATTATTGTTTTATTAACTCTAAGGTAAGTTGCTCATAGTTTTACAAAAAAGTGTATTTTCAAATACATTTTTTTTTTTTAAATTTTTGAACAAGTTGTCACTTCGAAAATATTTCACTTTAATACTCTGCGCGCTTAGAAACTAACGCCCGGAAATTTTTTATAATATGAGTACAGTTTCCTCCCAGTTGGTCTCAAGTAAGAAGGTTTGCACAACTTAAGGTCCACTGTACTACAGTACTTACGTCACCTTCAAGGTGTATCCTAATGAAATTCGTTAATCTTCAACACTTAATAATTCGTCTGGTTGAGCTCACTTCACAGCAATCAAGTTTTTTATCTACAGACAAATGCAGTGTCTCAAAAGTATTTGATCCTGAGCGTTGCTATCGGGGTTTTGACAATCAAGATCAAATTAAATCGGCTGTCGTGACATCGGAAATTTGTCTTTGAAATACGGAATGTGATCACTCGAAATTATTCCTAACTTGGCACCAACCCTAAATTTTGCTTTCAGCTTTGAAGCGACTCAGAAATAAGTTTTGACGTAGAATTTCCAAGTTGTTTATGGAATTAGTTTGTGACTGATGCGCGGGTCTAGTTTGGGATCGGTCTCGTAAAGCTTTGGTTTGGGCTTGTGGTCAATCTAAGAAAGCTTCCAACTACAACGCGAAAGTATTTCGAGTACTCGTACTTGAAGATCGCTTTAAGCTAACTTGAAATATGGCGATTGAAGTTGCGCTTGTAGAGGATGTTCATTTGAGGATGCTGTCTGTAATTAGTACATATGTATGTAGATCATTGTGTTCGCAATTTATTGTAAATTTCTATTACTAGTCAATCGCCATTTAATTTTTCGCTATAGTGCCATTCTATTTTTAATTACTGCAAAATTAACGCAATTTCAGCAAAACCCAACCTCTTTTCACAAATCCCAATGCAAGCTTTTAATCTCACACATTTATATTTAGCACATTCTTTGTACGTACAAACATTAGTATGTAGCTTCGTATTATTAACGTCACACTGTCAGTTAGCGAGTCAATTAAAACCTGATGAAGACTAAACAAATCGTGGCATTATTCGCCTCACCTCATTTGCTTCCTTTGAACAATGACGCGTGGGCGATACGCCGAGACTTACACGCTTACTATGTATGTACATATCTATGTACTTATGGTATGTCAATATACGTGCATATGTACATATATTTGTGCTTAAGTGCACACCCATGTTGCACATTTTTCTCAATTGTTCCACTCAATTTCTGTTTGTGGCTTGTCACTTAAAGCTTATTAAGGCCATGTTTGCTTGCTCACTTTGGCCTAATCACGAAAATGGCCATTGAATTGCCATCAGCCAGTGCGATTACTATCAGCTAGCCGCAAAACATGCGCATCGTTGTACTACTTGTATATTGTTGTTTTTCTCTTTTGCTTTGTTGATGAAAAACATGTAATAGTTTTGTGTTTGTTAAAAATACAACGCCACAGTTTTGCCGAATCACAAGTCTGCGAAATTGCGAAAGCACAGTGAAACGGCTTGGAGAATAAAATGGGGAAAAATTGTATCGTAACCGAATCCAAATGATTTTATTTTTGCTTCCGATGTTTTGCCGGTGAATTAATTTAAAAGAAGTTAATGAAACTGACTTCAAAAAATATCTTTCTTTAATTGCATGGAATGAGCAGGCGATTGCACCCAATAATCAAGTTTTCTAATGTCTCGTTCGATAATCTGCATGAGTCTCTTAATTATATTAAAAAACAAGTATCTTTAAGTGACTCCATCTAAAGCAGAGATGCTCAGTTCATAGCACACTCCAACACGCCGGAATCAACTTTTAGCTCTCTCCTCTCCATCTTGCCTCCTTACGAATTTTAGGTTTTTTTAGTCAACATCATTGTAGCTCAAATTTTTTTCAAGTCATTGTTTAACCAAAATTTAATCTTATTTCTACTTGCTTTTCCACATATTTAATATCTGATTTTATGAAGTTGATCTTATTTCGTTGCGCTCGTAAGCGGATCCTGCTTGTCTATCGCTTCGAGCTTTAATGATGAAGTGTTGGAGCGATACTCTTTAAGAGCTATACATTGATAAATACTCGTACATTAGGGAGCGAACTAACAGCCCCGGTGGCTCTAATCCAAGTAGAAAATAATTCGGGCAAGTAGAGCTCGGCTTAAAACGCCAGAATCAGCCGATGTAAATACAGTTTCAATTCAATTCTTACACTTTTTTTAAATTATTTTTAAGCTTAGGGCCGATAGTTTATTGGAAAAATTATTAGGAAAAAACCACAATAATCAAAGCGGTAGAAGTTGTAGTACTATCACAACATTTCCCCATCAGACTTCTTTCTTCTTGGCTTCTGCGCGAGTCGAACCCGCAACATCATACGCAATACGCATTGCATTCTTTTAGACTTCCTGCAATGATATATAGATAACTATGATCGTACATATTTTTGTGCTAATTTTTTTGCATAAAAATTCGCATCGTAAATAAAAAATTTAACAGTTACAGGGATCCCTATTTTTACGGATCATCGCAGGAGTAACGTATTTATTATTGAGCCTTAAATTATGCCATAAAAACTTGATTATATCCAAATATGTTTTAAAATACTGAAATAATGTTTTTTTTTTGCATTTTTTAGAGCCGTTTTCTCATCTTCCTAATTATGCAAGTTGTCGATAAAATTTAAAGAATAAGGAAATTTAACAGGGTTGTTAGAAAACAGCTGCTAAAGGCTTAAATTCAAGTATTTGCATAGTTTTAGGCGCAGTAGCTATAACAATAGTCAATGCGAAGGGTTTTCTGATCAGCGTCGAAACAGGGCTTTAGCTTCCAGTGACATTATTGTGACGAAAATTTTCCAAGTAACTTTTATGCTAAAAACACACTGTACGCCAAAAAATTGTTCACTATAATGAGTTGCATCGATTTTCGTACAACAATTGTTACTTGCTTCGAATGCATCTTTACTGCTCGCAGTAAATGTGGTTTTTGTGGTTTGTGGTTGGCAATTTGCGAGTTGCGATTGTTGCTGACGCAAATAAACACTGATAGACACTCCCGCATTGTTGAGCGTCTTCCACCACAATTTCGCGCGCAAATTTCCTCATACCCCAACAACTATCATTTACTATGGCTAACAACTAACTGCCACAATGGCTACATATGTTTGTACATGCGTTTCTTCACGCCGTGCTACTAAGTAACTGGGCTCAAATGACTTGGATGCCTGACTCTTCCTGTGCCTGACTCTCGTTTACTGCAAGCGCGCGCACTTAAAGCGTAACGAAGGCGCGCGCGCGCGCTATACACAATTAAGCTTTCTGCAATTTGGCACACACAAGCTGTGTTCATTTGTATCTACACAGCTCGGCAAACTGTTGGTACGTGCTGATTAAGCGAGTTTCGCATAGTCGAAGTTGGTACACTTGGCGTTGCCACTTGTCCATGCCACTCACTGGCTCGACTGACAATGCATACACGCAAAAATATGGCAAAGAGTGCCTGTATTTTTCAATTAATTTCGCTTTTCATTAGGAAAAGCGAGTTTGGCCAGTTGCAAATCGCGGCACAAACCAACTCATATCTGTAATTATGCAATTTATTTGAATATCTGCGAAATGTGTCTTAATTGCTTGACAAGTGGACATGTGGACAAGTGCAACAAAACCACCAGCGCTTTGCACGGCTGCCACTTGAAACTAAATAAACTAGTTGCTAAAAGCTATGAAATTGGTTATTGCATTTGCTGCCTTATGGAATGCCTACGCTGACTTTAACCCAAATTTCATTTTCGCCGAAGCCAAGTGTCTGCAAGTTAAAAATATGCACAAATTTGCCAGCTTGTGCCTCGCGTTGGCGAAAAGTACATAAATATTTTTTGTGCTTTTCCACATGTGCGCCTGCGCAAAACAAATAGCCCACAAAACAGAATGGAATTTTTTTTGAGCAGCAAATCAGCAGCCTGCCCGTCGTAGCATTTCAATAGGTAGTTGTTTGTGCAACATTTTGAAATCGTGTCACGCAGTCAACGTTGTCACCTTCGTCCTCCTACTCCACTTAAGTGGGGAACAAGTTTTTTTTGTCTGAACAAGTTTTTCTTTCGCGCTGCATTTGGCATTGCAACCAAGCTGTGTGTTGTTGTTGTGCGCGCATGCGCAGCAAACATAAAAAAAACGACGATAAACACGAATAAATCATATGGCGACGCAGTAAGCAGTCAAGTTAGGCGGTAGACGCAATGCCAGCCAAATCGGCCAAATCGTCAACTGGCCGCAAAATGCGAAAGTGACCTGCCAACAAGGAGTTCGTACAAATCGACAGACTGACTGACTGAAAGACTGAAGCGCGGCCTGAGTGAGTCGCACAAAGGAAGTTTGTTTTAATTTTTTTTGTTTTGTTTAGCTGGTAGTATTTTGAAGGTAGCAGAAAGGCTTTGCAAAGTGGGTCACGTGAAGCTTTTACTTTCTATGGCAAATTATTATATGAAAACCTTAAATGTGAGTACAAAAAAGTGGTTGAGTTAATTGAAAAAAATTGAGATTATCTTGGTATACATACATATCATACATCAGGTGCATCATTGATGCTCAGGTGGAGTAGTTGTACTTTTTCGGAGTCACAATACGATCCCTGCCACTGTCACTGCCCGAGTTGAGTCTAAACAAAAAAAAAAGCAGAAGCGGTTGTTATTTTTAATTTAAATGAATTTGATACTAAGAGACCTCGTTGTTAACAAATAACCGAATTTCTACAAAAGTTTTAATTTTTTTTCAATAAAGATCCACCAGTTTCGTATCCAATAAAAATTAGGCTTGATTAACAATGCGAAATTAATTGGAAAACGTATATCCTTTCCAAGCTTCATCATCGTCCGGATCGCTCTTTATCCAAGAACTAGGTCATTCCCCGCAATACAAAACCTTCGTCATCCAATGTATGTATCTTCCCTTTGTTAAAATCTCAGAGAGATTAAATAAATTTTAAGAGATGAAATAACTCTGACAACTTAACCGAGTTTCTGATTGTGGTTTAGACAATCCCAGATTATCGCTGGCATTGCTTCAGGTCGAATGGCAGTAGGAGTCGTATTCTAATAACAATAACACCACAGGGTTCTGCTGATAATAGAAGCCCGATTTAAGATGAATTATGCTAACGATGTAGAATCATGCCGAAAACGGACTTCACTGCTCAATTGCTTACATAGTCCGAAATAAAAACTGTGCAAAAGACGGAGCTTTTATGAATTGGGTTCAGTAAAAATTTATATTCACTCGCTGAGTTACCAACGGAAATCGAATATTAGCAATGAGTGATCCTTGATTTCAGTAAAAAGAAATATTGTTTTAACGAAGTTTTCATTGTCCGCAAGAGTAATATCGTTTTTAGGTACTAAGCACGAATTTGAGTTGTAAAACAAAAGGCTTATTGAATTCGATTGGCAAACAATTCTGTCTTGCAAATTGATCCCAATTTTTGATTAAAAAAGTAAAAGTAAATTATATTTTATATTTCTTTCTCAATAACAACAACAACAATTTATGTACCATTACTAACGCTGAACTTGACAACGAAAAAGAAATACAAGTCAGTCATTAACATTTAACGCTGACAGCAACAAACAATAAATAAATTTATACCAGCGCATACTAAAACTAATGACTCGAGCAACCTTCAAATTGTAAGCTTTTTTGCATTTTATTTTTGCCCGTGTTTTGTTTTAGCTGGTGGGAGTATTTCCACTTTTGTCTACACATTTCTATGCTTTCGGCAATTTAATGGGGCCCGATGAGACGAATTGGGAGCGAATGCATTGCTGAAGGCATGCGATAAATAAAATACGAAGTTATACAAAGTACACTGCAATAGAAAAATTATTCGACAAGTGACTTGT
Organism: Philophylla caesio; assembly: GCA_963971545.1. Taxonomy (NCBI): domain Eukaryota; kingdom Metazoa; phylum Arthropoda; class Insecta; order Diptera; family Tephritidae; genus Philophylla; species Philophylla caesio. The sequence continues at coordinate 111,696,508 of OZ020608.1, read as the reverse complement.
TTTTAAATGCGTTTCACGTCAAAATTTTTTTGTTTTCATTAATTTTGAAGAAATAAACTTTTGGTTCAAAACTGTTAGAGTTTTCTCGCAGAGGAAATAAAAACGTGTCCGTTCGTTTTGAAGTATTTATTCAGAGTGCCGTTTTTAAATAGCGGTGTGATATAAAGAGAGTAGTTAGTGATTATATACAACTAATATATAAAAGATGAGTTTATGTTTGCAGGGTTGCATTTAGAATTCAACAATCGTCCCCTCAAACAAAACTTATAAATAATGAAAAAATCACAATTCAAATGTGTTACAATTCAATTTTAATTAATCTACAAGCATCAATATGCTTCTGCTTTCCCAACGCCTTAGTGAGTACGTCTGCCGCATTTTCATTTGTCGAAACATACTGCACCTCAATTTGTTCTTCTTCGAATTTTTCACGAATGTAGTGGTAGCGTATATCTATGTGCTTACTTTTCTTATGCACCGCAGGGTTTTTTACCATAAATTGTGCACTTTGGTTGTCACATAAGATAGGAGTGGAATTCTGTACGTACTCATCAAATCCCATTTCAGTTAGGAGACCACGATAAAATACTACTTCCTTCGTCCCCTGACACAATGCAATGTACTCTGCCTCCATAGTACTTAAGGCAACAACAGACTGCTTCCGTGATTCCCAGGCTACAGCCCCACCTGCCATCAGGAGAACGTAACCAGTATACGATTTCCGATCAAAACTGTCACTACCCCAATCAGCGTCTGTGAAACATATAAGTTTTTCAAGATTAGTAGAATATGTTATTTTACCATTTGGATTTTTAGCCAAATATCTGAGCACGTGTTCAGCCGCTTTCATATGTTCATTATGTGGATGAGCATTATACTGCGATAATTTTGATACCACATAAGCAATATCTGGCCTCGATAAAACCGCTAAGTACATAAGTGCACCAATCAAGCTTTGATACCGCTTTATTTCCAAAACGCTGCACTGTTCTTCACACTTTTTCAAGACTGTACCAGGAGCCCATGGAGTCGCCGCTGGTTTACAATTTTCCATGCCCCATTTTCGTAGAATCTCATCTGCATACCGCCTTTGATGAATAGTGATGTCACCTCGTTCACCAACGCGTTCAATTTCCATACCCAAATAGAATGTTATTGGTCCGCGGTCGACCGTCTCGATAAATTTGTTTAAATTTGATATAATGTTTATCATCTCATTTTTACTTGAACACGCCAACATCATGTCATCAACGTACAAACCAATAATGCAGATTTTATCACCATTACGACGAAAATATACGCTTGTGTCAGACTTGCATCTTACAAATTTCATTTTTAATAAAATTTCTGTTACTTTGCGATTCCACTCACGACCAGCTTGCTTTAACCCATACAAAGCCTTCTTTAGTTTGCATACTTTACTGGGATTTTTTACGTCTTCAAACATTGGTGGCTGCAGCATGTAAACACTGTCCTCTAATTCGCCGTTCAGGTATGCTGATACAATGTCAACATGATTGACCAACAATTTATGTTTCGCTGCTAACGCTAAGATCAAGCGTATCGTTGAGTGACGAACTACTGGTGCAAAAGTCTCACAATAATCTACATTATACCTTTGCGAGCACCCTAATGCAACCAGTCTAGCCTTGTATTTCTCAATAGAACCGTCAGACTTTCGTTTTAGCGCAAACACCCATTTGCAACCGATAATGTTTTTGTTGTATGGTTTTTCCACTAACTCCCAAGTGTGATTACGTAATAGTGTTTCATATTCAGCTTGCATTGCTTCCTTCCAATGCATTGCATCGCTTGAGCCCAAAGCCTCAGCCACCGAAGTAGGATTTTCTATTACAGAATTTAACATTTCAGGTCCAGCATCAGAACAATAAACCTTCCGCGGTCTTCCTTTGCCACCTGTTCGCATAATTCTTGGCCGTCCTCTCCTTCGCTTGTTGGTTGTTGTTGGTTGCTCTTCGCTAGAAGTGTCGCTCTCATCATGTCTGTCATTTTCTTTCGCTTCATTTTGGACATTAACTGCCCCTGTGTCTGCTGGCAGCATGTTATCTACCTCGCCAAATTTTCTATCAAACTTTTCAGTAAATTCCATGTAAAATGGCTCTTCGTTGTTCTCGTCACAGCTTTGCTTTTTCTCAAATGAATCTTCAAAAAATATAACATCTCGCCCGATTGTTATTTGTTTGGTATTCACATCAAATAGTCTATATCCTTTTGTTGTATCTTGATATCCGACAAACTTTCGTTTTACACCTTTTGGTAAAAACTTGCCGCCACGAGGTTTCGGTCCCTTTTGAAGGACTACCGCATCGCAACCAAATATTCGTAAGTGATTTACGGATGGCTTACGACCATGCCACCTCTGATATGGCGTTACATCTGCTAATACCTTCGTAGGAGCTCTATTTCTTATATACGCCGCTGTACTAATGGCTTCTGCCCATAATGTCTGCGACAATCCGGATGCATTTAGCATACACCGAGCCATTTCTACTAGCGTTCTATTGGCCCTTTCGGCCACACCATTTTGCTGAGGAGTATACGCTACTGTTGTTTGGTGCTGGATGCCTCTTTCAGCAAAATATTTATTAAAATGCGAATTAACAAATTCTCTCCCATTGTCACTTCGCAACGTTTTAATCTTCCGACCTGTCTGTTTTTCCGCTGTTGCAGCAAAAAGTTTAAATTTGTCAAAAGCTTCAGATTTCTTCTTCAGAAAATATACTGTTGTATAACGCGTGTAATCGTCGATAAACGTTATAAAGTAAAACGCCCCACCGACCGAACTGACTCCAATCGGTCCGCACAAATCTGTATGCACCAGTTCCAAAATACCTCTTGCATAAACACTACCATAGTGCATATATGGCTTGCTATGTATCTTACATATTGCACATGTGAAACAGTCTATAGACTTCGGTATTTGCACATTTAAACCGTGTACCATTTTCATACTTGACATTTTATGTAGATCTCGCACGTTTAAATGACCGAACCGTCTATGCCAACCGCTAACGTCATCACCAATTGCACCGTTTATGCTTTCCATTGTTTTGCATTCTAATAAATTTGCGGTATAAATGCCACCATTTTCCGCAGTGGAAGCGTGCTGGGCCCATAACCTTATGTTAGAGTTTTCTCGCAGAGGAAATAAAAACGTGTCCGTTCGTTTTGAAGTATTTATTCAGAGTGCCGTTTTTAAATAGCGGTGTGATATAAAGAGAGTAGTTAGTGATTATATACAACTAATATATAAAAGATGAGTTTATGTTTGCAGGGTTGCATTTAGAATTCAACAAAAACTTTATAAAAATATAAGAAAACAAGTTGTGAAGAAAAATGTTAGAAATATCTCGGGCATGCAGTGAAAGAAGTAAACATTTGTGTAGTGAACGATTCTTATTTTCTTGAAAAATTATTCAACATTTATATAACTATGGTATTTTTGAGCTTAATTACTGCGCAACTGAAAAATTTCAAAGTATTGTTATGGGTTTAAAATGCGATGCAAGTCTGTTGAAATATTTTTAGTTTTGTATAAACAAGCCTTATTGACTTTATTGGTTTTTTTTTTGTTTTAAAATTTATAAAATTTTGAATAGATTCTTTCGTAAATGTATGTTATACGAAAAATTTTAAGTTTTATATCAACATCATAATAAAATTCATAAAAATGAAAAAAGATTTGAAAATGTAATTTTGTATAAAATTTTAAAGCTATTTTATGATTTTTGTGACCATCCGGTATATTTTTATATAAAAATTTTCACAAAAGATATAAGAAATAAAAAATTTACTCGTTGAACTATTTTTTTGTCGCAGTGATTATTTGGATTATTTTACTGTTGAATAGCTTGTTTTACGAATTTAATTTATTTTCATAGCCCGAACATTTGAAATTTTGATTTTTGTACAATACTGCATACACTGTGTTCACAAATTATAGCACAAACACGATTAATTCTTTAACAAAAACCATTTTTAAAAGTTTATAAAAATCTTAGAAAACATTAAACAAAATTCCATCAAAATTTTGTAATTAAAAAAAATTTAAAATTTTTGGGTAGCAGATTGTAGTGGCTACGAATTACCACTGATTTTTAAAAAAATGTTACTGACGCTCTTTCGCACTTTCTTTCAAATAAAAAATAATCGCGGTATTGCGTTTTATGGAGGAAACTGTAAAAAAGTTCTCAAAAATCAGTGAAAACTTGAAAAAACTTAAAACTTGCACTTCCTTTCACGAAAATTTAATCGGCCTTAAAACTGCATATTCAAAAAAATTCTTAGTTTTTTTTTTAATTAAAAATTTTGAAGAAATTTTGTTAAATCATTGTAAAAAAACATTTTGTAAAACAAGTTTAAAAGATGTGTGTTTACATTTTTTTTTTTTCAAAATTCAACGGCATAATCAAGCAACTTGAAAGGCCTACAAAACTGCTTGCTATAAAAAATTTTACTTTTCATTAAAGTTTTTTGATTTTTTCTTAATCGTGTACAAATTTTACATCTGCCGATTTTTTTTTTTAATTTTTCTCGGATAATACACTGTATTGTAACTGAAAAATAATAAAAATTTAATATATTAAATTTCAAATTTTATTTGTATTTGTTGCGGTTATAATTGTGAGATGAAGTTCAGACTTTCTATTAGTTATGTTAAATAAATGAATTTAAATACTTTGGAGATATGTTTGGGAAATTAATTTATCGTTTCGCGGTAGAAAATTAACTCTCACTCGGGCCAGTTAGCTGTCGATTTATAAAAAAATAAAATATAGTTTTAATTAATTAAAAACATGTACATTTCTTCAAAATTCTTGAAACGTATAAATATTCCATACGTTGGCTTTGGAAAAAATTTTCGTTGATAACTAAAAATTTCGTAAGTTCAGTTTTTTCTGCAGGGTATGCAAACGAGTAATTCACCAATTTACCTTCATATATGTATGTGTTTGTACGTATCTATTCAAATATTTATTGGCCTAAGCATTCGAGTTTATACCTGCAAGAATCGATTGACCTCAAATAGTTGACAAGGCTTTGAGGAACAGTATAAGCGATTCAGGGAGTGTCACTTAGTATATGTATATGTATGTATGTATGTATATACACTAATGTAGATATATATATGTATAACCATACATACATACGTACAAGGAACCCTATTCCTAAGCAAACATATTCATTTACCTGAAAATCATTTTATGACACCTTCGTCGTCTCCAGTCTGTTAAACACTTGCATATTTACTGAAAAAAGAAAATGTTATCAGTAGCATTTACGTATGAACATACAACTTTGTGTACATACAAGTGTATCTGAAGTCGGTCGCGACTCGTGTTAATATTTCGTGTATGCGCTGAAATTGTGTTAGTCCTTGTCTATAAATATTTATTATCGCTAATTTTTTAAACAAACATATTTGAAAATTTTCTCTATGCCGTCCATCTTATATTGCTTATGATTCGTTAATGTCCACTGAATTGTTGTTGTTAATCAAATAAATATATTTTTCGTTTCCTTCAGTTTTGAGTGTAGAAAATATTTTGGCGAAGGATACAGAAAAAACGTTTGTCTAAGATTTGTGTGTAGTTTACTGTAGTTTCGTGAATAGTGTAGATCAGACGTTGTCCTCTAGAGGAAGAGTTTCAGTTAATAACAAACAAAATACGAAATTGTTAAGTTCTCGTGTAGATTTTGTTAAAAAAAAATACAATTTGTATGGAAATTTCAATAAGTGTTCAGAAATAAAGAAGTACATAAAAGAAAACCTCTCGGCGCAAAGAAATCGTAAGTGTACATTATTAATAAAATGTCTCCTTCTGTTTTCTTATATCCAATTTTACTAAATATTACAAAACCCTTTAATTCAAGTGAAAGCTTTTTAGTGCATAGACTTATATATACAGCCGTGCTCCCAGTTTAACATTCACAAATTTCCCTGTGGATTCGGTTTGAAATCACATTTTTGGTGCTTCCAATTTCACATTCACATAAATTTTTGTAAATTGTATCCGAAGGCTTGGTTGTATGTGAAGTGAAAAGTAAATGACAAAAAGTGTGTGAATCATTAAATGTTTTCGATTATAATAATTTTTAAAATATTCTTTGATGTTTGTAGAAGCTATTTATGACATTTCTGCATTGAAATATGCGTATTTTTAAGTGTTTTGCTGATGCTAGCTGAATCCGAAAGGGACATTTCAACAACAGCTGTTTGTGAATTGCCACAACGATAACCGATATGTGTGACAGGGATGACCTGATATGCGAAGAAATTTGTGAAATTTGGAGCACACTAATTCACTTTCACAATGTGAAACTGGGAGCACGGCTGATAGTTAAATCTTTGGCTGATTTAGGCCCTTAGCCGATTTTATATTTCTTTAAGACAAATTCAGTTTATCTCTTCATGCAACAGCTATTAAAATTATGCTGCATTTCATGCAATTTTAACGCATTACCTTTCCTTGACAATTCTTGCTTGATTATAAGTTTCAGCAGACTTTCATGGCTTTCCATCTCAGCAGCCTGGAAGTTCTATTTCTTTATGCTAGACACTTAAATTCCCAGCTGTTTCCGTTTTAAGCACGTTCAAATGTAAAATGAGCACAGTATTTGAGTTACTGAACATACCCAGCAGGAAGAAAACGCGGATAGATTTCGTTAATTTATTTTCTGCTTGAATTTAAACTATCGCTTATTTAATGTGTAAAATAAGAGATCCAAAGTTTACAAAAGCCACAGCACGATATGTACCTAACGCTTTTGAGCCTCCTTACCGAAAGTTGAATCGCTTTGTTAGCTTAACAATCTAAGGTTAAACGAGATTTGGACGATATTTCCGTGGAATATGAAATGGTTTCCACTGGAACATCAAAAGCAATGAGTTCTTATGTAATATTTGAAAGAGCTAATGGTCTAGGTGAGCTCCTCGTGAAATGGCTGACTGACTTGACCTAACCTTATTTAAGCTAAACAAACTACTTAACTGAAATTTCGTGCTCTAAAAAAAGTGTTGAAACGAAAACTTTTTCCTCATAGCACTTAGTAGAAATTTGTAGTAGTTTTTAAAATAAAATTTGTAGTATTAAATGTGGCAGCCACCTGACAACGCTGTGGTGTACAATAAGTGAAATACGATTCTTATAATTTTTAAAAATTGAACCTAAATTTAATCACATTGCATCCGGTTCACAGCAGCTTAAAGCAGTTACTTGTATAATGTATGGCACTGAATAAGTTCCCTCAGGGACTGTGCCCAAAAAGTTTTAACTGCACAGTTACTTTAAATAGTCCCAGTCAATGTGAATGTATTTATATTAGGGTGGTACAAAAGGGCACGCGAAACAAGTAAAGAATATAAAAAAATGTTTTAAAAATGTTTAAATGGGGAAAACAATTTGCGTAAAATTAGTATGAAATCACTGAAAATCAATACTTTGCAGTTGCCAAATTCAAATGGTATATTGGAACGTTTCAAGCGAACACTAAAAATGTGTGGAAGAGTAAAGGACATACCAATATTTTTTTCGGGCTCTATTAAGCAGAACATTAGTTATAATGGATGTCGTTAAGCGCTTTGAGCGCCCTCTTAGTACTTCCTGATTAAGAAAGAAACCGTGTTACGTTTTTGTGCCACCCTAATGTGCATTTGTATGTTGGCGTGAAGGGAAAGCAGTTTCCCTTTGGCGCGTAAAACCCATTTCGCCGTCTAACAGCGATTATTGCCTGGTCACGAATTCCGCATTAGTGTTGTTGGTTTTTTTTATATTTTTTTTTATCAATTCAAATGCACTTTATGCAGCTGGGAAAGTAACTCATCCAAGCTTCTTAGTGCCTGGAGAGTCTTACAGCACAGAACAGTGCACAACACAACACACAGTTTCATTGCAGATATTCTTTTTTCGCTTGCCTTGCCACCAAATACTAAAAGTGCAACAACACTTGGGCTCTCAGCGCTGTAAGTGCTCATTAGTCGTCAGACGCTGTTCGTCCGGCGTTTTGGGGCGTATAAGGAAGTTATTTGATGCATTCTGCCTCAAAGCGTATAGACAGACAGGCAGTTAGTCAGTTGTTGTTGTTGTTGTTGTGGCATTGTTGGCATCACTGACTCAACACGCCTTGCAAGCAACCAGTCTGCAGTGATTTGTTTGCCACCTCTGAGGCTGGAGCGCGCAAAAAAAAAATTGGAAAAATCACACTTTAAAAACATGTTGCTGGAAAAATTGTTACCACTTTGCGTGTTAGCCACTTCGACACGCATTTTAGCTGCCTTGTCTTCCGTACAACTTAGTAATTTTATATATTTCCCCATATTTTAAGCATTTTTAACTGATATAATAAAATTGTAAACATATATTTATATGGTACATTAATTTAATCACTTTTAATTGAGTTCCGCAACCTAATTGTTCGTTAATTTATATTTTACACCACTCTTCCACTTCTCTCCACAGCTCCAATCTCATTGCGAAAAGTAAAAGTCATTCTGCCATTGTTGCAGCACCACCAACGGGCGGTGTAGCCATTGGCATTGGCCCTCAATTGCCACCACTTGGTAGCGGCGGTTTTGTCAAGTTGCGGCATGTAGACAAAGCTCAAGAACAACAGCAGCAACAACAACAACAACAATCCGGAGAGCTACTTCAATCCAACGCCGTCGATTCGAAACGCAGCAAGTTAATAGCCAACGCACAAAAGCCACAACAGCAGCGGCAGCAACAAGAACAACAGCTACTAGTCGACGCAGAGGAAGGTGAGGCCGCGCAGGCGCTTAATTCTACAGCTTTACCGGCATTCTTGCAAGGCGGTCTCCGGCGTAGTTTAACGCAGGTGAGTGTGAGTCAGCTACAATTAAAGTTAGTTGAATAAAAATCAGATATAAACGAAGTACATTAATATGAAATGTAAATTCACTGATCCATATCGACAGCAATTGAGTTTGAAAAGCATTGAAATTGTACATACGCAGTATAAAAATGCACATTAGGGTGCCCCACCAAAAAAAGAGAAGGGAATTATAAAATTGATTATGTTTGAAGACATAATATTTCGAAACAAAATTTTATAATTTATGTGAGCTGAAGCCATACATACATATGTATATACAAAAACGGACTTTTTAAATAAATAAAAATTGTTTTTTTTTTTTACTCGTATTCTTATGCAAACCTTTAAAGCGTAACCAGTGCTATTATCGTAGGTGATGTTATCGATAAATTATTTAAATAAAATACTTTTTTTTGTAAAAACATTGTATTTTTGAAGGTTACTATTTTAACATCGTTGCAGCAGCCTGGCTTTCGGTATCGCTAAAACTCTTAAAACTCACTAAAAATTATTCGAGCTTTTGGCGATTTTTCTTAAAAGCGGTCCTGTCATTTCCATCGCCAAAAATCTCCAAGGAAAATTCTAATAATTTCATTCACCCACCGACGCCTGCGATTGAAATTGAAGAGAAATGTCAGTTTGGTTTATATTACTGACATTTTTTGACTTCCAATGAAATCTGACCTTTTATGCTGCAAAGCAAACTAACTTGTGTATAGTTAAAAATTTTAAGGTTTCTTGTGGCATTGCGAACGAACATATATTTTTGGTCGTTTGTCACCCTTTTACTTTTGTAGTTTTCCATTCTTTGCTATGAATTACAAATTTTGCTATATAATCAAGCATTTTAAACAAAATAATAATATTTTTTTTTTTTTTTTTTTTTTAGTTGTTAAGGAAGATGGAAAAACGACGCAGTCCACTCGGCTAGCGTAGCACAGCATTTAGCGTGTTGGCTTTGCAACTCCGAGCTCCTTGGTTCATAGCCTTGGAGAAATGGTTATGAAGAATTAAATTAAAAATTAATTTAATTTAATAATCAAAAAAGAAGTCTGATGAGGAAATGTGGTGATTTCCGAAATAGTACTATAACTTCTACCATTTTAAAACTGTTGTTATTTTTCCAATAAAATCTTCCATAAACTGGCCTCGAGCTCAATAAAATTGTCAATTATCAAAATAATAATATAAAAATTACCTATTTTTTGTTGTCTGATCTTTTTAGCAACAACTTTTCCTCACTGCTAATTTTTCACTTCTTTTAGCGAAAAATTGAGATTTTTAGCGATGGGAAATACGCTGGAATCGGCATTTTAGCTGCGTGAGCTGTCAAAACAAGTTCACTCATTTTATGCGATTCATCTTGTTTATCGCTAAAATCTGCCAAAATAGATTCGAAAATGGAGAATTTTGAATATTTTCAGAGTTGCGTTTTTATGACAGAATCCCGAAAAATTGTTAAAATTCATTTAGCGTTTCTTGGCGATGGAGTTGTAGCGTTAGCGAACGCTGGAATCCTTAACATATAAATCTTAATATTTTTTCGTAATATTTTTGCCGGAAGTCTTAAAACACACGATACATTTAATTCCGTATGGCGCGTGACGCACCCTAATAATATGTACATATGCACATATATGTATGTATAAACATGTTTAAGCCAAGTAAAGTCAAATTTTCTTGGTGAGTCATTGTTAAACAACTGTGATATTGTGAAGAATAAATACTTTATGTGCTCAATTCTTGAATAACCATCAACAACCTTGAATATATAGATAACAGAAAGTCTCATTTTTTTATTGTAATCGCCGTTCGACATGAAATAAAAATACTCAAAGCGCATTACTGATATTAGGCTGTAAAATCATTTCAGGTACACAATCAAACAACGAAGCCAATCATAGATTTGTGGAGTTATTTTTAAATTGAGTAGATCTGAAAAAAAAATTCGTCCAACTTTATGCATATTTTTCACAAGCCTTAAAATATTTTAAATGGAAACGAAACAAACAGAATTTTACAGCAAAAATTTTCTATTGCACCCAATTCATTTATTTTAATTCGTAGTAAATAAAAGCTGTTAAACATACTCGTAAATACAGAGTTGCTGATAGTTTTGAGGTAATTTTATATATTTCTTTCCTTTGATAACTGCACTTTAATCAAATATTCAAAGGAAAATGAAAGAAGTTTGGTAGGATATTTTTGGAGTTTTAATACAATTGTGTTAGATTTTTTCGGAAATGAGAACACAAGGGATATAGAATATTTTGAACATTGTATGGCTTTGAATATATATATATTTCTATATCGAAAATTTTGAAAAATTTTGGAAAGACGAATTATCATTATAAAAGGCAAATAAGGCGTTCATTTTGAAAAACGCAAAATATAATGTGAACCAATGGAATCAATAATATGTATCTAAAATACACTGATTTTTTTTATCGAAACGACTCTATTTGTTGCCAGTAAAAAGGCAAATTGAATTAAATGCGTTCCCTGGTTATCACCAATGCAAAAATGCTCTTTATTGATACTCCTCCCGTTTCTAACCGGTAAAGTTTTATCGCATCCGTCTAACTTCTTCATAAATTTTGTAATCTTACTTGCACTCGAATGTGCTTGGATGATAGTTCGTCCGTTTTCTCATTCAGGAATAGACCCAAGATTGTCAAAGTCATGATAGCACATTCCGTAGTTTATTTCTGCCGAGACCCTGCGGACGGTTAGCCTTCGACCTTGTGGCTTTGGCTAGCTTTGGCGATTCACTCAGTAGAATAGTCGACCTTTGAAAAATTTTTAAAATACTTCTGCAAACAACAGCAATAACAATAGAAACCAATAATCTCATATATTTACATATGTACGAGTATATATCTTTCCCCTCTGCTCACATTTGACAGGTTATGGGACCCGATCAGCGCACAATTTCGGTTGGCTGCAAGGCAGGCTCGATTGCCGATCGCCTGGCAGCCTTACAAAAGAGTGGCGAGGATGATTGGAAGAAAAGAATCTCACGACGCGACGAGGTGGATGAAATACGACGCGAGAATCTCGTAAATGTAAGTAGCAACAATTTTTTTACTTATTACTTCGCATGATGCAACCGCAAGCAGACAAGAAATTGTTGCAACAAAGGAAATCAAAAGTAATAGACACAACTTTAGTGAAATGTGATAATGAAAGAAAAGTGCAAGCGTTTTTGCGGTTTACCAATGTTTGGTGGCCAACTTTGAGATGTTTTGAGTGTTTGTGTGAAGTCGGTGGTGTTGCATGCCTCGTTAGCGCACTGTTCGCATGACATCTGGCATGAATGCGGCAGTAAGGCACAACAAAGTAACATAAAATAAATAAATAAAAAGTAAAGTAAAACCAGTACGGACATACATAACCAATTCGCATTGTACTTTAACTGAATCACTGAGCTATGCAGGAGTGAGCAGCAAAAGTGTTTGCAAACGCCAGCTAGATTTACACTCCGTCCATCCCCCTCAAACCCAAAAGCCCGACAAGTGACACGCTTGTCATGTGAAACTGTAACAACACTAACGACGCATTGTTGTCGCCCATGAAAAGTTGAATGGGTTGCCAAGCTATGCATGTAACTGAAGCAACAAGAGGCTGCACCGCTACAACGGTAAATAAAAAACGTTTCCTTGTTGCAGATAACAAAAACAAAAAAACCATGGAAAATCAGACAACTTTTTGTTGTTGTTACGTATGTCGCTGCACAGTAGCTTTGGCATACTACATAGTTAGCTGGCGTGATGTCTGGTGAAAATGGGGCGGGGGTGCTTGCTGACTTATTCATAGGCAGCAGGTTCGTTTGTATGCGAGAGGCGTGCGATGGCGCGCGTGCGCAGATTTATGCATCACAAAGCACTTTATTGTTCAAGTTTGTTATTGTTTTGTTTTTATTATAAAATGTTTTTGTGTTTTTTCTAGCTCCTTTTGCAGAGTCTTGCTCCAATTCAAATTTGTTTTTGTTATTTTTTTTTTCTTACTGCATTCTTTGCAGCTGAACTCGTTGCTGAAAGCAAAAGTGTCACAAATTGGCGTACAGTAATTTTCATTTGTTTGCTCTGTGCATTTATTCACTTTTCTTGTGTAATACTTATTTATGTATAACGGTGCCTAAGAAAGAATACTCATGGTGCAGAAATAAAAGGCGCTTATCATGCACGTAAAATTTACATAATGATTTGGTTGTATGATTCCAATGCTGGAGCTGATGATATGCGAGTTTTTGCATACAGAAAAAAAAAATTAAACTTCCCTTATTTTTCCTTAAATACACTTTTGGTCAAAACTAAAGAGGCCTACAACTTTTAAAAAATATTCACAATGTTTCTTAATAAATAATCCCTTCCGTAAATTTGTAATAAAATTTTTGTTCTTTCGTTAAACAAAAACATTTAAGTTTGATTTTTAACCTTTGCACTGTATTTATAAACATATTTCTAATATTTTCCGCTGAGATTGTTGAGTATTTTCCTCCATATAGAAATATATGTACCTCGTTCGTGCGTTGTATGGAAAAAAAGCTCCGCACGCTGTTGTCTCTGAATGAGCTACAAAATTGCATGCCCAGTAATTTTTAAAATACTCAAGCTAAAACGTTTTGTTTCGTAAAGTTTTAAATGACATTTTAAAATGATTAAAAGTTAAAAATTTTCATAATGAATTTTAGAAATTTCAAAACATTTTGTAAATTTTGGTAATATTTTGTAATTTGAAGCACGCTTTCTCCTAAGGGAAAAAAAAGCACAGCAGAGGCAGTAAAAACTTAAAAAAAAATTTTACAAAATCTTGTAGTTTTGAGGAAAATCTGTTGAATCTTTTTTATGTTTTGTACAAAAATTTAAAAAAATTTTAAATTACATAAAGCGATAAAAAAGTGTCATAGTGCCGTTCAACAAAGATATTTTGGAGAACGGCATTGAAAATCGGGAATTGAAAACAAGTACAAGTAATAAATACATTTTCTATTTTGTTATTGTATTATTTTAATAATAAGTACGGACATACGACATTCTTCGTTGTAACATAAAATGTTGAGTTTTTATCCAATGCATGCTAGCAAATGCACTTATTCACCGCACAGTGGTGGCAAAATTTGAAGTATGCTCCCAATAGGTGTAATTTTATATACGACTAGCTAAGCAAGTATCATAAAATATATTGCATACTTTTAGGCATATATAGCGCAACAATTTTGTGCTTGCGCTAGATTAGCTACGTACATACATATACACATACACACACATATTTCTGTGGTCACAAGCGATAATCGCCTAAGTCCTATGTTAAAGCGGTTTATGTATACTAATTTTACTGCTGGATATGTCGATTCGTTTACAGGCTTAGTAATTAATAACTGGAATTACAAAGTTAAATGAGCAAAGTATTTTCATAAAATTTATTTAATTTTAACAAAAAAATTATAACTAGGCAAAGCGTGCAATTGTTCATAATTATTTTATTTATTAAAAAAATATTATAAATTAAAATATTTAAAGAAATTATGCAAAAAAAATCGACGTCTTTATTATTATAACCCAACGGAAACCCACTTTCCCGCCCAACCGGCACGAGGTGCTCAATCCGCATAACGTACGGATGTTTTTTAAATATACAAATCTTAGGTGCCGAGTCGTGACAGAAGAAAGTTTGTTAAGCGTCGAGATCCCAAGCTGCTCAGCTACAGAATAAGAATTCATCAGCCGAATACAAAGTTAGAGAAATGCAAAGTAAGAAAATTGGATCGTTAGCTGTTATTAAGAGAGGATAGAATAGTTCTTTTAATTATAAAAAGTGAGTCCGATACATCAAAGGTGCTGGAATGATTGTTAAAGTCTTGGCATAAACCCCGAAACGGTTCATTCAACTCAAAGTTAGTTCTGCATAGTTTCAAGAAAAGTGGTTTAAAAGCAACATCTCCGAAATATGAATTTTACCACCTGTGTCAGAAGATGTTTGCTCGTTTTCACTGATTTCGGATAAGTAGTGAACTTTTTTTTTGCTTCAGAAACTGGCTGATTATCGTTTTGATTCGGAGAATTACCTAACTGAAATTGTTATTATTATTATACATCTTTCAAAACAATTAATTTTATTTATCTGCTATTTAAAAAGTCAACTTTGCAGAAACATATTAAAATTATATAATTTATTTATGAAAGATCAGCTGTAAGATAAGTTCAAAGTAAAACCTGCTAAAGTCAAATAAATCATTCCATCAAAAGTCCGCCGATATGTACTTCGAATTGTACCAAATATTTTTAGTTCTGTCGAACAAATTTGTTGTTAAAAAATTCATTTGTGTTTGCTGTAAAATGTTTATCAAAACATAAATATTTATGTATGGGTTTCTTTTTTAAGACATTTATTCACTATACTTGATACCTCAATACTTGCGTACGCGCCGTAAATTCACTTTCAATTACAAGATTACCGAATTTAGAAATTTTCACTCTTCATTCACTGCTATCCATCAAAAGCTTTCATTTTCATGGGCTATAAGGAAATGGCCAACCAAAAAGCAGTAGGTAGTTTGTTGGACAATAACAAGCAAAGCAACTTAAACAGTGCCACATTTGGTAGCACCAACCACACCGGCAATCATAAAATGCTGTTGGTACGTGCGTGAAAGGAATAGCAATGAGCAATTCAGGCAATGTGACAACTAACCATTTCTTGATAGTTGAACTCATAAATATGTAATATAAATAAACAAAATTAGTACAATAAAATTTATAAAATATAACAGATGGAGGTGTCGAGCAGAGACAATGAAAATTTATTAGATTTTTAAAGTTGCTGAATTATTTAATATATCTTAGAAGCTATAACTTTTAAAGAAAAAGTGTGTAAACAAAAAATGCATTTATTTAAAGGCGTATTTTTGTTGAATTTGTTAGCGATACTTATTTTGCCGCCCAAGTACGTTTGAGCAAAACTAAGTATGAAACTCATTAATTTTGCATTTATATTTTCTCGGTTATGAAATTCACTTTCTCTTGATTTATTTTTTAAAAATTTATTTCACGTATTCTTTAATTTTTATCATTCATAAACTTTTGTTAAGTTTCCATCGAAGTTCAAATCCGATTCGAGGCGTTTAAAAGCATTTAATATATAAAAAATATGTCCGTGAACAGGTAATATATGTAAGTCATGTATACGTTAAAAAACCAAAGACCCATAACAAAAACTATTTCATTGTGGGGTTTTAAAAAGGTCATCAACATTTTCGTAAGAATTATAAAAGCTTTTTGATAATAATTATCAGCGAGATAAATATTTTGAAGTATTGAAAGACTTTTATTAAAGACATAAAATTCTTCTCATAATAATTAGTATAAAAGCAAATTTGATTTTGTCTTTTGCCCGAATTCAGTAAGCAGTTCAGTCTCTAATAGAGACAAAAGTCACAATTTTATACCAGTTGGCGTTCATAAGTTTCAAAATAAGGCCTCTAGTCTCAAAATAAAGTCTCTAAGTTGTGACCTGGTGATGAGTAGGTTACAAAAAATTTGAATTAAATCAAAAGAACAAAACGTGAAGCGAAGAAAAGCAATAATCTCTAGTTCATTTTGAGACTTGAGATGATACAAAGTTACTTAATTCGGGCATTATAATAATTATTTGTGAGACAATTGTTTTTCAGTCGTGAAATACGGGACTTGTTCGAGACCATTTGGCGATTTGTTCGGCGTCAGTTCGGAACTCGGCCGGTTTGGTATAACTTCTGGACTAGTTCGGGACTAGTAGAAAAACCCGAAAACTACAGAATATATTTCACTTAAATTTTCGGAAGTTATTTCTTTCATTTGTACCGCTGGAGTCGAGTTATTTATAAAAGTCCCGTTAACGGACCGTATGCTACTTTCACGAAAAATACGTTTGTAAAAAATGTTGCCGATAGGTGGCCTTAAAGTTGAGTTATATTTGAAAATCCCATTAATTCATACATTACAATGTTTGGTAACTAAGTAAATGTATGAAAATAAATAGCATTGTAAAAAAATTTACAGCTAGATGTCACTGGTAACTTGGATATGTAGAAAATTTGTGATCTAATGCGAATTCAACATATGCATATGAAAATTATATAAAAATAAATATCTCTACAGAAACCTGACTCATTAGTTAAAGCTAAGGTCCAGCAATATTTTTTATATATTTTTTTCTAAGTAGAGAAAATTTGCATTATATTCAAATTGGTTAAAATTATAGCCGGCTATGTGCGGTTTAGTGAACTCGGAATTTTATCTTTTCATTTTTATATGAAAATGTGTATGCACATATGTAAGTACATACATATGTACATATATACATATTCAGTTATTAATTTTTTTTTTCCATTTAATTATAGTATTTTCTTTCTTGACGTGCGTTAACTTTGGCTTCTAAATTTTTATTTCGAACTTCTTGTAGCATCATTCTACCAACATTCGTCGCGCGCTACTTACGCGCAAAAAAGGCAAAAAAAAGCATTAAGGAGCTAAAAAAAAAACGCTAATAAGCGAATCGAGGCTGAAGTAAATAGTTTAAAAAGTTTGCAAATCGTGTTCAGTGGCCTACGCATACACGTGAATTTTGTCACCCTTGAGTGGAGCTGAGTTCTTATTTCCCAGCCTTCATTTCTTAGCGAAAATTTACAATTCATCAATGAGAATTTCCAAAGAATACAAAAATGTGCTCTCTTGCACTCCTGATAATTTTAAGATGTGGATAAAATAAATTTCTTATTACACTCGCTTGCTTCCAAGCGAATAGTTGCTTAAATTTGATAGGTTTTGTATGTCATATTTATTTAAGTACGTGTGTGTGTGTGTGTGTACACATACATATACGAGTATATTCCAAGCTAACAGTGTCACTGGAACAAAGCGTCATTTAAGCCACATTTAAAGCGCATTTGACTTTTTTAGCCGCCGCGGAAGACCTTCGTCGACACTCATTCAATTGCTGCATTCACATTCAAAATTCATTCTATATCTTCCACTAGCTTGACTTTGTTCTTTCTTTTTATATTAGATAAAAAGAAGCTACAATTACTAGCACAAACATACAAATATGTTTGTCTACATATGTTTATAATTTTTTCTCTAAAGAAACCTAACACTTCAACAGCAAAAAAAAAAAAGAACGCGCTTCAAAGCTTTGTGGCAGCTGCATCTTTTGCACTCAGTCAGTTAGCCAATCAGTTAAATACTCGACTGGCTGGCAAGTCACTATGACAAAAGACATAACACTCAGCGGCTTTCGTAATTAAAATGGCGCGGCGGGGTGCGCTTAGGTTCGAGCAATTTGTTTGTCATTATACTCGGTACTTACTACTTACAATCAGGCAATAGTTAGAGCTCTTAGAAAAATGGGTTACAAGAAAAATATGGGGAAAAAATGGCAACAAAAAAAATCAACACAAATGCGCTAGTGTTATTTTTTTTTGTATTTGTAAGCAATTATACTTGCCACACTTTGCGGTATTCATTCATTTGACTTGTGGCAGTGGCGTCGGCAATTTATTTCACTTTAGTTTCCATTTGTTAAGCTTCAAGTGCCGCCGCCACATTCGGTTAATTGAATCACAGCAAGATACTGCGTGGTTTGGTGTTTTTTTTTTTACAAACATACAAATGTACGAGTGGGTTTAGTATTTGTTAGTGCTTCGAGTACTGCCAATTATAACTGCATTATGCTTTTTTATGATTTTTATGCTTCTCCTTAACAATTTCGTTATTATTTGTTTATGTCATGTACATTTGCGCGAACACTTACAAACATAGACACTGAAGTTAGGTAATACATACATACAAATAAATCTATGTCGCTATATTTTCAATGTTGCCCTTGCTTTAGCCTCTTGAATTTTTGACACACATTTAAATGTTTGGCGTATTTCTGAAGTGCTCATTTAAATATATGTATACAGTGACCTAAACAATTGACCGCTATGTGGTATCTTCCCAAAAATGTTCGTCATTTCTAACTCATTTTTTTTCGTCAATCTTTAACAACTGCGATAATAATATGCAAGTCTAAGATCGCCTAAAATTTTCGTTAATTTTTGACTATTTGCTCCTTAAACGCATGCATTTCACAAATCGCCATAAGGAAAAATATTTTCGAAATTCTGCTTCTGTGACATTTTGATAAAAAAAAAATATATTGAATTTTTTAAAAATAAATTTTAAGAAAAGCTTCAAGCATTGCCAACGGTCTAAGACACCGGTTCGATAAATCAGTGACTTTTTGAGGAAAACATTTTTCGAAAAAAAGCGTTTTATTTCTAAACATATTCTCCTTTTACTCTATACATTTACTGCAGAGATTTTTAAATTTTTTTAATCATAGGAAATAATAGCTTTTTTTAAAAAGGTTTTTTCTGCGATGCCCTCTTCATTTGAACCAAACCTTTTACCACCCAGCCATTTCTTCCGGTTGGGAAGTGAAAAATGGTCGCATGCGGCTAAATCTGAAGAATCTGCTGAATGGGATAGCACAATTCAAGGATTTTCGTCATGGTTTTTAATTGGTCGCACGGTTGCGCTTACGGTCGAGTTTGAGCAATCGCGACACCTTTCGCGCGGAGAGCTTTTTCATATCCAAATATTCATGTAAAATGTGATATACCCACCTCAGTTTGGATGCCTACAGCCTCAGCTTCCTCACGCACTTTCATTTTTCGATCATCCAATATCAAAAGTCATATGACTGACTTATCAAACCGCCCTCTTATAACCAATGAAACATTTTTATAAATAAAAATGCATACTTACATAGAATTGACTAAATAAAATAAACTACCTACATTCTGATAACTAAACAACATCAATAAAAAACACTACAAAACAATCAGCATAAAAAAAAACATATTGGCCACACCTTTAAAGTAAATAAGTTGCAATTCGCGTTTGTTGTTATCTTTCGAAGTTATCGTTAAGAAACTCTTACCAGTCGCTACCTGAAAAGGTGATAAATATTTAATATGCTACATGTGTATGTATGATTTGATGTCAACATAGGAGTGTCGAGTATACATTTTTTTACAAAATATAGATCAAACAAAATTAAAAAAATTCCTTAAACACTGTTCAGTTTGAAATTACACCTTTTTTTTCGAAAATCAAGATGTTGTTGAGGTACATAATTTATATTTTGTGTAAATAAAGAAATGCACGGTCATAGCATAACTTTAGAGCAGTCCAATTCAATTTATAAAACACATTCAATTACAATAGCTTTTTTCCATATCCTACAGAGTGCAATCCAAGACGACGCTCCACATATTCACAATTTTTTATTTTCGAATCTAATTCAATTAATTCACCGATAGAAACGACATAAAAGGCAAGCTTGAAACTTTCAAACTTGTTAAATTTTTTTTTTTTGAGTGTACAATTTTGTTGTTCTTTCAATTTTAGTGCAAAAAATGGAAGTTTTAAAGAAAAGAAAGAATGCAAAAACTTACAGCCGATTTTAATGATTTTTCGAATTATTTGCCCCACACACTCAACAAAGAAGAATTTAATAATCAACGGAATTCGGGTGCCCGCAAATTTTCAAAAACTTTTGTAAACCTTTAAACATTTAATGAAAAGTTTTTGACGTTTTATGGAAAATTGTTGTTTTTTGTTATGGAATGAAATGTATTTTAATTAAAAAATAAAAACGAAATGAAATAAAAGTAAAATAAATTGCCAACATTTTTTATTCTTAAAAACCATTATTAATAAAAAATGCAACTAAAGAAACACTTACAAAAACTTGAAATTATCAGATCATTTAAGACCACAAAAAAAATATATAATAAAAAGTCTAGCATAAGAAAATAACTCAAAGAAAGTTAAATCACGATTTGCTCACCAAAGCAACATGAAAAAAAAACAGATTTCAGATAAACCGCAAGCAAAACTCAAACAAATGATAACAGATTGCCAGAACATTAATGCTAGCGCTGGAATTCTATAAAGTACATAACAAAAAACAGAAATTGAATACAAATTCCAATAAAAATGAAAGAATTCAAACTCCAATCGCAGCTATTTCTGATGATTCACGAATAAAATTTTTAAAAGCGATTAGCGTTTGTATGTATGTTAATACATACATACATACATTTGTAAGAACTTATATAAAGCAAAGGGAGTCGTGTGCACAGTTTAAGCCGTGTCCAATGGTCTGAGTAATGGCGCTCAATAGCCGCTGGTATTTGCTACCGCGCATGCGCAGAATAGCTACTACAGCCAATCGAACGCTGCCCAAAGAGAAGCAATAAAATTGCGAGTATTCAATAAATAGAAAGAAATTGATTGGCAACATAATAATCAGAAGTCCTGCTTAAAAAGAAACTGATGTTAACCGCATAGAAAAAAAAATGTTTTTTTTTAAACAAATACCACAACACAATGCTTGGCTTTCAGTCAGTAGCTTCGCTAAAGGCTGTAGTTGTAAAAACAATTCTTCAACTCGTAACTTCAAGTGACCATTTATCAAATTGAATAAAAGAACCAATTACATACATTGTAAGACACGAGCATGTACAAACAATAAACAACAACAACAACCACAATATGAAATTCTCCAATGTAAAATATTGAATAATGTAAGTGACTTCAAGATCATCTGTCTGGCATAGTGTCTATCAGAGTATACTCGTACTCAGAATCAGAAGACACTTAGCAAGCAAGAACGTGCAGCCAGCCAGAAGACTCTGCAGAGTCCGGGCTAAAACATGGTCAACACGGCTGTCCGTCATTGCGGCGGTCAGTCAAGTTAAATTGACATCGAAGTCGTGGTAGTCAGTCTGCGGCAGCTGCTGGTAACTCATTTTATTTTTATTTTATTTTATTATTTGGTGGTAGAACAACGAGCCAGTAAAAAGACTATGGCGCTCGGAAATCGTGATTAGAAATGAGCGTGCCGCAAAAAGATTTAAACACATACATACATACTTATTTACGTACTTATTTCACATTGCAGATGTACATATGTATGTATGTGATGCTGTTGCAGTAATACCCAACTTGTAAGCTCGTAAATGATGCTGCAAGAACCCTGAAGGAAATCAAATAATTGTTTATTTTTTTTGAAACTTTTCTACAAACTTTTTAAATACATTCTTGTTAGCTGCTTACTGATGCAAATTTTTTTTGCATTCTGCGATGAACATTTTCTTTTATATACTAAAAAAAGTGTTTTAGTTTTGTTTATAAAATACTTTTGTAAAGAAAAAAAAATGGATTAAAATTAATTCCGGAGAGAAATGTCTTGCCTTAAAGCATTTTCACAAAGATTAACCGGAGGAGTGACACGATAAATAAACTTGAGAACCTTAGTATACAAAAGCAGAATGTTAAATCTAGCGAATATTTGTATGCATTGAACTGAATTATGTAAATGGAAAAAATTGAGAGGTGTTTTTTTTTTTAACATACATAAATGAAAAAAATAAATAAATAAGTAATAGCTAACTCAGTGTGATAGTCTGATCACGCTTTGTTAAATATATTATGTTTTTGTTTTTTTTTTAATCAATTCAAATCGCTTTTTTTATGCGGAACCCCTATTTTTGTTCCTACAGAGTTGTTTCTTCTGCGCAACGACTATACTTGCTGCTCGCCATCTCAACAAACCCAACGAAAATCTACTTCAACAGCACAAATTTTGCAAAGTTTTATATGTCCTTTTCTTGTTTTCTCTTAAACTAAACTTTATTACAGTCGTTCGTCTACTGAAGTTTAATGTAAGCTACTTTTGTCGCATAAATTATAACCAAGAATTGTTGTTTGGAGTATACATACATATCTGTCAAGGAAGATTTGTACTTGTATACTCTATACACAAAGTAGTCTTTGTGTACTTTGCAAGTTCTTAGTACATATGTACATATATGTATTTGAAAAAAAAGCACAAACTCAATCCCTGTAAGAATAAATTAATTCGTATCAAAAAAACTTCAAATAAATTTATTTCTTTAAAAAGAAATAATTAAAATAAATAAATTGGAAAGTAAAATATGACATCAAAACGTTTACATATTCATCAACTTTCCACGCGGTCCAAAACACAAAAGACCATTAAAGAATTAGTTAAAAATTTAAATATTTGGAGACGTTCAATAACGTATTAAAAACAAAAACAGTTCATACGACAGAGTTTTTGAAATTTAATTTGTTATATAGCCATAACATAACTTCTTTAATTTTCGTTATTACTCAATTACTTTACTCTGAGTTGCATCATTTAGTATTTAGTTTTTTTCTTTTTTTGTAGATGAAGTAGTTAGGGCGGTTTCCGAACCTCCACTAACCAGTACGCTGACGATATCATTC
Source organism: Philophylla caesio (assembly GCA_963971545.1). Taxonomy (NCBI): domain Eukaryota; kingdom Metazoa; phylum Arthropoda; class Insecta; order Diptera; family Tephritidae; genus Philophylla; species Philophylla caesio. The sequence continues at coordinate 111,673,310 of OZ020608.1, read as the reverse complement.
GATCTAAACGTGGCCACAAATCCAACATAACAGAACTGTATTCATCGAAATCCCAAGCAAAAATGACAAGCATTCTCAAACGAAAAATATTATGCTATTAAACTACATTATTTCTTTTGATACGTGAGGTGTTAATTCTTGTATTTCAAGTATTCTGCAATAAGTTCTAACGTGGAATGTCTGTATGTATATAAGAAAACGAATCCATCCTCTCTAAGATCGAAAAATAATTGCAAATCGATTTGTGTTGAAGTAAAATTTAGGATTTCAGTCTTTTCAGAAGGGCACAAAAAAGTTTGATCCATCTAACAACAGTTGAGTTATAGGTTCTCTTTGCGTTCGGAATGTGATTTGCTATTAATCTAAATAAATATTGCTGCAATAAAAAAAAAAATGTGAACTCGCACTATTTACTCACTGACCACTTTTGTAGGGCCAAACCCTGTGTACATACACACAAACCTAAGTATGTACATTTAGCCTTATCGAAATTTTTTTTATTCTTTTATAAAATGAAACACCAAGTTAAAACTGAAAAAAAATTCAAGAAATTTCCATATGAACAACAGATGATTCATTGTGCTTGCATGTTGCGTTAATTTGCTTCTCCTTTTTCTTTTGTTATATGTACGTGCCGCGCCGCCGCATAGCCAACGCAACAGCCTCCAAGAAGGGAAGTAAAATGAACAACGCCAGTCATTCCCTAACATTTCTTTGTAACACACACACACACACACACACACACACAAATACTCGTACTCGTACAAGAGACCACGTCGAGATAATCCTGTATCATGGAAATGCTTTTGCTTTTTTTCTAACAAGTATAACACACATTCAAATTGCATGCCTTGCTCTCGAGTTCTTGCTTGAATTTTAAGACTAGTTTATTGGCGGTGGGGATTATGGGCGGCAGGTTGCGCATGCGCCTCTGACTCATTGCATTAATAATCCACATAAATTTTATTTATTCACGTTTCCTTGTGGATATTGCATTGCGTGTGTGTGTGTGTGTGTGTGTGCGTGCGTGTGAAGGTGAGTGATCCTCGACCAAGCTCTTGTGATATGCGAGAGTGCGAGAGTACGAGCGTCGTGAGTGCAATGTGCCACGAACTTTCATCTTTCTCCGCATTAAATATTGCACCACTGAGTGCTCCACAATTTGCGTTTTAAATTTTCTGCTTCTAGTGTGATTTCGTACGTTTAGTTAAGCACGATCGCTCAAAGCGTTTACAGCTCGCCGGCAAACGAATCGAGTACGGAAAGCTAAAGCGCTTGGTTGCTTTGCTTTTGGCGCTTGAAAGCGTCTATTCCAGTTCCAGAGCTCACCTTTGTTCGCGTCGCTGCAGCTTGTTATCGCATAACAAGTACAACAATGTGCTGGCATGTGAAGTAGCTTGTAGCGATAAGCGCAAGAAACTTAACACGAATTTAATTGAGAAAAAAGTGCCAAGTGACTAAGTGCTACCCTTGTACGAAAAAACAAGAACGCAGTTCAATCAAAGACGAATGCAATACCCAAAGAATAATTCACATGCACTTGTAAAATCGTTTACGGAAAGGAGAGGCATGTTGTTTTTGTTGTTGTTTTGTTTTTGTGTTTTCTTTTGTGAGTGGTGATGAAAACTGACGGGCCGATGATAATAAGTGATTGCTCATTAAATGGCTGATTAATATTTGATTATTTCATTATTTGCGTGAAATTCGGAAAATTCAATGGAGAAAACAGAACAGATAAAGTAACCAAGTTTAATAAAAAAAAAATAATAAAACAAAAATACAAAGATCTTCACAGGAATTTCGCTTGAATATTAGTACTTTACTAGCCCAAGGTTTAATAGGTTTAGCTGGTGTACTCAAAAGCATCGATATTTGAGGGGACCCATCGCACAATTTTTCAAGAAGTTATTGGAATAGAAATTTCAGTGGCTGCTCTTTTATCTTTAAAGTAATATGTATATTCCTGAACGGGTGCTTGAATGTCCTTCGCGCTCTCGACATCAAAAATACAATACTTTTGAGTTAAGTTTCAAGGCATAACAGACGGCCACACGTCTTAATGTTCGGCAACTTATTTTGTGGTCTTACTAAAGCACACTTGCTGGAGGTGATTAACAAGTGAGAGCACTGATAGTAGCACGCCAACGTATTAGATAGGCAAGTTTTCATTAATTAAGAATTCCAATAATGCAAATGCGTTTGAAAATACTAAATAAAAAAAATAAATCTTCACCTTAGTCACTAGCTCACGTTCAGAGGCAAATTAAGGTATTTTTCATGGTACGAGCATTGTTCTTCTAAATGAATTGTTATCTTAAATTTAACCTAAAAGATCCGAGAATTTTAACTCCTCTATTTCTGGCAGATTGTCCATCATAATGTCTTCGGAATCTATATATGTAAAAGTTTAACAAGTCGATAAAATACCACACATTCCTTAACAGCAACGAATTTCAGTTGATGAAATGTTCATTAGCTTATATTAATCAAAAACTAATCATCGTTGTGAATACCCCTATCGTAAAATAGTATAAAAATTAAATTGATTAATATAAATTAAATAAATTAAAATAAACAAAAGTAAAAAAAATCGAATAAACCTACTCTAAATATAATAAAATAAGTTCAAAAATCTGAATTTAAAAAAGTATATATTTTATAAAAAATGTAATTTAATTTTATTGCAAAGGTTAATTATCTTCAATACCAGTGAAATTTAAATTCCAGCTAAAAATACAAAATATTTATATTTATATCAAAAAGAAGCTACATATTAACAGGCCTTTTCTGGAATACGTAAAGCTAAAGTTGACTAAATTTCAAACTTTTTGTCAAACATTTTAAGAGGGTATTCTGGCGTAGAGGTATGAATTTCAGGCAATTTTTGAAGTGTCGTAAAAAAATGGCAATCAATATTTTTACTACCCATTTTTTTATTAGTTATTAATTAAAATCACAAGAATACAGAAAAAAATCAAAAATAGAAAAAGTTGAAAATTAGAATAAATTGATGAAGTGGGGAGTCTCATAGCCACGATGACAACCCTCCTAGCAAAAAAAAGATTATTAATCTAGAATAACGTCGCTATGTCTGGAAATACGGAAAAGTTGGAAAACAAATTTTACACGAAAAGGCGACTGCCTGAAAAACATTTTTTTTTTACTTTTCTGAATTTTTTAAAAATAGTAAAAATTAAAATTTTTTATTCAGTTTTCTAAAATGTTTAACATTTTGTTTCAAGCGGCTCTAATAAGCGTAATAAGTACAAACTGTATTTTAATTTAAAAAAGTTTTTGTACCACTTTTTTGTCTTTTTCGAATTTTTTTAAAATTGTAAACATTTGGGGATGGAGATAGTTCCAGATGTAGAGAAGTCTATAAAGAAGACTCTTTAAAAATTTCAGGAAATTCGGTCCAGTAGAACCTGTAAAATCGTGGGGATCGTTTTGAAAAAGATAGTTTCGAGAAAAACGCGTTTAAAGTTTCACGTAAAGTTTTTCGCAGTCTAAGTCATGAAATTTACACTAAGCAAAATACCTACATATATCCCCGAAAATAATTTGAATTTTGAAAAATCCTCTTGTAGACATTTTCTTAAATAGTTAAACTTTGAAAATATAAAAAAAAAATGATTTTTTTTTGGTACTAAATCTATTTTTATATGGGATAAAATGTTGAAAACAATTTAAATTGAAATTTGATTTTTTTACTACTCCATGCACAGCCCTCTAAATTAACAAAACTACTTGAATAATTGTAGCATATTTATTTGTTTTGGAGTTCGAACTTCGTAATTTATATGAATAACTAACCCCATTTCTGCAACATTTTCCTAGCAGTGATCTGCAATTAAGAAAATTTTGTTATTCGATTTGTCTTATATGATGATAAACAGTTTACCTTTAAACTTGAACTTAAAAAAAAAAAAATTATCCAAAAACCTAAGAAGAAAAAATACTCGATACTTTTGATTTCGTTGTGCTAACCTAATTCGTCAAATTATTTTACAATTCATTTTTCTTTTAATTATTTTTCAGTTAAAATTTTGGTTCATGGGGCTCTAATAACTGTAATAAATACGAACTGTATTTAAATTTAAAAAAGTAAATTAAATTCTATAACAATCAGTTGTGGAAATGTGTCTATATGTGTTTGTACTATAGTCATGAAACGAACTACATACATACATACGTACGCATCAATATGAGTTTCAAGTCCATAGCGCTCTACTTTACATGAAATGCATACTTCTTAATTCTAAATCAAATAAACTTTGTATGCAAATAAATATAAATTCAAGTTGACATGCTTGCAAAATCGCAACAATAACAACAATTTCAGGGCAATTAAACACAGATAATATGTGTAAATAAAAACAAAATTCCAAATGAATGGAGCAACTTCTTTAGCTTCTTAGGCTAACAACCAAATTGAGGTGGCTGAATTCTGTTGGCACTGAGGTGGGTAAAAAAAAACAAAATCATGACAAAAATGTTTAATGAATTAGCAATTGGCGTTGTGTAGTTGTACAGTTGTTGTGTAGGGAATACCTTTTGCATATTTGTGAAAGTGTGTATACTAGAATTTTATAATTTGTGATCGTCTCACGTACATTGGTATTTTTAGAAATAATTTGTCACAAGGCTAGAAAATGCTCTTGAAGTAAGCTAAGTAAATCGATGATGATGCAGTTGTCCGAAATAGATCAAAAGTGCGACACATAAACGTAAATAGTTTTGAACACTTATTTATTTGTCTGTACAAATTGTTATAGTAAATTCTCAAAGATATCCTCAGACAAAGAATGCTCGCTTACTTTCGAAATTTCGTACTTCAAAATGTTCGTAGAAGTTTTCACTTTAGGAAATAGGACAATGAATGGAAAGAAAAATTATGATTCGTTAAGCTATTCTTCAAAACTTCTTTATTATTCGGTGACTCTCGGACTAGGATTTGTAGTGAGGTTTTCGAAAACTATTTAAGTGGAATTTATCAAATAAAGTACAGCCTCTTTTTGACAAGATCTGATTGTCAGCGTAATCGCAAGGAGAGCGATTGCTTTATTCTACTTAAATTCTTGGAAACTAACTCACTCGGCTAGGAAAATGGAAGGCATCTAAACAAAAAGTACAACCTTTGAAAGAGAGCAATTAAACTGCACCGCTTTTAATTAGTTTAGGCACGTTCTTGCTACCGCAGGACATAAGCGCACGAGGTGTTGCAAGGTCTCCGTTTATCCTACCTCCCTGCATTCCCTGCATCGTAATTCCCATTTTGACCGCGTGTGTCGCTAATAGACATTCGAACAGGACCGAATACTTATCATGGTTCTGCGCTCTCTTCGTAACATCCGTAGTACCCATCGAGCTTGCGTGTCTTCGTTGGCGCGCACATGACTCTTGCAATTTTGCAGGTAATTTGTGCATTGCACCTACTTATTGCTCGTCTTTTCATCTCTTCGTTGATGTTTTTGAAGCTGCATAAAACACGCTGTAGTGACAGTCCTTGGCCGAACCTAAATTCTTTCCGGTGTCGTAGACCCGACTGTCATGGGATCGGTCGTCTCCTCGTATATTTCTTCTTCGAGTCCTAAGATAATCGCGCTTTTGTCAATCTCGTCCCCCATCTCGTTTCCCGCTATGTCGCTATGAACCGATCCTTAACATTGCGTTTCCACAGGAATTTTTAATTCAAATTAGTTTGGAGCGGTTTTTTTTTCAGTGATCTGTAAATGGAATATATGGAATTCCTTATAATTTTTTAGGTAAACATATTTCACGCGACTTAGTTACATATGTAACAAATTCACTCGAATATACGAAAAAAAGTCTAATTATTTTTGGGTGTGCGTGTATATAAAAACAAGTGTTTAATATCTATATTCACATAATTCTTTGTTAGTTGCGCTGCCAGCCAGAAACAGCTGTGTGTGACAGCACAGTTGCTCACATTTGAATACGTCAAGCGACTGACGAACACATGGACAGACAGATAATAAAAATATTAACAAAACCCAGCCACGGTGTTGGCCAAGAAAAATTTAGTGCCGATGATGACCACCAAAACGAATGTAAAGCAAAAACAATTAGTGCTGAATTTTCACTACGAGTATCTGTTCGCGGCAAAGAATATACATTTTTTTTTTAATAATTTTGTTAAAATTTTTTTATATTTCTAGACAGTCAAGTGTAGCGCTGTGGGTACGTAAAGAGACATATGTACATAGCTTCACCGTTGTGCACTTGCCAGCTTCTGTTCCGGCATTTAAAATGCTAGCAGAACAAAAAAACATTAAACAAACAAATAGTACATATTTTTAAAAACAAATTATTCATTTGCGAAGATGATATAAAAGAATGAAAATGTGTGTGTATACAAAACGACACACACACACGCAAGAGTTGACAAAAGCAAAAGCAAGAGCACTTTTGTTGGAGGAGATCTTGTCTAGCTGAGAACATTGCTCTCGCCGCTTAGCCCCCCCACTGAGTGCGCTCTGTGTTGGTCGAAAAGTGTTGAGAGAACGCCAAACATTAACCAGTAACTCACGCCGGCCGCTCTATTGGGGAGCGACATTTTTGCTCAGAAAATACTCGCAATTCTTTTGCTTTTGTAATTTGACTAGATTTTTCGGTTCCGCATTGCGAGCGTTATAGCCGCTTCGAAAGCCGGGCAAAGTGGGCAAACTATGGCTGGGCAGCTGTAGGGAGAATTTAGTTAACGCAGATATTTCGAGACATAACGACCGTAGAACGCGACGGCTGAACGCGCTTCTAACGAGGAAAAAAAAATAAATAAAGCAAATAAAATTTGATTTCTTTACACAAAAATTTAAAGATACTGCTAATAGTGCAACTGATCTCAAAGTAGGAAAAGGCGAAATATATAAAGTAGTTTTTATTTACAACTATAAAAAAATACAGTAATCAAAACAAAAAAAAAAAAAAAATGAAGGCGCTAGCAATATTAAAATTGCAGAAAATAGCAAAACAAAAAATTTCTAATTTTCGACTTGCATTTGATTGAACGCGATTTTCTTTTTTAAATATTTTGATGCCTAACGTTAATTTCGCTATAATTAATAACAAAAAAAAGTGCAGCGCTGTTGCAAATTGTTTCGGTGCGATATTGCAAATTAGGAAATCCACAAATGCCGCCGTTTGCAATCGGATATCGCGTGGGCGCGCCGTTGAAGATGCTTTGGCTTCTTTCCCTGCTGCTGCTGCCTCAGCCTCAGCCTCAGCTGGCAGGCGCATATTCGCTTGGAAAAATTTTTGACTTGATTTATGATTTTTGATTTTTTTTGCTTTCAACTTAATATTCACGCACACATGCACATTCAGCTCGAATGCATTTCAATCATGCAATTTTATTTTACACCGGTAGAATTAGAATGCGCTTGCACAAATTCCTATTAAAGTATGTCTGCGAAATAAATGCGACGTTCAGTAGCGAATTTAAAGCTGAAGAAGCGACACAGTTTTGATTTTTATGTAGTTACGGTCTGCATTAAAATTAAAGCGATTTTGCTTTTCAATTAAATATACAACTATTGTTCAGTGGTAACTTATGAAACATAAACTCAAAAAATTCTGCTAACATCATCACGTCGGCTGGATCATTTGCAGCGATTTTAATATTGCTAGGAATTCCTTTTATTAAATCAAAAAAAAAAAAAAATAGCAAGTTCTAAAGCTCATAAATCGGTGACATAAGATGCGCAATGTTTAGCTTTGCTTTTAAAATATTTGACTTTTATAAACATTATAGAAATGTGTTAACAAGCAAATTTTTTATTATTAACCTTTTTCTTTATAAAAAAAGAAATGTGATGTAATTTAAATGAATATACATTTGGAGTGAAATATATAAATAAAAAAATAAATAAAAAGACCACAACAAATATAAATAAGAAAATCAAATTAAACACTTTAAAAAATTTTAATATCAAAAAGTAAAAAAAATCACAAATTTAATATATTAATAATGTATAAATGTTTGTTATTTTTCTGTAGGCCTAATACTCGTAAATGTTTTAATAATTGACAAGTTTCTTGAGCTCGAGGACAGTTTATGAATTTGTGTGAAAAAACAACAACAGTTTTTAATGGTAGAAGTTATAGCACTATTTCGGAAATCACCACATTTCCTCATCAGACTTCTTTTTTTTTTAAATTTATTAAATTTATTCTTCATAACCACTTCTCCCTGCATTCTAAAAAATGAAGTAAATAACTAAATAAACATAATTTGCAAAAAACACAAACAACAACCACACAAACAAGTTTAAATAGCGGCAGATCAGTTGCTCTTGTTTGTAGTTGGTTTGTTTAAGGAAGATGGAATAAACACAACAGTCCACTCGGCTAGCGTAGCACAGCATGTAGCGTGTTGGCTTTGCCACTCCGAGCTCCCGTTATTATAGACATTGCATATCACAAGTATTTCGTCAATCGGATAATATTAAGCAAATAATATAACTAAAAGCTATTTAATAAAGAAAAATTAATTAAAAAGTTTGCAACAAAATTAAATAGATAATAAATAAAACTAAACATAAAAATAATAAAATTGAATATAAAAATATATGTATATAATTTATTTATAATAATAAAAAGTTAGCAATATAAATTCCAAAAGAAATAATAAGACATAAAGTAATATGAAAATAATTTCTTAAAATAAAATAATATAGCATATTTTATTTTTGTAAAAAATTTGAATTGTAGATATAAAACGCAAAAACACTTAATTCAATAATAAAAATCTCTTAAATAAATTAAATTAAAAAAATTTTATTTACAAACATACATATTTATAAATATAAAAAAGCAGAAATAATAAAAAATTACAACAAATAACTTTAAATTTAAAAACAAACATTATTTATATTAGAAAACTTAGGTCAACTATAGAATTGCATTTTTAAATTGAATTTAAAATATCTTAAAATTAAAAAAAAATTATAAATTTAAAAATTCACGCTTCAAATAATAAAAAAAAATTTTCTTAAAAAATAATAAAAATAATTCATGTTTGAAATCGATCCGGCAGCGCAATATACTTACATCAAAAAGCGTGATTATTTACAAATTTTCTAAAAATAATTGCAACAAAAGAGACACACAAAAACGCTTATGGCCGTTTTCTCAATGTCGAGTTAACTCACATCCGGTAGTAAACGAACGGTTGTCAAGCTCGTAAGAGTGAGAACGATGCACGACACTAAACAAAATTAAAAACCAGCAAATCGAACTCACTACCAAAAATGAGTTAATTTATTTTAAATAATAAAGAAATTCATCGATTTATGTTTCAGAGTAAAAAAACGTGCAAAAATTATAATTTTTAAAAAAGTGAACTATAACAAATAACTGAGACTTTGCGAATTTGATGAAAAAGCACTTGTGATAAAAAAAATAAACACTTGAACCAAGAACGTTTACTAAGTAATACAAAAAAGACTACGCCTCAAACGCAACACATTCACCGTATTTACCAAGAACCCACAAAAGCACAGCCATGCATATAGATTATCACGAATACCTCACTTACTTGGAGACCTTTTGGGCCTACTTTCCTTACCTCTTTTACACATTCGTCTTTCTCACGCTCATACCCAAATCGGTACGCCGCATAAAGACTTACGCCGACGCCGACTACGAGGCCAATCATCACAAATACCATCGCTGCTATGCGCCGGACATTTGCTGTCACACATTGGGGGCGGCTATGCCCAAACCGAAGGCGCGCAAGGCTGTAACACGCGTCTACCCGAAACGCCACAGCACAGCAGGCAGCACTGCCGAATCAGTAGCACAGCACTACGCCAAGCACCAGGATAGGCACGCCTATCACACTACGAGTATAAAGCGACAGGTAGAACCTGCCTCCATACAAACCAACACGCATGTCAATCAAATTGCGAAAATGTTTGAGAATGTGCCGACAGTGACCGTGGCGCCAGTGTTGTTGGGCAAGAAAATCAACCGTGTCACACCAACCATTCAATGTCAGGATGCAGACGACACGGTCTCCGCGTCGTCAACACCACCCAAATCCACAATGCTCAATGCTTCGCGTCTATCACAGCTGCTTACGCAGGAGCAATTGGAGAATTCACTAAGTTTGCTGCAACAAGCAAACACCGACGAAGAACAGACGTGGACGCGCGAATCGCCGCCACGACGCACGCGACGCGAGGCACCCACTTCGCTCAACTATGGCGCAGGCACGTCCACGACGCCATCAACCGCGTCGCCAGCAGCCTCCTCACCACTCTCCGACTCGCCGCCGCTATCACCGGTGCTCTTCCGCCCACAGCTTAGCATGAAATCCAGTTTGGAGGACATTTTCGCCGCTATCGCGCGCAATGCCGAGCAGAGTGAGAATTTCATTTACGCTGGCTGCAAGTCATTGTCGCCAGTCACCTCCATCGATGATATACTTTCGCAGCGTCGCCTATCGCGACCGCTCTCGGCGTACTCGATCAGCGATCTGTTGAATGAGGAATGCGCGGCGACGAGGGAAGAGGAGCGCGTAGAAAATTTTCTCACAGTGCTAAATACAACTTGAGGAATTGTTGGCGATGCACATGTGGATTAATGGTTTGGGGCTGTGAGTTGCAAGTCAATGCAGTTGGTGTTGGGTGTGTGTGTGTGTGTGTGTGTTTCTTTAGCGCGTATGTATGTATGTGTGCAGTGTATCTTGAAATACAAAGTATTTTTATAAGTATAAAGAAATAAAGGATTGTAGCAGTTGACAGCTGGCGGTTAGTAGTCGCAATGAAATGTCAAAGTGCCATACAAACAGCGCCTCGCCAACAACATCAAAAACAACAACTATACTATCTCCACTATTGCGCAGCCAGTGCGCCGCGGTTACTGCTCCGGCGAGCAGCTGCAACTGCAGCTGTTCCAACGATGAGTCAGTGTCAAGTCGCCGAACGAACGTCAGTCACAAGTCAGCGCAAAGTTTGCGAAATTTTTTTTAAAAACATATTTATACAAATTTATTTCCTCTTATATGTTTGTACATCATCGTACTCGTATATACATAAGTATGTACTTTTGTACGATAGGGTAGTCCAAAAATGTTTGAGTAATATTAAAGCGCGCATCCCCATAAATCGTTATTAGTTTTGGAATATAAAAATGTTTAGAGCTCGCGCTCAAAACGCTTAAAGTCTTCCATGTTTTATAAACGAAAAGCAAAAACAATTTTTCATGGAAACCAATAATTTGAAATAGGCTAACTCTGCTTCTCTTGAAGGCACATTAGTGAATAATATCCAAATGTTGATTTAACTCTTTTTCGGTATAAACTATTTTTTATAAGCCTCCCATTTGCATTCTATGGGGTAGTAAGACGCATAAAAATAGTTAATATTAAAACTGAATTTTATTAGCTTTCGTGGCCTCTAACATTTTTGCGAAAATTTTGATACCGATTTAAAATACGTGGGTAACAGTAATCATTTTGACAAACCTTCAAATAGGTAAAAAAAAAAAATTTTTTTTAAATTATATTTTTCAACGTTGTTTAGCGCCAACCTAACGTACAACGACGTTGGTTTCTAGTAAAATTTATGTTTTTATTTGTGAAAAGCAGGGAACTCCATGCAAAACTGTGAATATCCAATTAAGTTTTACGACTTTATTATTATGCAACTCTTTGTAGATTTGTATATAATTTGTAATTAAATAATATTGCTTGTATATATTAAATATGTATGTACATAAATGTTTAGTATGTAATGCAATCGCAAATGGTCAATTACAATCACAAACGCAAAAAGCAAAAAAAAGTTAACTGATATTTATGTGTGTAGCTCTTAAGCCAATCAGAGGAAGTATTTCTGCTTGTCTTTAGTCTTATTCAACTAAGCATTTTTCAGCTATTTAAACATTATGCGAATCAAATGCCAAGATAAGCGTTGACTTCGTGCAATCGCCGCTTACTATTATTTAATTGCATTAAAATACATAAACATTTACATATATTTGTACGTACTTATTTCGTAATATTCTTTACGTATTAAATATTTAAATAGCTTAGCTATTCTATATATTAATTAACTCGATCGCTAGCTAGTTATAATTGATAATCTCTGTTATCAGTCCTGTTTTTCTTAGCGAAGTGAAGTTTAATATACTTCAAAATAACCTTAACTCTTTTGCCAGTATCTCACGAACGACTAAACTTGTATACGTAAACGATATTTGTATGTATATTTAGTTTAAGGTATTAACATACTTATTTTTTGAATTGTAAATAAAAAACCATTGTCAGCTATTTTTTTTTAGCAAATTAATGTGTATTTTTGAATTGTTGTTAATGTAATTATTGAACGTTGAAAATGTTCGAGGAACTTGAAACGGTAAGCCCAGAGTACGCGCTGGTTTCTATGAGATCGGAACTAGGGGTTGTTTATACGAGTATGAGTGATATTCTCGTATGCTGGTTTAAGAACGCATTTTAGCTCCTGTACACCTAGGACCGAAATAATAGGAACACAACATTTTGACAAGTGTTAACAATTTTCGTGTCTCTTATGTATTTAAAAAAAATGTAGTAAGTAATGAAAAGTATGTAGCTAATTCATTTACAGCCATATTCCAAACATTGTGCAAATTTAAAGAATTTAATAGTTTCCTTTTTTTCGAGAAAATATTGCCTTTCATATTGTGACATTTATATTGGGTTACCTATAGTCCGGCAAAAAATCTTTCACTTTTTCTTGGTCAGAAGGTTATATTTTTAGAAATGAACTACCCAAACCAGTGAAAAGCGATGTGAACAGCAACAAAAATAATTTTTCATAAAAATCTTAAACTTCTCACTCAAAGTAATCATGCGATTCTAAGGAAAAGATGCCTAAAATTAAGCAAAATTTTACTTTAATGAAGCAATAGTGACAGTGACGACAGCAATTTTCAATCTGTCAGTGACAAATCGACAATTTGATGAAAGTTTTGTCTCATAAAAACATTTGTCACTACAGTTTCGATCTCATGACAAATTCCATTGTAGCAGTGACAAACCTGTCATTGTTGAGTTTTTAAATTGACGCCAGTCATATGTAATTTTCCAGCAAACGCTTTTCATTTCAATGTCGAAAATATAAAAAAGTTACAAAATTCTCCATGGCAATTGTGTCAAAGTGACAATTGTCAACACCACTTTAAAAAATTGTTGACAATATTCCATTATCGTCACTCTCTCTTTTATATAAATGAAAGACTCAAGAGTAGAAAAAAAATCTTCCGAGAGTTTCTTACGTCTTCTGACCACATTGAAAAATTTCATATAAATCTCGTGTGTCCTCACTCAGACTTCTGAAGATTCTCTTTTATATTTCATTCAACGTGTGAAACGAATTTATCTTATAAGTAGTGAATACATTATAATTTTCTATTCTTAGAGGTTCGAACAGGTTTTTTTTAATAGAGATCTAATCAAGAACTACCCTGCAAAAAAATGTGCGAATAATCTCTAAATAAAGTATTCCACGATTAGTCTCTATCGGGTACAACTGGGCATTACGATTTTTACAGGGTATCTACATATATCTGTATGTAATAGGCAAAGTTCCGTGCGGTTCTTAGAAATCTGTGTTATTATAAATTTATCATGCATTGATAAGAATCATAATCAAGTCGCACAAGGTTTCAATTAAGGAAAATTATTTTATATTTATAAACAATTACTCATTCCTTAGCGAGATGCAGATACATATTACGAACGAGGGTGAGTACCCGCATGTGCTCGAGTGCACTCAATTTTAAATTATCTTTTCTATTTTATCAATTGACGCAAATTAATTTATTTAGAGTATGCTACGCGCTAATAAACACATCAATAATAACAAATGAAGCGAAATATGGGCAGACATGAAAGCAATTTATGTAGAATTTATTCACGATTCAAGTTGGTTCTTTGAAGCGTACAATATTAGGTTAGATTGCATTTGTGCGCGAAAATTATTTTCTATAGAACACTAGGTGACTGAGTAAAAAAAAAAAACAAAAATTAAAGCATACTTAAAAGTAAATATATTCTAAATTTCAAGGTTTTGAAGGTTTTTTTTTTGCGCAAACTTTTGGTTGATGCCCAAAATCATTGATCTCAAAAAATTAACATTAGAGTCAGATATATTTTACAATTTTCAGATCATATTTGTTTGTACCTTAACTTGTTTGTCTGATTTCGTGTAAGGTGAGATCGATAGCAATAAAATTGAACTACACTAATTTGAATGCAAGCATGCAAAAATATTCATAAAAGTGCATACGTAGTATTAAGATACCAAATAAGTACTCAATTAATGGGAATTACAAATCTCTAAGGTCATTTGTGTTAATTGATGTTTAGTAAAAAAAAAAACGTATATATAAAAGAAAATTCTTGCGCGAAAAAATATTATTTCATTCAGCAGTTATTTCATATTTATTGACTATAAAAAATTTATTGATTTCTTAATTAAATTTATTGTTAAAAATTACAATTTTAAAATATAGGGAATCAACACAAAAAAGTTGTCGATAATAGAAAAATCTTTAAATAGCGATGCTCATCCAAGTACTTTCTTGTGTAGAATATTCTAAAAAATGTAATCTCATTCACAAAATGAAGGCTTATGTTTTGTGTACACTGTCAGTGAAATAATTGAAATTATTGGAATACTTGAAATTATACAAGTAATAGAAAAAAATATCATAGGTTTAGTGAGGAAACAATGGAATTGGTTACAAGAGGAGTAAATATGGAAAAGGACAGAAAAATTGGCACAGCTGGCTTTATCCTCGGAGGAAACTTAAGTTTTATGCTCAATACTGAGCTTGAGCGGAGCGGTCTTTCGATTGCTTTAACTATTGTAATATTAAATCAAAGATTTTTTTTAAGAGAATCGGAAAATTGTTCTGTTTTCAGTGTGTGTTAACGTCAGTGCGTTCAACAGAGAGATATAAACCTATAGAGACAAATACTTATATACAAAGGGTGCTGATAATTTTGTTTCCTATAGTAAAAGAAAATTTTATATTTTTTATGTGTATGCATTTAAATATGTAGATAAAGGTGATCCTTAAAATCAAATGAACAATTTTTTTTAGTTATACTCCTCTTGTCCCTCAGTCGGCGTTTCGCATAGGGTTCCAAGTTCAGATTACCCAATGAAGACCCAAAAAAGTTAAAATAATGTTTTTTTGTTTCATCTTCTAACCAAAATCAATACCTTCATAGTCGAAGAAATCAAATATAAGTTTTGTCTCCGATTGGAGACGCTAGTTATTTAGTCTCTTTTGGATTTTGACCGCTTTCCGACACGCTTTAAACCTTTCCAATCAGGACCAAAATTAATGTGTGACATTATCGACTTACTTTATTTGAATATCACCCTAATATTTATTTATTTATATTAGCTGTTATCAGAGTTTGTAAAAGTCACCCTAATATACATAAATATAGCGCGTATTCTAAAAAACTGCGATAACTCCAAAAATTAACAAACCGAGAAGAATGGGATTTGGAATGACGTTGATTTCAGCATACTTTACGACAGTTTTTTTTTTAGTAAACAAGTGATTTTTGCTTCAATTGCGTTAAAAAATTTGCATACATACATACATATGCCATATCGAAATTAAATTAAATCGATTCATTAATGATCGATGCATTAATGCGAAACGAATTACCAATGATCGACGCATGGCAACATCGTCCAGAAATAAATTGTTTTTACAAAATAGATTTATGTTTATATTTATAAGTTAATTCAAACATTGTCATTATCTTTGAATTCTTGGTGAAAGAAATATCGGTGTTTTAAATAATACATATAGTTTTTATTAGAGATGAAACGGATATCCGGTAACTATCCGGTATCCGGCCTATCCGGCCCCCATAATACTATCCGGCCGAATACCGGATAGCTACCATTCGGCCGGATAGACATTCGGGCGATTAAAAAAAAAAGCTGGAAAGAAACATATTTTTGAGTAATTATTTGCTTTATTTAGTAAGAAACACATTACTTAAATATAATTAGATTAAGTATTAAATTTTTAATTACACAATAGTAAGTTAATGTAATACAAGGAAAATGAATGAATTAGTATATTTAGTACTCATACTGCCCTAAGGGCAAATTATGGTGAATAAACACTAATTTCTCTGCATTCAGAGGTAGCAGGCGGTTGCGTTTCTCTTCATAAATAAGTCCAGCTTCAGAAAAAAGTCTTTCGCTATACACACTGGTGCAAGAAGCAGAAAGGTAGATTTTGACAAACTTTGTTAAATTTGGGTATTGTTTGGCATTAGATGCCCACCAAAAATAAGGGTCAAAGTATTTCCATAAAGGCGATCTTTTCTTCACCGATGTCATTTCTCGTTGCTAAATCTTTTAGACTTATGTGTATATGTTGTATGTACTTCAAATAATAAGAGCACAAATAAAATTATGCGTTATAATTTATAACCTAAAAACAATCACGCACGTGTCTGCACTGCATGCAATCGACACAATAATAAAATGAATGATACAATTGTTAACTTCACTCATCAACGAAAAGACCCGAATCCTACCGAGTCCACCCGATCGTTCGCGCGACGCCTATGCAAACGGCTAAGTTTCGCCGGATATTCGGCTATCCGGCCACTTGGTCGGCCGAATATCCGGTATCCGGCCAAACTGCTATCCGTTTCATCTCTAGTTTTTATATTACCATATGGAGATTTTTTGTCTATTTTTACCACGCGAGAAAAACACTTATGCCAAATGCTTTGAATTAAAATTTTTTTAAATTATTTGAAT
The DNA here is from genome assembly GCA_963971545.1 of Philophylla caesio. NCBI lineage: Eukaryota > Metazoa > Arthropoda > Insecta > Diptera > Tephritidae > Philophylla > Philophylla caesio. The sequence continues at coordinate 111,656,496 of OZ020608.1, read as the reverse complement.
CAATGTCGATTATTTGGATCGAACGCATCGGAAATATCGCGAAAAAAATCGATACTAAACCGTTTTAAAAATCGCAACAGCAGCTGTTGCTATCAGCGTCTTGTTTGTAAAAGCTTCAGCTCCGATTTAATTTCTCAAATAATGATTCAGATTATTGAGAGCAAGCATTACAACAGGTGGGCATGGTTATTGACCGATTTTTGCAATCATACAATTTTATTTAATTTTTTTAATTTATATTCTTTGCAATGCGGTGGGCGTTTCTTATCAATCCATTTTTGGTGCCTTTAATACTCGCATGTGTAAATAAAAATGTATGTTTGTATTTATCAATTTTGTTTTTTCAGCCGCCGCAAATATCTGTGGTAAATTGAGGTTGCAACAAATTGCAGCTAGACATATTGAATGCATATAAATTTATACATCGTACGTATGATAAATAAAGAGAGATATATCTCTTGTTATTGTAGGCAGTCAGTGCAAAAGCCAATGAACTTTAACATTAACTTGCTGCATTCCGCCTTGCCACTCTTGCACACTCACCATATAAGGCATATAAATATGTATGTATGTATGTATGTATGTATGTATGTACGTACGAGTATGCATGCTGCCAATGTGGCATAAATACATTGATAGAAACGCACATACTCATTTTCATATAGACACTATCATTGAGCAAATAATCATAAGCAAATAAACGCGAACAATTCATAAACAACCTCCGTGAAATGAATTGACATTAAAGAATAAATAATAAAACAAAAATTAAATGTTGTAAGTAAAATGAAGCGGTAATCAAGCAGTCAACGCGTCAATCAGTCAGCCAGCCAACTAGCCAACCCGCCAGTTATTTAGTTATTTAGTTAGCTTGCCAACCAAATGTCCGTCCGTTTATTCAGCGAATGCTTGTAGTGCATACACACACACACACACACATACCTACATACATACTCGTGCATACATACTTTGATCTGCTTTTGGGTGAGGGAAGGCGGGTGCAATGGAATGGCGAGACTGCAGTTGTGGCATGTTGTCAATTAATTCAACCCAATTTACGTACTTTACCGTCAACTCCACTTCAGTTGAGTAACAGTGATAAAGGGCTAGCTGTTTATACTCGTACATTATATACATACATACATACATACATACATACTATTTAATCATATACTTACATATCTACATAAATACTGAGTGTATACTTACTTCCCTTTTATGCACAAGTAGTGTAGAAAAATACTTGCATTCAAATGCATTTGTATATTCGAGTTTATTGTACATATGTGAGTTACTTTGTATATGCAATTAATGTTTTATATTTCAGAATCATACTTTGAACTATGGCCTTTATAAATTACTCATAACGAAGAGTTTTTAATTAAATTTTTTTATTGTAGTCATCAAAAATTTTTGGTAGCCTAAAAGTTATTTCTATTATTTTTCAGGGAGTCCGGCCATCTAGAGAGCCGATTGAAAGTTGCTTGCGATAAAAAAATGTTTGGGCGATATGAAAATATTACTATTAACCAAACTTTGAGGTTTATTAAAACAATCAAATAAACTATATAATAAGATATTTTAGCTCCAAATTATTGAAAAATGTCGTAGTTATTCATAATGCCGTAAATCATTTCCTTGCAAAAGTTGTCATACTGTCATACGGGCGGGATAGCGTTCACAATTCTTGTCTGAAACATGGATACTAGGTTTCTTCTTATTTCTTATACTTTTTCTGAGTCTATGAAATTAAAAAACTTCAGATAATTGGGAATTTAAATTTTTTTCCACTTTGCAAAGGCAAAATATGATTTTTAACGTCATTTTTTATGTCATTTATGTTATAAAAATATTATATAATAAAGTATTTATGCAATTTTCGATGTTCACATAGAGAAGATTTTCATTAGCTACAAAATGAACGTTGAATCGCGTTAATATGTTGGATAGTTTTTTTAAATCACGCCCTCAAGATTTTAAATCATTGTTTCGAGAAAACGCGCTACAAAGATTTTACTTATCACTCGCTCTCACACGACCCTGTCTTGTTTAAAATACTGTAACTCCTACAATATTTGGAATTCAGCGCTGATATTTTTCACACATATTCTTAAAAATTAGACACATCGATTAAAAAAATATAAAAAATTCAAAAGGAAATAAAAAAATACAATCTGGAATTTTAAAAATTTTATAATTTTACGACATTACGACACTTTATTGCACCTTGTGCATACCGTAAATATATAATTTAAATCATTGGAGTACTTACTACAATGTTCTGTGATCTAAGAATATAAGTTAAACCCTAAGGGTTTGGGCAAAATCTGTCTCTTGCCTTACGCGCCGGGCACCCCAATTTGAAAAAGTACCGTTTTTCGTGTACCTAAGAACTAGCAACCATAATGTTAACTTTGAGATTCCACAACAAGTTTCTCTTGCCAACAAGTGCTACTTTCAACAGAATAGGCAAGTGAGCAAGAAAGTTCTTTCTCGGCGAACAAAATCAAAACTTTTTTAGCTCCTCTCATTATGCGCATCCTATTCCATAGCGAAAGAGCATAGACGATGACGACAACAGATAAGAGGATACTTGGAGTGTTCGGTGCAAAGATACTCGGAAGAGTTATGCAGCTTTGCGACGTCGAATACCGCCTATGAGCTATACGAGCTTTACAAGGCCATCGTCATAGTGCAGCGAATTGAGATCAAAAGCGTAGTCTTAGAACATGTCTTACGTATTTTTTTTAGCGCTCCAACACTATAACTCATCGATTTCCTAGTCGCTAGTGATGGCAGGAGAAGAACGAGACTGCCTCTGCGTTGAAAATACCAACCTGGTGTATCTCTGTAGTGTTCTACCAAATCTAAGCACTTTCTCGAGGAAAAATAAATTACTAAATCTACATGCTTACATTTCATAATATCCTGCTTGAGCATCACAATAGAAGCTCGATTGACTCTCGTTTGATAAAATATTCAGAATAAAAAACTTGATTGTTTCAGCAAACACCTATACACGGTCTCGCATTACAGCAAAGTTTCTGAAGTTGTAGCTTAACAAGCTCAGTTTTTAGTGAGTAACTAACTTTGAAAGTTAAGTCCATTTAGTTAAATTTGTAAATAAGCTTTCCACAGACATCGCCTCATCACGATTATGCATCAATTTCTCCCATGAAAAAAATTCGTATTAATAACAACTGCTGTTCGACCTCGACACAATATCTTAACATAATAGATCACCACATTTTCTATACAAAAAAATCCAAATTTTATGAGAAGTTCCTTTTCAAATCGAATCTAAAGCTCGAGGCCTTTGAAATCATTGCCATAAACGAGATCTGTCGCGCTCAACCAAGTTTTCAGTAAAGAATATTCATTCCTATTCAGGCTGTTCTAAGTCAATCGCACTGATAATCATTTTTTTTTAGAAATGCGGACAAACAAAGAGTTTTAGTTTGGGTTAAAGGCTTACACTACCGAGATTAACGCTTTCGATGTTTTCTTTTTGAATAAAAAAAAAATATTTTTCTACTAGAATGGAACAATTGATATGTTGAAGTCCAGCCTTTCAATATCCTGCATTGTCTATCCTCAAGTCTATTGTTATATGCTTATGGGAGATATCAGTGGTTTTCAATGTATATATTTAGAAAGTTGAAAAGTCCAGATACAACTATACTAGCGTATGCTAACTAACTAAACCTTCTACTGGCGTTGTTCACTTGAGCCCCCTTCCGCATTGGAGTTTCATCCGATGTGTTCTTAAATTTAGTGGACTATATATAATTTATTTAGATGTCCATGTTCTAAAATTTAATACTCGACTGATTCATAATATCCGTGCTCTTTGTGTAAACTTAATACTCATATTAGTGCAAGCATTTTTTTTTTAAAGATTGTGAAATACTGTGTGCAATAATTCCATATGTTTTTTGAAATTAAGTCGCGTTATCTTTCATATTAAACCTTGTGCAAAGGCTGAACAGACTGTGTGATTTTACCCTTATCTACTGCGTATTATCTTAAATAAAATATTGAATATTTTTATCGAACTCCAAACACATACTTACATGCACATTGCTATTCATTTATTGGCAATAAAATCATAAGTACGCCCACATAAAATTCAGTAAATTAATATTATTATTATATTCTTATAATAACACATTTTGGTATTTACAGTTTCTTATATATATTTGTGTTTAAAATAAACTACAACCGTGCAAACAAATTAAGCCGAAACTTTGTCAACAAATAAAATGTGTCATTCGAGCTTACAGTTGTCAATATATCACATGCGAAAGTGTAAAATTGCCAGCCAACAGAAAAATAATTCAAACATCATTTATACTAACAAAAGCGCTGAAAACCCATTCGCTGAATTATGTTAATATTTTTTCGCATGTTTTGTGCTGTCCAAATAAAAACTGGACATTTGCAATCAATTTTATTTTATTATTTATCAGTAAATTTTTATGAATCATCGTTTTATTTGAATGGCAAAGTAAAAAAGCGAATGAATGAAAATATCTTAAAAGCATTGCGTTCGGTAAAGTTGTATTGTAGTTTGTGCGGTTTGAACGGGAGTTATGAAGAAAATAAACGTAGTAGGTAAATATTATATATGATGAGTTCTGGCGTAAATACTTATATATACATACATAAATATGTATATGTAAAGAATAAAAGCAATTTCAAATTTGCATAATCACGTTTGTCTTTTGTTGTCTTATGTTTTTTGTATACTCGAACATATAATATTTGTTTGATGGGTGTGAATCGCGAATATCTGCTAGTACTTTTACATACAAATAAATATAGGCTTGGCTTGGTTTAACGTTTTATTTTTGTATGTTGCTAATCAAAACTGAATACATGAAGGCATCTTTTGGTAAAAATATCACGTTAGTATAAATATGTTTAACCCACTATTTGCTCATTGTTCTTATTTTGAGGTTGTTTTGCTTGAGTTTTTGGTTTGTGTGTGTGGTCGGTGTTTCATCACTGCCACCTTCCTTACTATTCTTTACTGTTTTGTTGAAATATTCAAATAAAGTAAGACAACAGGTACTAGTTATGTACATATTTCTAAATGTATTTATATAAGCACAAAGTTTTTGTAGACTGAATTGTGTTTAAAACACAGCGACTCCATTTTTAAAACTCTTATTTATACACAAATTCTTTAAGTAGAAGTTTGCATATGAACACAAGAAATATGACATAAAATGCGTTTTTTAATGCGAAGATTTTGCTTATAATTACATCTACAACGCAGTGTCCTACTAATGCTCTTACATTGCTACGTCCAGAGACGCCAATGTGGAGAACTCTTTGCTGCTTTGCAAATACCTGTAGAAATCGACAATCGGCAAAATCTTGGAATTGAATATGCAGTAGAAGAGCTTAAGACATAAATGATTTTTCTCATAATATTTAGTTAGATATAATAATTTTGCGCTTACACTTTATAGCTCCGTGTTTGGCCGAGCTTCTCCTACCATTTGTGGTGTTCGTCTTTATATTCTACCACAAATGGAGGAACCTTCATTTTTGTGCCGACTCCGAATAGCAGATGCATTTTATGAGAAGCTTTTTCATGACAGAAATACCCCCGGAGATTTGCCATTGCCTCCTGTCGAGGGATGGCCGCTATTAGAAAAATAATGTTCTATGATTTAGATTTTACTTTGCTCCGCGTACTCTACCGTTGCGTTAATAGTAGTTAACTACTTTCCAGTCCTCCTTACTAGCGATTTATGTTCTGAAAACATCAAACACTTTTAACTTTTTCTGGTCAGCCTAATGTATACATACATGTGTACTCATCAAATATTATTTCCAAATGCAATCAATAAAGTTTGCGTAAAGGTCTACATAGTCGTAACAAATGCGGCTAATTTGCTATCTCGCAGCTTTTCAAGGTGAGTAATTTTTGTTATTAACTTATCGGTTTCTTTTTTTTTTTTGGACTATTTACCTGAGTTGTTAAAGCTCCAGAGAGTTGCCTTAGCATTCTTTGCTATATGAAAACACTTTTACTCAGGTGTCTTTTACTTTTATCAACTCAGCTCATCGCGCTTGCTTTGAAGCACAGCTGCGCTGAGCTTTTTTCCTATCTTATCAGATATTTTTAGTATACCTACTCATTAACCAACCATATTTTGAAGGTATCTTCTATATGATTTTTTCCCCGCACACAATTTGTATGCAAACAGAGAGAATTTTTACTATTTATTTATCACATATACTAGTGCATACATATGTATTTGTAAATGATAAGTAGCTACTTAACCACAAAACATACCAAATAGTCAGCTGGAAAGGTGATCATTGCCGATTGCTCCAGCAGTTAGGCAACTCAACTCCATTCAAACGCTTCTGAAATGCGTCGCGTAGTGTGAAAAAAACCAATACGTATAAGTACTCTCATATGTACTCGTACATATTTACAAAATTGTATTCCACTCATCCCAAAAACGCGCCATATCCAGTGAATTCACACTTTTTTTATTGCGAGTGCTTGTTTTTATTTTGTCACGTCGCCAATTTTTTTGCTTTATACTCGTATTTTATTACACACAATTGATTTCGAATAACGGTTGTATTTTTTTTTCTGAATTAAAAAAAATGCATTTAGGTTTTGTGTAACTCCTTTAGTGCAAAGTAAAAACATAAACACAGTGACTGTAGGTGCATTTGTCGATGCATCAAAGCGGTGCGCGTGACGCGGCGTCGATCGACTGCGATCACAGGTGTGACGCTTTTGTGCCTGGGACTTTCCGTCCGCGCCGTCAACTTATCTTCAATGCTGGTTTTTCTTGTCAAAGGGATACAGACAATTGTTTTTTTATTATTGTATTATTGTAAAAATCGTTTCCAAGCGCTGATCAACATTTATTAATTTAATGTGAAAAGTGAAACAAAAGATTTAATTACATTGAGAGGACTTTAAAAAAAAAAACATGGAGAAGGTTAAATTGGTAATTATTTCCGACTAAGCAGTATATATGGATATGAATTTTTGCGTTTTTGGTTTTAGAGGATTAAACCCAAATATTTTTCAAAAGCTTAAACCAAATCCTACAATACGCTTGCATGCAAGTTACAATTAAAAAATTAAATAGTCTAGATATATGGCGGATCTGCCACCTTTCTTAAATACGGATGTGGAACAAAACCTTCTTGAAAAAATAATTTTGCAGACCTGAACACTTTTAAGCGTGGCTTGCTATTTATACCCACAACCATGTGGTGCAAATATTCGATTAAGAAGAAACACATCGTTTAAAAACTATCGATTGCCAGCGAAAAGCAAAAACAATATTTTATCGTATCGCTTAAAACCATGCTAATCAATCAAATTTTTTTATATCTTTCATGAGAAATTTTAAATTAAGTTTGGAAAAGAGATACACCCATTAAAAAGCATACCTAAATTATCAAGATGATGAGCTCAGTCGATTTAGCCTTGTTTAGCGTCTGTCTGCCGGTCTATCAGTTTGTTTGAAAAAATCCGATATTATGAACAAAATTATGAATCTCCCATTCAATTCTTCCATTCATGAAAGGAAAGAGGCTTCAGCACTGTTTTTTACTTATTTTAATTTACATTGAAACCAGCAACAATTCGCGTAAGGACCGACAATTTTTAGCTTGTATAACAGACATTATATTTTCCATGTTTAAGCTCTGAGGAAACCATTGTTGCTTGAAAAGTTTTGTAACTAAAAAAATTGCTTAAAATATGTTTATTCAAAATTTACTAAAAAACGTTTATTTAAACAGAGCTAACATCCCATTTGTACATATCTCTTAAATAATTTGGTTATAAATTTTTATATTTTTTTTTTACCATATCTGGTTAGTTGTGAGTTAAATATCAACAATTGCATTTTATTCCTCTGCTCGGTTTTGATTGTGATTACGTAAGTATAAGGGAAAAACTTCGTTCTATTTTCGCGTTGCTAAGCGGTAGAGAATAAGAAAGGTTAACACAAAACACTGTACATAGTTTTTTAAAAAATATTTTTATTCAAGGAATTTCTAAACTTTCTTACTTCTATCCAAAACTTAATTGTAGAGGTGACCGCTTAAAATTGATAAAAAGAAGTCTGATGAGGAAATGTGGTGATTTCCGAAATAGTACTATAACTTCAACCATTAAAAACTGTTATAAAAATATTTTATTTTTTTGTTCATTATAACTCCAAAAGAAAGCATCAAATACTTTGGGTTTCACAATGATCAATGCTTTACTTATTTACTGCAAAGTATTTAATATTTTTTTTTAATTGAATATTCCGTTTAATACGTCGACACAGTTGCTGATGAAATTATATGTAAAATAATGGAAATTAAAAAACAAATTTAGCTAAAATAGCTAACTCGATTTAAAAAGATCTAAAAAATTTGCTTATAGCTAAACTTCAAAAAAAATATATACAAATAGTTAAAATGACAACACTGTAGGTAACAATTTCTTCCCAGTAAATCCAGCTAAGGCTGAAAAGGACTGAAAAATATGTACGTTGCTTTCAGTAAATGCTGTTCTGATGCTTTGTGAATCCACTAAAAGGAATTATTACTATGTATGTACCTATTTCGAATAAGATAATGAGAAAATGATTGGGACACCTAGCTCTCTAACTCAACGCATTAACTTAAGTAGTTTTAAATAATTGCTAATAAAAATCTAAAAGAAGATCCAAAAACCAATCGTCCTTAAAATCTCATAAACAATTAAAATATAAATATTAATAAAATATGTAAACACGAAAACTACAAATTTCAAAACGTTCGCTATTCATATCTAATCGAAGTGACAAAATTAAGACTTAGAAATAAAAAGTCTATAGAGATAACATAAATACTTGCACATTTAATAACTGTCCCTGCCAGTATTTTCAATGTCACTGGGTATCCATAAATAATATATTTATTGCCACAAACATTTACAACATTTGTTGTTATTGTGAAATTAAAAAAAAAACTTTACTAAAAATAATGTGCGGCCAACTGCAATTTGCTATGTAAATTACAGCAGCAAAGTTATAGCAATAAATGATGTCGCAAATGTTTAGTTTTATTTGTTATTTATTATTTATTATTCATTACGATATTCACTCACAACGATTAGTGAAAAAAATGATGAAGTGAGCTGTAACAAGCGGCCATCAAAGCGATCCATATAAGGACTAAAGCAATATTAATATACATACATACATCCATACATAGTTTAAGTACTTGTCAAAAGTACAAACTCAAATGGGGCCAAAGCAACTGGGCCTATAAAAATATTAAAAAGAAAAAAAAAAACATTTTGAACAAACGAATTTGTGAAAACCATTAAGGCATCTCTAATTCACAATAAAAGTACGCATTTAAACAAAAATGGAAATGGTTGATTTGCAAGGCAATGTGTGAGTATGGAAAACTTACATCATATAATTTGAGTCGCTAATGAAAAGGGTCGCTGCGGAACAAGAAAATATAATTTTTTTTTGCCATTGCCTGCCGCTACTAGAAAAAAATATTGTTCTATTCGTATGATTTTAGATTTTATGTACACCGGCTGAGAGTCGAACCTAGATCTCAGCGACATACCGAGTTATAGCACGCACCGCTTCGATTAATCAATCTGTCACTTTTTCGTTTAAAAAAATGCAACTCTGTTTAAGGTTTTAACCGATGCCGATTTCTGTTTTACTCAAAGTTTTTGAGAACTTCATTGCAAAGCGATAATATTAAATTTAAATTCTCGATTTTCTTAATTTATTCATACCTCTTTTTGCAGCGAATTGCTGCTCTATTTTAATATATTTTTTTATCGCTCCGCTTTTTTTTCATCCTAAAGTATGAGTTTGGACTTTTTCCCTATAAATCTACAGTCTTAATACTCTTTTTTGTCTAGATAATTAAAACCTATTTTGAACCACATTTGCAAAGAACAGCATCAACTCAAAACTAGTAGTATTTCCAGTAGTTCAGGTTTTTCCTTTTGGGTACCTTTACGAACATCTAGCAAACCATTTTTGTATCTTAATAATTTATGTGATTATTTTTAATTACGTCTTTCCACTTTGCATTTTTTGCTCGATTATATTGTTGTTGTGAATATAACACGCATGTTTTTTTTTTTGTAGTGAACATTTCTAATTCGAAATCACGAAATTTTAAATTTGGCATGACAAAAAATTGCAGTGACAAATTTGGGTCACTCGGATCAACCCACGCCAAAAAATTACGCAAAAATAAAACTGATCAGGTGTATGAGCACTTTTACATACATACATGATACATATGTATGTTGAATTAGCTAAATGTGTGTATGTATTATTTGAACCCCATTGTGAATTTTTTTAACGGATAATTTTTCAATTCAGTAGTAGTTCCATAAACTTGATGTCCTCGTTACTTTGACATTAAGCCACAGCCATAAAAATCAATAGATTTTTTAAGTTTTCAAATTTTTTTATTTGTTTTTGAACTATTGAAGTTTTTTGGATATTTTACCTAATCAGTTTTCAAGCTTTAGCATCGGCGAACGAAAAACTACTTTGAAGATGGAACAATTTCGAAACCGGTTTGTCTAGACAAGGGATGACGAAAAAAGGGTTCCAAATTACATTAATATCTAAATATATTTTCAGAATTTTTTGTCCTAATTTTATATTCGAAAGGTATTCGTATTTCAATTTGCTTTCTTATAATAGCATGGAAAATTTATAATTGGGAAAGGTATGAAAATTTAGCTTTCAAAATTTAGCACAAATGGGGAAAGTATTTTCCAATTACTAACCGAAAAGTTCGACTGGGAAAGGTAATTCGTAAATATAAACATACATCCAAAGAAATCTTAAATAAATGATGAGTTGTTTTGCTTTTCTATTTTTGAATTGTATGTGGTCAAAATTTATATACTTTTACACATAGACATGTTCGTATCTTATATTTGATTTTATGAACTTTTTTGGTATCGACCTGCAACCTACGCAATAACTCATCAAGTTTAATTAAGGTGCATCATTTTGAAGGTCAAATTCAGTGATTTTGGTCAAAAATTAAAGCTATATAATTATTGTGACTTCTTAAAATGAAACTTTTTTGAAAACATATAACAAATCTCGTCCTCTGTCCAAAGTCCTCGATACCATTATACCTTTCTCAGTAAGAATTTGCTCAATTTTTATCAAGATTAATTCAATTTAATAACAAAATCTTATATTAAACAAATAATCCTTAATATACAAATATTTTTTACAAAATCCAACCACAGAAAATTTTCGATTATATTTTCCTTTAATTCTATGCATTTACTATTTAAGAAATATTGTATGTGAAATGAAGCAATTTGAGTATGAGATGGTTAAGTCTGAGTATCTCGCCAGCCCGTGAATACCTCCAAAACGCAAAATGTTTTATTGCAAATGTCACTCTATTGTTGATTTCGTGTAATTGGCATGCAAATTATGTGATTTACAAGATGTCATAAAACGACGTTATAAAGTCAAAAAAATCACAAAAACAAAAAGAAATTATTAAAGTTAAAATGTGAATAAATTTCGTGTGATTCATCGCAATCATTCAACTGATTTCCGCTACATAAATGTTTATTAACTTATCTTCTTTTTGCACTTCAACCTATCATAACCGGTTAATAGATAAGTATTCATTTTGTCGCTCTTTAATTAAGTCCAGGGAATAACATTTTTTTTTATAACTGCAATGACTCATTGACTTCAATTGTTTTCAAACTTAAGATTTGACTATTTATGATTTTATGAATGATTATTATGGTACTTTTTTTGGCGTTTGTATAATTGGTTATGGCATTTTTTTTTTTATGAACAACCTTCTTTCTACTTTCTCGACGTGCCGCTAGAAGTCACAGTAAAGCAATATAGCCAGCCACCTTAAGTGAGAAAAGTTTTGTTGTGATTTTTTACTTGTTTAATTCTTGTAAAATTGTATTGATTAAATATTTCCTGTTTTGCTTTTAATTTTTCGGCGCAATTTAAACTAAAGATTTTATTTTTCTATTCCAGGAATCACTTTCATTGGCGCACTGCCTATCGGACAAGCAGCTGCCTCCATCGCCTCTCATACCGAACTGCCTAGAGGGTGGCAAAGTTTCAGACCGTTTGGGCAAATTGAAAACATCTTCGGAGAAGTGGAAAGATCGCATCGGTAAGTGATTCGATTTGGCTTCCACAAACACTTTTATATAAATCTCAGTTTCTTGTGTTTTGATCGTAAATTATAAAACTAGTTTTATTAAGCCCTGAAAGCAATTTATTTGTTCGTTTTGTTTTTTATTATTATTATTAATTGGTGAAATATAAAATATTGCACCAATATTTGTAGCACACAAGCTGCTAAGGCCTACGGTGCTTTGTTTTTTAATTCATTTAATTTGGTTTATTTACTACCTCCAAATTTTAGTTTAAGTGCGCTATTGCTATCTAGAATTGATTATCTTCAATTAGTTCGACCACGCCTCCTGAGCGTCGAGCACTTTAAGATTTTTGCAAGTGTTTACTCCTGTGAAGTTTGCATGAGTCATACTTTTAAGCACCAGAGAAATGATAATGGTGGTTATTCGAAGAATTTTTTCACAGACAAGGAAACATAATATTTATAATAAAAAGATAATGAGAATTTATTTAATTACCAAACTATTTATTTGTGTCTTCGACTAAAGTTTTCTCGTATCCATTTCGCTCATTTACAAAGTTATACGAGCCGATGCTACAGAAATAAGTTTGGTGATGTTAGTAACTATAAGTTACTCGTGCACTTTTCGAAGGTAACGATATTTCAATCTTTGCTTCAGTAACTCAAACCAACGCGAACCTTCGAAAAATGCTTCCAGAAGATCCGAAAAGCTGTTCCAAAACAAGCAAAAGACGAATCCAGAAGACTGGAAAATTAATTTTTCTGAAAAATCATTTATGTATTTTTTTTAAATTAAAATTTTGTTACACAAATAACAAATATCAACTAAGAAAGAGTGAATGTAATATAATACTAATAATAATTTTGGCGCTATACTATATAGCTCAGTGTTTGGCCGAGCTTCTCCTATCATTTGTGGTGTGCGTCTTTATATTATACCACAAATGGAGGGACTTACAATTTTGTGCCGACTCCGAAAGCCAAATGTATTTAATGAGAAGCTTTTTCATGGCAGAAATACCCTCGGAGGTTTGGCATTGCCTGCCGTGGGGTGACCGCTATTAGAAAAAACCTTTTCTATTATTAAGATTTTGCTTGCCCTGACTGAGATTCGAACCTCGAACTCACTGGCATATCGAGTAAAATAGCACGCATCGCTACACACTCGACCACAGCGGCCACAGTGAATGTAATATAGTCGTATATAATATAAATGAATATAAATCTACTATTTAACATACAAGTTGCCTGGTGTATCCTAGAAACTCCAGAATCAGTTTTATAAATTGAAATGTTTTTTTTTTTTTGATTTAGCTAATAACAGCCATAATGCATTTTTCTTAAATTATTATCGTTTATGCAGAACAATCCGATGCATCGAAATTCACAGTCGCTGGTCGTCTCCAGAAAAAGGCACAATCGCCTATTGAGCTGCAATTTGAACGTGAACAAAATGCCGAGCCCAAAAAATGTCCCATCGAAGTGGTACGCAGCGCCAATCAGCCACAACTTGGACTCGCCAAAAGTCCATCGATGATGGTGACAACCACCAATACAAATGGCAACACCAACAGTGGTACCAATGGTCACCACAACTTCCTGCAACGTAGTCTGAGTGTAACAGCCGAACGACCCAACGGGGAGTCATCTAATTCCAGTTCCAACTCTGACTCCGATTCGGATGGACGTTGCAATGAAAAGGAGACCAAAAATAAAGCGAATACAAAGAGTGCAGCTGCGACAGCGGCATTCGGAACGCGAGTTGCAGTGCCAAAGCTTGACGATGAGGAGACATTCGAGAACTTCTTTGCATCAAAGAAACCAACACCAGCGCTGCTGCAGGCAAGTGCGGGTGGCGAGAACGTCGAAGTGAACGATTTTGATTTTGATAGCATCAAGGCGACACAGCGGTGAGTTTTTAGTTGGTGTTGGGACCAAAGACCAAAGCTTTCGAATTTGTCGGAATTCATACTTTTTTGCAGAATAACCAAAGTGTTTCGATCTATTTTTACGAATTCATAACTATTTTACATAGAGATGTTCGAAATTCTCGAGACACAGCCTTTCAAAACGAACTCGAAAATCTTTTGAATAGTAGTAAAAAGTTCATAAAAAAAAGTTTAATCAAATTGTTAGTTGGGTTGGAAATAAAAACGAATAAAAACAAAAATGAAAGTCAAAATTCGAAAATAGTTTCCGTTTATCTAAATTCGTTGCGTTCTTTTTTTTTACAGTTTGGTCACAAAACGTGCCATACAAGGACCGAAGGGCCGACGAGCAGCGCGCAATCCCCTTAAGACTTTAGCCGAACGCACCGATATTACATCTGAGTATACCGAAATTAAGTCTGGAATAGCTGAGCGAGAAATGCGGCGCATAAAACTCGAATCATGTAAGTACGCACAAGTTGGCAAATAGATTTAGAGCAGCGACTCGGTCCAAAAACTAAGTTTCTGTGTCTACGATTACTACCTTTTCAGATGGCCATCGCAGCAGTAACTTGGCAGCCGAGGCCATCGCCGGTTTGGCATCTGTTGAAGACTTCAAATCGGTTGCGTTGAAATCATCTGCGTTGCCGCTCAACCAATTGTGGGTGCCCTACAAAAAACTCATGCTGCTGCATGTCAAAGGACGCACACACGTGCAGACGCGCTTGGTCGAACCCACCTACAAGTCATTGAATCGCGGTGACTGCTTCATACTCATTCATGGCGATCAACTATATCGTTATGTTGGCTCCTTCGCAAATGTCATCGAGATCGCACGCAGCAAGAAGATATGCGCTTACATTGTCGAAAATAAAGATCTCGGCTGCACAGCTACAACTGAGGTTATACTCACGGATGGCAAGTTTCTTAGCGAACGTCATTGGCAGAATTTCTGGGAACTGCTCGGCAAGCCGGACAATTATCAAATACCCGATTGTGGGCATGCCGATGAGGATGATCTTTTTGAAGCTAGCCTCATTGAAACGAACAAGATCTATGTATTTGACGATGATTCATTGGTGCCGATGGAGAAATACTGGGGTTGCATACCTAAAATTGAGATGCTCGATCCAAATAAGGTAATCATATTTGACTTTGGTAGCGAAATGTATGTTTGGAATGGTAAGACAGCACCAACCGATGCCAAACGTGCCGCCATTAAGTTGGCGCAAGAGCACTTTGACACTGGCAATGTGGACTACTCCAGCTGCTATGTCAATCCCATCAATTATGCCGCTATTGTGGGCAGTCGAGATTCTTATAAATTTCTGAGACGTTGTGAAAAACGCGGCGATTGGTGCATACTCGGAAAAATCACGCAAAATATGGAAACGTCATTGTTCAAAGAGAAGTTCTCGGATTGGCCCGAAGTCGAGCGTGAAGATCTGGAAAAGGACTACCTGTTAAATGGTGTGCATGCTGTGAAAGCGCTCGATGGTGCAGCGCTCTACAAAGGTGAACCTTATTTGGAGCCCAATCTAGTGCTGGAGAACGCAAATCTGGGACGTGGTAACTTTTATTACGACAACGATAGCATGCGGCACTTCGATGTCATCACGAAATCGATTGACAAATGGCAAATAAACGAATTCAATTTCGACAACGCCAAGGCAAGCAGCTATGGTCACTTCTATTCCGCCGAAAGTTATATTGTGCGTTGGATATATCAGATCTCGGTTACGGTGCGCGAATTGAGTGGCAAAATTTCGAATCGTGCCACGGTGGGACGTGATCGTTGCGTGTACTTCTGCTGGCAGGGCAAAGACTCCAGCGCCAATGAGAAAGGCGCCGCTGCATTGCTCACCGTAGAGCTGGACAAGGAGAAGGGCGCACAGAAACGCGTCGCACAGGGCGATGAAACGCCGGCCTTCATCCGCCTCTTCAAACTGCTATTTCAACATAGAGGACGAAAGGACGACAGCTTGCAACGCCGCAGCACTTGGCGTCTCTACCAACTCACCGGCAATGTGCCCGAAGAAACGCTACTCTGCGAGGTGGACTGTCATGCGCGTCAGTTGCGTTCGCGCGCTTCAATGTTGCTGGTGCATGGCGATAAGGGCGTGATCTATGTATGGCATGGCTGCAAAAGCGCCAAGCATACGCGCGATATTGCCGAACAGGCGGCAGAACATTTGAAGTTCGAGAAGCCCGAGGATATGTTTGTGAATCATGTAAGTGTGGTGCAAGTGGAGACGGTTGTGGAGGGCAAACAGGTCGACGAGCTTGCAACAGCGTTGATTGGCTTCGATAGCGACGCATACCACAGCTTACTCGCAGACACAACTAAAGAATTTGCATATACACCACGTCTCTTCCACTTCTCCAGCACACAGGGTGTATTCACAGCGGCGGAGCTACCATATGTGCTGCGCTGCAAAGATCTACACAGTCCCTATCCTTTCACGCAAGCGCAGCTGTACAATGCACGTCAGCCGACTATTTTCTTGCTAGACGACGGTGATATGCTGTGGTTGTGGATGGGCTGGTGGCCGTTGGAGGATCTTAAAAGTGAGTACCAAAAATCAATAAATAAATTAAAATGGATAAATTTGCAATTAATTTATTTCGTATATCCGCAGTAAGCAGCGAGGAGCGCAGTAGTCCGACAAATGAGAATCGCGCTGGCGTGAATCGTTGGATATCAGAGCGACGCGCTGCTTTAGAGACCGCTATTTCATATTGGTGCGCCAAATTTGGTATGTCAGCAAGCATTGAATTGATTTTGAATGAGGTTTTAAATAATCTATTTCTTTTTGCGATTTAGGTGAAAATAGCGAAAAAGACTTTCATGACATTAAAGGTTTCGTTGTGTGGGCCGGTTTAGAGCCGCTGGCGTTTAAAGCTCTCTTCCCCGACTGGATTGAACATAATGATATCAATGAAATAAACATGCAAGTAAGTGCGAAAGTATAGAAATTCACAGGAATCCTAGATTTTTTTTTGTTTTTTTAAATGAAACTCCAATTAGTCTCCCAACGTCTGCATGAACCACATCGACGGTTGTCGGGGTTATTGAATTGCTATCTGTCCTGACGACATTAATCTAGAAAAAAATTCACTAGTCAATTAAATAGTAGAGCAATACAAAAGCTATAATAAATAGTTACAACCAATTTATTTTTGTTTTTTGCAATTTTCGATCCTTTAAAAATACTGCCTAAAGTTTTACAATTCCTTACGAAGGAACAAGAACTTAAAACTAGAAATCTTACAAAACCGATTTTCTAGGGCAACTAACCTAAACTTAAACTTGTAGTACTTAGGAAGGCTAGCTGATATTTTTGAGCCCTATCCTGCTTGTTTTTTTTTTTTTGTTAAATCTAGATTCTTCAAAGTAGTTAGCTGCACCATTAACGTTCTCCTTGAGGCCAATATGTTTATAGTCCGATTCAATTACCGCATAGTAATTATATGTATATGTTCATTATAAAAATACACTTACAAAATAATTACGCCATAGATGGCTCTGGAGATGACACATTTTTACTATATCGAGCCTTTACCGCCATTTTAGCGTAAGCGACAAAAACCAAATTTTACAGGAGAAGGTTTTTTTTTAAATATTTTTAACCATAAATGTGGTAGTAGTGTCGCTTACGATAAAATGTAAAGTCATACATCTCCATAACTATAACGATTAGCGAAACAATATTTTGCCAGATGACGTATTATCAGTTTTAGAACAGTTCTGCATCAAAAAGTGAATTTTGGAAAAATATCGCTTACGTTATTTTCGCGGTTAGGGCTCGATACTTTCTACTTAATTAATGTTCAAATGTTCGCATGATATACTTTGGAAGAAGGCGCAGCTTTGTTGTGGTTACTAACCCGACATCTCCACAGAAAATAGCTGATGTCGTAAAATAGATGTCAAAAAATATATTGTCAATGGCGGTCTCCATATTTCTTCATGTCAGCCGTTTATGCCAGCGTTGTATGTCTTGGCATCTATTGTATGAAATAAGCTGTCACTTTGTTACTTTGACAGCAAATTTTTCATTTGGCTATAAATTTCGTGGGGTCAACATCGAAGATATTTTCATTCAGAAGCAAAAACTGAGTTCTTTTCTATTGTATTTATTAATACAAATATTTACGTATTTGGGAGGAAAGAAAACATATTTATTCAGCCGTGCTCCCAGTAAATGACAAAAAGTGTGTGAATGATTAAATGTTTTCGATTGGAAAATTTTTTTTTAAATATTCTTTGATGTTTGTAGAAGCCATTTATGACATTTCTGTATTATTTAGTTATTCATTGAAATATGCGTATTTTTAAGTGTTTTGCTGATGGCTGCTCAAAAAAGTATACATAGCTGAATCCGAAAGGGAAATTTCAACAACAGCTGTTTGTGAATTGACATAAGGATAACCGATATACATATGTGACAGGGTTGACCTGATATGCAAAGAAATTTGTGAAATTGGGAGCACACTAATTCACTTTCACAGGATTTGTTTTTTAACTCACATTGTGAAATAGAAATGTGAAACTGGGAGCACGGCTGATTGTATTATTTTCAGCATATTTGTTTTTGACGCCATCTTACAAATGTTTATGTCAAGACATCAAACTGCCCACACATAAAAATTGAAAAACCATTTTTAATATTTTCCTGCCAAAATGACAGATGTTAAAACATCAGCTATTTTCTGTGGAGATGTCGGGTAAGGGCCGATTTCTTAAATACTGATTTCTCTAATCGGCGGTTAACTATATATATAGTACAGCTTAATACTCCAGCGTTTTCTTAATTGACGTATTAACCGGCTCTTATAACCCTTGAACGCCACTAAGTGGTGAAATATTTTCTGCTTAATAAAATATGTATAAATACAATCAAAGGTATTTTTACGCTCTGGCTGGTTGTCCTTTTGTAAAATAGTGATTTGATCGAATTCGCTTAATTCCTACGACAGTCGTTTTTGTGCCATCGAAACGAAACGTATTTGAATACGATCGTAACCTTTAACTACGACAGTTTTCTTCAAACTAAATATATTTAATTATAATTTTTTTTTAAAGATATCTCAAGTATTCATCTAAGTAAATTATTTTAACTGGATTTTTATTGGCACATTTTTCAGGATGGTCGCACCGATGAACCCACACCCATCGCTGATGTCTTGAAACAACTAACACAAACTGAATACCCGCTCGCCATATTAAAGGGGCGTCCACTGCCCGAAGGTGTGGATCCCACACGTTTAGAGTTGTATCTAAACGCTGAGGACTTCCAGACTGCGCTTGACATGACGAGCGCTGAATTCGAACAAATGCCATTATGGAAACAAACCAATCTTAAGAAGGAGCGTGGCTTATTCTAATTTTATACATTAATTTAGCAACTAAAAATAAAAATGCAATAATTTAATGCTTAACAACTAGTTACATAGAAAAGAAAAAAAAAAAAACGCTGAAACTTATATTGGCGCATGCGCGAATACAGCGACTAATTCTAAATTTTCTAATGCAAAA
The DNA here is from genome assembly GCA_963971545.1 of Philophylla caesio. Taxonomy (NCBI): domain Eukaryota; kingdom Metazoa; phylum Arthropoda; class Insecta; order Diptera; family Tephritidae; genus Philophylla; species Philophylla caesio. Next base: position 111,636,849 of record OZ020608.1, on the reverse strand, counting down.
ACCAACACAGACCTACATACATACATATGTAGGTATATATGAAAGTGCACGCGAACGCACAGAAAAATTTATTTGTTTTTTTGATAAATGCATATACATACATATACAACAAAAAAAAAATCGTATTTAATAACTTTTTACACATTTTACAAGCATACATATGTATGTACATATACATACATATGTATGTATATAAATACGCTCGATTTGTTCTAATATAAGCCTCATCTACATAGCATATATATGTACATATGTACATACATATGTTTAATATATGTATACATATACATATATATATATACTCGTACATATGTATAAACATAACAACAATGAAATGTGTATTTATACAATAAATTAGCTTACTCACATACATACACACATATCTACTGGACATATGCGCGCAAGCTAATGCTTTTTGATAAAATTTTACACAATCGCTTTATAAATAAATATTTTATATATAAATACTATAAGTGAAAAACTTAGGCACACAAAATTTGAGCCGAGAAATAAGCAAATCATTTTTATGAGCGAGAAAATTAAGAAGATGAGGAAAAAAATACGATTGCACAAATTTCACTTTCATTTAAAGTAAAAAAATTAATAAAAAAAAAATTATGTAATACAATTTTAAACTTTATAACAGCACTAAAATCTATTTAATGCGAATTTTATATTTTTACGCACATACATACATGCAAATAATTTCTCTAAAAATTAAGTTAATAAAAAGCAGCCACTGCGGTTTTCAAAAAAACAAAAAAAAACACTTAAATTTAAGTTGTATGCATAAATATGTACGAGAATACTTTTAATTAACTTATATTACATTGTACATATTTTAATAAATTGCTTTTAATTGTTTATTTGTACAGTTTATATTAAAAAAAAAAATGTTTTATGAACACTATCGTTGATTAAAATACAATGTATACGTAATCCTACTAATCATGATTTGTACATTACATAAATTTGTGTATGTACATATGTATTTATTATGTTAATTTTTAATAACCTGCGCGTGTGTACGTATTGGTTTTTATATTTTGTTTATGTATTTTGTAAGCACGCGCCGCAATTTAGTTCAAATTATTTTAATTTCTTGTAATATTTTATAATTTTAAAATTTAAATTATAATTTTTGTGTTAATTTGTTATTAATTACCTACGTTTATGCTTATAGACATATCTACATACGTACATTCTAATGTATGTATTCATGCACATACATACATACATACATACATATGTATGTACGTACTTTTATGTACTCATTTCACTCAATTTTTTGTTATAATTATAAAATACATACATAGTTATTGCGTTCAACGGCAACGCTCGCTTTGTAGCATCCCGTCATTGCTTAGTAAACTTAAAATAAAAAGTTCATTTTTTAATAATTATTAAAGTTGTTTTTTATTAAATGTATTAACATTTTCTAGTTACAGTAAGAACCGTGTCAATATTTTTTTTTTGAACTGCATTAAACATCTTAAAAATGCAGCGTAAAGCAGCCAAAAATACAGAGCAACATATTTCAAAAATAATACATATGTTGCTTAGACCTGTTGCTGAACCGTGCTGCGCCAACATCTTTTCCTGCAACATGCTGCAAAACATTTCATTGCCGCAACATTGTTGCGGTGGCTGCCTACTGTGCATTTCTGCAAGCCTGGTAGGAAATTCAAATTTCCGTAGCCAGCTGCCGGACTCGCGTATGAGTGCGTGAGTTAAAAATGAAGCATACTTTTAGGCATTAATTTTAATTATGTACACGAAGTACAGTGCTGGCTAATAATACAATAAACGCAAAATTCTTGCGGAAAAAATAAAATAAATGAAAATCGACGTTCTTTGGTAATTAATATATTTTTGCATTATTTTGGTGATAAGCTTATGCATACAAATTTTTAGTATACATTTTTAATACTGTTTTCTGCATAGACTTTACTGAATCGCGCAATATCAGTTTTACTCCTTATAAATATTACAAATTTTATTTACATACCCAATCGTTGCAATGTGCAAAGGTTGTGCGTGTATTACGAAAAGAATAGAAAAATAACAGAAAGTTTATTATTTGACATTATTTATTTCAATCGGTTTTTGTGCTATAGTTTTAGATGGTGTTTCAATACTTTTCTTGGTCCAAATAGGTTTCGATATGAAATACATTTTTTATATAAAACTAATTCAAATAAGCAGGCATGTTCTGAAAATAGTACGATTTAAATTCGCAACGATTTGTAAAATTATTTTTGATTATTTCTTAGAATTAAGAAAATTTAAAACTGTAAAAACTATAAAAATGTACAATATAAATCATTCTTATATCATAGCAGTGCATTTTTAAATCCAGCATCTTCGAAAGTGCTTAGCAAATCGTACCGAATTTAAATCGTACAATTTTCAGAATATGCCTGTATGTACATACATATATGCACTTATTCTACTCTCTTCTCACACCTCGTTTCTCATACGCTACAGTCGCACGAAGCTTCTGTTCCACCCCGTTCCACTGCAATGGACTTGATCATACGGCACATCAGCTCGCGACAAGTACTCTCACGGCTTTTGCCCACCGCCACAACCTCGGCATGATTGGCATGCTCCTTCTTTTCATAGTCCAGCGATGATTTATTCGTGATGAGACTGAATGCGAACACCTTCAGGCCGCAGTGCTGAGCCACAACGACTTCGTGTGCTGTCGACATTCCGACAGCATCTACGCCCACAGTGTGCAGCAGTTTACACTCGGCGATGGACTCATAGTTGGGTCCACCAAGAAAACAATACGTGCCCACTTTGATAACATTATCTAGGCCCATCTCTTTGGCTATGCCCAATGCACGATTTATCAATTCCGGATTGTAAGCATCGGTCATGGGCGGGAAACGTGGTCCCAAACGTTCGTCGTTCGCTCCGCGTAATGGCGAATTACCCGAAAAGCCAACGAAATTGATGTGATCGCGTATAAGCATTATGTCGCCAACTTTGTAGCCGGGATTTATACCACCCGCTGCATTGGTCACCATCAAATACTCAATACCCATTAGCTTCATGACGCGCACAGGCAGTGAACACTTAACCAGCGGATAGCCCTCGTAGTAATGGAAACGTCCCTGCATAGCTAAAACTGGTAAACCCTCTAGCATGCCGATGACGAGACGTCCAGCATGTCCGACCACTGTGGACACAGGGAAGCCCGGTATATCTTTATATTCGATGTTTTGCGCATTCGTTATTGCTTCGGTAAGTGAACCCAAACCCGAACCACAAATAATGCCGACAACAGGTTTAATTTGAATGCGTGACAGGATATTGTCAGCGATGCTCTTCACTTGTTCGTAGGTGATGCTGATAGCAAAAAGAAAGAGGCTTAAAAACGATCTGCATACAAAATTACTATTTGGGGGTTCTTACGTTTTATCTTCGCACTTGCTTGCTGGACACTTTTCAGCCATTGCGAATGAGAAACGAGAGTATGGTGCAAGGTGCAAGTGAATTCAATTTAGATTTTAGTTACTAATATTAAATGAAATGTAAAAAATTTGTGAAATGAATTGAATAATTTGATTTTGTGAGAGGATCTGACAAAAATTTTTATTATAAAAGCATGCATATGCTTACGAACAAGTGATAGTCGTGTGGGTTTCGATTGTTTTTGCACGATCGGTGCCAATAAGTCTGTTCGTGTAAAAGTCAAACAAGAATTATCTAGCAACGAAATTTCTCAGAATTTCTGAGTATTCTCTCTCAAAGAGAGATGCTTGCAATTATTTAAGCGCACGCAAAATTTGCTGAAACTAGCAAGTTTAACGAACAGCTGATTGAATTCTTGTCCGCAACCAAATATGCAAAATGAAAAACATTGCATTAATGTTTTCCTGAAACATTTCACTAACGAAACTTAAACAAAAGAAAATTTATCTCCATCTTGCATGTTTATCACTCATATTTTATAATTTTAACCTTTAAATCTTTATTTATCCAAATTCTATTCAGCTGTTCTTCATCAGCTGTTTTCTTGTTTGCAAATTTGTGCTGCGTAAAATAAAATGACTTTTTGCTCTCTGAATTTTCCCTTTTCGTGATATTTCGTAACAATGCGTTGGAAAATAATATTTGGTTAGCACTATTTATCGTGACAAGTTGCCGAGAAACATTGTTTTTCCTAAATTAATTAAATTAAATTAATTTATAATATTGCACTAAGAAGCTTCTGTATGAACACCATGTACATAAGAGTGTAGAGAACGAAAGCAAACTTACAACAAAGAACGTACAAATGTACCCAGCAGCAAAAGGTAATTCAGTGAAACCTCTACTGGTGGACACCTTCAATCAGCGGACACCTCTCTTAACCGGACAAAAATTCAGGAACCAAGTTTTACGTTGCGTTTTCAGAACAAACTCCACTCTAACAACCGGACACTAGAGCTGCAAAAACATCGGAGCACTATCGATAGTATCGATGTTTACATTTTTTTTTTAAATATCGATGTTTTTTTTACTATCGAGGTTTTTTGAGGATATTTTATCTCTAGAAATTTTATCCGTTGCTGATTTGTGGAAAAGACGACTTTGAGGTAAGCAAGATTTATAAAAATTAATGCGTACTAAACTCATAATCTCTCACAGTTTAGCTGAACTTATACCATGGAAGGCTTAAAGCACAAATTGGAAACCAAAGAAGGCTTTACTATGTTGGCTGTTCTAATCGACTTCATGAAACGTAGACTTTTGGAGTATGAAAGACGTACCGTAACAAGATTTGGCACTTTGATTGACCCTCGATTCAAGAAGGAGGGATTTCTTTCAGAAGCCACAAAGTTGCTAGAAAACGACGCTACTTTTTTAAACAAACCGGCGAATCTTGCTCTAAATACCCCCGAGCCGCCAACACCGACCGATAGAGTGGACTCCATTTTATGCCTTCGCAATTATTACGATAGTCCGAATCTTCATGAAGATTGTAATCCTCTTTAATACTGGAAGGTAAATGTATTAAGTTGATAATTCTTCTGGTAAAACTAATATATTTTTTTATATTTTAGGGCCTAACTGATAACGATATGTTAAGAGACTTCTGCAAACGATTCCTTTGCATTCCAGCGACTTCAGTTGAGAGTGAAAGAATCTTCAGCAAAGCTGGTATTGTTGTGAGTGATAAAAGATCTTCACTAAAATCGTCAAATGTGGACAAAATCATTTTTATGAGTAAACATTATTGGTTAATGAACGAATAATTGTTTAAGAAAGTTGTTTCTCACATAAATTAATTTGGCAGTCCGATCTCTAATATTAAAAACTGAGACTAAAAAACTGAAATGTTCCTTGCATTATTGCAATTATTTAATTTATTTAAGATATTTATAACACAAATGAATTGTGTGGTTTCTAAATGAACATTTTCATATTAGTTTTGATTTTTAATTTTATTTTAAATAATAAATGTACCTAATATATGAAAAAATATAAAGCGTATTTATAAAGCGTATTAATTCGATAGTATCGATGTTTTATTAGCAAAAACATCGAAACATCGATTGTTTCAAACATCGATGTTTTTGCAGCTCTACCGGACACTCTAATGACCGGACGCGGACGCTTTGCAAAAGTGTAAAGAAAACAGTAAAAAACTCTGATAAGCGGACGCGAAACTCCTATTTGCGGACAACGAAGATCAATAATTTAAATAAAATGAAGAATAACTTGACCGAACAGCCGAAGTCTACTATACATATATGTATGTATAAGTACGTGTAATATGTACATACATGTGCATATGTATGTAAGTATACATATACACACGGCATATGTTCGTACATCAACAAGCTAAAAATTTGAGGACAAGCATAAACATGTTAATCTAGTGCAACAATTTGTAGCTTTTAGCATGAAAAGATCAAAAATTCTGAATCATTTGATTTGCATTTGCAAAACGTTTACGTGGTGTTAATTATTCGAACGTGAGAACATGCCGCGAAAAAAGAAAAAAATGTAATTTTAAATGTGATGGATAAAAGAAATGTATGTATGTATGTATCTGTTCGTGTTCTTTGAAAAAGTTTAGTGCTTTATATTAGTGTAAATTTTCTAAATCTTATTTGTTTGCTTTTAAAGGTTCGATATTGGAAAAACCCAGGCTGCCACTATTCCCATATCAAAGTTATCGGCTTTGATAAACCTTTTAAATGAAAATCAGCAAGGATGACTTTTGGTTAATCGACAAAATTGTTAGTACAGAAGACATTAATATTGACATTGTCATTGACGAGAATGTTACTGAGGAATTATCTGATGGATGAACCGAATACTTAAATGAAATACATATGTCTCCCGTAAGCGGGTCAAATTAAATCATATTCTGAAGTTGCCGGATTCCAGTACGCCAAAACTGTGGAAAGTCATCTGGAAAACTGTTTTATAAAAAAGAATCAAGAAAAGTTGCAACAGACTACGGTAAAAGAATTTTTAAAAACTCAAGCATAAATAAATATGGAATTGCAAACATATGTACATACACAAACGTATTTATTGTAATTATGATATATGTATCTATGTATGTATCCCACAATAAAAATGAAATATGTTAATTAAATTACCAAACAATCTTTTTTTTTTTAAATAAGTGTGTGTATAAATTTTATTAAAATTTTTATTCGTCCAATCCCATAAGCGGACACCCCACATAAGCGGACAAAAATTGTGGAACCGTCCGTGTCCGGTTGTGGGAGGTTTCACTGTATGTATAAAATGTGAAGTACATAAGTGGTCTTCTAATGTCGAGTGGTTTTAACATTCCTTCGGAGTAATAATCAAAAAACACAATGAAATGATTTAAATGGTTTAAACTTAAATTTCCTTGCTTCCTTCTACGGAACCTGTTCTCAACTAACTTACGATTTCAGCAGTTCATATCTTTGCTATTAAGTAGAATAAAAACCATTGCTCCCAAATATTATTTCCAAAGAAAAAATGTGTGTGACGGTCAAATTAATAGAACTGATTTTTAATTAAAAATGTTTGACAGCTAATTATTATTTTATTCAATTTTGATTATTCTTTAATAAAACTTCAGATGTTTCCTTAACCAAACCATTCCAGCTCAATTCTCAAACTTCATAGTCTGGAATTTAAGAATTTTTTGGACCATATAAAAATCGGGCTTCGTTCTATGGAAAAAATTTGCAACAATCTCGCCAAAAAAAAATTCTCAAAAATCAACAGTGTATTTTAGTCATCTGAAGATTGTACTTTGTTGAACTAAAATTGAATGCGCTACAAAAATGCGTGTCCTAAAAACACTTATTAAAAAGTTATAAAAATTGTTTGTGAAGTCTGAACTTTAATGAAAAAATTGCCAAAACTTTATAAAGGAATAACTAACTGCCAAAATAAGAGAACATAATTCACATTTCCTTTTATACACATATCCATCCTTTACACTTTAAATTGAGATATATAAAACCACAATATTGTAATTACACTGTACGTATTTTTTAACTACTGAAATTTCGTAAAAAAATATATATTACATTCAAACAGCTTTTTAAATCGTCGCAGCATATAAAATATGCGCAAAAGTTTTTAATTAAAAACATCGTTGGTAAATTTTTATTTAAATTTTATTTGTTTTATGAAATTGATTTGGACACATATTTAACGTATTTATCTGCTATTTTTAAATAATTACTTTTTTTATATAATAAATACATATACATTTTGCTTACACGTGAAGGACATTCATATAAATGCTCCGTCAAATACAGTAAATTAATAATTGGTAATAAAAAAAAGTATGGTAGAAAATGCCATGCAATTAGTTTATAGTAATCTACTCCATCTAGACTTTAATTTCCTACTAGAGCATTTCAAAAAGAATTAACAACATTCTATAGCAAATAAATGTGCTAGAGTTATACATTTAAAATACATTAAAATGTTTTAATAAATGCAAGTTAAACAAAATGTACAAAAACTGTTGTACAGACATATTACGAATATGTACTTACATATATACTAATACAAATCGCCTACACTACTAGTCTACTTAAGATTTACATACGTCGAGATGGTAAGAAATGATCAGTGATGATCATTAAGCTAGATCTCTCTATTTTCTACTTGCCCACTTTCTCGCTAAACTACTGTCAACACAGTGTACTCGTATACTGTTGTCGCTCATTGCCTGCCATTTTTCTGATATATTTCATCCGCCAAATCGCGTATCATTCGACATACCAATTCGCCGCATATGGATTGTCGTGATTTGCCCACCAAAACAACTTCTTCGTGGTTCGCATCCTCTTCGCTGCTATCATAGTCCGTCGAGCACTTATTTGTTATTAAACTGAAGGCGAATACTGTGAGATCGCAATGTCTGGCGGTGATGACTTCGTGCACGGTGGACATGCCCACAGCATCTACGCCCATAATCCGCAACATCTTTAGCTCGGCCACCGTTTCATAGTTGGGCCCGCCCAGGCATGTGTACACGCCCTCGTGCACATCATTTTCAATGCCCAACTCACGTACGACTTTTCTTGCCTTTCGCACCAAATGACGATCATAGGCATTGGTCATGGGCGGGAAACGTGGTCCGAAGCGTGGATCGTTGGGTCCTTGTAGCGGTGAATTGCCAGCGAAACCCATGATGTTGATATGATCGCGTACGACCATTATGTCGCCCACTTTATATTTTGGATTAAGACCGCCTGCAGCGTTTGTGGCAAAGAGATATTCAATACCGACCAATTTCATGACGCGCACAGGCATTGAACATTTGGCCAATGGATAACCTTCATAGTAGTGGAAGCGTCCCTGCATGGCCACCACTGGCAATCCTTCCAAGTAGCCGAAAATCATGCGACCCACATGACCATCTACGGTGGAGACAGGAAAGTGTGGTATGTCCTTGTATTCGAAGGCTTGCGTATCGGTAATGTGATCGGCGAGTGAGTTGAGACCCGAGCCGCAAATGATGCCGACCTTGGGACGAATGGTGGTGCGTTCCAAAAAGAAATCGGCAACCTCCTTAATCAATTCATATGAATAGCTAAAAAAAAAGAGAAGAACAAAAGAAAGAAGAGGTTAAAAATTAGTAAAAAATTTGTTGATATTAAATACTTTTTTTTTACTAATTTCCAAGAATGTAAAGTGTAAAACAGAAACCTTAAAACAATGCGCGTTGAAGTGAACTGATGTTGGGAAGACATTTTACACAAAAATATAATTTTTCTCAAGTAGCAGCCAAATTTATACTACGCCTACAATAATACAATAAGAATCAATCATTTTACCAACAAATTATTGTCTTACTCAATATGTTTTGTTTACCGTTATGCAGCCCATTTTAAAAACATTATACAAATTAAAAAATATTCGCAACTGTGTATTTGCCCAGTTATCTGAAAGAATATTGTTTACTTCAACTTAACTTTCTTATCTTTTCAATTACCTGATTCATCTTAACAGTTCGAAGAAATAATTGTGTATGTAGGAATATACTTTGTCAATGGTTTTAATTAAATATGAGTCATCCAACATCTTTATCAAAACTAATAGAGAACTAATTAGACTGACAAGCCCCTCATTTGAAACATAATTAGTATAAAATTTCTCAATGTGATGAATTCACGTCGCTTTTAAAAGTTTTCTAACAAAATTGTTGTAACATAAATTGGAGTTTTATCGATCACTGGAAACCAAAATTCTTTTTAAAGACAATTAAATTATTTACATAAGTCCTTTTTCTTTAGAAAAGTCTTGAAATATTCATATTAGGAATTGTTTGAAAAACTTCTGGAATTCTTGTCATTCGGACAGTAAGCTCTTATAACTGACGACTCTCCTCTGTGATCAGGAAAAAATAAGAAAAAGTTAGTAAGGAAAATGCATCTTAGACTGACAATGCTTTCTGAATTGTTTGCGTAGATCTTGTTCTGAAAGATTCTATGAAAGGAAAAGTATGCTCATAAAAATGATAATTTTATCTTCGAATTTTAATTTGAAGTGTAAGGTATTGCAAGTTTATACTATTCTGCGATCAAAAATAGCAGATATGTATTTAAAAAAGGATATTGTCTCATGTCAAAAATAGTATAATAAGACGATATGATGGGCTCATGTGATGGTCAATATCTCAACAAAGTAGTTCGAGTATGTATGGAGGTAGAAAACAAAATGGCCATCTTTACATTCTTGCACATCATTTATGTACATATATGGAACGATTTTGTAAGCGATCCGAAATCGCCTGAAAAGTTGTTTGAGTAGTCGATCATTCATAAAAAGTGTAGGGGCAATAAATATATAATGAGTTTAAAGGTGTTTTTTGTTGAAAATGTTGTTGAATCACTTGCGAATTCGCACAAATAAAAAGAAGGATCGCAAAAGCAACTTCTTTGCATTACTCAATATGAAGCAAAAATGGTGTAGATTCAACAATATTTAAGGTTATATTTGATGCGATTTAAGAACAGAAATTTTTACTTTCCTGCATTTACAAAAATAGATTACATGGCTACACAAACTGTGGGCGCTCACAATTGGCTTTCTCACACAACCAAACCTAAGCCAACTCCACAAAAAAAGATGCACCAAAAATATATTGCAACAAAAATTCGGTTTATCTGTGGCCTCAAAGAATAATATGTTTTTACATATCGCGTTTGAGTATTTTTTAAATGCACTTTTGTATACTAAATGTGCTACAAAACTGCATAACACAAAAAACATGTTTTTAATTTGAAATACCAAAGAAATGCTTTATATAAGTTCTGTATAAAGTATTTCAAGGCATACATATATGCCGCAATAACAAAATATTACAGAAATTCGGATATATTAAATTAAAATATTTAAAAATATCTAGATTTACAATTTACCTCGTCAATAAGTAATAAACCTATTTTAAAATGTGGCTTTTCACTGCAGTGACTAGTGACTTTTCAGTATCAGTGACAAAGTCAAAAAGTTACATGTTTCCTGCTGTCATTACGGGTGATCGACAGATATTTTCTCAAATCACATTAAAATGAAATTCTTCAAAAATGTATTCAAAGAGCGAGCCAGTAAACGCTTCGCATTTTACGACATCGTCTGCTTAGGAAATAATCATTCAGCTCAAGACTTGATATCAAATCTCTCAGTGTTTTTTGGAGACATTATTCGGTCCTTTATAGCATTCTTGTGACGCTCACCATTTACCTTTTTTAGAATCCATTAGATCTTTGTGTACTTTGGATTCTCAAATAAATGCGACAGGTAAAAAGTACCTTATAAGGGAACAATAATAAAGACAAAAATATTTCCATAAACCATCATAAAATTATGAATATACACATGTTGAATAGGCGAATTTTACTTGATTGTATCGTTAGTTTAATATAAAAAGGACCTATATGCAATTTTTTTATTTGCCAATTTAGCAAAATGAGAAGTTCTGCGAGTTTCGTTGAAATGCTTAGTTTTATTAAGCTTTACAATATTTTATAGCTTGAAAGAATATCTAAAAATCTGGTTTCAAAATAAAAATGAGTTAATTCTTTTCTATATAAAGGTTACGATATTCTACATACAATGACAGTTGCGAAATGTCTTTGTTTGGACGCTTGACTGGTCCTCAATTCGAACGACAATAAAACTTATCGCAACAAATTTGAAACCAATCTTTCAATTAATTCGATTATAAATTGAAGCAAACAAGTTATAAAACATGCATGGCTACAAATACAAACATTTACTATACAAACATACTCGTATACCATGAGAAAAGAGTAGTCATCAAATACATGATGACCTACCGAACACAAGAAACAACTTATCTAAAAGATGATAATAAAACAATAATTAATAATCGGAAATAAAAGTAACAGATAACAACAAAAGTGGCGTTATAAACAGCAATAAGAAAAGTACATTACGCATTCTTACCAACAAACAAATATGTAGTAATGAATTTTCTAGCTACTCATAAATGAGCAAAAGTCTTGGACATTGTTCAACAACATGAAACATAACACACAATGAAAATTCATTTTAATAACTACGAAAACTACAAATTAACTACATACAGGTATATGAATGTTAAAAAAAAAAAACAAAACAAACAAAAATAATTTGAAATTTCTGAAATAAGCTACAAACTTTTCTTCATTTATGACCATCTTCATACGATTCTCGACGGCTACAACTTCAGCAAACTCGGGATTATCAACGTTGTTTGAACCATTTTGTTGATTATTGTTGTCGTTATGGTTGTTGTTGTTGTTGTTGTTGTTGTTGACAGCCGCTAAGTTGTTGGCACCACTGGAATTATAATAAAAGGGAGCATTTAAAAAAAGCTGGCACATTGCATTTGACACTTGACAATTTAACGAATTTGTTGCATAGTGTGCGCGAGTGTGTGTATGTACATTTGTGTGTGTATGCCAGCTGGATTCACCGAGTAACTGATAGCTCAATAGCGGTATTTCAGATATTTCAACGATACCTTATTCTTGTAATTAGCTGTTATCTTGATTTTGCTGTTATTGTTATGGACGTGTGGCTTGTAGCAAAAGAATTTGCTAGGCGATAAAATCTCGATTGAATTAATATGTTCATGGAACATGAAATACATATGTATGTGTGTAAATTAAGTATGAACATGGATATTTTTTTTGTGATTGATAATATGTAACTTAAACTTAATACACAAACAATAACTGTAATTGTTGTCACGGCGCTATCAGTTTAAGGGGGTCCTCTACTCCCAAGGCCCAAGGAAATCGACCGTTTTTTTGGAAATAAATTGCGAAGCATCTACTGAATAGATTTAAGAATTTTTTTTTTTCTAAAGGTACATGTTTTGACTTTAAAAATTTTGTATTAAATACCAAAAAGAAAACATGTCGACCTTAAAACGTCATTGACTAAATTGATGTTGGGTCCCGCTTAAGTAATCAGCAATTTAATATCCTTTATAACCCCAGTTACGTTGGCTATGTTTTCCCGAGAAAGAATTTTTTGACTATTACAGACTCTAAAAATAGAACAAAAAAAAATTTGGCAAATCGTACTCGATAAAAAAATATTTGAAATCGGACCAACACTTGTCTAAGTCTTAGTCGGCAGCTAAAAAATTATTACTTTCGAGAAAACGCATTTAAAGATAAATTACGGTGTATAACTTGATGAAGACGGATACATTACGGAGCATGTAAATGAATGTGATTTCTACGAAATCCTCTCAGTGGCGTATTCTTGGATACATATAGATTAAAATTTAATTAAAAAAACCGCGAGAGTAATTATACCATTAGTCAGTGGTTTATAGATATGTATCGAATGTCTACTAAATTAAAGAATATTTCATGATTTCAACCAAACTATTTTCGCTCAGTTCTTAAAATATCTTGCGGGTACAAGCGACTGAAACAAAAATCGACTCTGTGCTATTGCAAAAATATTGTTCTAAAACTCAATTAATATTTACTAATATTAATGTTAAAAACAGAAAAAGCAAGTTTCTTCGGTCGCCGAAGCATCGATGCTTTCTAATATCTTCTGATATTTTTGGTAATAATTTTAAAAAAAGACGTTTTACTTTTGTGCGCTGGCAGAAGTCATTTTGTACAAATTTTTTTTACTAAAACCTTATTTTACCAAGCGGCGGCAACGACAAAGTTAAAAATACTCGTTAATATGTAAATTCTCGTAGGGTTTCGTACTTTCGTCCGACGAAATTTGTATACTTTGAAGTGGTAATTTTAAGCTTCAATCGAATATTTCTTCATTTGCTGTTAACTGAAGTAATTTTAATATATTTATGATATATTTATATTCTAGAAAAACTTTTAATTTTTTTTAATAAAAAATGTATTTGCGTAATATACACTTGTGTTTTTGGTAGAACCAAGATTCACAGACCTTGTTATTGATTTTATGACAAAATAATTAAAATTAAATATTTTTTTTGGGACATTTAATTTTAAAAGTTTAACTCGCATGCTTTTAAATAAAGATAAAATAATAAAAAAAAAAAACCAAAATATAAAGTAACGAATAGTTTCATGCCTTTAGGTTCTTTATGAGAAGCCTTTAGCTCTTTCATTTTTTCCGAATTCAACAAATGAATTCTTTTTCACCACCGTCTTCTTCGATTGCTTATTAGCGATGTGTGCAATGTACGCTTCCATTATCAAGAATACACTGCCGTTAATTATTTTAAAAATGGAGTATTTATATTTAAAAGGCCAAATATGAGTAAGTTCTAAAGCTTATGCAATACTCAAGGGTTTATAATAAACATTTAATTTTTCCATATAAAATGATCCATCTTAGTATAGAAATTATAATCACTTCAATTATTACACAATCCACCCATCTATGTACATATAATATTTAATATAAAAATGATAAATACATACATACATATTTCTATGTAATACAACGAGTTTATATTATCATATTACAGATCATTATTCTGATGTTGTACTAAGGTCAGGATTGACTTGTTTTGAAAACAAATCGTGCACGTGTATAAACATACGTACGTACGTATGTATTTACATATGTACATATTTATACGAGTATATGCATATTTTAATTTGCTTAGAATAATTTTGCTATGTTTGCTGTCAGTAACACATTTCAGCGAAACAGTTGCACCAGCCGCAATTTGTAATTTCAAACTTGCTTCGTACCATTGGATACTTCAAATTGTTATTAGAGTACTGTATGCAAAAGGAAAAAATAAACATGTTTTTTTTTTTAACTGAAAATATTTAAGTTATTTGGAAAAGCGTAAGTAAAGTGAATAAGAAATTAAGCAAACCAATGAAATTCACTTCACAAGAAACGCAGTAGTGGGAAATGTCTGTAGATGTTATTTCCTGCCGGTTAAACTCTAAGGAACTGTTTACCTACATATGTTTGCATGCCAGAAAATAAATGTTAAATGAATTTGTTTTGATTTTTGAGGAAGTAAAAAAAACAATTAATTTTAATATTATTTTAATGAATTGCGTGTTGAGCTAATATGTAAACTTTGGATGCGAAAAATATTGCATGACGTACTATTATTCAACTGATAATGATTTGTATTTAAAGTGAAATTTAAATTGCATGAAACGAGCACGTAAATACATATACATATACATATGTATGTATATAATAATTATGAATGTACATACATTCACATGACTTCAAAACTACTAAGAGAATTTACAGAAGTCAGTTAAATATTGCAAGGTGCTTTTTTTGCACTGTGCTATTACTTAATAAATGTTACTCAATGATAAAACAGAAATGCGAAAAGTGAACATTATTTACACTAATTTCAAAAACTAAATTGTCACTGAATGAGTAAAGAAAAAAAAATGTGAACTCAAGAAGAAATTGTGCTCGCTTATCTTCACGTTTGCCTCACTCTGCTCACTTCTTAGGAACATATTAAGGTACTTCAAAACAAGCCACGCATTAACACAATCACTCGCCATCAATCAAATCCAATTAAAGTACTGAAACCAGATACAACTTACTGCTATTGCATAGATACATATATGTATACATATGTGTGTACACAGAAACATGTGAAATGTTTGAGCGTATTATGTTGTCATAAGAGCAATCTTAAATTGCGTTTGCTTTTGATTCAATTGTTCTATGCAACTAAATTGTCATGGGTTTGCTGAAATTGAAATAAATATGTAGCCATTTCAGTTCAGAACTGGCAGTTCTGAAATTAACAAATTAGTCAAAAAAAAAAATACTTTAATTTTATACAATACCTACCTATGCTAGGTGTTTTATATCCTTTCGTCGGAGATTTGACATCACCAATTCAAACGGAATGGAATATATTCACATTATTTTAAATATTTGCTTAGTACTGGCAACTATACCTTTAAACAGAATCAAATCGCCAACCAAATTTCGTCGTACAGAGCGCTGCCAACGGGTGCAATTCGTCGCAATATTTCGCCCGGTCTAACAAAACCGTAAAATAATTCATGCTATATCGTATAAGAAGCGAAGCTTCCTAATTTCTTCGATTATAAATTCAATTCATATAATGGGTAAATATTTATTTGTCGGTGAAAATTTTTAAATTTTTTCATTTATAATATCTTTTTGTTAAGATTTCTCACAAGAAACTAACGTCGTCGACAGGCGGCAGCGGCAAAATTAAAATAAGATCTATCGTCGCCAACAAGGCGAATCCATGTAAGGTGGTAGCGATTCTAAAAATGCAACGCTTTGGTGGGGTATTGTCAAACTTTATCTCCTTTGTATTTAACTTTTGTTAAACCAAATTTTTAAACTTCTTGTAATAAAACGGAAAAAAATGATTATTTGCAACTAAACAATTGATTTTGACAACCAACCACCAATCAGCTGATTGAGTAACACCGCCTTTTATGAATTCGCCTTGGTCGGATATTTTCGGCGGGCGAACTTCATATCCGCTTTGGCTGTGTGCATAACGGAATTATGCAGGCGAAATTTTTGGAACAGCTGATTCGTTCTCTTTTTCGCCGCGGTACATAAATGCCAAATTGATCTGTTTTCTGATTGGCTTAATTTGTTTGGTAAACTGTTGTCAAAACAATTAGAGTGTTCGCGGTGCTGTTAATTGTTACGGATTGTTACAAAATATCACGATTTTTGTCAAATCGCGTTCGCGGTGACCAAAAAATTTGCAAGGAAGGGGATATTGAGAGCGCAAAATGACATTTCATTTTGAGGGGAAGTTGCAAATTCTTGCAGGACAAATATTACCCAGCACAAATTTGCAAGCAAGAAAACAGCTGATCAAAAGCAGCTGATTGCAATTGGGTTAAATACGAAATTTTTGTTTAAGAGTTTTAAAGGCGAAAATTATAAAATATGGGTATTAAACATGCAATAAGCAAATAAAAGTTCGTTTGTTTAAGTTTCGTTAGTGGAATGTTTCAGAAAAACAGTAAAGCAACGTTTTTCATTTTGCGTATTGAAACTTGCAAGTTTCAGCACATTTTGAAAGATGAAAAATTGAAAAGATGGGCAAATCTGTGTTATGTGCAAAAAGATTGGAAGGGGGAAAAGGTGATTTTTTCAAATTTTTTTAAGTGCCGATAAGGGAGGAAAAGAGGGTGCAGTGAGCCAAAGTGTGTTGTATAGAGCTTAAGTTGAAGGACAGAATATGTGCGGATTACTTTTGCCCTTCGGATATACAAAATTTATGAAGAAAGAGGATTTGAGCATCTACATAAAATAAAAGCTACGATTTAATGAAGTTGAAGAAAATTCAGTTTGTAAGCAAACATTGTAAGTAATCGAAAATACTTGCTTGAGTTTAGTAATGACCGTTTTTTATTAAAGCGCGCACCAATTTTTTTTATAACTTTTTACCAGATTGCAATTAAACAATTTTTTGTTTCCATCAATGGTGAATAAATGTCAATTACAATTCGCCTGAGCTTATTTTAACAAAAGCGAATTCATTTAATTCGCCTTGATTTTGACAAATATGTACCAAAAGCAAAAACAAAATACACGTTGTTTTTGGTGTTGTCGTCGCGACACCACCTTATATATTCGCCTTGGCTGTGTGCAATCTCATTTACTCATGTGCATTAATTTTGACAGCGAGCTTTCGTACGATGACATTTGTTGGCCGATTTGAATTTGTTTATAGCATTAGTGTGAAAACGAAAACTATTCACAACCAGGAAACAACGTGTATTATAATATGTGTGCTAAGTAATGAGTAATTACATTGCATTAACCCATAAATGCACGTAAGGGGAAAAATACCAAAAAAAAAAAAAACTTAGGAGTAAACAATAAATTTATATGCATACGAGTACATATTTATTTATTTGTGAATGAAGTCAATGAACACCGATTCTTCCAGACTACTCGTTTTAGATAGAAGTATTACATATTATTAAACTTCTTTTGGGCACTGAACAAAAGGAAATTGGCTGCCGTTTTTGCTTTTATAAACTGCCCCACGATACCATTTTTTCTTTATATTTACAATTATTTGCTTAAAATCCTTTCAAATTTTGTATGTATAGCTTTGTTGAACATGTGTATAATTTTTCCACAAAAACTTTTGTTTACGTTTTTTATTTTTGACCACATTTAGGGTTTAACTAAAATAATCACGCACGAAAACTTTGCTTATGAGCATTTAAACATATTTTTGGAAACTCTTCAAATCCTACTAATTTAACACGATACTTAAAAAAAATCAATTCTACGATTTTAATAAGTCTATTGACATTTAAATGTCTTCCGTAGCTGATTTTTGTTTTTGGTTTATTCAAAACAAATTACATATTATGATAAAAACAAACATATTTCCAAATAAATATCATCAAAAACGATGAACAAAAAAATGTATCCCAACCGAAATTAAATTGACCACCTTGAAACCATAAATACGAGTATATTTTATAAATTTATTTATGAAATATGTATTCAAATAATAAAATAAATAAATTAACCTTGAAACCTTGTTAACTAAATTTATTTTGTCTTGTTGCATTTTTTAAAGACACAAAAGAAACGGAAATAAATTCGCAAAAACCGGTTGATATTGAATTTTTTGATTTTAATCAAACAAACAAAATTGATGCTAGTAATTATTACTCTTGGAAGCCAAATATACATACATATGTGCATATATTTACATAAATATATGCAACATACATACATACATACGTACCTACATAAATTTCGAACAACATGTTCACTTGTAAGCGTACAAGTTTATCAGCCCACACGGACAAACTCTCAGCGTACACACCCACTTTTTGCGGCCAATAACATTTATGCCGCACTGAACACACCTTTCTGGTGCAACAAAACAGGAATGACGAGCAGCTGCTTTGGCAACAAGCTATGACAGCGTGGCCAAGACAAAACAAAAAAAAAAAAAATTTTATTTGCAGTTGTTTTTTCATAAAGACATTTTTCACCCATTTTCGTTTGTCTACCAGTTTAAAAGCCACTTCGATAGAGCGGTTTAGACAATGGCGAATATGATGGCAGACAGAAGGGATTATGTGGTCTAACAACAATTTTGATAAAAATATAAATGCCATTAGGCGAATTCATAGTTTGTTATTTGCTATGCGTTTTCAGTCTAATCCTAACCACTTGTTTTGATTATTTAATATTTTTATTTGTTTACTTTTTTTTTATGTGTGTGTTTGCTGACATCAATTGAGTTTTTATCAGCTTAATTTGTTATTCGCCGAAATAAAATACATACTTAGCTAATGCATGTACATACATATGTACATATATTCTGTTCATAAATTTTAGCACAATCACATATTGACAGATTTGGGCATTTTATTTTTCTTCTAATTAATTCAAATTATTTTTCCAGTAAAATATGGTTTATTCGCTATGAAAAAATCATAAATGCCAATTTTTTTAACTATTTACAAAATGTACAATGGGTTTTACAAAATATGATCAAATTTAAAAGTAAAAAAAAAAAATTTTTTTTTAATTTTTTTGGAGTATGCAGTTTCTTGGCTCATTCAATTTTAATGTAAGAAAGTGCAAGTTTCAAGTGTCTAGAAGTTATCACTGATTTTTTTAAATTCTTTTTTACTAGCAGTTTCCTGCATACAACGAAAAATCGCGATTATATTTTAAATGCAAGTTATTGCGAAATAGCGTCAAAAATCAGTGGTAATTCTACTACTACTAGAAACTGGCACTTTATTGTATTAAATTAGAATGAATTCGAAGAAATATTGATTAATGTTAAAATTTAAAAATTTGTTTTTAATGGTGTTTGCTATCGAATTAACAATATTTAAATTAGAAAATAATAATTTTAAAGAATTGAAGAATAAATAAATTGTTCAAATGTGTCAATATGTGTTTGTTTAATAATTTGTGAACAGAGCGTACATACAGTGTTCGTTGGTCAAATGATTTAAAACCAAATTCAAAAGGAGAGTATACACATTTATTTATTTTTAGGAATCTTCATTTAAGTTTTTGTTTATTAAAACCATATAAACTCAAAATTCTAAATTAATAGAAGACGAAAAAAAAAAATATAACTATTTAATTAAATTTTTAAACTCTTTTCTAATCAGTGCTCGAGTGAATTTTACCAATTGTGTCATAGAAAATTTTCTGAAAAGTTGAGCTCATTGTATGTGTGGTTCAAAAGTTTTTATATAATCTACTATATGAACCTTACATACATATGTACGTATGTATGTAGGTGTGTTTAAACATATGTTCTGATGTTATCCAACGTTTGTATGACTAACGAGTGTAATTTATTATTAAGTTGCTTGTCTGAAACTTTTTATGAATAATTTACACAATTTTAGCTGTGTTGATAGTCATTTACAAAATATTGGTTGTTATGGTTTTGAATCTATGTTATTGCGTCAGAATATATTGTGGATTTTTGGAAGAAGAAGGACGTTAAAAAATACAAACTAAGCTTGTTATTGTTTAAAAACCATAACAGATAATTTGAACAGCTGGATGAAGGGTAAAATGTTTGTTGTTCGTTATTCAAAAAAAAAAAAAAAAAAACTTTATTATAAATTAGATATGTACATATATATGTACGTTTGCATTTCTTTAAAATGGCATACAAAGTTTATTTTTATTTATTAGAAAAAAAAAAAAGAAAAACATTTAATATGATTTAAGGTTTTACATGCGAAGCTTTGAATCAATGTACACACATAGATGCTCAGCGGTACTCCCCTACACACTGGGCCAGCAATAATTTCCTAATGGCAATACATTTTAAAATATGTGTACCTCATACTTATCTACGAGTACATAAAATTTCTTTTAAATAATTTGATTAAATTGTTTTTGAGTTCGTTTCATTATTATTCCAATATGCAAAAATGTAGATATCTATGAATGTATGCAAGTTTATTCATCTTTAACATTATTTAGAGATCAAGGTTATCTATTCTGCATTCATTCAAATAAAATAAAAAAAAACTTTGATTATTTTGCGACACATATTTTTATTTCGCTTATTTAGTATTTTTCAACAAACAAAACAAACGAACGTGAAACTTGTCTGACTGGCGTGATCCAAAAGCTATTGAGTGACTTGTGGATTTTTGCATCAGTCAATTGGCTTCGAGTATTTGCAAAATTTCGTTTTGTATATTTAAACTCTCTTGAGATAATTCAATTTAAGGCATCAGCTTAAGGTTTTGTATATTAATATAAAACTCTGTCTGCAGTATATTTTCTTAAGTGCTAACTAACATACATATGTATTATATAATAATAGTTGTAGTATGTACTCAAATGTTAACTGTCATCAACTTTTATTTACGAAAATTTAGCTGTTTAAATACCCGAACGTATTTTTTCATTTAAATTTTGTTATTTAAAGTATACACTCAATAGTTGTTTTTGTACAAAATTGCTAATCCTCAAAAGAAGAAAAAACACCCCATAACAACGTCCGACAAAATTTACCTTTTTTGCACCGATGGAAGAATTTTATTAAAAACCCATCATCCTTTTTTGATTTAAAAGAAACAAATTCAGAATCATTTCTCTAAAATTAAGTTTAATAAGCTTTAAAATACATATTATAAGGCAATATTATCAGCATAAGTGTTGTTCAGATAAAAAAACGGTAAATATATGGATCTGCAAAAAAAACGGCAAAAATTTTTTACTATTTCTTCTGAATATGGTTAGTTGTTCCATGGGTGAAAAAATGTGTAAGACGGTGTTTAGAACACTTTATAGCCAGTTTAAAAGTCTACTACAAGTGTTTACATATTTCCATAACGGCTTGAACTTAATTACCTGCTCGTTGAAATATACAAATACTACCGCGGCGCACTTGAAATGCTCAATAAATTCTAAAAAATGAACTGTTACTCCTAGTCACGTGAAAATTTCACATTCTGAGACTAAAATTTAAGGGGCTATAAAACTGCATACTCAAAAACATTCTAACACTTCTGAAAAAAAAGTTGAGAATCCATGTCAAAATTTGTGCCATTTTTTTTAGTTTTCTACAAAGTTTTAAAATTTGATTTTGTAGAATGAACTAAATTTGAAATGAAAATTCTTAAAAATAAAAAATAAAAACGTAAGAGGCAAACTATGTCATTTTGAACTTGGTTGCTAAAAATTCGAACAACATCGTATACTTTTTTGTGTATGTCGATAGCTACAGTTTTGAGAATATCATTCTAAAATTTCAAGTAAATATCTAAAAAAGTTTGTGAGCTGCGGTCTTTTAAAGAACAGCTACTTGTTGTTTATATTGAATTCGATTCTTCCAGTTGCTATTTCTTATTTTTTTTTTTGTTTTACAATATCGAACAAAGCGTATTTTGAATGAAATTGGACATTCTTACTATACATTCGAGATTTCTTATCATACACGAATGTTTTTACTTTAAAAAAAATTATACATAAAATATATTCTCAAACAATTTTTCCATTCTTTTATTAAATGCTCTAAAATCATTTTACTCCGTATAAATACCTACTTCGACAAAACTCTTTAAATTCAAACAAAACTTAACAATTTGTGTTGGTATTAAACAAACAGCTGTTTGGTATGCAACAACAAGAAATCAAACTATAAAAGAGGTACATTTTCTTGTCAAACCACTTTTGGCGTCAAACAAAAACCTGTCACAACTCACTGTCCTTTTACATTATGTACGAGTGCATATGCACTTATTTAGTTTGCCGCTCTCTATTATTGTTTTAGGTGGATTGGAATGTTGAAGTTGTACAATTTCATTGCATATATGTATGTTGTATGTATGTACATCTACATACATATTTAAGTGCATATTAGCCGTGTATGACCGATATACGTGGACGGTTATTTGTTATGTATTTATGTTGCACTTGTTATTAATGCTTTTCAAAACTAACTTAGTTAAGTAAATAGCAAAAGCAAGAATATAATGGAAATTTTTTCTTTAATTTAGGCTATGCAACACGAGTACGAAACAGATGTTCGATGAAAATGGGAGTTGTTCCTTTGAGAATATTTCACTATTTTGGTAGCGACGGCAGTGCAGCAAATCGTTAAAGTACATAAGTACAGTAGATATTTGTATGTACGTACTCGTATTTATTTGTATAAAGCAACTGTTCCTTTAGCTAGGTGCGCAGACTGTGTTTAGTTAATATTTTTATTTTTTTGTTTGTTTTTCAATTATAAATATATTTATACTTTAAATGCAGTTAAAGAGAGACACTTTTTAATTGATGTATGTAGGTACATACATACATTGTAATAAACATGTGTACATTATTAGATTTTGAATATTTTTTTAACTTACTTCGGACATTCCTCTGCAATGTAAATGTTGCTTCTGCCATTGGTATCGCCATTGGTGCTACCATTGATGGCTTTGCTTTTCAGCAGGTCGGCGCCGTTGAGGTTGAAACCTGTCATTTTTGTTGCTTGTATTTATTTTATTTTATTTTTTTTTACGTTTTGCGACAGTAGACGCGACTTGTATTCTTGCTTTGGTGGTTCTTCGTCTTTTAAGTAGCAATCAAATTTTCTTTTTATCTTTGGCTGCTGCAATTTGCTTTGGAATTTCACTTAATTAAGTATTCACTCGTTGTTTTTTTTGTACCAAAATGTTTGGGGCTTACAATATCTCTTACTTTTAATTAAGTGTGTGTGTAGTTCAATTATGGTTCTCTTTCGCTACAGTTTATTTAAAAAAATTTGACTTCAATTTACTCGTAGGCTAATATTTTTGTAGTCAATTTTTATAATTCACAAATGTTTCAATAACTTATTTCACCGTTTTACAATTTTCCTCTATAAATCGTAATTCTGTATGTATATATGTAAGTATGTTTGTTTGTATTCGATCGCGTGCTGCTCGAGTTTAGTTGTTGTTCATCGGGTAAGCGCTTGTTGGTAACTGTTCGTCGGCACTGGTTACCGGCGCAATTTATGCTCGCTCTGATGATCGGCCAATAATGATAGATAAGAAGATTTCGCCTTCCCAAAATGCGTGACGTCACCATAGTGAATGAGCGAAAGAGAGTAAAAATGGAAGAGCGACCGCAGAACAGTATTGCCACTTTGGTAACTTTTTACCGAAACTAGAAAATTTTGTTAAGAATTTTATTGGCCTGTTGTTGTTTTTTTTCCAAATAAACTAGTCTCGAGCTCAATAAAATTGTGAGTTATTAAAAAAAAAAAAGTAAAACTCTTAACCTTCTTACAATTGCACAAGAAATTTGCTTATTAACAGATGGCTCATTAATTAAACGACTGTCATAACCCGAAAAACCTGCCGTAAAGTTTTGAATTTGTATATACTCCCTTAGTAAAATGAAATGTTTTTTTTACTGTATTGAGCATTCCGCTCGAACAACTGCATACTGAGCTTACACTCAGCTTAAACGACAAACAGAGTTAAACTTGCACTGAAAATTTGGATTTAGCAAATGAGCGACATGCACATACATATGTACATATGTGGTTACACTTTAATTGAGATAAATATTGAAAAAAAAAATATAAAAAAATTTAAAGGTTTTGACGAGTTAAACGACTTTTGGTAATATTTTTCTAGGTTGAGTATTACGTTTTTAAGAGTTTTTAAAATCTTTATGGCAACGCTGTCACTATCTTGACGTCACGTTGAAACAAACACCTTACACGCGGCAAGTGTTTGAATCTGGAAAACGAAAACAAAAGTTAATAACAACAAAATTTCTTAAAACAGCTGGAAGTAACATTTTTTTTAAATGAATATCAACAAAACATAAATATGAGTTTTTTTTTTAATAAATACCCAAGTATGTAAATATATTAATGTGTAGAAATTTAGTTTATAAACACCTACAGTATCAGACATATATTTTGGAACAGCATTCAAAAAGACATAGCTTGCCCTCTCAAATTCATTGGGGTAATTTTTATTAAGTATTTTCAATTAAAATTCAGTTCATTATAGAATATAAACCATATAAAATTAAATTTAAAACTTTGTAGGAAACCAAAAAAAAAAAATAAACAAATCTATATATGGATTTTGAACTTTTTTCTTAGAAGTGTTAGAATTTTTTTTAAGGTTACAGTTTTATAGTCCAGTAAATATAAGTATATTAATGTGAATATTTCAAATGTTTAGGGATTACCGTTGATTTTTTAGATTTTTTTTTGGTCGCATTTTCTTCAATAAAACGAAAATGCTACATTTATATGGAAGAAAGTCGCAACACCATTGATTCTTGAACAATATAAGATGAAACAAGTTTTGAATTTTATAGAAACTAATGGCGTTTTCTTTTATCGAAACAATGTTGCCCGTTTGTTTTTCTCAAGTTATAACATTTTCTATTAATATAGCTATTTTTGAGGATGACAGATAGCCTAATACAAAAGTTACAATGTGAGAAGGCAACATTTTTTTCGAGAAAAGAAAACAGCATTAAAAAATCGACAAATTTTTATACAAAATTAAAATTTTTTTCTTTAGAAATATATTGTATCCTTATTAATATATCAGTAAACATGCTCGGAAAAAATAGTATATAAATACGCATAATTTTACTAAAATTGTGTTTGAAAACTATATAATAGAAAAATTCAAAAAATTCGTTGAAAATAGTTGGAAGTTTTTGTTAGTTGTTTTTATCTGTTTAAGACTGCACTGCGAAGGTATTTTTGATGTTGAGAGTTCCACAGGGTTAGCCCGTATGTTCATGATATTTAAGAGTCAAATTTAAAAGCTTAAATATCGAAAGAAGATTTGTTTCACAATCCTTAACATTTAAAATAAATAAATTTAGTTTTCAACATGAAAATTATAATACTTTTAATTGGAGAAGGTAAGCAACTCGTCGGAATACTATTTCTTTCTTCTTTTATTATTTAATGCATATTACCAAATAACTGAATATCCGGTTCCTCTGTATGGATATTTTTATTTTATTCCTCGAATTAGTTTATTTTAAGCTTTAAGCTTTGTACACAGTTCTCAAAAAAATCTAATAACTCTTATAAAATGACACTCTAGAAATGAAAAAGAAATTTTTTTCTATAAACATTTTTTAAAATAGTCTTAAGCTCTCAGGAAAAAATGCTCGTATATTGATTTCTTCAAGAAAAGTACTTTTTCAACCAACAGAAATAATGAAAATTATTTCTTGAGAGCTGAATTCAAGCCTACATATAGCGGGAAGAATAGTTTCTTTAGGCAAATCATTACACACCCTTTAAGCACTTGTATGCTCGTCCTTTCAATATTCTAGTTTCTGTCTCAAGTTTGTAATAAGATTATTGATATAAAAAAAATTATATTATTAAGTAATACTTTCTGTTTTTCTGTGTGCCATTTTAAATTTGCCGAATTCAGCGTTAGGTCTTAAAAACAAAACAAAAAAATTAAATAATGAAAATATTTAGAGCGTAGACGTTTATCTGCCATATTATTAACGTTATCAATAAAGACCTAGCCGAGTTATAAATCATGATTTTTCCAACAATTGTTTTCCAGCGTTTTTATTTCGTCTATGAGCAATAACGTTTTTTAAATAAATAATTTTTAAAGTACACGTTTTACAATAAATATATAATTGTATATTATTTACAAAAAACATGTCAATAAATAAGTGTTTATATTTTTTTAAATTAATTGCGTGTTTTTTAATAGAAATGTTTTGAAGGGCTCTCCATACGTCTTTGCAACTTACGTATTTAATTAATTGCTAAACCGCATCAAGGTTTGCGTGAATATATATGTTCATGTATATATATATGCAATATTTGTAAATAATAAATTTTCACAAAGCAACTTAAATCGACCTAGAACTTCCTAACGGTGAAACTCTTAACAGTGAAATTCAAAAATTCTGAGTTTATCATCAAAATACAAAAATGAAAAAATTAATTTATATTAAACTCCTTATATATACAGTATATATAGTTGTGTTCAATTCAATAGCAGAGCTTAATTTTGACAAATGTGTTATTTATTTTACTTTAATGTTTTTGCTTTACATTTATTTAAATTCAAATATATGTACCTAAATCACGCACGTTTCCAAGCCCTTTAATATGTAATACAAAAGTAAATTTAGTTCAAAGCAAACGAAGAAAGAATTCTCAAAATTTAAAGCTTTGTTTAGAGTATTTTAATTGAAAATAATTTGAGGGACAACATTTTTCAAATAAACCACTGCTATTAAAGTGAACACAAGTATTTATTTGGTTTTGCGTCAATTGTTCTCAGAAATGAAAACAGTTGCAATCTAGTACATTTATGCATATATGTACATACTTATGTATGTATGTATGTTTGAATATATATCTACGTACATACAAACATATATAGGAGATTCACAAGGCGTCGTAAAATGTCGTAAAGTTGTAAAGTTATAAAAAAGGTACCTTGGTTAAAATCTGGGAAGCGTTGATGAAGATTATAAAGAGGAGATGTAGACTGTTGTTGTTTTTTCAAACAAAATCTTCCATTAAAGTGGCCTCGAGCTCAATAAAAAAAATTAAGATTATACAAATTTTCTCTGGCTCAAAAAAATTTCGTTTGTTTTCGTTG
The DNA here is from genome assembly GCA_963971545.1 of Philophylla caesio. Classification (NCBI taxonomy): domain Eukaryota; kingdom Metazoa; phylum Arthropoda; class Insecta; order Diptera; family Tephritidae; genus Philophylla; species Philophylla caesio. The sequence goes on along the minus strand of OZ020608.1, from coordinate 111,609,283 downwards.
CCTTGCAGGATGTAAAATAACACAACTTGGAATTTAAAATTTTTATTTGAATTTCCGACACTTCACGACGCCTTTTGTATACTTCATCTTCTACTTTCAACTAAACATTTTATTCCTAAAATGTCCATATAAATTTCGACTCTGTCGCTTGACAAATGCATCTGCATATGAGCATATACATATCTATGCCCAGTTCGGTTTACCAATTAAAAATAGGCAAAACAGAGAGAAATTCTGATAACGTTTAGTTCAGAGTGCAACGCACCTCATAGATGAGGTGATGGACCCGATGGTTCGAAGCATTTCGCCAGTTAGCTTGCAAAGGAATTGGTTTCTTGGTTTTCAAAAAACAAAAAAGGGGATACAAGTGTTATGAGAACATGAGCTTAAAGCATAACAAAGGTTTTGAGCATCAATCACTAGTATTTATGTATTTTATATTAAACGTAGAAATAAATATTTTTTTGTCGATGAAATTATTGCCACAAAGAATGTAATAATCTAAGATTCATTTGAATTTGTGATGGAAATGTTTGTCAATTAAGGAAATATATCTTTAAAGAAAGTGTTCAAAAATATTTATTACATATAATAAATGCCCAGTGAGTTCAAATCGCTGCTAACCTCCAGCGTTTTATTGCTGCCTTGGTGATAGGTAATAACATCTATTAAAAACTCTTCGATAGAAATTTGTTTGTACAGTAATATAAATAATACAGTAAATACTTTGACTTTAGAGTAACATAAGTATACTTATGTATGTACATACATATAAATATAAATATATGCACATTTTTAAAATACCACAAACAGAAAACTATCAAATTAAGCTGTAGCTTTAGAAAGGTGACTGCAGATTTATTTAAAAATTTTTGGATGTTTAATAAATGGCTTTTGTTGTACGTTAGTGGAAACCAACATATGCCTACCGAAAAAAAAAATATATATTAAGATGAAAAAAATATTTTACTCTTGGGTTTGAAGAAAGCTGTAAATTTCAAACCAGCATTATTAAATAGAAGGTTTTACGAAAAGGAACTGCTGTTTTCGATGGGAGTAGGTCTTTTTCGCAAGTTTTTAAAATCATTTGAAGTACGAATTCGAATTTTAATATCATACCTAATCAAGGTGATTTCTACAATCTCTTTGAATCAAGTGGTAACCTTTAACATTATTTTAACCGAGACAATTAAATGCTACATATTTATATTGCTTCGCGATTAATAGTAGAGGATTTTTAAATGACGATATAATGTGACATCATATCTGATGATCTAGAAGTCGCCGGCCGTAACATGCCGTGGACAAAACGAACCAGAACTCAGATTTAAATTAACTACTTTAAAAGCAGAATAGTTCCTTGCTTTCAGTAAAAAATTATAATTTGCGTACTATATAAAATAAAATTATATCATGTGATAGTTTTCACAGTATGTGATTTCATATCCTATGATAGGGAAATTGTAAAATTGAGGCGACATATCTCAAACATATATTTTTTAAAATAGTTTTTTGAATCAATAAAAAAATTTAGAAATATATAAACAAAACGTGTCAATACGTGCGTATCGTATAAATATGATTAGCACTATATTATTTACAACCACATAATTTATTATTTTCTATGAATTGAATATAATTGAAACAAAATAATACGTCAGAATGTCCATGCAAATGCACAGAATGTTCACAAATTATAGCACATACTGATACATCTTTATTATTTATTTATCCTAATATATATAATATTTTTTTCAATTAAAATATCGTTAATTCTCTAACGAACATCATTGAAAGCTTTTTTTTAATTTTATCAAAAATGTGAAAAACACTTTCTAAGAAAAAATGCGATAGGACAAAGTGAAAGTTCTGATTTTTGACAATTTTTCTATATAAAATATAAAATATCGGTTTTGCGTTATATGGAGAAAATTGCCAGTCCAAACAAATTGTCAAAAATCAGTGATAACTTGTAGACACTTGTAACTTGCATTTCTCACATTAAAATTGAATGAGCCAAAAAACCGCATATTCAAAGAAAATCCTAAAAGCTTTTATTAAAAAAGTTCGAAATTTCGATGAAATTTTGTTAAATCATTGAACATTTTGTAAATAGTTTACAAAATGGATGTTTATGGGTTTTCTTAGAGAATGAAGCATATCTTACTTGAAAAATAATTTAAATTAATTAAAATAAAAATAAAGTGCCGAAATCTGTGATTATGTGGTTGTACTATAATTTGTGAACAGAGTACATATGTATGTATATATATATACATATATGTATATGTGTATGTATGTTTTGCGCAATAAAGAGGTTATATGCAAATATTATTGAATTGTAGGCCCGCCAATGCTCTACTTCATCATGGGGGGTAATCTTATTATATTTATGTATATGTATAAAAAAAACTATATACACATACTGCTTACGCATTTGAAAAGTCATGTATGTATGTACATACATAATTATATACATATGTTTATGTACATAAAAGACAACACCCTCTCGGCATTTACTATATATTTGTAGGGGAATTTTTTAAAACGATTCTAAATGGAGAACAATTTATGCCATTTGATATCGGTATAAAAGTTATAAGTATTTGTGGTACTCTGAAGAAGTTGTCCCCCTTTTTCTTATACTATACTATAAAGCTTATATCATTGAAATTTCTCTTACAGAAATTACAGAAATTATTCGTAAGATATAGCTCGGGTATTCCTATTTCGGGGATTTACTTTTTCGAGTTAGCACGAGAGCTTCAGAGTATTTGTGTGTTTGGTGTATGATTGCAAGGAAAAGAAGTCGCAAAGGAGGTGGATGCTTTTGTAATCATCAAATGATATACAAGTACATACTTAGAAGCGTGAAACGTCAGCACATTATCAGCTCGAATGAAGTAAACAACTGAAATGTAAATAAAAACAAGTAAAGAAAAATATTAGTGCAAATTTGAGTAACGCAGACCATACGAGTACGTATTATTATAGGTTGAATTATTCCGATGGTTTTTAGCTACTTATATCAACAACAACAAGTTCGTAGAATTCAATTATACAATTTAATTTACATACTTATAAAAATACTTGAAAGAAGACAGCACTACTTAAGTTCATTTCTCATATTATTTGAATTAAGCTCCAGTTGTAACGAATTAAAATCTAAGCTTACCTTCAAAATGTTTAACCATTTGAAACATTTTTTTACTTAACATACATAAATATTTTGTCGTAGCTTTAGGCTACTTGTAGTGCTTTCAGTGACATGTCATGAGTCGCAGGGAAAGCACTGTAATTAACACGAGAAACCTTCGTAAGATGATTTTTTACGACCTTCGACGTCGGTTATCGAATCAAGAGTGCAACGATAAGCTTACTTCCACTTTGGGCAATGGAGCCCAAGATGAACACCAGATTTTTTTATCGCTGGTTAAGGTTTAATGAATATGTGTGTTAACTGGACTTTAAAAAACTGGTCCAAAATAGTTGATTTTTGGGTATTTCGTCGTCTAACTAAAACAACAATAGTCAGTCGTACTCGAAGCACTTTGAACTAAATGATAGTCTGTTTTTTCGGTCAGATAGTAACGGTACTCCTAGAGTAACACAACAACGTGAATTATGTGTGGAAAAAGTTTCCCGTCAAATATGAAAAAATATTTTTAGAACGTGAACCATTTCTACAAATGTAAATGCGAGTTCTCATTAATTGCCTCAAGTTACCGTCTCTTTGAATGGTGAAACATAGCATGAATGGGTTATCCAGACTGCTCTTTGTTCCTGAACATTTGGAATAAGGTTGTCAAGCTACTGAATTTCGTTCGCTCAATTTACGGTACAGTTCTCGTAGTTCCTAAAATATCTGGAAGTTTTCGATAGTGCAGGAAAATTAGTTGTACTGAAAAACAAAAATTAAGTTACAAATTATTTTACTAAGATTATTATTAATTCAGACGCCACAGACTCGGAACAGCATGTTTACCTTTTCTCGCTGGTATATACTCGTAAATACGAGTAACTTTAAAGAGAACATTTTTGGTTTACAAATTAAAACAAGTACTGATTAAATTGGCGATTTCTAGACCACGAGACCTTTTCAAGCTTCAGCAGATGCAGATGCTATAATTTTGTATAGGAAGACGCTGAACAAATTGTCGATTTTAAAAAATTTCCAAAGTAAATAAATTTGCTGATGAAATGTAATGTGGAAACAAATAAGAACGACAATGACCAACATTCACTAATACAGAAACTTTTAAAATATGACAAACAACCTCACGTGTTGCCGATTATTGTGGCTCAATTTGCAAGTCGAATGATCTGTAAAATAACACAACAAATCGCGAATGTGATAAGAAAAATTCTGACGCAAAATACATTATGTATAATACCAGCAGACTTGGACGAAAACAATATTTTTTTAAGCTGAAAAAGAAAAGCAAATGTTGAGGTTGTTGGTGCGGAACCTTAAAGCTGTTTTCCACAAACACACACACACACAATTTGCTGATTGCCTCAATTAGGGCTCAGTATGTCTATTAATTTTTGATTGTTAGAAGTTTGAAATATCGGATATAATTTCTCTACATGTTGTATACCTGTGTTCACTTTACTAGCAGCGTTTAGTTTTTTTCAAATTTTGGCAATTTATTTTAATTTAAAGGTAGAGGTTGTAGGTGTTTTTTCGGAGAACTGCACATCTCCTCACCATACTTCTGTTCTTTTTCTTCAACACCTTTGCCTAGGAATGAACCAAGTGGAAAGAAACATTTTTTTTTTTGTTTAAAATACAAAAGCGTTGGCAAGCCTTCGAATGTATTTCTGCTTTAAAACTTTTTTCATATAACAAAATACATATGCCGTTCGGAGTTGGCATAAAACTGTAGGTCGCCCCATTTGTGGGAAATTATTAATATTCATTTGCAAGTCTTAGATCTTCAAAAACATTTTGCCGTGGGTGTTGCGTTGTTTTTTTTGTTCTAAATAAAAATTAATTTGATTCAAACGTTAAATAGAATAAAAACTAGGCAAAAAATTCACAAAAAGCAGCGATTACATTTAGCACCTTTTGTTAACAGTGAATATTGAGCAGGAGTTTTTTGTGTTTATTTTCCTAATCAGTTATCTGCAAAATTCTGCACAGCTTTTAATGTAATACAAATGTTATTTAGGTTAAAAAGTTTTGAAAAAAGCAGTGTTGAAAACTTCCATTTCCTTTCTGGTAAAAAAATGTCTTTCACTTACTTAATTATGCTTACCATATAGCGAAAAACTACGCAGAAAATATTGCTGCAAATACATTCCTATTTGAATGTATCCTTGGCAGAAGAAAAGCTCGAAATTATGTGTCCAACATTAACTATTTATTTTGTTTTATATTCATTTTCTAAAAATGCCTACATGTCATGTATACCTTAGCATACATATTTATGGGTATATTATTTCTTCTTAATATCTCTATATGAGGAATTGTATAATTTTTCATTGATAATATTTGCGTTGCTTTGAGCTTTCAACCATTCAACCATGTCGCACAGAGGCTGTTATGCCTCCAAGCCACATTCACGTACTCGTATAAAAATGTACATGTATGTACATACATGTAATATAAATGTATATATTGTAATCATTACATCAGAGAATCCATACTAATAGTAAATTTCCACTTGGAGAATTGTACAAAATTATTCGTAGATATGAATTCTTTAATGTATAGTAAATACCAAGTAGGAAAATTGATCTTACTATGAGCTTACTTCCACACTTTAAAAAAACGAAAGAGCGATCTATTCTCGAAAAATTAAAAAAAAGAAGGAGGCTGTGTCAGAGACACGGCCATTAAGTTTAACGTAGAATACGCCATCCGATAAGGCAGAAAACATATGTATAATGATAATTTATAATGATAAATAATACAAGCAAATGAATTTCTTTATTTGATAGTTACTTTTGATGATATACATAAGCTTATGATAGGAAAATAGGATAAAAAAGTTTTTAAATTATCAATTAAATTTTTCGCAAAAACGAAGTCAAGGGTAGTTATCAATAGTAAAGATAAATGATAAATAACAGACCCAAATCTATTTGATTATTTGAAGGTTACTTTGGAGAATATAGGCTTATGATAGGAAAAATAGGATAAATATGTTTTTAAATTAACATTTAAATTTCTCGCAAAAACTAAGTCAATGGTTGTGTTATCAATAGTTGTGGGAGCATCATTTCGAATATAATCCAAATTAAACGTATCGCTCATAAATTTCGCCAATCTAGTATTTGAAGTGATTTCTGTGTTAAAATCACCACCAATAAGCAGTAGTTGGCAGCTCTTTCTCTCCCTTTACTCTACTTAAATTTTCCCGCCTAAAATTATGCAATAAAATAAACGTCTATTCACGCTACAAACTACTACTACACACTGAACCAAACACCACACACATATTTGTTTGGATGTGTTTATAAAATTTTCATTTGAGCAATTTAAATATTAGGAAGATATCAACCAATATGAAATGTATGTCAAACGAAAGCTAACATCTTCATTTGACTACAAAAAAATTTTTTTTAAAATTTATCTCGCCGTTTTCTTATAATTAAAGAAATAGAGATTACAACAAAAACAATCTGACATGGGTGCCCATACCGTAAGGTAAGACGTATTCTACGCCAAAAATAAATAAAAAGTACTCTCCGCGTGTTGGAAAAAAATTAAAAGTAGCGCTCTATATATGATTTTAAATTATAAAACAAGAACGCGTCCAAATAATCACATAGTTGGCTGAAAATGTTTTACGATTAAAAAATCATTAAAATTATTTTCGAGAATATTTTTTTAATCTTTTCTCTAAAATGTTTAAATATTTTCTATTCTTTACGAAGCTGTACTTTTCACGTTCGTTAAGCATGTTTGGAAAGCGACATATAAAGTCACAAATAAAGCAATTGGTCAAAAACATATCATTAAGCGGTCGATTGTTGCATCACTCAAGCAAGTTCTGGAAAGAAATTCCAGGGAAATTGTTCTTCCTTTCCCATGTAAAAGCAATAGGGGAAGGAAACAAAATTCCCGAAAGTTTTTATTCAGAAAATTGCTGTATCTATTGTAGAACTATCCGTGGAATTTAGAACTAGTCGTGGACTAAACAAAAGAAGTTTATGAATAATTCCTGAGGTAACATTATAGCTTGTAGTTATGGATAAATGAAGGTTAGACATATTCCAGGTGTCTTTGCGGCGCATATATGCACTTGCAGAAATTAAAAAAGAAACACATTTCGTATTTTTCTCACTTATTTACTTTATTAATATTTGGAGTTATTTACTTAACTTCGAATACATGTAATTATTAAGTTTTTTTTTAAATATATTAGTACTTTTAAATACATACATTTTTCTACATTTATATTATTTTTTTTTTAATGTAGTGTATGTCTAATAAACCGAGTTTTGGATTTGAACATAATCATGTGGAGCATTACACATAGTCAGATACATAAGTCAGCTTAAAAGTTTCTGATAACTTTTCTTTTGTAAGTTTCTTACATTGAAAATCAAAACCCACTCTTCAAACTGACTTCTCTTTGACTAAGGGCCAGTTTTTCAGTGTCGGTTTAAACTCAGTTTAAACTAAGTTTTGTTAGTTAAACTTATTTTCTTTACGCTCAATTAAATTTGTTGCAACCAAAACGAAGTTGTCAGCACAACAGAGCTGCCGTTTAATCTTAGTTCAAAATCCGTTTAAAGTTGACTGAAACACGGCATTCTGAGTTTAAACTTAGTTTTAACGACAAATACAGTTCAACTTGCACTGAAAAACTGGCCCTAAATATGATTTGCAGCTTCATACTTATGTATTTTTTTTTTCTTTTTCTGTGTTATTTAACCCTTCACCCTCTCTCAATACACTTACTCCTTTATCAAAGAATAAGAATTGATTTGCATGTGCCTGTCGACATCAACTTGCTAATTTTTCGTGTGTTAGTGAGTGCTTTATGAAATTTTATTGGATTGTGAATTCAATTTGATGTACATTTGTAGTAAGAAAAACTAAGTATGCTTAATAGCGGCTCTATTAGATAATTTTTTTATGTTGACTGTAAAGTTAAAAAATAAATTAATTTCGGTATCTTTTAAAATTTGAGCTTTAATGCCTCAAATTAATTTCTTTACTCCATTTTCACACATTTTAAACTTTTGCATCAATTAAAATTTTTTCATTTCAGTGCTTTACTTCGCAACATATTTTGCTTTATGAAATTGTCATTGACTAGATTTTCAATTGGTATAATTTTAGTGCTATTAACATTACTACATATATATTTTGTATGAATATTAATACAGTTGCAACATAAGATGCTGTTTAACTTTAGTTTAAAGCTAAGTAAAATAGTGAGTAATATTTTTTTCTTCATATGGCAGGCTTATTGTTGAAGACGACATAATTGTAAACTTGTATTGATTAGAGTTTAAACAAGAATATGTTTTAATATTTTAATTAACACCAAGCAACAAAATCAAAAAAAAAATTATACACCTAAAATAGTTTTTTTAAGTCGCTTCAGCCAGTTTCACCAGAGGAAATTAAATTAAAAATTATTTCATTTTTTTTTTTAATATTATATGAAAATACAGAAAAAAAAATTTAGTTCCATTTACATAACATGCTGGTAAAAAGGGCTGTTAAAATCAAATACAGTCTTTTAAAAATTCAAACTGTTCATTTGAATTTATAGAGCTCATACCTTGTGATGATTTTTTATACATACATTTGTTCGTATAAACTGGTTGCATGAATAAAAGAAACGCGACATTTTGACAATTTTTGACTTTTTTATTTTGTATATTTAATTTTTAATCATTGTTTTTATTAGTCTTGCTAAAAACTTTCGTCAAAAGGTTACCAGTAAATCAAATAAAAAAAAATTTTAGGACTATTTGTAAGTTTCAAGTCCCGGAAAATTCCGCAATTTAGCATTTTCGAATTTTTTCATATTCATATGGTACATGGGTACCCATATATGAAAGACGAAATACTTGACGGTAGTACCGGGAGGGGAACGATAGATGACGGTAGGACGTTAAGTGCTGGTTATAGTCCCACACTGACGGAGTACAGGCTTTCGATACTTACTCCTCGAAAAATAAACCTTGAAAAACTTGACTGCACACAAGAAGCATTTTAAATTTTTTTTTTTGAAATTTTATGAATATTTAAGCTTTTTTTTTTTTTGGAAATTTTGAACAAAGTTTGTAAATTCTGTACAAAGATTGTAAATTTAAGTTACATTTGTTATTTGATTGCATTATTTTGTTAAAGTTGCTGAAAATTTGTTTCAGTAATTTCTTGCCGTTGGAACGTGGCTTACATTTTCATGATCATATCCAAAAATTTTCAAAAACTTTTAATGTAAATTTTGAATTTTTATTTTCACACAGTTGACAAAATTTAGAGAATTTTTATTTTTTTTAATTAAAAAAAAAATTGGGTTAAAATTAACAACAAAAGATTTAAACGTTTCAAATTTTTCACCTTAATTGATGAGTCGCAGTACTGAATTATTTATATGTACATTAATAAATAGACATAGTTACATATATGTATATATGAGCATTTGAGATGAATATTTACGAGTATGTTGCTTGGTGTAATTTAAAGAAGTCGTGGAAGCAAATGATAATAAAATTACTAGCATGTTCTTAAATATTATTTGCATGCGATCATATTGGTTAAGCACTGTTAATTTCATTCACACGACACTTACAAAAAAATTAAAAAAAAAATTAAAAATTTTATTTTAAACAAACAACAAAATAGCATCAAAACAATAACATAAAAAAATAAATTCAAAGATGAAGCATTTAACAGCTATCACATCTGCTTAAATCTACGGATGGACCTAAATATGTAAATTAATGTGGATATTATTGATGAATTGCATAATGCACGGATAGCAGGGATTGACAAAGCTTTCCATTCCATACAATAACACAATATGTCACGAATCGTATTGGTGTTAAACGTTAGGTCTTTATTACGAGTGGCATTCGTTTTCGCTCTTCGCTAGTTATCGAATATCAAACCAATTCATATTGCACAGGAGCTTTGCAACCATGCCGAAATTTTCGTTGAGTATCGAGTTTTCTATCGAATAGAATTTAGCCTCCGATGCTGTGGCATACCGAGTGGGCTTCATAATACCAAATGAAAATTTGTTCGATTAGCGCTTTCGCGCCACAGTCGCAAGATCGAACGCAACTCATATTTAATAAGGGCCATAGTAAGAGGTTAGTGGACTACAAGTACTCAGCAGAGGTATTCGCTTCGAAACTCTTGTCTAACTAAGAAAAAGTAGAAGAAAAGAAGGCGAACAACTTTTGAAGCGATCTTACCGGATCACTAAAACTCCCTGTCATAATAATTAAGCATTGTGTTTAATATGTATTTCTCACACTTCCAAATAAATAAAAAATATATTTGCAAACTTTATTTCTGTCTATTAGACTTCGACTTTATATTGGTTTTTATAAAATTGTTGTTTACTTAAATACGATATTGAGCTTCACGAAAGATAACAATCCAAAGTTTTGGAAAATAAGGAAACATTAATTGCAGAACTTAAGAGTGTTCGCGATGCAGATAAATGCTACGAACTGTTACGAAATATCACGATTTTTGTCAAATCGCGTTGGTGGTGTCCAAAAAACTTGCAAGGAAGCGGAAATTGAGAGAGCAAAGCGACATTTCATTTTGAGTGGAAGTTGCAAATTCTTTGCTGGAAAAATTTTACCCAGTACAAATTTGCAAGCAAGAAAACAGCTAGTCAAAAACAGCTGATTGCAATTTGAATAAATACGAAATTTTTGTTTAAGAGTTTTAAAGGTGAAAATGATAAAATAAGAGTGTTAAACATGCAAGATGCAAATAACATATATGTATGTTCGTTTGGTTAAGTTTCGGTGGTGCAATGTTTCAGGAAAACATCAATGCAATCTTTTTCATTTTGCAACTCAATCAGCTGTTGTTTAAACTTGCAAGTTTCAGCAAATTTTGCGTTCGCTTAAAAATTTGCAAGCTGGACTTTTAGACGAAAGGACCTCTTGTCAATACCACGTGGTGTAATTTTTTTTGCTTTGACTTGACAACTTGGCAATTATATTTAACCATAGAAACGAAATTAATCCCTATCGAAAACTCTATGTGAACAAATCATTCCCAAATATTTACAATAAGTACAAAAACAATTGGTGAAAACTAAAACTTGCTATGAAATTTTGTGGGACCCAAATTAATTTTATACGCATAGACAATAAATAGAACATTATTTGTATTTTAATTCAAGTGGTTAATGAACAATAGCCAATTATAAATACTCGTACATATGTATGTACTACATAGCTTCCTACTGAGAGAGGTATGATTTAGAGAATTTTTAAAATTAATTTCGCTTTGCTCTTATGTGCAACCTTAATGGGTTAATAGCAAGTAACTCATTTGTTCATATTAAAAATTATCATATAATATAGTAAAGAAATCAAAAAGCGAATGCATTAGTTTGACGCGAAGACGGGCATGGTTTTGACCTAAGATTAAAATGGTTCTCTAGTCGGAGGCCCATTATTAATTGGCAGTCTTGGAATAACGCAATAACAAACAGTAAATTTCACAATGAATACAAAACAAACTTTAAAAATCTGCATATTTCATTTAATGTAAAAATGATACTACAGGAGAAAAAATTTAAAAAAAAATCTCTGTCAATTGCCAAGTAAAACTTTGCACTTTCGAAGCGCTCTCAATGCCATCGCAATGACACAATTTATAGACGACGACATTCTCATTTTTTTCATCATCCATTTAGTATTTTTGTGATGATGATAAATCGCAAGGATATTATTACTACACCGCTAAAATTCTCAACAGCAGCAGTTAAGGCAAGAAAATGGGTTTATTCTGCGCTGAGAACTGTTTTTTTTTACTAACTGTTTGATAATTCAAGGCAATTTGCTGAAATATTCGGATGACATTATCCAAATCGGTTGCATTAAGGAGCAACTATTCCTTCTTTAGTGTGGGACGGTTTTACACAATGAAAGGCACGAATGTGTATGTGTGTGTATTTACTTGTTGCGGTTACTGAGTATAAAAAAGTTATAATGAATTTGTTTTTTCTGTATTTTGGTCGTAGTATAAAATAGTTTGGTTTATAAAAAAATATATGTAGTTGAAAAATTTATTACTTTAAATTTATTTTGCGTTTAATTAATTTTGTTTTCTTATTAAGGCGTACGTGTGTTTGCCAAAAATTTTTGTTTGTATTTTAAACAGAAATAAAAATTTAAAATAATACTAATTAACAATTTTTAATTTGTTTTACAGTTAAAGTATGCTAATAATTATTTAATAATGTTTTAGTTAAACTTTTATGCAATGAAAATAATATCTAGAAATTTTATACAAATTCACTGTTGGGTATTCACACAACAAGCTTCGTTGACTATAAAAAGCCAACAGAACCAACGTTTGGTGAAATTGTTGAGATATTGCTGAAGAAGTATAGAACGAGTGCAATAGGGGAATTCGCCAAGTAAGAAAAGTAATTTGTAGCAAGTGAAAAATAAACGATTGACCCTTAGCAACAATAAAATGCTCAGAGTGTTTGTATTTTGTTATTAATTAAAATGAAACATACATTTCGCATTTCAACACACTACTGCTTACTCAACATGAATCTAATGGAAATACTCAATGCAGAAATGATTTTGTAAGTTTTTTTTGTGGAATATTAAATAGAAACTCAATTACAACTTCTGAACTCAGCCACTCACTCACGTACACACAGGTGTAAGAAGCTATTTTGTGAATACCCTCATTGAATTTGTTACGCTTTGATTTGGTTTTTGTTTCGTTTTATTTAAAATCGGCACTGTTTTTAGGCGAGCTTTTGGAAAGCTTTTTTAAGAGCATTTAGACTTGTCAACGGCTAATGCACATGTGGTGAAGTTGCACTAGACTGGCATGCACGTTTGCGCACAGATACGCACAGATAAGCGCGTGCCAGATTTGAATTTTTGTTGATTAATTTTGGAGTTTTTGTTTTAATTAATTTAAGACTATTTAGATTTATGTTTAAATGGTGTTTACTACTATTAAGTAAAATTATGTGATTTTCGACAAGATAAGACAATTCAAACTTTTTGAATATTCTTTGACTCAAGCAGTCAATTATATTTGGGTTGACCAATAATTAAGCGACTGCGATTTTGTTATTTTGCGCTTGCTAGATATGCAATCATTGAAATGTCGCCATTCCGCACTTTACATGGCGTTTGACAGAGATGATGGAGCTTAAATTATGTATTATAAAAGCGAATTAAAAATATATTTCAAAAAATAAATAAAACCTTGAAAGCGAATGAGGGTTCAGAATATAGAGTTCTTACTCTATTGCAATATAAAAAGTTCTACTCATGGGTTTGGTTATTTTATAGTACCAATCATTTGACTCGGAAATATTTAAACAATTGAACCTTGCCATAAACCATTTGCTTTTAATTATTAATTAATTAATTAAATATGCAAACGAATATAACTACGTAGTTGTTGATAGCAAACGAAATATGACTGAAAAAATAATTTAAAAATATTTTTATTTCTAACAACAAAAATATTTAAAGAAATATATGGTTATCAATCGCAGGTTGTCAGCTGTCACAAGCAGTTAGTTAAATAATAGGTATTTACAAAATTTTTCATACATAAATATTTTAAAAGAAGACTGCCAACTAAAAAATATTACTCTACTGGTACCAAAGCAAAAAAAAAACCTTTCAAAATATGTTGGGAGTGAGAAAATCTAGGATTAGGAAGCAGCTTAGCTTAGAATATTCTACAAATATATGACAACATTACTCAAAAGATCAAGCTATTTTGTTGAAGCGATTGCGTATATTTAGTTTAAAAATATGTATATGAAACTTTGCTTTTCAAAGATTAATATGTAACTAGTTCGAAAATGAGCAAACAAGTACAGTGCTTGTTCAAATTCGACTACCAATCTCAGCGAATAATAGTGAAGCTGATTTCGAGTTCGTTCATAGTTTGGAAAAAGTGAATAAGCAGTATTCAAGAAGTTTGGCGTCGACTAACCTTTCCCATGCAATCGATCGTTCACTTCTGACTACCATTGTAGACATTTTCGTAGTCTACTGACAAATTTGAATACAGAAAAGCACATCTCGGTAGTCCCAAATAAATTTTCTTAACACAAAAGAAATTTCAAAAGATAATATGTAACTAACTGAATGTTCGTATATGTGTGAATAGGCGATTTTGAACGGTTTGGTAATAATAGTTTTTGTGTTTGAATATATTTTTTTTTAACTCGATCAACCGGCCTTTTAGCTTTTTCATGGCACAAATACATTCGGAGGTTTGCCATTGTCTGCCGAGGGGTGACCGCGATTATAAAAAAACTATTCTATGATTTAGATTTTACTTCCCCTGGCTGAGATTCGAACCTGGGAATAGAACGCACCACTACCCAGTCGACCACAGCGGCCACAAAATTAACAACAGTTCTAATAAACGCAAGGAATTTACAAAAGTTAGACGGTTTCGTGTCAGTGAATTATAAGCGATGACGGCGGGAAACGCATTAAAATTTTCGTTAAACGACTTGCTTGCACAAAGTAATAACTTTTTCGATTATGAAAAATCCTTAAACTAAAATAAAAACTTCCACGAAAGCTTAAATAAAACAAAATGATCATCATTAAAAATTAAATGCTCACACATTTAATTATTCAATTATTCAATTTAATTTAAACAATAAAAAATGGAGTCAAAAACGAAAAAGTAATATAAACAATAAAACAAAAAAAATAATCATTTTGTTAATAATAAATTATGTGTAGGTACATATTGATTAATTAATAAATCGAAATTAAAGTTAAACTAAAAAACTTTAAATTATACATTTAACCACACACATACATACATATATGATTATGTAATTAAATATATACAAGTACATACATACATACACAATAATGACAACAATTATTAGTAGGGAACACATCAATGCAGATAGCCACACACATGTGGGCACGGGTGTGTGTGTGTGTGTGTGTGACGCATAAGAATTGATGATTTTAATAATTTAATACAATAAAAAATATGTTTCAGCGATAGCAGTTCCTTATACTAAATTTTTTTTTTTGTATTTTTTCCCCAGCACTATACTTAAGCATGAGAACACAACTTCTGAAGTACTATATGCGATGATTTTTAAATCGTGACGTAACAAAAGAAATTGAATGCGAAAACAGTGACAGTGCTCAAGGCGATTTTATGTTATTGGAATAGCGATGATTAATATCCAATTAAGGATGATCACTTAAGTGGCGTAATCCGAAAATGTATGTATGTGGGGGTTCTAAGAGAATACCCCTAATATATTTGCTTTTATTAATTTAAACCGTATTTTTTTTAAACACAAAAACAAATTTAAAATAAAACCTTAGAAAGTGAACTATACTAATAAAATTAATATATCGTCAGTTTGTTTAGTTTTTGAGTAAAAAAAAAAAAGTCAAACAAAAATGTGCTTAGGCATATTAGAATTATCTGTATATAATATATTTGTTATAATTTTGAAAATATAAGAAAATAAATGAAAACTTTTAAAAGTATTACAAAAAATACTTTAAACATTATTTCAAAAATGTATAAAAAATAATTTGGCAGTCGTTTAAAAAAAAATTTTTTATTATAGAAAAAACTGAAATATTATCTAAGTTGATGAGTGATGATTTATGAACAGTACATACATACTTATGTACATATTTTGCAGATGAACAAACCCTTTTAATTTTTAAGAAAATATGTTTTAAAAATCTGTATAAAAAATTGTAAAATATATCCAAAACAAACATTTCTTGACTGCCGGACTTAATTGGGGCAAACAATTTCTATAAAAAACATGTCTGCAATATTTAGAAAATTGCTGAAAATTATTTTGAAAGTTTTTGTTGAATACTTTGAAAGTTTTGTATACATTTTTGAAAATCTTATGAATGTATTCTTTGGAAATTTTCAATTTTTTTTTTTAATACAAATATTTAAACAGTACTCGTTTCAATGTTGAATGCAAGAATCATGTTTTTATTGTTGTTGTGTTCTTTTTATACTTAAGTAGATAAATTTGTTTTTAGTTTACAACAAATATCTTCAAAATAAAAATTTTCGACCTCGCTAATGCACTGCCACTGTTTCAAATAAAAAAAAAAAAATTCACATTAAAAAAACCCGATGTACATTGTGAAATGTTTTATGCGCAAAAATGTGTTCATTGTTGTTATGTTCTTTTTCTTCATGCTGGTAATTACTTTAAGTTCTTTGCGACATACGCTTTAAATAGTAGTTAATGCTTAAAAATAATTAGGTTTTATTATTTATATTTGTTTTTAATCCTGATTAAGTTTTGTTGTATCTTTATATATTTAAATTAATTCATTTATTCATAAAATCAGTCCATTGTTTATGTTTTTTTCGGTTGTTGCCAATTTTTGTTGCATCAATTAACTATGTTTCAGCAAAATATTTACCGCTTCGACTTATTTGTTGTTTCATTTGTTAAATTTTTTTTTTTTATACTCGCTACTCGTCAAATAATTTCAAGTTTTCTTATATTGTTTTCTAATTTCCCATTTTAGTGCTCGTTTCACAATTCATTTATGTGCACATTAAGTGTCTTACATGCAGATGTGTGTATATAAACTTCGCAGCGTAACTTCTCTGCTTCAAAATTTCGTACGTTTTACTTAATATTTAAGATTACAATTGCATGTAGAATTTGAGTTATAATAAATTACTTATTATTGTAAAAATCAAGTATGCATTTATTAAGAATTTAATAAGTCATAGATAAATAAATTAGTTATTTTCATTTTTCGCTCTTTAATACAAAACAAAAATGTTAAAGTTATACATACAATATACATATGTATCTGTATAAATGTAAACGAAAAAAAAAAGTTATTTCAACTACGTCCACTTCCACTTCTCCTCTCAGTTTTTCATTCATCTTACGAAATTACGCTTGCGCACTTATTTATGCGCCACTTATACATATTAACGTACATATTTTTGGTTGTTGCTTACTATTAGCATATATTTATCCACTGTTCTATTAGATATTCTTTTCTATTTGCTACTACGACTACTAATTTATTTTCTTTTAGTATTTAGTAATTAATATTTATTTATATATTTTTTTTCTGTTTCAACTTTTTTTATTTCTTTGCATTCTACGAAAATGTCCTAATTCTATTTCTTTTTGGCCGCTTTTTTCTCTGCTTTCCGTATAGCTTTCTCTCTCTCGCGTCGCTCTCGTTCCTGATCCTTTCGCTCCTTTTCGATGTTCGCCTTTAGATCTTTAAGTCGTCGCTTCAGTCGATGTTTATCATCGCCACCAACGCCGAGTGTTTTGAAATCTTTTGAATCGAGTGATAAAAGCGCCCCACCTTCGACATTATGCTCCTTGAAGACGGGAATGTATCGTTCCAATTCGATGCCCATGAGCCATTGACCAACCTGTTTGAGAAAAATTAAAACCTTATAAATACAAAGCACTAAGCAAAATATATGCAAAACACCTACTTGTTCTTTGGTCCATTCATGCACGGGTCCACTTTTGTAATTGTAACATGCGGCTGCTTTACGATCCGAGAAACTGCTGCTCGAACCGGACAAATCAATGGCACGACTGGGCGAATAGCCGGGTGAGGAACAGCCTGATGACATGCTGGTCGGTGATGGCGGTCCGGTGGCTTGTTGTTGCTGTTGCTGCTGCTGCTGCTGCTGCCATGGTACTGTACCAGGCGGAGAGAGGGATTGAGGTATAACTTGTTTAACTATGTACGCATTCAGTAAATATAATTTTTTTATATGCGACCCACAATCACCATTAACGTTTAAACAATAAAGCATAGGGTATAGTATGATTTTTTTTTTTTTTTTACCAAAACGTTGATACATATGCAGCGGCATAGCATTTATTAGTGAAATAATTAATATCATTTTAATTTTTCGATAAAAAAAATGTAAACAAAATACAAGAGCAAACGTGAAGAAAAAGAAATTACAAAAGATACTTGGGTTAGTAAATTTTAATGGATGGGCAAATAGTAAATGCTTATACGAGTACAGTTGCATTGAGAAAGAATGGCGTAAAACAGTTAAGGAGTGGGCTAAGTTATGGCGTTAAACAGCGAAACAGAAATCATTGTAAAATATATTAATGATTTATATTTAAATATGTTTAAGTTGTTGGATGCAAGGAATGTGGATGCAAACGACACTGAGTAATATTATGAACTATATTTGCAGATAATGCATTTACGAGTATGTAAGTATGTACGAGTATGTATGTAAATTAGCAGGAAAAATAGCAATCGTTATGTCTCTAGGTTCATATTTGGTTGACGCATTTGAATTAGATAAGTTGTTAGAGGCGGTCTTTTTTTCGTATTAGGGAAAATGTTAATTATTTAAAGTGCATTTGTATAATTTATGTTAGTACATATATATATATATTTTTTTTCATTGAATACATGCGTCGGCTTGCTGCTAATTACCTTTTGGCTGTGCCTCATTCACCGCTTGTCGTATTTCATTGATCAGTGTCTTACAATTGATGGCAGCTGAGCTTTGGCTTTTGTTGATTTCTGTATAATCATCACTGGAATGACGTGATGAACCATCGCCAAGGCGTCTAGAAATATAGTAGGGGAAAGTATGTTTTTAAAAAATGTGTATGCATGTACACATAATACGAGTTTTTGTTTTTAGGAACTTGAAAATCATGGTATAGTTGCTCGTTGATAGTTTAAAGGGTGTTGTCGAATTTTCAAAGGAAATTAGCTTTGCGTAACTAATTACAGAGAGCTACTCCTAAAGCAATAAACTGAAATATCAACTAACACTCAAAAATTTCAAAAGACAAAAGAAAATAAACATTTTCATACATCCAACGCATCATTAAAAAAGAAACTAAAAAAAAATTATATAAAAATTACAGCAAAATTTGATACTCAATTAGTTCATGCCAATTAGAGTTTGTCAATGACACAGATCTCCCCTTAATAACAAATATTTCTTGGAAATGTGAAAACATATTAACCACAACAACTGTTATGTTGTTGTGCTTAAAATATTATTATGACCGTAATGAAATAAAACATGAAAACCTACATACATATGTATTAGCAATATTCTCCAATTCTTGAATATTGAAGTTATCACATAAAACATAACCTATTCTTTTTTTTGTGTAGATGCTGATAAAGGTTGTTGTCCTTGATCAGTAGTTCCAGTAACTTAGAGCCGACTGTCATGGGATATCAACTAACTGCTCACACCATCTTGGACGAACGCATATCGGGAAATCCCAAATTTGTCGGCAAATGTGGAAATTCTAGCAAATGGGATGCTTTAAAGGAGATTTTAAGAATACAGAGAGAACTTCTGACGCCTCGAAGAGTAATACCTACAACCATTCGAGTGCTTATTTTGCGAGCTAATGATCCTCATTGAGAATACTTTAGATACCCTAAATATATATATAAAAAAAGGTTGCTCTGACGAAAAAGAACTAGAGCGACTGATTCGTAGGAGCAGATAGCGAAACATTTTAAAAATTTGAACTTATTACAGTTATACTGGCATTATGATATCTCAAAGGGGGCATCTGAAGAATTAGCAGAAGCTACCAGAAACACTGGTCAACGATCTAAATGAAAGCAAGCTTCAATAAAAGAAGCAAACTTACATCAATTATCTGAGATGACAGAGCAAAAGTGGAACAGATCTACAGCTACCTTAGACTAGACGACAAAATGAAAAAAAGATTACGATTCGAAGGTGAGTATATGGTGATGTGCAACCTTTGAGATTTTATAAAATAAAAGTTTTTAAGTTTGCAAATAATAGAAAACTAATTTTAGCAAAGAGAAAGTTTGAAAATGTAAAGAAGAAGAACATGGAAACAATACTAAGAACTAATTGCAGCAAATGTAAATCAATTTTATTGTAATGGGCTTTCCTGCAATTTTAAAAAATTTTAAAGGTCGAAATTTTTTTTTTTTTTTTAATTAATAACACACTCACCTCTCACGCTCCGAGAGCGCGTGATTGAGTTGTTCCGTAAATGATGATGGCGGCATTTTGCCACTTATGATGGCACCCGTCGGTCCGACACGCCGACGACTCGGATACATCCAATTCTCCGATGATTGCTCATTCTCGGAGAGTTTATCGTTTGAGCCTAAAATGGAATCGTATGAACTATTGAGATCACGACTGCTAGTACCGAATGTAGTCATATTGCTGCGATGGAAATCGCCAACACCGCCCACGCCCACGCCAACACCTAATTCGGGCGGTGAGCCGATCGCATTCTTAAAAATATTTGGTATGGTCGAGTGACCAACGCCAGCAGCTGCTGCCGCTGCCGCTACGGAGCTCTTATTATGATCCTTGTGCACTTGCGCATACAATTGATTGATTTGCTGTTCACGAGCAGCCGCAACAACACTACCCGCTGTGGCGGTCGAATTCAAGAGTATGGCAGTAGTTGTGCCAGCAGTGGAGCTGTGATGCCCATTGGTAGCATGATGTTGCTGCTGCTGCTGTTGCTGCTGCAGGTAGCTGCGATGGATAACGCTGCTATTGCTGCCATTCGAAAGGCCATTGCTATCGGAGGCGGCGCTGGCGTGCACATGTGCCACTGTGGTGGCAGTGCCATCATCCTCGCTATCATCGAGCGCACAATCCGAGCTGCTATTGCTGAGCGTTCGCTTGCCAAAACTGATGCTCTTCACGCCGTTATTATTGCTGCCGCTGCCGCTGCCACTGCCACTGCCACTGCTGCTGTTGTTGTGACTGCTATTAGTGGAGGCGGCGTTTGTGGCGCTATGCATTTGGCTGTTGTTGGCTGCAGCGGCGGCGGCGGCGGCGACGGCATTAGTAGTTGCTGCAGCGTTGGTTGCATTGCAGGCGCTGCTGTTGCTGTTGCCGTTGTTCGCTGTTGAAGGCAGCTGGCGATTAGCTAAACCACCACGAGATGCTTTTTTTTTTTAAATTTGTTTTGAAAATCGTGCGAGAAAATGCATAAAAGCGATGGCGGCGAGTGTTTTTATATTTTTTGTTTTACGATTTGTTGAGCGGCAGTCAAGCAGCAGCAAAATTTGAGGCGGCAATTGTGTATAGTTTTTTTTTATGTTTGTTTATGGACAAAAGCACATCAACAACACAAACAACAATATATTTATATGTATATAAATGGCAGCAAACAGGACACAGGCATAATTCAATTGAAAGAGACAGAAAGAAATGTACAAAATAACAAATAGAATTAGAACAAAAAGTAAAGAACTGCAATGACATGGTTTAACATGAGTATGAATTAATGAATATAGTAAAGTATGTACAGATAAATATGTATGTATGTATGTATGAAATATAGCTGTGTATAAAGGTGAATTTACTGTAAATGGCAATGAGAGAGTTGTTATATTTCTATGACTACTGAGTAAGCAAATAAGCGAAGAGAGAAAGTGCTGAGAATTAGAAGCAAATGATTGATATTTATTTTAAAAAGTGCGCTATAACTTAATAGGTGACTAGTGATTTATTATGGAATTTCAAATATTGTATTAGATTGATGTGAGTAAAACGGATATAATACGAGTAGGTAAGGTTTAAATTTCAAACGTGGGGATATAATGGTCCAAAGAACAAAGCTTCGTTAATACTGGATTAAGAGAGCGCTAATTATAACAACAGTTGGTAATTAACATTTATTTAGAATACAATGTATTCCTACTTTAGCTACTATTTTTTTTGTGTTTGATAAAAATCATATGCTTAATTATTATGGTTTTGTTTTTTATGTATGTACATAAATAGAACAAGCGCAGGATTTGACAAGTTTTAGCTATATTTCTTCTTTTTTAATGTTTAATAAGCTCATTGCATAAAGAGGGCATTTCGAACTTTTTACGATATTTATAAAAATTTTTATTATTTTCTTCAAAATTTTAATATTAAAAATTTTAAATTTGTTAAATTAAAGTAGGTAAAACAAAACTCTATTGATTTTTTTAAGGTTTTTTTTTTAAATGTTTAAAAAATGTTTTATTTTAAGTTTTGGGGAAAATGTTGCCAATCTTTACAAATTTTGTACTAAGTTTGAAATTTTCACTTCACCTCCTCACCGCCAGAAATTGTGAGATTATGTTTTCCTCTTTTCATTTATTTCTTTTTAGGTCGCTCTTTTTTTTATCGAATTCTCTTGTTTCCTTTTTGTTTCTCTTTACTTTTTCTCATGTTTTATTCGCACCTTTTTTTTGACTCGCCTTGCACTTTTTTTTCATAGTGATTTTATTTTATCCTTTGTACTTCTTTCTAACTATCCTTCATTTCTTTGAAGTTTTTCCTTTTCTCCTTACTGCCCCTCTCGCTTTCTCTTATTCTGCCTCTCTTCATAACGATGTGTCTCTATCTCTTTCCTCTTTCAATTTCTTTCAGTTTCTGTCTCCCATATTTTCTTTTTCTCTTTGAAACTCGGTTTTTGTGCAACGGAATGCAAAGTGATCTAAAAAAACTGAAATCACGGGTCCACTGATAAATAATATAAAACATTCCATTAAATATTTGAATTTTTGGGTGTATCGACGGACCCGTCCATCGGACTTTGGACTAATTTTGAGTCGCAGATTATGTCAATCACGGGACTACTGTCCTGGAAGATTGCAACCGATTCTCGATAAGCGTTGTTTACGATCTAGTGGTTATTTTATGAGCTCGTGAACAGATGCCTCGCTTTTAACGAACGGCTGTTTGCGTTCTCCCTGCAGTAGGATTTATCAGAAACAGCGGGGTATAGCTTTGCTCGCAAACTGGGAGTACAAATATGGCCAGAATATATTCAGCTATCGTGGCTCGACGGCTATCTCTGGACTTAACAAGAAATCGGTTAAAAGTTTTCCTTCTTTCTTAAACGAAAGTCCAAAACTAAATCCAATCTACACACTAAGTATCTAAAGAAAGTTTGAAAGTTTCCAACACTTGTACAAACTACAAATTGGCTTACGGAGCTACAGCCAAATAGTTAAAAGTCAGAAGCATTTTCATATGCAATTTTTTTGTACAAAGACCACGTCAATTCCATCCTAAAGTTAGCAATAGTTTTAGAATTGGCACATATTCCGAGTAAACTTCCTCATGGCCAACGGTCAGGTTGTTTATGTTGACATGGTTTAGCATAACATTTGGAAGATAATTGTTAAATGCGACTTTCAGAAGTGTTAGTTTACAATTTATTTTAAAATTTCTTATAAAAATCAATTACTTATATTATTATAATAGATTAAGTGCACAAATTTTATAAAGAAGAAATACAATTACCGCCACCAAAAGAAGTGTAAGCTATAAGTCATTCTTAACGAAAAACTAGCCAAAACATTTCCAACGCACAAAAACACTTTATAAGAAAATAAAACTTTCCTAAATTTATATTTCACTTACACTCCGACTTACCTAAATCGATTTTCGTCTTTGTAACCGTATTATCCAGCAATTCATGTTGCGGCACTGCTGCATCCAATTCATCTTTAATTGGTACTTTACGTTCCACTGTAGCCGTTTTGACACCCTCGCCATCGGGTGAGAGATCAGATATCTCCGTATCGGATAATTCTGTTTCCAATTTCTGGAACAAAGGTTTCGGCGGCGCTTTCCGCATCATTTGTGGCGTCAATTTCAGTGTGGCGCTATCGTAAGGCAGTCCCACAGGAAAGCCGGCCTTACGTTGTGTCTCCTGAAGTTCGTGTTCCAAATTGATGACACGATCTTTCAATTTTTTCACAAGTGCATTATATTCGGTGTCCTTCTCCTGCAGCAATTGCTGATAGAATTCCTCACGATGACACATATCGACTTCGCGTTGTTGGTACTCACGCACCAAACGTTTGGCTTTGTTATATTTCTTGTCCAGAGCCATATATTGAGCCTGTGACTGTTGTAGCATATTTTGTAGATTTGAAGCCTCTTTTTTAATGTTGGTCAGCTCGCGCTCGCTTTGGCGTAGACGTTCGCTAAGCAATTCGTTTTCATTGCCGGTAGTCTCCAATTTGACGAGCTGTTTTTTTAAGGAAAGATGAGAAGAAGATTTATTAAAGTAATGGGTAGCGAAAGGGTTTTTTTTTTCAATTAAAGGAAATCATGCATATCAAAGCTAAAGTATAGCGTAGAAGCGTACTTATTACGATTAGTAGTGAATGGAACAAAAAAATGAAAAAGGCGACACCCACCTTACGCTTCAGCGTATCAATAATGTCGTCTTTCAACAGGCAACTCAATTCGCTCTAAACAAATTAAACAAACGAAAAATAAAAATTAAGAAAATTATGAAATGAGGAACATAAAATGTGTATTGTATAAAAATCACTTGCTATTAATTTGAAGTACTTAAATAAAAAAAAAAAAAAGTATTTTCTAATTTGTAAAAGTAAGAAAAAATTTAAAAACTGCGAGCAAAATAATTCGGGCTTAAACGAAAATACACATGAATTCGCTAAATGTTATTTAAAATATTTCTTTCAAACCAATTACCGCTTTGTGCTGCATTTGCGTTTTGTTTTTGATTTATTTTTCGTGAATCCACGTCATAAGAAAATTACATAAAGAAACATATGAAAGGTTTGAACAGTTTAAAATCCTTCGAACACTTCAAAAACTGATTTTTTTTTTTTTTAATTTATTTTGAATTTAATTAAATGCCAATTTTTTGATTGGCACGACATTTTACATACCTCCTGTAGCAGCCTCTTCAGAGACTCTACCTCTTGTGAGTGTGTAGCCTCGACCTCCATTGGATGTTCTACTTGCACGGGACTCGAAGGTCCCTCGCACACACTAGAGTTAGCCGAAACGGGTTGTGTGGAGTCCTCTGAGTAGTCGAGCGTGCGACGTAAATATTCCTCTTGTTGTCTGCGCAATGAAACAAATATTATTATAGCACAAGTGTAAAAAAAAACCAAACTCCCTCACCTTTTTAGTCTCTCCTCCTTTTCGCGATCCGCTTGCAAACTCAAGCGTATCAGTTGTGCAACCTCCGAATTCTCCGGATCACGTTCACGTCCAATTTGAAATTTGACTAGACCCGATGTGTTGCGCAACACCGATGCCGCATACGCTTGTGTAACGCCGACTAAACTCTTGCCATCAACTTCGATGATTTGATCGTTGACCTGAGCAAATTTAAAAGTTTTAACTGAAGCAAGTACAAATGCGCTCCCTAACATCCACCAAGCAAGTAGCTAGCAATAACTTATTGGTCGACGCAGGGAGCTGTCCATAATGTACACTCTTTCGGTGTCAAAACTTGAAAATTTCAACTCACCTGTATGTGTCCGTCTCGTGCTGCTGCACCGTTATCGGTAATTGTCTTCACAAATATACCCAATTTTTCAAGTCCTGCATCGGCACCTACGCCCATGCCAATAATACTCAAACCCAAACCTTCTGGTCCTTTCATTAATTCCACCGGGAAGACATGCATCTTCTCGACACGCTTCTCCAGCTCATATTCAGCTGAAGCGGCAACCGGATCGACATCTTCATTGCGACGATCATAATCGGTAACGGAGAAAGTTGAAAATACTTGTATGGGACCTGAACTGAAGCGCACTTTGGTATTTTTCTTTACTGGTATTGGCGGATAGGAGAGTTCGTCGTCATCGAAGTCGAGTAGACCTGTAAGTAGGATAATCGAAAACAAATTGATTATACATTTATAAAGATTAATGAAAGAATTTGAGTTTAAGAATCAATGGCACATTGACGGAATAAAAGAGTTTTGGTGTTGTTCTACTGAATCCTCATTAGTTCATTATATGCAGGAAAAACGAAAAACACAGTGCTTTGCAAGGGCCTATCTGACCCTTCCGTCTCGTTTTGGTAACGTGGAAACCGGCCACCGTGAAATAACCATCGATTACAAGTCCCCATCGGAAAAGCCTTGTGCTAAGAGACCGCCAATCAGTCATCACAACCTCCACTCAATCTTAACTTCATCTAATTGATACATCGTATTCTTTCCACAAGCTTGGATCTTTCCTTACGTCAAAGACATCTGACCTGCATGGGGAAGCGGATCACGTAAGACACATCAACAGGCTAATACAAAATACTCTTTTTGACCTTCCTTTGTTATACACTTCTGGGATTGAGGCCGAAGCATTCAGATATTAAAAATAACTTAAAAGATGGCATATAACAACGGCTTTAGCGAGACTATCAACTACTACAGATTCTCATATTATGACAAAAAGGCTTAATTTGCCTCGTGAGATTCCAGAAGCTAAGGTTGCGAATGGATTGAACCACATCGTAAAGCACAGGGACTTCATCGTTAGGGACAACTCCCTTTGTCTGTGTCATCGTTTTTTTTTTTTTTTTGATTACTCTAACTGAAATAACTCTGGTCAAGATTTTCATTGACTGATTTCAATCGTCCCCACCTCTTCGATTCTAATTAAATCGAGGAATCTGTGAAGAGTAGAATAATTCCTCCGCGATATTTGAACATAACCTAATTTAAACTATTTTAGTCGATGTCTCGAGTCGGGCTCTGGAACCTGCACTATTTGGAGCATGCCCATTAATGCATATTTTGTTTTCTTGAGTACTTCAATCGCTATCAATTACTTGAAAGAACGAGTCTTTCGTTGATGGGCATACACAACTTTTTTAAAACGAAACTTTTGAAGTATACGGGAGATGACTTTATACAAGTCTTCATATAATTGGAAAGCTTATTAAACGATTAATTCTATTGAAGAAAGTTGCTTTGGGCACTTATTTACAACCAGAATAAACCAAAACAAAATAAAACAAAACAAAACACCTACCAGGCACTTCCATCCAAAAGTTGCCATCTTCGAAATAATGCACTCCCGATTCCACATACACTTCCTTGCTCTTCACTGGCGGATACTCTGGTATATAGAACTGCGAATCATCGAGTTCTCCACCACCAAGACTGGTTGTTGTTGTATTTGTATTAATTGAATGTAGTTCACCCTCAGCTAATGAGTAAGTAGAATTGTGTTTGCTAGAGATTATGCTGTCATCGATGGTGGTCGTTTGATTAAGTGTACCATCTGATTGAGTAGATTCAACCGACACAATTGATTCGTGCAACGATTCACCCGTTTGTCCGTGTGGCGTTGGACTGCTTTGGTCCTGCTGTATGAATGCTTGATTCAGAAGTGACTGCTGTTGCTCTTGTTGACTGGGCGATTGTGTTTGTTGTTGTTGTTGTTGTTGTTGTTGTATGAAAAGCGTAGAATCATTGACTGCATCGTAGCTGATCTCTACCTTTGAGGCTGTTACCAATTCGGAATGTTTACTTTCAATAAGACTACTACTATCAGCACCGTTTTGGCTATCCTCTGAATGCCGCCTGTCGTTGGCGGCAGCACAGCGGGAAATTAGTAAATTCTCAAGACTGCGATTAGGTGCTTCAAGTACATCACGTAGCCACTCGGGTTCATCGTCGTCGTGTGAGTTGCTATTATTGCAGTTGTGGTTGTTGTTGGCCTTGTTAGTTGCAGCACTGGCGCTATCCGCTTTCGTGAAGGTCGCATTCAAAATGTGTGCAGGTGCGGCACCAATGCCAACTATGTCGACATCTTCGTCCTCGTCCTCATCCTCATCATCGTCAACATCTACCGCATTGGCCTCGTTAGAGGCGGTAACACTTTGGTTGGCGACGGCGGCGACAGTTGCTACGGCGACAGTTATTGGATTACTACCGCCACTTGTAGGCGAAGCAGCACGTACGTCACCAGCAACTTTGTCAATGCTAACTTTGGCAGCAACTGCTGCTGCTGTAGTTGCTATATCCTTTTTGCCTTGCTGCCCTATTGGCGGTGATTCTGATTGCGTTTCTTCGATGAGACTTTTA